>CM061920.1:177420524-177554432 GCA_031002005.1 Vandiemenella viatica | reverse complement strand
GTCGTATTGCGGCACTTCTGCCTGTTCGCGGGGGCCCTACACGATATTAGGGAGGTGTACCAGTTTCTTTGGCTCTTCAGTGTATATATATATATATATATATATATATATATAAAATTGCTTATGAAGCATTGAAAGATATTGGTGTAAGAATTAAAAGTAATGCATGGAAGGGAAAAGATGACCATCACCAAAAGCTGGGCACTCAATTTCAGGCACAAGGGTGAATAGGAAGATCTCTTTTTTTAGATTAGGGTGTCAGGGAGTGGAATAAGTTACCAAGAGAAATTATAAATAATTTACCAAAAACGTTGAAAGAATTTAAAGTTAAATTTGTAGAGTGCAAATGTAGGTGCGTGCAGGAAAGGGAGAAAAAGAGTTTTCAGGGAAACTGTCACCGGAGCGTGCGCTCCGTTGCAATTAAAAAATATTAAAATGTGTGCCTCTATATTTCACCTTGCAGTCAGAAGTACCAAGTACAGGCCACTGGCGTTTGTGTATGTTAGTAGCTCGAGTCTCCCATCATGCAATATGGCAGTCACATGTCGGAAGCTGTGGGGGTGTAAGAGATATGGTGGTTCAAATTGGTCGACCACGGGTACTATGATATTTGGACCACGCATCCTTGTATTTCACTTTGGAAACACTACTACATAGCACAGATCACTGGTGTTTGTATGTGGTAGTAGCCTCTAGTCTTCCATCGTGCACTATGGTGATTGCATGTCGGTAGCTGTGGGAGAATGGTAGACATGAAGATTTAAAATGTCTACCGAGGGTATTTTCATATTTCGAGCAAAGACATTCGTGTCCCTACATTTCACTTTGTGGTATTTGTATGACCCTATGGTGGCTGCATGTCGGTAGCTATCAATCAAAATTATTTTCAAACATGAACTAGGTCGTGGGCATGAGCTAGTTATTAATTACAACCTTGTTCTGCTCCGGGTGATCACTGTTAGTTGCAGACTGCACTTCTTCTAAATGGCAGTAAACAAATACTACACTGTTTGTACAGGGCCGGCGCTAGGATTCTCGGGCCCCGGGTAAGAGTTGTTACGCCCACCCTCCTACACCACGACAAATTTTTTTACGTTAAACTTTGGTGTTTTGTATAAAGTCAGAAAATTTTAATCAGAAAATGTTCAGAATCATAGGTGCTGATTTTAAAATTTGCTTTCTATTGCCATTTTGCTAGATAATCTGGCCGGAGGTGGGGGACCCGGGTACTTTTGCCTCTCTTACTCACCTGCCCCCCCCCCTTCCCACCCTAACACCGGCCCTGTGTAGATGACTGTGTTTCCTAACATTGTTGAAACAAAGTTGTGAATCAGGAAATCCTATCAATCCTGTGTAGAAAGCTTGTTCATTACCGGTGCTCGTACTGGGGTCATATCGTAATGAGCACAGGCTGCACAAGTCGCGTCCGGTGGAGGATATTCGTTGCCGCCTTTCCCTCTGGCAGCCTTTGTCGCTTTGTGTTCCGCCCTAATGGACGGCCGTATAGCCTGTTACGTTACAGCAGTAGCGTTGCCTTATTAATATTTTCCCGTCTGCCGCTTAGCCTCAAAGCCCGCGGCTTGCTTTAGTGGCCATATTATTAAGGCGTGAGGATGGAGCGACTCCCCAAACCTGTGGTTTCCTTTACTTTGGCGTCGGGCTGAGCCGTGAAGGCTCCCCTTACTCTATACAGCTACTACGTGATCCCATTGGAAACAGAAGTAATGTATAACTTCACTGTTGTATTTGCGTCATCTTACAGTCAAAACAAGCTTTTTTTATGTACACGATAACATGACGTACATGTTAAAAATGGTACGTCGTCACTTCAATCGTTGAATAAAATTAAACTTACATCTAAAACAACATGTTGACGCATCACTTCGAAATTTCTCGTTGACATCGTTCATACAAACGTGGGACCGGTATTATTTGTCATCTGCTGAGTTTTAGCTGCAAAATTGGTGATGCCATCTAAAATGCGACTTCTTGTAAAAATAACACACGGCTTCATATTTGACACTATACCCTGAAATGTTCACTAAAAATCGGCATAAAAATTATTTTTTCAAGTTGGGAGAAAAATTTATTAATTTTGATATGTTAAAATTATTTATGAATTTATAATAAATTACCTTGCTGGGATACCTTTGCATTTACAAAAATCAAGTTTGATATTTCACAATTAATCCTTTATTGAAAAAAATTGACGATTTTTAAGAAATTAACAAAAAAGGATCATTACATCCATGATTTAAATGTAAATTTTAATTAATTTTTGCGCCACCTCAGCTAACAATAAAAGAGATCACTGAGGAATCTCTTTATCACGCAGGTTTCCCTTCACTTCAGGTCCAACCAAAACTGAAGTTCAATGTTTAATTTTCTTTAGTTACTCAAAGATAATTACCGTTGTTGCAGCCAATCTGAACACGCTGCGTTGGTCCGCACACGGCGCACAATCCCACCAGCCACTTCACTTGAGGTTTACCATTCATGTGCACTCATCACCTAGGCAGATTACACTATCCGCCGCATTCAACAGCTGGCTCCTCCTCGCCAATCCACCCACGGCGGCATCTCCCGCCCGAATGCCCAGGTCGTCGCTCTGTTCGTTGCAGAGAAAGAAAAGACACAACACCTATAGAGGGCACTTTGCATTTTGGCACATAAATCTTCGTCTCATTCACTTGTCACTCTGTTCTACAAAGCTATCGCAGGAACTCCATCGCCAGGTTTCAACCCCTGCTGTGTTCGAACATTTGGCTCGCAGGAGAACAATGACACGACCTGCCTCTAGCCCGTGCCTGCTGCTCAAACATTATATTAGCTCTAGCGTCCAAGCAGCTACAAACAAAATGCTTTTTTTCTTCCTTGGTCTTTACGCCTCGTCAACAGCGAGGTCATTAGAGGCGGGATGGGATTGGGGCAAGGAACGGGAAGCAATTCGTCCATGGCCTTTTTGAAGGAAGCATCCCGGCATTCGCCTGGAGTGATTTGGGGAAAACATGGAAATCCCAAATCTGGATACCCGGACGGGGATTCGAACCAGCGTCCTCCCGAATGAGCAATATGCTGCTCGTTCCTGTGGATATACCCTCAGTGAAATAATTGAATTATAATTACTTTAACCCAGTTAGCCAGTTCAATGTTTTCTGTCGTCACATTTTGTCTTTAATCGATCAACTAAAATACTCCCCCTTCCCCCTTTTCATAGTCTCCAAAATTTACAGTCCGGTGTCGAATGAGAAGAATGCGTAGTGCCAGAAATGGGACGTAAAATTTTTAGTACACCTGCGACAGGGGAGTGGCAGTAATGTGGCAATTCCGCGGAATTTCTTGTCTGAGTCTTCTAATGCACTGATCCATCTTCCAGTGCTCGTTAGAAACACTACTTAAACCCAAAGCTGCACAGGTATATTGGGTGTCGCAACAAGCGGATATAGAGAGTGTATATCAGGAAACGGTTTTTTTTAGCAGTCTCCCCGCTGTCATATAATGCTACTGAGAAACAGCTGAGACACTTTATGTTTTCAGAATTTCGCTTCTACCAGACTAGGTCGTTGGAGAGTAATGTAAAGGCTGTCATTACGTGAATAGCTCCATTACCTCAGCGTGAACATTTAAATTTTGAAGGGAGAGGTAAATTGCAATGTATAACGTAATATGGTTACACTATCGAGACGACGGGTAAAGGTTTCCTTGAATCGGATCCGTCCAAATTTATGGATGACCTCAATAATCTTGATGGCCATGTGTTTCCGATAGCCGTACACACTGAAGTAAAAAAACGAAATTTACTGAAACAAATTGTAACAGCCCTCAAACTTATACTTTAAATGGAATTGTATTTTATTAAGTATTTGTAGCAAGCTAGATATGATTTTTGTATGTTTGTCTTGCAATTTACTGTAAATCAGTGTAAATGGACTTTGTTTTATGAAAACAAATTATGTAAATACCATTTAATATGTTTAAGGACATAAGTATGCAAGAGAATTGCTTAAATGTTTGTAATTCCAAGTATTAAGGTGAGCTACAATATTTAAATGATGATTTACTACAGTTTAAAATGATTTATGTCGATAATTTTGTCTTTAAGTATCTTTAACTTTCATTTCTTAACATTTCGTAATGATTATAAATGATTATGTATTAATTATGATTGGTTTTGATATGTTTTTAATTGTTTAAGTATTGTTAAAGTTCGAGAAATATCTGTCGGAAGCTTTTGTAATGTTCTAGAACTTTCGACGAAACTTATATAAAGCGAGCGTCAGTTTTTCGACACAGTTTATGAACTGAGTTTTGATCGAACGTGAGGGTGTATGGCAAATATTGTCTTTGGAAGAAGTGTCGAATGTAATCGTTGGAGTTTGCGTATACATGTCACCAGTATCTTTGAAGTTGTGTATGTTTCGAGAAATAAAAACAGTTAAAATTATAAATTGTATCGTGGACTAATTATTTCATATATAATTAAACCACGCGACACCTAATAAACTGTAATATCCAATAAACCGAAAAAAAAATAAAAAACAACGTATGCAGCCAATAGCATAACTGCTTGGTGTTTAGTTTTATACATACAACGGGACTGCAGAACAGCAAGTAATCGTAGATAGTCCAGAGGTCACGCCGAGTGTGATGGATGAGCGCTGACGATCTGGCCTCGCATTCGGGAGGCCCCGGGTTCCAATCCCCGTCCGGTCATCCAGATTTCGGTTTTTCATAGATTCCGCAAATCACTCCGGGTGAATTCTGGGATGGTTGCTTCTAAAGGCTATTGCCGATTTTCTTACCGTTCCTTGTCCTCTCCTCCTTTCCAGCATTTAATGCCCTAGACGTCGACTAGACGTAAAGTGTAAAGCAAAAATAAATTTTAAAAAATGCTGGAAGTCATACAACTATCATTACATGTTGTTTAATTTCTCCATTCTATTGTTTAAGAAGTCATCCAGCTTAGTCGATGGAGCAACTGGCTCCATATAGGCAGTTTCTGAAGCCTACGAAAACGAAGCTTATGCTTGGAAACTACATATACGAAACGGCTCACTATATCCCCTCAACCTGCTGTTCACTATTAGGGGGCATCCACAAATTACGTGAGGTGTTTTTCCGGATTTCTGGACACCCCCATCCCCCCTGGTGAGATTTCGTGACATCTGGCCGGACCCCCCCCCCCCCCCCTGTGGTGAGATCTGGTCCGTGAGAACCCCCCCCTAGAAATCGCCCTGGAAACTTTTGTAGAGCTTCTTTTTTTTATTATTTTTAGGCCACAGCCTCACTTTTTTGCCGTCTAAAATCGACTTTGGCACAAATTTTAGACTTTTTTTTAGCTCTACTGTCCAAAATTTTTTTACAAAATCTCACGTGAGATTTCCGTAGACCCCCCCCCCCCTCCTCCTTGGTGAGAACTGGTGAGATTTCGCCGGACCCCTCCCCCCCTATTTCACCTCACGTAATTAATGGATGTCCCCTAGGTACCCAGGAGAAAAATCCTCCACAAGGTAAAGCCTATACGGACACTTGCGTTACCACGTCACATCCCCCCAATGCCGCAGGTAAAAATTGCTCTACCTCCTCAAATTCTACGTTACAGGCATACCAGTGTCCAGGAAGTAATTGAAAAAAAGATACTAACGGCCCGATATATACGTTTAGATATTTCAATTGACTTTCCTGAAATTATCGGAAGCAAATTTCAACTTATTGCTGCGTCGGTTTGTAGGTCGTTTTGTGGATGTGACTTCTTTTTTATGAACACAATACCGCCAGTGTTTGCTACCAAATGTGACTTTAATTACATATTTCCATTCACGGATCCGTAGTATGATTATAAAATTACACATCTATTTTATGGTTCTTTCGTTCCACATCTTATCGACGGCCCATGAACTATATTTAAGCAATTAACATTAATTTCCGGTTAATAAAATATGCGGTTTATGCTTTCTTAGTTGTAATTAATGAATAGTTTTTTTAAGCTTAGTGAAATGTCATGTTTAGAGCTGAAATTTCGACATTAACAGGCCTTTTATTTAGTGGAGTTCGTCCTTATAGCCAGCTCTGCAACTCTGATTATAATGTCAAGCATATTTTAATGTTCTACCGTGTAAGTATTAATGACAAGTGGAAAGAAAAAACAGAATGGATACAAAACTCAGCTAACGCCATTCATGCTCAAGGCTGGACTTGGCCATCCCTGCAACGCGAAGCCGGTTTGCCTAGCATTGGGATGCGGGAACCGACTTATTTTTATCTTTTGATGATTACGTTTAAACAGATACATTTTAGTTCCTTGATGAAATACTTTTTTCTTGATTCTGTTACCCGCAGTGTACTAGCGAAAATGACGTTAAAACATTACACTTATATTTGCAATAACAGTAGGATAAAGGAAAGCAGTGGTTTAATAGGTGACAGAAAAACAGATTTGATATCGGTGTTTTGTAAATTTGTCACAGGCTCTTTAATACACATGAATATACATGAATGCAAAAAAAACAACAATTATGCAACAACCGTTAATCAGGTGTTTCAAGATCTGTTGTAGTCCAAATATTTGATATATTCATTGTGGCTTCTATATTTTATAACCACAAACATAATATTGATTATTTCTCATCGGCTACTGGTGTTAAAAAGCTTGTAGATTCCTGAATAAAGTAGGATGGAATTGGGCAAAATTTCTTTAAATTCAATTAATATATTTTGATGTTCACAGTACCCACAAACTGATATCCCGTTCATATCAGTTGGAGACCAAGCACAAACGTAGAGATTCTAAGAGTATCTCATAATTCACTGCCCCTTAATAAATCTCGAAAGTGAAGTGCATTGCATCAAATGTCTGTTTCGTTTGTAATTTCCGAATTCGCTTAAAAATCTGATTGGCCGCTCGAAAATGTGATGTTAAATGCGGAATAGTGGCTATTCTTGTTAGTGAAACTTCGAGCAGAGCTCATCTGGAACGAATGTTCGTATTACATTAATACGGTGAGCGGTGTCAGGTGATTTGCTACGCTCCAGTTTAGTCTGAGTGGATCAGAAGCCGAGCCAAAAAATCTCAGAAACGGCCGACCGCTGCCGGATGAGCCAGGTAGTCGGTTTACACTGCACCGGCTTCCTCCTCTCACCTCTCGAAAACGAAGAGGCATGCCTGATTCCTGGAACTGAGGCTTCTCTGAATACCCCTCCAGTAGGCACGTAAATACCAGGAAACTCTGCAGTAACTCTCCAATAACAGCTAACAGACTGACGCAGCTTTACAGGGAATTAAGTGGGCTTACCGTCATGTATTGTTTCAGATAGAGAGCTTCTGTGTCTTGCTATACGTCCTAGCCGCTTTCATCACCTTTATTTGTCAACTGTCGTTTCTTGTTTCCACCATTCTGTACGTAAAGTGCTCGGCCCCGATAATAGCTCGGGATGCTGTGACAGAACAGAAATATTTGCATAAGAAAATTATATTTTTGATCGCTGAGAGTAGATAAAAAACTAATAATATATATACTCTTAGAGAGAAAAAGCAATGAGTTGAAAGTTGCTATGGAGATTAGGACTTGTGAGATGATAGTTATCAGAGTAGACTAGTAGATTGAATGCTCGAGAAAAACATTGCCTAAAAACGAACCTGCATCTTCTGAGAATAACCAATTCCATTGTAATTCCTAGTAGATCCGCAGATATAAAATAAACGATATATTTTGGATCTAAAGAATTGAGTTATTCATAACTATAATTACAATCAAATCAACGACAAGAGACGCTAAAGCGTTACAATGCCAATTTCCTTGGACGTATTGACCAATTAATTTTCAAAACATTTCGGGAAGATTCGACAATTTTCTGAATTTATCAACAAAGGGCATTAATCTATTAAAAATGGACTGTCGCTTCAATGTAATGTATTCCCCACCCTGCAGAAACACGTTTTACTAAAAAAATCCCCATAAATTAGATTAAAAACGCAGAACTATGAGAGCGTCGCAAAGAAACCAGGTGACGCCAGAGATGAAAAATTAATATCTTCAAATGTTGGTTAATGCCTTGTTGTAACGTTTTTTAGTCGTTACTTGTCACCGTTGTAAAAAGTGGCAAGAAATTTAGAGATAGAAAATTTATGCGCGAGCTGTATTTCAGCTACGTTCGCCATGTTGTATCGACAGACGAAATCGTAAAATATCCTGACGCTTCCGTTGCAAGCAAGTAAACCATTTTTGAGATAGTCGCAGCCGAACGAAATTTACGGGAAAAAAAATCTCTTGCTCCAGGCCACATTTCAGACTAACCATATCCTCTGGGGAAAAAAAACCCTAATTGAAATGATCCGAACAATTTTTTGCATATTTTTGCAGTGCTGGTGGCATTTTAAAATTGTGCAGCAATCTCGTATTTTAATTTGTGGCTGGTATTCTGTAAAATGTGAGTAGGAGACACAAAGAATACATTATATGGAACCAGTTAAGCCACATTTCAAAATGTTAGTACCTTATTTTTTTAGGGGGAGAAATCTTGTAATTTATCTGTGTACTGAAATGTTTACCTAATTTTCGTGAACTTCATTGTTTGCCGCTAGCGGGAAGTAATAACTACTCCGTGGAAGAACCACTAACGAGAGTTTTTAAATAAAAAAATATATGATGAGCGACTGAGCGCCTTTCATAATATTAATGCCTTTTTTTAAAAAAAAAATGAATTTATTATATTATCAATATGTGTATACCGTAGCTCCAACTGTTACTGTTTCTGAAAATCTGTATGATTGTTCACCTTCATAGACACATCACACGATGTGCATAGCGTTCAATTAAAAACACCCAAGTCTGCAGACAGATTCAGAACAACGACCCCTTGAAATTACAGCTCACCGCTATCACGTAGGCCCTACGCTAATTCCAGTTTAATATTTTAAGAATCCTTATCAGATACGGTTAATTAAGATGAAGATTCAATACACTACTGGTACGTCCTTTAGGGAATATTTGGTAAGTGCACCTCACCTAGTCCAAATTCTACGGCGCTAATGTTACCACGTGATGTACTGACGCCTACTGCATTATTCAGGCAGGTAAAAACAATAAAATGTGGCTTTAAATATTTTTATATATTTTATTTTATTCAATACAATCCACACTTTAACTATTCAGTGATTTTTAAATGTGATTCAGAAATATAGCAATAGTATTATTCTAATAATTTGTGTGCTAAAAGGATAGTTATGTATTGCTATTATCATTTTTAAGGAATTTTCTGATCTACAGGATTAATTAATTTCTACCTGGTACTTGTTGACCTATCTACGCAACTGTATCTACGAACCTCCCAGGGTCCTTTTGACAGCTGAGGGATTGGAGGGGGGGGGAGGGTCTGTGGAAAATAAATCCGGCGGGGAAACACCTGCACAGCTGAAAGAATACCGTAAGGAAATATAAATGTGTGACTTGTTTTCATCATTATGAATGTTAAAACAAATAGGAATAAATAAAATGGCATCAATTTTTACGTCCTGAGTTAAATATAAGAAGAGACAGGTCCATAAAATAGAAGTAATGACAAGCATCGCACCGTGAGAGTTGTGCAGACCGCTGCCGTCTGTGTATTTGTGCAGGCGTAAAGAGGAGCGGCATCTCGCCGCTGCATGGAGTGTAACGGAGTTATCGTTACTACTTCCACTGCACATGAGATTGTTTAGTGACTGAATTTATACTACCAGCTGCAAGTGAGGTTGTAAGAACGGTTTCTCACAAACCAGGTTTCGATGTTATAAGAATAATTGCACTTAGTAACGACCTACAACTAAGAAGGAGTAATTAAATAGTTCAATGTGTAGAAAATTCTTTATGTGAGAACTTAAAAACAATTGATTTCTCTATACAGCTAAACGCGTCAACTTTGCCAGGAAACTAAGCATTACTTTTAGCTTCTGTCAGAAATGTAAAATAAGAAAATATTAATCAAGTATTGTTATTTGACAAACATTTGGAAACTGATACGAAAGGTAAAAACATTTAATAAATTAAAAAGATTTTTAGGCTTAAAAGCTAATTCTCTTGAATAAAATCCTCTCTCTTGTCATTGACGATGCTCCGACGATGGTAAGACGACTCAGAGGCACATCGGCAATGCTAAAAAGAGCTGTACTTAACGTATTATATATACATCATTCACTGACAACATTTAATCGCCAAAAATTCTATTGAACGCATGCATGACTCAGTAGACCATGTCATTCAAGCCCTAATGAAATAAAAAAATGATGCTTTAAATGAAAAGTTATTGTATACAGTATTGTAGCAGGCAAATTTTTTCCGCAGTTTGCTTGGTTATCTTCTTCTTCTTCTTCTTCCTGTCCGGTATTAGGCCTGGTGGCCTGTTACGGTCTCCCTACATCTCTCTTGCCTCTGGGATGGTATTTGAGATTTTTTCATGGGATCCGATCCGTCTTCATCCTCAGTACATGTTCTGTCCAAGATGTTCTGTAATTTTGTACAGTTTGGAGAATTGATTTTACTTTAATTTCTTTAAGGATATCATCAGATCTCTTTCTTTCTTGTAATGTGTAGCCAGCTATCCTCCTCATAAATCGCATCTCAGCCGCCGTTAGTCTCCGTTCATCACCTTTGCGTAGTGTCCAGGCCTCGCTGCCATACAGTAGTGTAGGTTTAGCCAGGGTGTTATATAGCCTGATTCTTGTGTGCCATTGAACTAGAGATGGTCTGAAAATGTTATTTATTATTCTTGTAACTTTCGTGAAATTTGTGATTTTTTGTTGCATATCGGTTTCTGGGGTGTAGTTGAGGTTGTAACCTAGGTATTTAAATTCTGCTACTTGTTCTATGGGCGTGTTGTCTATTGAGATTTTGATTCTTTTGTGGTTTTTTCCAACGAAGGCCATAACCTTGGTTTTATTGAGGGAAATCTCCATGCTGTATTCTTTTGCTGTCATATGGAGGTTATATACCGATCTCTGCAGGTCGTCTTCTGACTCAGCAAAATGCACTTCGTCATCTGCAAACAGTAATGTATCCAGTTTGGTCTTTCTGTCTATTATTATTCTACCATGGGGTTTTTGTCTCCAGTTACTAATGATTTTGTTTATATATATGCTGAATAAAAGTGGTGATAGGCAACATCCTTGTCTCACTCCTCGATTAATGGATTTCCATTCCGACAGCTGTTGTCCGGTTCTGACTGCGATTACATTGTGGCTGTAGATGTTTTGATTGCTTTTATGATCTGTGGTGGAGTGTTACTTTCTGCCATAATTAGCCAAAGTTTTCTTCTGTCAATTATATCGAAAGCTTTTTTGAAATCAATAAATGCCAGGTGTGTTTCCAGATTAAACTCTTTCCTTTTCTCAATTAGCATCTTGAGTGTGAAATAGCCATCTGCACATGATCTACCCTTCCGAAACCCATTTTGTTCTTCTCCAAGTAGTGGTTCATACAATTTTTGCAATTTTGATTTAACAATGCTTTATGTAATATAGTCTTCGCGGGTTTTCCGCCGTATGTTGTTGAAGAGAGACAACAACGAGCTTTCGGCGGCTGGCTCTGCCGCCATCTTCAGGTTAGATGTGTTCTGCAGGGAGTACCGCAGCGCTGCGGTACTCCCTGCAGCACACATCTAACCTGAAGATGGCGGCAGAGCCAGCCGCCGAAAGCTCGTTGTTGTCTCTCTTCAACAACATACGGCGGAAAACCCGCGAAGACTATATTTCATCGATACGCCGTGAAAGCCTTCGTTCTCACAATGCTTTATGTTTTGATTATTGTCGTACGATTTTATTCTTATCAAGGCATTAAAAACGACGAATCTCTGTTAAAATTTACATAAAGTTTTACAAACATATTAAATTATATTTTGCTGAATTCTAAACATGTAACATTTTCTGATTGTTTACTTTTTACTGTTAAATTGATTAGTTAAGGGTTATAACTGACCATCTCAACTTTTCTACCAAAGAAGTTTTGGATTGGAGCCACTAGTAACAATTTTGCAACCTAGTAATTGATTACTTAGAGGGAATTTCGTGGTTATTTACAATTGCGTGTATGGATTGATTTTGTGCACTCTTTCACCACTCAGCGTTGGAATTCATAGAAATTAAAGACAATGATTTTGGTATCAACCTAATTAACTCAAAAAATGAAATAGTTAACTTATATGACTGAGTTAATTGCCAAATTTAAGAAACAAATTTTAAGCTATGACATGATCAATTAAATTTTATCAAAACTAAAAGTATAATATCTGCGTTGGTTGTAAAACTTTTTCTACACAAACTTGCGAGCGAAAAATGGTCTCAGTTTACAAATCTTTCAAAACTGAAAAATGAGTTGAATGTTTGCTTAGTGGTTATTCCGTCACTGGAATGCTGAGTGGTAAAATGTAGGGATGAGTCCTGCTTCAACTTGTCCTACATTTATAACCGCGTAAGTGTCTAAGACGCTACCGTAGTGAACACATACGGTCAAACTGCATTGTTGATCGCCATTGCGCACAAACGTTAAGTGTGGCAGTTTGGGGCAGCACTGGCAATAACATGCGATCTCACTCCTTCTGAACACAATCCGCAAGATCATGGAGATTTTAGGGCTAGAGGTACTGCGCTGCTGCAGACTGCTCCACAAGTGTGGAGGAATGTGCTAGGCTTTTTCGAATAACTATGGGTACCACTGCTTCCCCAACCTGTATATTCATCTGACATGTCATCCATCGAACATATTTGAGGTACGGTCCATCGGCGTCTTGTTCATTCTGCTCCTTCTGCAACCACTGTCGATGCTCTGTGGACGTTCCTTCAAACTGTTTGGCTTTGTGTTCTCTAGCAGCATATCTAGAATCTCTTTGATTTCATGTCACGACACCGTACTGAATTCTCAGACTCAGAGTATATACACAATTGTGTAATTTTAATCATTTACTTGTTGCCGTGCACCTAATCAGTGCAATAAATTTCATTTTAATCAGATGTCTTATTTTTGGTGTCGCAATTTTTTCAAACAGTAATTTGGCACTCTAAATTAAACTCTTTTATACTCTCTATAAATTATAGCTAGTCACGTTCCTCCGTTTTCCTTTAATTAAGCATTGTGGACTTTAGTTTTATGTTTCATTCTGAATTTTATTGCTTGTTTCTTTTTTCACCAAACTTATTGAAATGATAAATGAACTCAGACAATTTTTACGCAACAATTTTGTACGTAGGGGAGAACGGGTGAATTGGAACCTACTAAGGAAACAGTGAAATAAGAGTTCCTTAGAAATGACTTTTTTGTATCTTCTTTAAATTTATATTCTCATATGTCTAATCCATGGACTATGTTAAACAAAACGAAAGCGGACGATTCACTGAAGAGAGAGAGAGAGAACAAAAAACAAACAAAACAAAAGAAAAGAAATTGGCTGGAATGGCTCTCATTACCCGATCAAATGGGTAATGGGAGACCCCCCCCCCATATGGTAACTGGAGTCATAGCCAAATTAGTCCATTAGACTGACAGAACTTCAGTTTTCTAAACAAAATTGATAATTACTACAATTCATTCCACTTGTGTGGAGCTACAAATTAATCATTTAATTTTTGTACTTTAGAAATACATTATTGTTTCCTAGCACAAAATTTACAAATTAAGGAATGTTCATTATCACAAACTGCACAGCCCAGATGTGCTACATTTATACACACTTACACAAGACATGAGCGTCTCATTTGATTCTAGTTCTGTGAAACAAAGCTAACAATTTTTACATAGGAACCATCACTTCCATCGGTAATTAAAATCGATGAAGATAGTGACAGACGGCTTGTAACCGCAGATCTCCTATTAGGTGGTCTACCCCTCCTTGTTTTCACCGTTGCTTTCCTTTTTTTATAGCAGAAAATGCTGGTCTTTTATTCGGTGCGCCGTTATTGCTGCCTTCTGTCTTCTCTTTTTTTCGTTTTTCCTTTTCTTCATAGTGTTTTATTAAGGGCGATGCAGTCAAAATCTCCGTATGCTGTTTTTTACGAGCACTTTGGAGAGGTTGGTGGCCTAATTTTGGTATTGGGGAAATTATGGGTTAATCAGAGCTAAGCTCTAATTTTCCTTTGCTCATTGCTCTGATATTAATCACGCAACCATTCCAATACATTAAGGTAACTTTATAAGTAATATCAACTGCTTATAATAACAGCAACAAAAATTACATTCGGACAGCCAGAAACTGTGACGTCTGTTTGGCAAATTTATGGCGACTGAGTCACCGCTTGTAATAAGGAAGGATGATGCCTTGTAGGGAGCCTTCAACGAAACTAGCAGTTTTCCAACACGCTATATTCAAATTATTCAAGATAGATTCTTATAACCTGTAGGATCCCATTCCCCCGTTCTCCCATATATCATGGAGCTTTTATTGGTCACACATTTGTAACGAGGCTTAAAATAAGCATTTGAATCTGTCATAATATACATTTAATCTGTGTAATGAGACTTAGCTGTAAGCGCAACTTTTGTCTCCAGCAAGTATCCCGACATTTTTATTGCTGAAAAACAGGCACCTCGAAGCACGTATGACATTTATATCTCACTGAGATGCGCAATGACTGCCCAATATTTCGTGTCCGTCATTTGATAACAACAGTATAATAGTACGTATAGCTAAAGAAAAAAAAACGCTCATTATTACCATCATTCTGATGCAAAATTGGTTTAATTAAAACTTTATTTTTAAAATTTAATGCAATGTTCCTGTTTTTACTGGATATAATGAATGTTTCGTGAGAACAGGGTGCATCGATTTCATGTTCTGTGAAATGTTCGTAGTGGCCCTGATGCAGCCTTCGATATAAGTCATTGCAGTCACAATTAACGAGGTCACTGGGAGAGGGCACAATTAACGACGGACTGATGGCTCGATTTGAATGCCAACACATCAGCACGTCAAACGTTACCACTCAAATTGGCAGCCAGACAGGCGACTACTACTATTTCAATTTCTGTACTAATTGCCAAACTGACCTGTTGGTTAATTGGCCAAAGAAATGGTAAAACTATTGCATGATGCTACGCTTTCGGAAAGATCACGGTTACCCGTTATCAGAAAAACTAAAAATCGTCACAATTTACAATTTTTTTAAAAAAATATTGCTTTGCGCCTCGTCGACGGCTAAGGTCATTAGAGGCGGGATGGGAACCGGGACTAGGAACGGGAAGGAATTCGGCCATGGCCATTTTGAAGGAACCATCCCGGCATTCGCCTGGAGTGATTTGGGGAAACCATGCAAAACCCAAATCTGGATGCCCGGACGGGCATTCAAACCCACGTTCTCCTGAATGCGAGGCCAGAGCGTTAATCACTCACTCAACACGCTCGATCACAATTTAAAGTTTGGAAAATTTTTCATATTAATTGTTTCTTATAACGAAGGCTCCAAAAAATGTTGTTTTTATAATACTAAATCCAGGATTAAATGTGACGGAGTAAATTTTCTGTCTACGCTTTTGTCTTTCTTTAACTAACAATTTTTGTGTTGTTGTTTACTATATTTCGTAGCGTCCATTTTGGCAAGATGGAAATCAAACTGCTGCATCCTACCTTCAAAATAAAATAAAAAATTAATTTGAATTGAGTAATTAGTTGCTGTAGATGTAATTAAAATTAGTAACTAACAACCAATCTGTTGTAATTTCATTAAGTACGTATCTATTAACATTTTTTAGAATATTTACCAACGTCAGTCAACGTTTTCACAAACCAATTATCATGAATTTACATTATAAATGCGTTTTTTCGTCTCAATTGATACATTTCACGATAGTGAATTCCGAGAAAAAATTGGAGGTAGCTAGTCTTCAAGACTGCTGCCGCATTTGTTAACGTGAATAAGTTTTTCTTTAGCCAAATATTCAGCAAAAACAAAAAATATTATTTACAGCTTAATATTTGTTTTGGCACACAAAGAATTACAGCTTGGTACTCAACTGCTAAATATTTTATATAGAAACAGAAGATAAAGTTTAGCTCAGTGCCTAATTGATACAACGCATTTTTGACAGGAGGTTTACAGAAGGGAAAACCTTTGGCTGAATGCTTCCGTTTCCGAACTCTCTCCCCGCACCGCTGGGTCTCTCCTGGATCATCGCCCCCTTGGTTTCCTTTCACTCCGCTTTCTTCCTGAAACGGTAGATCAAACAAGTCTCCGAATTTCCAGGATCGTTAATTTAAATTCTACCTGCGTTTCGGTGTTTCTGCTTCCACTTTCTCACAAACTACTTCGACATTTTTACTTTGAAAGTATAAAATTTATTTTTATCGATCTTGGAATGGTCTTACACTGTCTATCGCTAGAATAGATGTTATTTTGTGTCAATTCAGGCTAGATACAATTGGGTCTAATCTTTGAGGTCACTCGTCAAGCGCTTAATCTTCGTTTCATTAACCGACCAATCGCGTCTTATCTTCTCGTGCGGGCGGCGGGAGAGATGCGGGCTAGAATTCTTGTCCCTCTAAATCATTCTGTGAAACGCTTTTCATTCCGTTGTCCACCGTTCAGTAGTCTTTTGGTACTAATCTTTCCAGTCCAGACTGTTTTCATGTCGCTCGCAATTCTGGGAAACCAACCTGTACTGAACCTGGAAGAGATATTCACATCAAAACTTACCGTCAACTATGTGGTTTCGGATGTAAAACATAAAGTTTTTTGTTTCTTTGTGGCTTTTTGAGAAAGTTGATACATGAAATTTTATTTTTCTCTACAAATATTGTACAGTCAAAACCAATTGGAAACTAATAAAAATTTCATGGGATAAATAACTATAGGTTAATTGGAATAGACAAGTATCCGAAACGCTTAGGCAGATAGTTTGAACAGCTATACATTTCAAATTACTCGTTTACACCGCTTTCCTTACTATTTTTTATGAGTTTTAAAAGTCAAACAATTCTAGCGATGTTACAGTCTATCTTATAACATTAATTTCGTTTAAAAATTAATTTAATAGTTTTTGACTGGTCGGCAACGCATATATTTTTGATGGTAAATCATAATGCTGTGTCACATAACTATTACTAACAACAGTAAAACCTTTGTTGATACCCCGAAAATCAGGCGTCGAAGCGAAATATCGATGCTATCTAAGCTCACTGATGTTGGTACCAAATAACTAAATGTGTAAACGCACAAACTATAGATGACATTCTACCCATAACCCCCACCTTCTAGACCACATACCATATTTCCGCACAGTGAAACTATCTACTACTCTCACAGCACTAAATAAGTAAAGGGGTATCAGGTTACCGTAATGGCCTCTTAAATTTTTAGATGCTTCTTTGGATTAATGCCAAAAACAATTCATTGTGGTTGCAAACATTTCAATTTAAATTTTTAAGAAATAATCGATCAATAATGTCTTCATTTAAAATAGTTTGTCAAAACAAGATATGGCATTGGTGGGAAGTTTTTTTCCGACTCATCTTGATTTCGGTGAACATTTGTTCCCCTCAGACATGGGTATTAATTAAAAATACGGGTTATATAAGTAGCAATAAAATTATTTATTTTAGGTGGGTAGTCTACAGATGATAGTAAGAAGCTTATTTTAAAATAATTATTTATCATAATATGTGAAACTGACTTTTTTTTTTTTTTTTTCTTCGCGCAACTGTATCTATGAGAAGGAGCACTCGATGAAAATATTGTTAATTTGATTTAAACAACTTTTCTCGCAAAATTTGTATCACGCCATGCAAGTAATCATATTACATGTAACAGTGGCTATAGGATGTAGTTTTAGTGTTTTATGACATCTGTCAAACTATGTTGGGTGTAGTTTAGGATACAGCCCCTGAATGTTACGGGACCAGTGGCACATACAAGGCGCTGGCAACAACCTGTAGCCTCACGGCCATCCTTTGTGTACATACGGTTGGATGAAGAGATCTTAATACTCAACATCGTTTAAACTCACAGTACATGCAGAAAGGGAACGGTGGCAACTCTGCCAAGAGATAATCTGCAAACATCGAACATCGCTGGAACTTAAAACACCGCCTGCATATACACATATATATATTTTTTATCGTGTTTTATATTGCTCCGCCGAGAACGCTAGCTCAACAGTAAGGTTTTGTGCAGGAACTGCGGATGACGTGTGTTCGGATGCAAGCCTGATGATTCAAAATTATGCTTTGAGGCTTTGACGGAAGTCCCTCCTGGCTAATGCCTACTTACTATGGTCTACTCTAATTCCTGGCTCTGAATATCCTGCCTCTCAGGAGACATTGCAGAAATAGTAGAAAAATTCTTGCTCGTTCCAGATAAAATTTTTGCACTCTTTAACAGTGCTTTGCTCTTTAGGGTTATTGAATATTTGACGTAGAAGTAGAATCTGTTCGGTGTAGCTGAAAACAATAAATTATTTTGTCTTCATGAAGGTAAAGGTTTTAGTGATTATGTTTTGTTATAGTATGTGTCTAAGATAAAAAGAGACAATGTGGCTAAGCAGTGTATTTCGTTTACTATAATAACTCTATAGAAATTTATGCTTGTTCTCTTAAGTCAGCACCTACGGAATAGTCCAGGCTATATATTTTATTTTCTTTTGTTTATATTATTAGAAAATTCTGTATAATTGTTCTATAACAAAGGATTGAATGCTGCTTTATAGCCTTTGTTTTCTTCTGAAAGCAGAGTTCACCATCGTGGAACCACGCAATTACTCATAGCATTTGTCCCACGTATTTCTCCGAGCTCCGTGAACATCTCAAGAGAGTTGTTTTCGTAACACTAATAATTTCATAGTTAAACGCTATTAGCTGCTTTCTCATTTAAAGTTACTTAAATGTCACATAAATTCAAATGTATTGTGCTCCGCAACTAATTAATGAGCTAAACGCGCGGAGATTGTGTGGTACACTGCCTTACTAGTCTTATAATTTATTATTAAAGCATATTTTGGTCATTATTTAATTAAGATCATATATAATAAGTTTGACATTAAAGTTTTTCAAGGTCAGAGAAAATCAAAACAGACCGAATAAAGTATTGGAGAATCTCTGGTTACTAAAAAAGTTGATGAGAAGAAAATGATTTGGGAAACTGAAGTTAGTAAGACGACCCAATTCCAGAGTTATGGATACATAATTATAATATGGATATTCAAGGAAATAAGCCAGAGGGAAATGTAGAAGGAATAACATAAATGAATTGCAATGGTTATGTTTTCAGTATAATAATATACTGCAAAAGGAAAATTGAGATAAGTAAATGATAATTGTTTTTTTATTGCCAAAGTTAATAAACCTTGTGTGTTGATCAATGAGAAGTTATTTTACTTTAGCTAAAAGACAATATATTTTCAGCAGTGGTGTTAAACCCACTATTGGGTATAGAGGTAAATAAAAAGTTTAATTATTTTAACAATAAATAAGTAAGGAATCTTACCCTTACAAGATGTACTCGGTAACATGTGCCTGGTAATAACTAATTACTAATTAGAAGAAGTTATGACGATTTCATCCAGACAATCATGGTCTGGAGTATGTGTACCAGGTAAAAAAAAGTATAAGTAAGTGAGGAAGTACCATGTACGTGCTGTGAGGAAAAGACGGACTGTTTTCAGCGTCGTACTTACGGATTCTCCACTGCAAGTGTAACATTTATAGGAGACTGGACACACACGCATTGGACGGACGTCTTATAATAAATTGATGTGCTCATACTCGTCGGTGAAAAGGGGCGCAAAGAATTCTTCAGTTGCCTAGCTTGAAAGTCTAGTGAGTGAATCCGAATGTGTGCCTATTCAAAAAGCTGTGTCCATGACGAATTACATCTTCCTCGACTCACCTAAATCGACAGACAGGAACAAGTGCTAATAGTGAAAAATTTAGTGATGAACATTTGTCACGATTCTGATGTAGAGAAAACTTTTCGGGATTCTAGCCGCGTAAAAGTAAAGTTGTATGGAGATGTTCCGGAAGCACTGAATTGTGAAGTCCCACTTAACCTAAAGCGGGGCTTGACAATGGAAGCATTGCCAGCATCAGAAACATCGCTATAGGACTTTACTTTGACGCGGCTAGAATCCCAAGAGGTTTTACTACAGTATTTCTGCCTTGAAAATGAGCATTGCTATTCAGACGTTTTAGGTGATGGCAAATTGGAGGATTTTCTGCCAACGCCCACAAGGGTTCTATGCTCGGTGAGAAACATACTGCGCAGAAACAGGTAGTAATCAGTCAAGCATAGTAACCTCGACATTTGCAGATTTGTTGCTGATGATGCACCCATCTTTCCAAGAGTTACCTGATGTCACCATGTAATCACCTGCCTGTATACACACGCCCACCACTTGTATTTAGCCAATGATTTGAGTTCGATAGTTTAAGCGCACCAGATTTCCAAAGTGGGCTAAGCCGCTGCGACCAAACCTGACGGAAATCTCCTACAAAGGGTCACCGTAAAGGTGACACGAGGAACACTGTAAAGTTTTTTTTTTTTATTATTATTTTTTTATTCTGTTTATATGGCTTTTGGTCTAACGACCATACAGCCAGATTACAATTGTTGTATTACAATATTATTTTGGCATAATAGTTCTATACAATGTTTGTATTACAAAATTATTTTGACATATTAGTTTTATACAATATTATTTTGACATAATAGTTCTATGTAATTTTTATTAGTAACAATAGTACAGATGTTGATATGACTCTTGATGATTGTGTTACGTTATTAATCGGCATATTGGTTCTATACAATTTTGTAATCATTCTGATAGTGCAGGTGATATAATAACTCTATTTTGGATATATTGTCTCTGTCCAAGTTTTTCTAATACCAATAGTGCAGATAGTGTGGAGTCAGTTGTTAGTTATGTTAACTTATTATTTGGCATAATATACATTTTAATACCAGTGGAACAGGAAGTATAATAACAGCTGGTGTTTTAAGAATATTAATTTAAGATAATAAACCTCATCTATGTGGTGAAATCCGTATTGTATGTTTGGTGGTTGTGGATTTTACCATAAAACTTTGTATCCCTAAAGTAGTTCTGCTTTTAGGGCGTTTTAGCTATACTGGGACTTTTGAATTGCCTGGGTTATATTGTGATATCTGCGTCCTTTAAGAAGTGAGCTATCGCTTGATGCACGTCCTGTCGTTCCGTTCTCATAAGGGAGATGATAGATGTAGGCAGTGGGATTTTTAGTTTGGTCAGTCTGTTATATAGGTTATTTGTGGAATTCGGTAAAGGGTGCATGCCAGTATTATATGATTTAGGTCTGCTATTTCTTCGTTGTCAACCGGACAGAATGGGGAGTTTGCTGCGCCAATTCTATGGAGGTGTTTGGGATAACATCCGTGTCCCAATCTTATGCGAATGATAGATGTTTTGTATTTTCTTGCGAGTTTTGATTCTTCGAACCATGCTTTGTGTGGAATGTGGGGTTGGATCGATGCGTAGTGTTTCCCCTTGTATACTTGTGATGAAGTCCATGCGTTTGCCCATTTGGCAAGGGCCTCTCTTTTTATAGTTTTTGTGAAATCAGTGTGAGGGAGTTGTGTGTATTGTTGCTGTCCTTCCAGAGTGCTTTCTTTTGCCAGTTTGTCGACCGTCTCGTTGTATTGGATGGACGCATGGTCCTTGATCCATAATAAATGGATTTCTTTTCCTTCTGTGGAGGCTGTGAACATCATTTGTAGTATATCATATAAAATCTTATTCGTTTCATTTTGTCTTTTAATATTCTCCAATCTTTGTACTACACTTTTCGAATCCGTCAATATGAGTGTTTTATTATATCGGTTGTATCCGTATTGGATGGCCTGTCTAATGGCCATAGCCTCTGCCGTGTAAACCGAGGTCTCTGTTGGCAAGCGTATTTTCTGGTGTTCTTGCGTGAGTGGACAGTAGTAGGCGAATCCGACTCCATTTTCTGTTCTTGATCCATCGGTATATATTTTTGTAAAGTCCGGCCAAGTTGAAGATAGAAATCTCTCTGTCATGTTATTTGTCCTGTTGCTTCTAATAATCCATTCTGGGAGATAGTAGACATTTGGTTTAAATCTGATGATATCGTATTGTTTTGTGAAACAGAGAAGAGTCCTTTCTTGGATCACTAATGGTATTTTGTGTTTTATTTGGTTGAAGCTAGTGGCCAATAACGGTGTGGAGCGCCGAGGGATGTTTCCCCTCCTTTCCATTATTGTTGCAAGTCCCTTTGCCTTCTGGGACACCGGATGGTTGGTGATTGAAGCGCGTCTCATTAGGTAGATATTTGATAAGAGTTTGTCGCCTCGTTTCTAGAGGCATTTCTCTGGCTTCAACTAATAGCGCATTTGATGCTGTAGATTTCATTGCTCCAATACATATTCTAATAGCTCGATGTTGTGCTATGTCCAATTTTCGGAGATTATACTTAGGGACGTTCCCGTAACAGATGCTTCCATAATCAAATATGGGACGGATTAGTGCTCTGTATATATTAAGCATTATAGCCGTATCTGCACCCCACCAAGTGCGTGTTACGGATCTTAATATGTTCAAGAGGCGTTCCGTTTTGGTTATAATATGGTTGATGTGTCCCGTCCATGTTAGTTTACTATCCAATATTAAGCCTAAGTGTCTGGCAGATGTGCACACCGGGAAGGAGAAAGGTCCCAGATGAAGCTCAGTCTCTCGATATGTAGTTTGTTTCCTAGAAAATATCACTGCTGAAGATTTCGCTGTTGAAATGGTTAGTCCTAGATGTTGTGCCCAATCATATAATCTCCCCGCAGCTTCTTTTAACCTCCAGAGGATTATTCCTAGGGATGTGGACATCGTGTATATACATACGTCATCTGCAAATTTTAATACTTTTATTGTGGGACTGAATATTTTTTCTATTTCCCCTATGTAAATAGTGAATAGTAAGGGCTAAGGATTGCTCCTTGTGAGATTCCTGTTGAGACTATGAATGGTCCATGTAGAGAATTGTTTTGTTGCCGTATATATTTAGTTCTACTATGGAGAAGATTATATATTCCACAGACAAATACTTCAGGAAGGTGTAATGCCTTGAGCTTTTCTATTAGTATCGGAATTTGAACATTGTCATAGGCTCCTGTAATGTCTAGGAAAACAGCTGTAAGAAAACCTTTCTTGATAAAAGTTCGTTCTATGTCTAATGTGAGCGTACTGAGACAGTCATATGTACTTCTTCCTTTCCTAAATCCATATTGAGTATTAGGCAGTAAATTGTGATATTCAAGCCACCATTCTAACCTCCTTTTTACGATTCGTTCGAACGTTTTACCTATGCAGGAGGAAAGGGCTATTGGGCGATAGGAGTTGGCATTTGTACTGTCTTTACCTGGTTTTGGTACCGGTATAATTATCTGTGTTGTCCAATCTCTTGGAAATTCACTTTTTAACCATGCATTAGTAAAGATCTGTACCATAGCTACCTTGGCGCAGTGTGGGAGATGGTGGAGCATGAGGTAATGAATATTGTCTATTCCTGGTGCTGTATTTGAGGCTGATTTCAGGGCCATTTCCAGTTCATTGAGTTTGAATTCCTCTGATAGGATATTTTGTCGGTTATTTTCCGTGTGTTGGTTTGTTAATTTTAGAGGCTCTGTAGGCACATATGGCGGGGCTACCTTTTTTTTCGAATTCTTCCATGCAGTTCATTGGCGCTTTTATTCCCACTGGTTTCTTCTTTAATCGATTTATCATGTTCCATATTAAAGTTGTTGGCGTGGTCCTATTTAAACTATTACAGAATTCTTTCCATCAGGCTTTTTTCTTTGATTTAAGGAATCTTTTGTTTCCGCATCTATTATTTTGTAATTTATATAGTTTTCCCAAGTGGGTTCTCTTTTATATACTGTCAGAGCTAGTTTCCTTTTGGCTATCTTTCTAGAACATTCCTCGTTCCATCAAGGGGAGGGTAGTCGTTTTGCGTTTGGTGTTATTTTGTAGGTGGGGATCCAGCATTTTGCCGCCTCATTTATAACATTTAGCAGTAGCTGGTACTGACTTTTGGTTGTGTTTGCTGAGTAGACCCGTCCTATATTTTCTTCAATGTGTTTCCTGTATTTTATCCAATTGGCTTTTCTTATGTTCCATTTGTTGATCGGTTGAAAGGTCTGTGGGAAATTCAACTGTTTCGTTGATATTAGGATCGGGTGGTGGTCCGATCCCCAGGTCTGTCTTAGGTTTTCCCATTGAAATTCGGTGGCGATGGATGCGGAGCAAATGGAGAGATCAATTGCTGATCTCCTTTGGCCGGGTTTTGAAATAAGAGTTGGAGATCCGTCATTGAGTACGAATAGGTTGAATTCATCTATAAACTCTATCATCGCTTCCCCACATGCATTGTTCAGCTCGCATCCCCATAGAGTGTGGTGGGCGTTAAAGTCTCCACAGATTAAGTATGGATCCTCTATTTGATGGAGGAGTGTTCGCCATTCATCTATTCTGATTGTTGTTTTGGGAGGACAGTATATTGAGACTAAGGTTAAATTCATATTTTGGCTGTGCACTTTGGCTGCTATAGCCTGAAAAGATTTGATGTTTGTATGAGCGATGTATACAGCTGTGAATGGTATAGATGTTTTTATTAATATTGCCACTCCACCTTTTCAATCTTCCCTGTCTTTTCGTAATATATGGAATCCATTAAATGAGATATTAGTGTCCGGTTTCAGCCAAGTTTCTGCTATAGTAGCTATCGTTATGTTGTTTACGTCTATTTCTCTTTGTAAAGATTCCCTATTCGCTCTTATTGATCTGGCATTCCACTGTAAGCACTTAATTTTGGCCGTCTTGTTGGAGGATATTGGTTACCATTCCTAGTATCTCTGTAGGATTTAAGAGATCCTCTGATTGAGATTTTGCTTCTTTGATTAGAATCATGAATAAGTTGACTATTTTTCTATTAAAATGCTATTTAGGGGTTGTGGACTCATAGTGGGATTGTTGCCATCGTTTGACTGTTTTAATTTAGCAGATGTTGATAATGTTTTGTTTGAGGTGGTGATGCTTATTAAAACAAATTTACCTAGGGCCATGGGGTGCCAATTTCCAACATTTTTGTCAACACTTTCTATTATTACTATAAACGGGCATCTGTCAGTTTCACTGAATCTATTATTTGCAAAGGTTCCGGCCTTATCCTGCGCACTAGTAACACTGCTGCCTGCGGGCGCTTGGTCGGTGAGAGGCGCTAGCTGCTCACCTGTAGTTGTGAATGTGTTGTTTGATTTGGCGCTGGTGGCTGCTGGTGACGTGTTGCAGGGAGCTGTTGAGTAAGCTGTTGTAGCGCCATCTGACGATAGTCTTGCCATCTTTTCCGCTGATCGCGTCAATCTTCTTACCTCCTCTTCTTCTGGTACTTGGCGTTTGGTCGTCTTGAAGCTGGTGGATTGGATGCCACACATCGGATCGTCTGATACAGGAACGCGCGGAGTCGGCATGGTGACGGATGGGCTATCTTCTTCTGATGATCGATTGGGAATCACAGCCGTTGACATTGCCATACTGGTTGCAATGTGATTATAATTTGAGGTCATACTTGTAGGTTTGTCTCCTCTCCGAGCTAAGAGGTGAACAGCTACATCTGGGGAGGCGTGCCGTTCTTGTGTCGGGTCATCTCTCGGTCCAGTTTCCATCTCCAAGGGCTGTTGCTGTTGATGATGTTGCTGCTGATGATGCTGTTGATGTTGTTCTATTATCTGACATTGTTGCTGTGAGGTATGCTGTTGCAGTTGCTGTTGTTTTTGTTGTTGTTGTTGATGATGTTCTGGTTGCTGTTGAGGATGTTGGGAGTATTGATATCTTAATTGCTCTTCTTCTGCTTCGTAAGGGATGATTATCTGCTCACTTGCTGAGGATACTGCCTGAGGGTGTGACCTTTCTACCATAATGTAGTTCCCTGATGGTGAGGCTGGGATTTGACTGCTGGTGTAGCACGTTTCTAGTGCCATCTTAATCGTCTGACCCGTATCCGACGGGTCGGCCATAATTTGCTTGTACCACTAGTTTCACTAATTAATTCTAATTGTTCACTAAATACAATAAGCTGAAATATTCCGAAAAGTAATCGCTTTCGCGGCCTCGCGAACTTCCGGACGCGTAGAGCGCGCACACGATACAACAGGAACTAAATCGACAATAACACGTTCACGAGCTCTATGAGGAAGTTGTCGCCTCGGTGTCTAGCTCCGAACTGGCACTGTAAAGTTAGCGTCAGCAGATCTAGTTCCCAGAGTTAAAGCGGTACAGGAAGTCTGCGGAGCTGTAAATAAGACTTCATAAGACAAAATATCCAGCCTTGGAGAATACACCACAACGATCGTCGGCAGTCGAGCCGGGTTGAGCTTAGTAGATTGTGAAAATCAAATCTAAGTGTGGTTCGCCAAGAGGAAGGATGAAAAATTTCTGCCGACACGTTGGCACTTAATACTTGCAAGCGGCCCCATTCCTGGACCATGGAAACTAATTAAAAGCTATATTTCTGGTTGATTCGAACATGCAGCTTAATTGACTACAATTGTGCTTGTACCAAGCAGGCAATTTTTTTACACATCTACTTAAATATTAAGTGAAATTTTGCTTTAGGTTTTTTTCACTCTTTGAGGTAAACCGTTCAATAATTCCCAGAGCCTGATGCTGTTTTATTTTTCTTTCGTTACAAAGACTGCGGACCAGGTAGACCCCAGATACCTGATTGATCTAGAGCGTTTGTCCAAATGATGGAATATTTGTGCGGAAATCTCTCTGCGATACGTGTATGATAAGTATATTTTTGTTCATCAGATTTCTAGTTGATGAGACTGGATATTGTTCCAGCATTCGCCTAGGTCATTGCTTTTAAATGAAAACATTTCCACTTACTCGTGTCTGAAATCAAATGTTGTTAACGATCATCATTTCCCTTCCTCTTATTACTAGTATTTATTTGTCTAATGTCAACTCAATATTCTACAGTAGTTTGTGCCTGTTTACTTCCTGGACTATTTTCCTTCTGCACTCCGTTTCTAGTGACTCCCAAGAACTCTCGATTGTCACCTTATTGTAAGGGCCTGGACAGTTGTCTAGTTGCTGTGCAAACCGCACTCCAAATTACACTTAAGTGGGGGAAGAATAAACAAACATAAAAAAGAATATCTTTATTATGACATCATTTAAATGGTTATCTTTACGGGTTACGATGTACTACCTCCGGGGACCATATTATACGAAGGAGATCTGAAAAGGTCTCACCATGAACTGTAAATGATGATGGAAATTAGGAAGCATAAGATTTATTGATTGTCACCAAGCCTTGGTCTAATGCAGGGGTGGCAAGCCGCGGCCCGCATGTGGTTCGCCTCTAACATTTTTCCGGCCCGCGAGATTTTTTACACTTATATAAAATATATTTATTTTGTAAATTCTGAAGGAGTATTAAAAAAGTACATTATTTCTGTATCAATATATTCAAAAATTATCTTTCGAAATTATGAGTATCATTATTATTATATTATCTATGTTTACCTCTAAGAATAATAGGAAACACAATAATAATAACTCATTACATTTCAATGCGATGTTGTTGCAGGCAATGTTTCCACAGTTGCTTAATTAATTACTAGTTGAATGAACACGCCAATGCAACTGTTTAATTTATTTATTGCTGCGTCGTACGCGTTTCACCTCTCATCTCGTGCTTAATAGGCCTGTTGCACCTAAAAGAAAACACACCTCAAACTGCACAAATCCATGGCGAACATCAGATTCAACAAGAAGTGCAAAATTAATAATGTAATACCCAAATACATTAATGTGAAGATTCGTCGCTGATGATATCCTCGATGAGAGGTGAAACGCGTACGACGCAGCAATAAATAAATTAAACAGTTGAATTGGCGTGTTCATTCAACTAGTAATTCATTACATTTCAGTTTTTAACTCCAAAAAAAGTGTCTGTAGTGGGTCTAAATATAATGTGGGGATATATGATTTTGTTTGCGGACCGCGGAATTATGATGCATATCAAAAGCGGCCCGCAACATCATTTGGGATGGCCACCCCTGGTCTAATACCTTGGTTGTTCGAAGGATTTACTAGCCACTGGAATGTTTTGAATCTTGTAGGTTTGCTCTCTGGCCTTAGACGCTGATAGATTCAGTACGTTTTTTATCTTCCGAGTTGGTATGAAGTCTCCCTAGCGTGATGTATGGTCCCCCGGCGCAGCGTATGGCCAGTCACATTCCCGATGCTGTTATTTCAGGAGCCGTCCGACCGTCTATTATGGCAGAGTCCGACAAACCGCGCTCCATGGAGTTTACGTACGCGGACAGCTGAGTTATTGCAGCTGGCCGTTTATTTCTAGCAGAGAGGAGCTGGGTGAAAGAAGAGTGACCGCTTACCTTATTGTGTCACTGCTGTTGTGCTCAACAAACTACACTGTGCACATTTTTCCAGTTTTAATGTTCCTCGGTTACGATTAATGTAATTACTTAAATTACGGTTGCGGGTGGCGTAGATCCATCAATCGAGCGTCTGACTACGATGTAGAAAGCTGGAGTTCTATTGCAGATCAAACGAGAATATTCATTTGGAGACGAACGTCCGGGTCGGCTCCCCGGTCTAACTTAGTCTTCTATACTACGAGGGCTGTGCAGAAAGTAACAGACGTTTTGTAATAAAAAATATACAAAGTGAAAAAAACGATTTTTATTATATACATTTTAGAGGTAAACTCTTAGGCTATTTTTCAACATAATCGCCATTTAAATTAAGGCACTTATCATAACGTGGTACAAGCTTTTCGATACCCTCTCTGTAGAAATTTGCCGCCTGAGACTTCAACCACTGGTTTACATCGGCATGCAGTTGAGCGTCAGTTTCAAACCGTTGTGTTGCGAGCCACGTCTTCATCGCCGGGAACAGGTTGCAGTCGCTCGGTGCCAAATCCGGGCTGTACGGCGGGTGATTGAAAACTTCCCATCCAAAACCATCCAAGAGCTCTTGGGTACGATTGGCCGTATGTGGACGAGCGTTGTCGTGGAGAAACAAAACTTTCTCACTGAGTTTTCCCCGACGCTTGTTTTGTATCGCGCGTCTTAATGTTCTGAGTGTTTCGCAATACCTTTCTGAAGTGATTGTTTGGCCACGTTCAAAAAATTCAACGAGAATCACACCCTTAGCATCCCAAAACACAGTAGCCATAATTTTTCCTGCTGACGGCGTTTGCAGACACTTCCTCGGTTTCTTGGGCGAATGCGTGTGTCCCCGTTCCATAGACTGCCGTTTTGTTTCACAGGTGACGTGCTTTACCCAAGTCTCGTCGCCAGTTACGATACGATCGATAACTTGGTTTCCAGTTTTGGCGTAGTCTTCCAGAAACGTCAGTGCTGCAGCAAGTCTCTGTTTTTTGTGGTCTTCTGTTAAGATTTTCGGAATCCACCTGGCACAAAATTTGTGGTAACCAAGTTTACCAACCACAATCTCATGAACTAATCTCCGTGAAATTTGGGGGAAATGTTCTGAAAGCTCCGTAATCGTGAAACGACGATTTTCACGGATTTTTTCGTTGATTTTCACCACCAGTTCATCACTCACAACACTAGGCCTACCCATGCGGTCCTCATCGTGAACATTGGTTCGACCATTTTCAAAATCAATGCACCATTGCCTCACTCGGCTTTCACTGATTATTCCTTGGCCGTACACATCACAAATCTGGCGATAAATTTCAATTGGTTTGTGATTTTTCGCCAACAAAAGCCGTATTACAGCTCGCACTTCACAACTGGCGGGATTTTTAATTGCAGCGCTCATTTTAACACTCTACTGTATTCAAAGTACGATAGGAACGATGTGCAAACTACCACGGCTGGTTGCGTACTGAATGTATGAACAGTCTGACGCCAAGATGGCGGCGCTAGGAGCACCCATTGTTGCGCCAGGTCAAAACGTCTGTTACTTTCTGGACAGCCCTCGTATAAACGCAATGTGTAGCCAGAACAGAGCCATCAGGCTGAGTGATAACGATTGGGCCTGAGATACAGCACGACGCGGGTTCAAATCACGTCCGACCACCCAAATTTCGTTTTTGCGTAGTTTCCCTAAATCATTCCAGGCGAATATCGTAATGGTTCATTCAAATTACCACCGCCGAGTTATTTCTGTTCCTTAATCCCCATGCTTTGTCGCTTCTAATATCCTCGATGTCGACTAGGCGTAAAGAAATAGGAAGGAAAAAGAGTACAGAAGAGACAATTGTGAGAGTGGTAGGTTCGTCTTTTCATCGTGTAATCATGTTAGGATCAATGCACTGCACAGATTATTTAGCTTTAGCTAATACTGAAACTTTTTTACATTTGGCAATGACAGGTGATGATGTACTTTGTGGGCAATCAGCGAGAAGGAACTCGGCCATGGTATTTTGAAAGAAGGATCCCGGCGTTCGACTGTAAAGATTTGGCGAAACCACGCAAACCAGAACTCTGGATGCCCGGAAGCGGATTCGAACGCGCGTCCTCCTGAATGCGAGCCAAAGCGTTGCAGGTCACCCACCACGCTACGCGACAGGTGATGTAATTGACCTCGAGTGATAATGTAGTGAAAGTAAAGTCGCGAAATATTTTAATAAAACTGTCATCCTGATTTCACTGACAAATTGTGTTGCGTTGCTTGCCACGAATCTGATTAAACTAAGGATACTGCTAGAATACCAACAAGGAAATTTGTACACTCCTTCTCCCATCCACCCTACGGAGGAGTGCACTATGTGTCAAGTTTCCTGCCAAGGATAGAAACCTGTTTTCAGACAATTTGTTGGTGTTATCAAATCCAAAATAAACTATGAAAAGGAAGTTTTAATTTACCTGCACTATGTATCGTAATTGATTAAAAGTTTCGAATAAAGTCTTAATTTTAGAAGTGTGGTGAATTACCGAGGAAAAATGTGTCTAAAAATGATGTAGAGTAAAACCACACCGACTCCTACAGATGTCAAGTTGTGTGGCATGAAGACAGGAAGATTATAGTTTTTGAAGAGTTGTATCATTGTTGCTTTGTCTTTATTTATATGTGGCTGAAAACTTTTATAACTGAGAGAAAAAACACGTTTCAAACTAAAACATTAGATATAATACTTTTTGAACCTTCAGCATACAAGCGAGACGAATTTGTGATGTTGCAAATATACCAGCCACCAGTAATTGTCGTCAAGGGATTCACCTCGTTACCAGCCGCATAGGATCCACCCTGGGCTTCTTTAGCGACATCCGATACCGGTACACCATGGAATCAACAGATTAGCTCAAAAAGTTCTTACTAGACGTCATCGGCTTTATCGATTCTGTATCTACACTTGGTGCAGCCTGGGGGAAAAGGGGAGGACGAGGTGGCAGGACAGTTCCACTGTTATAGAAAGAAATTCGATTGCGTGATTTATACATTCATCTACTATTTTCTCGAAATTCAATTTTAATAGAAGATTAGCATTAGAGCTAAACATTGCTACCTGGTAGATAAGCATAATCTTTCCATAAGTACCATTCATTTACAGCTATCTTAGACAACTTTTCATAAAAAAAATTCGTTTGTTTACTAACTAAATGAACCAATATTTAAATTTCTAAAAACTAATAATTTCTGAAGCTAAATGTTTCATCTACAAGACGAAGATGGTTGCTTGCTTAAGAGCAGCCGCAATTAGGGAGTTATCGACTTTTAAATGATGCGAGATTTCATGGTTTCCCGAAATCAATCCACATTCTTTAAAAAGGCTATCACTGAATTCCTTCCTGTTCCCCTCCCTCAGTTCCATCCTGCCTCTTGTGACCTCGATGTCGACAAGGCGTAAAGCGGTAAGCTGAAATATAAACCACATAATCACTGGATGCTTAAACAATTGTGATCCATACGATTTAAGAGTTTTACAATTTTCCCCTTGCCATGATACAAAGTATAAAATAAAAAGGAGTTACTAATAGGTGATGTTATGAATCTGAACCCTCGGAGGTAACAGATAATAGGAATTGAGCGACTTCTATTTCCTTCGTCATAAGTGCAGCAATAACATTGGACCTGTTACCCGATCAGATCTGACATAATTTCCACATACAGGAAACACTTAATAGTAGGTAGTACTGTTGATGCTGTAGTCAAGCGAAATCAGCGCTTCTGAGACTGTATTTTATGATTAATTAAGATTTGACAGTGTTTAGTATGTTGCCATGCACGCATGTTATCACAATTTGTAAAAAGCAATAATTGTCGTCGTATTTAATTCACCGTATATATCGTTTGTTCAAACATAATGTTGAAAGAATTATCAAAATAATCTATGACAAGAACTTTGTTATTTGAGTTCCGGTAACCATTTAAAAATATCTACTTTTCTAGCATCTAACTTCTAATGTACACATATAGGAAGAATCACACTGGGCAAAAGTCTGTACATTTACAATATTTTTGGTAAAATGAGTTTGGGGTATTATTAATGACCTATTGAAACGAATGTAAAGTTTTTAAAATTCGTGTCTATGGAATCACACAAAATGGGGTTTCAAATTATTTTCAGGTCCTGATCCTGGACGTAAAATAGGCTACGTTTCAGATTGATGTGAATTCTGAGAAGTTAGAAATTCACGATTAATTTATAAACATAGGAAAATCAAATTTCCGTTTCCAGGATGCACACAAAAAATCACCGGTCGCATTTGATTTTACATATATATATATATATAAACTCAGGATAAAATGGTAAACAAATGGTTATCCATTTTTTGTTGAACAAGATTCACGCAGAAACGTGTTGTCGGATTTTGATGGGGTTTCAAATAACGAACAAGCCGTGGACCTGGAGGTGAAACAAAACGTTTTTTATTTTGATATGAACCGAAAATCTGATAAATTTAAGCCAAGTATTAAGAATTTGCATGTAATTTTTTCATTAAATGCGATTAAAACACATACTACTGATCGGAGTTAGATAATTCGCTCAGTCTAACAACGATTGCAGTGCATTGCAGGCATCGTACTATCTGGAAGAACTAAGTTCCTTTTTTCTCTCTCTCTCGCTGGCGATGCGTTGACTGCGACATAATCGTTTCAATCCATACATTAACAGCCCACTTAAACGAAGTTGAGGGCATCAGACAGTATTAAAATATGTACTGAATATTTACCCAGATTTTAGAGGAAACACAGATTAATTAAAATTTAGATAATTTGACTCTTTACGGAGCAAAATAAATTTAATTTGTCATGTTTGCTGTCTCGACTTATTTTTATGGGGTAGTCGAAATTGGTGTCAGAATTTTTTTATCGGTTGTGCCTCTCTCTTAGTCGCCTAACCTAAATCGGTAACCCTACTGGGAAACTGGGTCCTACATTTTAACATAGAATCCGAAAAACGGAAGTGTTCTAGCGTACTTCACATTCACAAAATGTGACCTTCGCCACAGATGAAAATATGGTTAAAGACCTTTGAAAAGTGGAGCAGAAACCGGTATGCGAACTGGTGATCTCTTGGTCTCTAGTCAGACGCCTTATCACCGAGCCACCTGACCGCTTACTCTTATGCTTTAGAGCATATTGTTGCCTCCACAGATTTTCATTTTCATGGATGAAAAGCTGCAATATGTAACCATTAGATAGTATTTTGATGCTGTCAAAATACAGGTGGTTATACATTTATTTTTAAATGTTCTAGCAAAATTTAAAAACAAAGCGACAGTGAAAATAGTCCTGGAATGTAGCTACTGTACATATAATAAATGTACACCAAGGCGACGTTTCTAAAGAATCATTCTAACATGTGTTGGGTTCGCATTACATTCAGTCTTTTTTTTTTTTTTAATCACACCGAACCAGACTGCAGAACCTGCATTTATTGTGAGATCAAACGTGCTCCATTTACTTCTAAGGCTTAATTTCCTGTGGACGTGATTATTGCATTAATGGTAAGATCTGTATGTCAACAGTGGCCTATGAACCATATAAAATATTGTGAAATTTTTATTTTGTTATTCTGCATGCCAAACTTCTGTTTGGTGGACCACTACTGCATGTCACAGTCTCTGCCTAATAACCGTAATTAGTGAGTGTGTCTGGCAGCCAGGTAGTGTAATTTCAGCTCGCGTAGTACATTCTCGAGTCCAGTTAATTGGAGCCATAATTAGAAATGAATTTGTAAAATTGCATTCTGAACTTGATATTCTCAATACAACGATCTAAACGTATCCTTAACGAGTTTTTTTTTTTTTTTCATCCATTTTGCGGTACGCTCTGTGTTCGGTTGAAATATTACTACCCGATAAATTTTAGACAACGGATAGCGTTGCAATTATTTTCCTAGTACTTATATTACTAAAGAAACACTATTGAAGGTCTGGTTCTGTATTTTCTTCAACAAGTTTTAATTTATTTCCACTGAAAAAACTTTTTTATTTTTTATTTATTAAAAGTATCAGTTGCACTGCCCTACACATATGATTCTGATAGTAATGATATTCTTTTCTTATCCTTAATGAGGTAGATATTTTTATTCCCATTTAACATAAGTGGGAGAACACATATGCATATTACAAACATCAAAGGACCAAGAAATGATCCATATTTAAAATCCTTTATGCTTATACAGTTTTTTATACATGTGTTTGTACATGTGATGTATACCAAAGTCTTCCCTGCAGCTAAAGCCAGAGTGTTCTTTCTCTAAAAGAATTTTGTGGTCTCCACAATGTGCAGGTAACAGTAAATCTTTATGAAATTACAATTTTATTGAATACTCCCAAGTATGTTGTACGTAGCAGCAAAACTCTAAGACACCTTAATGCAGTCTTAACCTTATCTGGTAATTGATTATTATGAAGATATGCATAGATTTTCTGGGCCTTACTGTTTAGAATACTTTTAGAAACTCTGATGTAAATGATATAAGTCTATAGTAAGTGAACTTCGTTCTTATAATGCAGTCTGATTTTGAGTGTTTCAGCAAATGAATCTAACGAAAAGCTAAAATTACAAATATTATTTATAACTCTTCTAACGTGTATGGAAAAATCATCGTAAACAAAAGGATGTTTATTTGAGCGATATACTTATTTCTTTCATTCAATTTTGCTGTCAGAGAGGACAGGGGTATTTTAGGTCTTTAATGACGATCATCAGATTATTATTAAAACCTTTGTGTCGGTGGTGAAGATATTTCAGTCTCTTCAACAATTCTCAGGTAGTAAGTAATTAAAAATGGATTCTACAAATGCTCTGAGATTTACATGCTTTTTTATTTATGTTTAGCGTACGTTATACCGATTTCAGTTTTAAAAACATGAAAGATTTTTACTTTATCTTCAGGTACGCTTGACTCTTTATTTATAGATAATTCTTCGATTTCTTCAATCGATTTGGTATTATATTTCACAGTAAATATTGTAGTGAAATGTGAGAAGTTCATAATCAATTTTACCGTCTTTCGCACAAAGTTCTGTTTAATACCTGCATTATTTGTAGAGCTCGTACATGAAAGATAACGATAGTGTCTACTTTGTCTGACGGTCGTGTTGTCAGAGCCCCCTAGCTTGCAGACGGAGTTACCTACAGACTCCAAATTAGATAGTAATCAGCTGAGTTGACAGGAAACCAAATATCATATTTTTTAATTGTTTTAAACTTTTCCATGCAAGTAAAAGTATTAATTTATTTAATACTTCAGCCTGTGTAGTATCATCGTTCAGAATTCGTCAAGTACAGGGTTAGGATGTATTTTGAATCTACTTTTCTGGAAAATAAATACATCAGTTACCATCAAAGTGGTCACTGTTTGTTACCTGGACTATCTCAAAAAGCTAATACGTAAGACATCCAATTGGATCATCGCCGGCATTTAAATACCAAACTGTAAAGATAATTACGATACTTTCAATACAGTTTCTTGACTACGAGCAAATCAAGAACCAATTTTTTTTTATAAATTTTGTAGGTAGTTTCCGTTATGATAATACTATTTTATTTAAAACTGCAATGCGTTTTTCCCTTATGGATAGGATAAATAGTGTCTATAATACTAACAAATTTGTTTCGAACTGAATCATTGCATTAGCGGCGTGAACGGAAGTCCCGTGCGTTTTGTAGGTGCGTGACTGCACGCCGATGCACCCAGATTTTCTCAGTAAATGAGAATACCGTGAAGACACACTTCGCTGAATATATGAAATCCACATTGTAGTCTAGTTACACTTAAGATCTGTCTTCCATATAGTGGCATGATAATTCGTAATCTCATATACTGAAAATTTATTAGTTTAACGTACTTTTTTAAGTGTACTAGTTATATTCACATAATACCTTAACCGATATATGATTACTTTTCAAAATAACGCTTCTGATAAGTTTGATTCTCGTTACAGATTGGGTGCTAACTGTTACATCGAAGATTGCTGTGCGAATACACGTTGAGTCATTTCCAATTTCGTCCCATTATTTCTTGAGATCCACAGCAGAGATTCCTCCTGTGGACCTGGGCCAATCGCTTCTTCAATTACCGTGAGAAATATTTTTTTGTAGTTCGGCACAGGGTTTATCTGTTCTACGATTACTGTTAGGTCAGTGATTGCTAAGCGTCTAGTTACGTCACTACCGCCTTCGCATCAGGGTCACTTCTTTCTACTCAAATCACTCACATCTTTAGTGATATTCTTCCCCAAGCGACTGCCGACTGACCTGCTAAATCAAGAATGCTAAAATCGTTAATGCAATAAGTTTAACACGAATTTGAAGTGTTACGTTTAACACCTATTGCTAAGTACTTACACCTACATTTTTTCACTTAACGGAAATGGTTATGTAGAAAGGCACTTTGCAAATCTATCTGATGACAGTATTGAAAGTACTGCTTACCCAAATTAAACCAAAATTTATCGGCTTGAATTCATTGCTTAAGCTCTTGAACTCATTTCAAAAATTTTAATTGATTACTTCCTTATTTTATGTGAATTTCCAATTAATACAGAGGACATATTTAAGCATACTCACTATGAATTACTGTATAGCTTAAGTATTTTCATCTGTGAAAATTTAATCAATATCGTTACTACAGTCATTCTGTAGTCTACCGGGAGAATTCGCATATTAGTAAAGGTTAAGTATTTTAAGCATATGTAAGAAATTTGTCTGGAGACATTTAGAAGTCACCACACATAATAGTTTTAATTTTACATTGAAAAGATTTTTGAAATTAAAATAATATTTATTGTAATATATGCTGAACTGTCCACCGAGGAGCATGATAAACTGTCAAAACAGCAAATTTACATGAATCGATTGAAGGCAAACGTGCAGGGACAGTGTACCAACAGCCGCAGAATGAATGAAACAATGGATGGATTGTATTAACGCTGTTTGCGGGAACAGGTTTGAAGCCTAGAATGCTTTCCAGCATTGTTTTCTCTTACAGTTTCGTAAAATTTTGATGGAAGTGTCTGAACTTTTCTGATTTCGATGGAATAGCCGAAATGTCATTCGCATTTCACTGAAACAGAACAATCCACTTTAATTTTACGTCCTTCTTACCCGAGAGCTCTGTAATTAATTCTCTCTCCAATTCAGAGCATCTCTATTCCGACTGCATCCGACGTAATTGTGTAAACGTGTTTCGGAATGTCAAATAAGCGAACAAAAGTTTGTGATTTCCATTCCGCAATTATCCACATAAACCTCCTCTCTGGCTCCTGCAAATGAAAATGAATAAGCCAATTTATTTCTTTTATTAATCTGTAACTTATATCAGGATGAGAAATCTGACATAGCTTGAATTGTAAAGATAAAATTAAATTATTGTACAGAGTATAACAATGAAGTTTTTAGACTTAACATGTTTGATAATGATTAATTTTTCTTTCATAATGTGATTACTTGCAATTTTCCGCGAAACAATCTTTGGTTTATATACATAAAATCATTCAACATTTCAGTTCCAAGATTTCGAATGATCTGATATTTTGTGATTCTAGAAATAATAGATAGTTTTGTTACAATAATCTCTTTGTGTCTTTATTTTTTTTTAAATGCAGATAACTTTTATTGTCAGCATGTCATTTTAAATCATTAGCAACTGAATTTCTCTACAAGTTACATTTGATTTACTAACGATGTTATAACTGCACTTAATAAATTTTGTAAAAGTATAGAAAGCTATAGAAAGCTAATGTTTTATTTACACTGACGAGTCAGAAACTATGGGATACAATTCTAATAATTTCTGACCTGAATTAATTCGGTGAAGGCAGCAGCACGACGAGGGATGTCTGCAACTAATCAGCATATGTCTCCAGAGAAGATTTGCAATCACGCTGTCCCGATTTATAGAATTAGTATTAAATGGATCTTGTGTCTCAAAACTTTATGGAATATCCCAAACCTAATCCTAAGGGCTCATGTTTGACAATTCTAGATGACCAAATAATGTATTGGATTTGCCCCAGAATACACATGCCATACGAACATAATCTGGGACAGATGACAAGACGCATTTTGTCCGGGAACTTCCAGTCTTTATCGCCGCAATTTAAGTTTTTAAAGGGTCGCTTACGGTCACCAAACAGCTGAAGATGGCGGTACCAGTTCAGTATGATCAAGAATTCAACCTACCAGTTTTTCCAATGTTTGTTGTCACGTTTGTTCCATATGTTCATACGGTTTAAGCTACGCCCGAATTCAACCAACTGGAAATGTGACTCGTGAGATCAAGCTACCGTCTTCAAATCATACAGGGTCCAATACATGTGTTCAGAAACCAACATGGTTTCCGCTCGTATATCCCATCAACGTCAAATTTCACTCCACGGATCGTTCACACAAGTTTCTTTAGCGTCCCTCATTCAATGTGACAGTCAGTTCACACATCGTCATTTGTGTGTTGTGACGGACACATTTGCTCATTTGTAGCTGTTCAGCAATCGCAGCTAGCAGCTTGCATTTACAACCGTGAAGTGGAGTGTCGAATCACGAGTTTCGCTACCAATTCCGAAATTCTGTGCCACTTGTGCCGTGCTCCAACTACCTTTTCCTTTAGACTCTGCTTCTTATTGGTGGGTAGCAATTATCATGTCATTGAAGGTTTAACTCTTTTAATCCAAATGACATGACTGACAACCAACTGACTTTTGATGCAATACGTTTTTCATATGATTATTTACACCCTGCTACCTCATGACCTCTGTATGTCAGAGAATAGCGCCAGTAGTGTCGTGCTAGATTTTTATAGTTTTTATTCATTACGTGTAATAATTTAACTGGTGAGTTTCATAGTACTGGAAAACAAATGAACTTACACTTCATAAATAAATACCGTTACGAAAACTTGATTCTCCCAGATTCTAACTAGATAAAATATGGTTAAAAATTGTGTTAAGAATAATATTTCTGTGTTTAGTATAGGATCTTTGCATTTGACTATGCTTATAGTATAAATGATGCTACTAGTGATATCTTCGGAAAGCCTCAGTCTGTTATAATTGGTTAATGATCCAGGAAATGTTTGTCGTTCATTTACTGACCAAATAAATGCAAACCGCTCGTTATGTCTGCTCAAGGGACTGTGCATATCTGGCTACCACACGGTACTGAGAAGGTCTCTTTTGAAAATGAGTCTTCTTTACTCTTTTCAGAAACTTTCTCTGTGCATATTACTTTCCTTGCTATATTTGTTTCGGTGTCTAAGCCTCGTCGACGTTGAGGTCATTAGAGCCAAGAGAGGATGGGAAAAAGAAGCGTGCAGTAATTCAACCATAATCTCTTGAATCAACCGTCTCGGCATTTGCCTGGAGTGATTTCGGGAAAGCATGGATAACCTAAATCTAGGTGTCAGGATGGGGATTTGGACTTCCCCTTCCGGATGCCAAGCCAGAGTGTTACCGCACACTCGCCACGCTTGGTTTTTATTACACTTTAAATATGTATAAATGCTGTTTCTGTCCCATAGGACACAACCCAGCAGAATAGAAGTGATTGCGGAAGTGAATTATATGAAACAAAACATTTAAGCCTCTAATACCTCACGTAGATGAGTCGCTTACAAAAAAATGAAAGAAGTGTCGTGGATTTGAATCGGAACACTTCAAAAAATACATGAAATTTTCTTGGGTGACTAGCTGAGTGTACCTGTTGGTGAAAAATCGTGTTTCGTCAATGGATTCACTCGGCATGTTATCCGAGATAATTTTATCTATATACAACGCCGAAAAAACTGCCACAAATATTTTAGGTATAAAGCTGTGATTATCTTAAGTGTCTTTGTGTATTAAATAACGAAAGGAGCCACGGCAGTTAAGAAGATTGCACAATTTAATTTATATCTTGACCAATGCAATAGCGAGATATAGGTAGTACTGCATTTACTGCATAGCTTGCTTCCAATCTGTAAAGAGTGATCTGATAACTTATTGGTGAAGGGGTCCGAGTAGAGATTGAAAGGTCCTTGGTTTGAACCTCTGTTTCCGCGCGGATTTTCATATGCCCTTAACACAACCAGCTAACTGCGTGATGTGAAGTAAGCCAGAAAGATTCCGTGGCTCGGATTCCACGATAAACTGTAGGTCCTCTTTACCCGGTAGGATTACCGTGTTAGAGTCACGGGTTAGAATTGTGTTTTCGGACATCAGCCTTTGTGTATTACATGGCAACTCTGCTCCTTTATTTCAAATTTCTGATAAACATTGAAAGAATCTTAACTCCTGATCATTAATTTTTCTAATCGAGTCTCCTTTTTCCATTGCAATGGAAAGAGCAGATGGATACCTTGAAGAGAAAAGGAGTAGATTGAAGGTAGTAAAGGCAAATACAGAACCAATATTCACAACAGAAAGTAAAAAATAAAGATTGGAATTGTGATGTCGGCAGAAAGTAGCGTTGGGAGGAGCGTCAGACTAGGTTGTTGCCTTTCCCCATTATCTTTCAATTTATATCTAGAAGAGGTTTGGGTGAGACTATATTAGCCTTTTCCAACCAATTGTCAACCTCTCCATCACGTGGTGCACGCTGTTTGCACGGATGAGGCTCTGGTGACTGAAAAATTCCTGGTATAAGGAGTCACCCAATATTTTCAAACGGCTATGCCAGGGGTGGCCAACCTGTGGCTCGCGAGCCACATGCGGCTCTTTGAAGGATTATTTGTGGCTCTCGATAAGTGTACCCGAGTTCCCTTTTCATTTTTGTGTTATTATATTTCTTAAATGATTATTATTCTGTATGTGTTTCAAAATGTCTTTTAAATTACTGACAACAAATATGAAAGACTAAGTGCAACGTTGTAGCAAATTTCATTTCCGTCCAAGTTAAGAATGATATGACTCATCGAAAACTGCGCGAACAAACAAACAGTGGCGTACTTGACCTACTCCAGACCGATTTTGAATTTGTAAACTTTGATTGCAACGGACAGTTGACATTGTGCTCTGGAGGAAATAATTTGTATCACTCTTGGTACGGGTATAATTTGTAATCTGGAATTTTTGATAAGTTAACCATAATTTGTTTCGTAGTATGTAACATGTGTTTTTATTGTTTTAATACCACAAAACTTGTATTTTCTAAATTTCCTTATTTTTTTCCAGTTCTTTTAAAAATATGACGACAGAGAACGAAAATAGAAGTTTTAATAATAAGTGGGAGGAGAATTTCTTTTTTATTGACAGTAACGGAAAAGCTTTATGTGTTATTTGTAATCCTACGGTAAAAAATTACAAAGCTAGCAATATACGTCGACATCATGAAACCAATCATCCTCAGTTTTCGAATCAGTATCCACCAAATTCAAAATTAACATCAGATAAACTTGCTTTTGAAAACAGATTTCAAGGCTCGAAATATTTTAAATAGTCTCTTGGTTTTTTCTAAGTCCATTTGAAATTAACATATTTCAAGGTGATTTTTCAATTTCCAATATAATTATGACCCAAAAGGCATCTGGAGAATTAGAGTTAATAGAGATGAAAGAAGATCAATTTCTACAATTAAAATATAAGTCGACGCCGATTACTGAATTTTGGAAATTTGTATGAGAATCGAAGTATCCTGAATTAAAAAAGGCTGCTTGTCGAATTATTTCAATATTCGGAACAACGTACTTATGTGAATCATTTTATACCACTTTAAAATTCGTGAAATCCAAACTCCAATCGGTATTAACTAACCAGCATCTCAAAGAATTACTGAGATGTGCTGTCACCAATTATTCACCAAATTTTGAATAATTATCTAGAGAAGTAAAATAAATGTGTTTAATTTTTAATATTTAAATTCAATACACATATTTTGTAGTTTTATTCATATCTTTTCAATAAATATAATTTCTGTAAAAAAAAATATTTCCTATTTTGCATACCTCTTAAATACGTATTTAATTCCGGCTCGCGAAAAATTTAAAATTTTGAAAAATGGCTCGGACTATCAAGAAGCTTGGCCACCCCTGGGCTATGCTATAGGTGATGCTATAGAGGAATGCAGAAAATTAAATGGACAAAGTACGAAATGAACGAGTTTTGGAAATAATGGGTGAGGAAAGAAGTTTGTGGAAGAAGATATAGGTTGGTAGGTCATATTTTGAGACATGCTGGATTGATTAATTTGTTAGTGGAGGGAACAGTCAAAGGTAAGAACAGTAGCAGAAGACAGAGATTAGAATGTATGAAGCAGATAATTGAGGACGTGGGTTGTAAGGGATATGTAGAGATGAAAAAAGTTAGCACAATATAGGAAGGAATGGAGGATTGCATCAAACCAGTCGAAAGATTATTGGAAAATTCTTGGATGGAAAAAGAGGAGTGAGTATTGGTGGCAAGAGAATAGAGTGTATAGTATTTGCCAAAGAGTTGAATTTTTTACATATATATTTCACCTATTCTTATTTGCCTAAGATTCTTACAGGGCGTTCGCCGGGAAACGCAACCCACTGTTAGCGCTACAAGGAAGAAACTGCTCCCGGCGAGCGAGCGCTCAGTTTCCGGCATTGTTCGACCGTCGGCCGCGGACTATTTCATAATAATTACGCTTCATAAACTTCGTAAACTTGTGTGCTAAGCATTTAAATGTGACGTAATTCATTAGCTTACCTTATAAAAGATGCTGGAAGTGTTGACCCTCTTGTGTAATGCACATTTCACATCTTCTGAACATATTTCGAGACACACGCTGCCCTAACTGACTTAATGATTTTTCGGGTGACTGTTCTAGTCGAAAAGCGATATCGTCAATTTTCTCCTCTGTGAGAATACGGTTGACCGACAGTCTCTTTTTGTTAAAAAATGAACCCGTTTCTCTTACTTTTTTAACCAGACGCAGAATTGTTGATTTAGCTGGCAGTAAAGCGCCAGGAAATTCGCGACGAAATTTACTGCGACACTTTTTAAACGACTTCTTCTTCACATATGTATCGTAGAGAAATATTCTTTGTTGCAAACTGTAACGTACCATAATTTTACTCACACTCAAACACGGTACAGATTAATAAGAGTATGAAGCCCCAAACCAGCCAAACCGCAAAGAAACGTTTATTCACAACACTGATTAATAAGAGACTGAAGTCACAAACTGTCTACAATGCAAAGAAACCGTTCTTAACAATGTAAGGGTCACTGCACTGCACTGTTGGGGCAGCGGAGGTGTTAAACAGTGCGGTGATTCACGGTGGCGTGTGGCGGAAACTGCTGGCGCGACTGACCGAGCAAGTTGCCGACGGCAACAGACTGGGAGGGTAGCGTTTTCCGGCGAACGCCCTGTATTATTGAGGGATATATTACGATGTTTACAAAGCACGTTATCAGTGCCAAGGTGAAGAAATGAGCAGATATTCAAACCTACTTTGACATTATTATGATCCGATTCTGCCAATATTTTACCTGTCAGAACGCTCCATCGGTAAAATTTCCATGGCTGAGAGATTCTTGCGACACCCACGTTAGAGAATTGCAATCTCCTTCCATCTGGCTGCCATCAGCAAACAACTAAATCCCATCGGGTTTCACGTGAAATCCCAACCAAGGAGCGTCCTAACCTTCACAGAAATAAGGTGAGACATTACGTAGACCAACGAGGGCATCAGTTTGATCATTACGAACTGGTAACATGAGAACCATTACGATCCGATTTACCGTGTAGAAAATACATATTAAGAAATCATTAACTTCAACATCACTTTCAAATCATAGCACCAACATGACTTAATGCTCTTAAACTTAAAACCTTTATTAGGCAAACCGTCCCTTTTCTCTCTCTCGCAGATGGTGATTGCGTCGGAAAACTACTGAACACGAAAACGATTCAGTAATATGGCGAATTAACCCTTCAATCTGGCATTCGGGGGAACGGGAGCTCAAATCTCCTTCATGTCATCCTGACTACGGCTTTCCGTGAATTTCGTAGAATTTCCAGGCGAATGCCATGATGGCCCTTTTCGAAATCCAACGCCAAATTCTTTCCCACTACCTCCCCTTATGTTAGTTTGACTGAAAAGAGCCCACGATACCCTTACAACAGCCCTAAAAAAATGCACACATAATAACTGGGATTGCACTAGTAAAATTAAAATTAAATCGCATCAGAACTCTAAACTTCAATTATGAGTAGCAATTTTCCTCAAGACGAAAATGTATACTGGAAAGCATTGTTAGACAATCAGTTTATCGAATTTTTCATCTGTCCCAAGGTAGAGTATTTCTCTTTAACACAATATATACAACTTTCCGTCTTGCACTACTCTTCCCAAATTAAGTTAACGATGTTATAGAAAAAGCTTTCACATCTCTTTTCATTTATACCGTTTCTAGGATATCAGCTAAACCATTTTGTCGTCTTAAGGTAAACAGCTATCATTTTACTTTTTATATTTAACAACCCTCTTTCTACAACTATCTTCAGTTATTGCTCATCATTTCCTTTCTCCATTCCATTAATCTTGTCACCCTTAAATATTAGCAAATGACACAGGCATTAACATCATATTTTCCTCCTTCTTCAGAGTACATGTCGATTACAGACTAAATTAAACGCTTCATAATCTTTCCCATAATGTTTCTAAATGTGAAAAATCTCTGTTACAGGAATAAATGAAGAACAATTCCATTTGAGAGTACTTCCACTAAAATTTGTAAAACGGTTTTTTTCTTTCTCCCTATTTGGATTAAAAAATGATCAGTAAATCAAAGCTAAAAGTTTCCAGCCACAGCTCCAATTTACTCCTCCAGTTGAGCATTTCTGCAGACTAAGTTTGCCGAAATAAGTGAAATAGAAAATACTTAAATTCAATCAAACGTTCGATTCAGACTAATAGCAACTGTCGGTTGACTTTACATTTTATGGTTTTCTTAAGAGATTTGTTAGTACTGGGGTGGACGAGCGATCTTCTTTTTTTTTTCTCTTCGCCTCTGCCACTTCCGAGAGGAACATATAAATTGTGGGTAAGACACTTCAGTCATTTGAGCAATAGTACTGTTAATTAAACTCTCAGCAAGGATATTCACATATATACAATTTATTTGCATCAGTTATGTACAATAATGACACTCCTGACTCCCCTTACTCGTTCATGGGCTATAAATCCCATTGATTTATTCTGTCAGATGCCTTCCACATTACTTGTACTTAAATGGCTTTGTTCCATCTGCTATATTGGCTGCCGTAGTCGTAGGCTGTTTCTCCTGCAGACTGCGGCTCACCTTGCTACATAGCTCCTTAGCTCCATAGCTGCCCAAAAGACGTTCCTTCTGCAAGAAAGTTGACCGACCCAAATTGACCTCTCTCCCCTCGTGTACATCAGTTTTGTCAGACTCTTCCCTTCATGTCCCAAGTAGTGGGGAGTAACTCTAGGCAATAGTGGTAATTCCTTCCCTTCCAACTTCCTCCCATTGGCGTCCTGCTCCAGCTCAATTCTGCTGACTGTCTGATCTGCTTTGGCGTGATTGCTGTCTGTATAGCTACATTCCACTGCCTCTGTTTTGACTCTCTGTTGTAACTGCCATGAATCCAGTTATTGTTATATGCAATCAACTCTTGCCAAGCTTTTGTAACTATAGCCCAAAATTCCTTGGCCAGCCACTACAGTACAGCATAAACGAGTAGCATTAAAGATCACAGACAATGAGTTAATTTATTTCTATCCTTTTTCAGAAGGTGTATAAATATTAAATTGTGATGTACAACAACGTCGGGAACCTAGGTAACTAAACATTTAAGGTCTTATTTTGTACGTTATGCTACAGGAATTGGGAAGCAATGAACGATCAATAATAAGAGGAATGACAAAATACGGTATTTAGAACAACAACTTATAACATCCACCAACCTCAATTTTTGCCTGATGGCTGTAGATACATATAAAAATGTATTTAAATCAATACCATGCTCATAACTGCACCTGTGCATCTATCGAGCTCATCGAAATTTACATTTTTAAATGTATTCGCTTGTAGGAATCAGTGAACATTAAAACCAAATCGAAGGAAAGCTAAAATATTAGAATTGTGAGCGGAATTACTACATAAAACCAAAAAAAAAAAGAACTGTTATCAAACCAGGAACTTGGCAGGGACGTTTAGAGATTCGATGCTGGCACACCTAAATTGCTATACATTAATTTTATCACAATCTGTAACTGTGGAAAATGGTAGCTTACAGGCTTTACTTTATTGGTGTTACGTTTTCAAATAATTTGATGTTTCTTTTTGGTTGGCTGGTTTAATTTTGAAGGAATATTCTGAGAAAGTAATGCTTTCATGTGGCTCAGTACTTTCTTCGACAGCAACAGGTTAAATTAGTGTACGAGTGTCGGTGTGTTGATTTTATTGTGATTTCCAAAATTGACAATTTAAAAATAAAAATATAAATTATAGTTACTTGAAAAATTCGAAAGCTTCAATAAAACAATTTAATTAGAATTTCAGGAACGTTATTTAAAAAACACACATTTGTTTAGTTTAATCATCGTAAGAGGTTTTCGTTTGGATTGAAGATTTGTTAACGCAAACGTAAATTCCAAAACTGTATACCACAGGTGAATGGGGTTTTACTTATCAGCTACGTCCCGAGACTTAGTTCAGTCAGAAATTTAATTGCAAAAGTTCACTAAAGTAAAACGCAATCCAGAAGTAATAAAATTTAAGCAGTTTTTTTAAGTTAAAACAATGTTAAATAGCATCGCCAAAATTATCGAAAAGCGTATCGGTAAATCAGTATAATTATTGGTTTTGATCTCTTATTTTATGTGTACAGGTTTGCATGATGTTTGATATTTTAATCTGTTTTATTCCACAGTCGGAAGTTTCTCCGAATTTCATGCCAAGCTTGGTGAGTGACCGGTTAATGTTCGGTTCCGGTTCTCGGGAGGTCTCGGGGTATGGTCCTCTGCCTGCTCATAAAGATTTCGGTTTCCCATGCTATCGCAAAATCATTCCAGTTGAATACCGGGAAGGTTATTTGGAAACTCAGTGTCTGAATTCCATCCCGTCTGTACAGTCCTCTCCCACCTGTAATATCAACGACATGGCGTAAACAAAAACAATTCATCCAGAATTTGTAGCAACTAATAAGGAGCAAATTTCAATAGGAGACAAAATACTAGCTGGCTGACTTTGATACTTACATCGAATCGACTTTAAAACAAGAAAAAAATTAAATACTCAAAATTTGAGAGGTGTAGGGCTGATAACAAAGCCAGCAGTTGAAATGAAGCAATAAATTTTTGTACGTATGATTCTATACGTCTTAGCGTGATGTAAAATCTCATGGACGTTTTTATACATACCAAACTTTGCTAGTGACTTTGCCCGCGTGGACCTATGTGCGTGCGTGAAACATTTTTTCTTAGGTGTTATCAACTAACGTCAGCAACAAAAGTCAGAAAATCTACACTGATAGTTGTCTAAAAATGCAATAATTACTATTTGTGTAAGAAGTTCACACGCTCCTAGCCACTTAGTCGGAGGAGTCCTCTAGCTCCGTGAAAGGTTTGTGTTACTTTTTAACATATTTCATAAACGTGAAAAAGTATCAAAATAATATTATGTACAAATACGCGTAATTAGCCAGAAGAATACAATGAGAAAATCGAATTTCTGTTTAATTAAAAATTAAAATCATCAACAATATTAACAGAATACTGTTTAAAAACCAATACAAAGAACACAATTGGAATTCTGATTTTATGAAAAGCCAAAGTTCAATGAGTATGAGAGAGAATTTGTCGCAATTTGGCTAATTACAATGTCGCAAACGCTTAAGTACCATTTGTAGAGATTACAAAAAATTCACGATTTAAAATATAATTTATACCATCCGTCGAAATCCATTTGAGCTAATAATCACTCTTGCAGTACCTTTTACAGTTGCTAATAGGGCGATTTTAATTTCAACTGGAGTCTAATATACTTATGAGAACCACAATATTATGATACTATTAACAACGTTGGAGGGATGTGTTTTGTTAGTGTTACAAATTTAATCCTAATAAATGCAGCGGTGTTGGCCTAATAGAGCAATAAATAGATAATTTTTCTGTCGTTGCTTCAGAAACAATGTTGTTCGACGGTTAGAAAACTTTCCTTTTTCTAAATCCGGTAGATGGAATGTAATCATTATAAACATCATAGAAATTAATTTAGACCTATGGATGTCACTGGTCTACAAACGGGCATATCAGCAGGAGAAGTTCGGGCAGCCCTGGACACTTACAATTAATTGAAAATAAAAATAAAAAAAACACATTTTCTTTGTTTATTTTAATCTTAAAATAAAACTGGGACCTTCTGCAGTCATATTGATTAGAAGTTAGTAATCATAAGTTTTTTTTTTATTAAATTGAAAACACTTTTGCCTTAATTTTTTGGCATCACAAAAGTTGTCGGGTAGCCTCGGACACAGTAATAAATGGTAGCCTAATCGTTTTTTTGGCCTTAGAAAAATTACTAATAATGGATATTAAGAAAATATATAATCACAATCCTGATGGGCCTTGTCTTTTCTTCATAGCACTGAATCTAGTCTTCTTAAAAAAATTCTCCACTTACAGTGTATTCGGTCTGTTTTACTTGATTTTCTTCCGAAAGATATTGAATACTTTTCTTTGTATTCAACGTCTTTATGGTGCCTATACCTTTTTGTTTTCTCGCTTCGCCCTTTTTATTACCTTCACTTTTTTGTCCTTACTCTCCACATTTTTTATGTAGTGAAGATGTTAAAATCTCACCCTTTTGGATTTTTGGAGCATGCCTTACTATGATTTTATTTGACGAATCATATTCAATAATCTCCAACGGATTTTGACAGGAGCTACAAAAACTTCTGCCAGGAACGAAACACGCTCTAGTGTGGAACTCACTGGGCGCCCAAGCCGCAGCTCAGTTGCACTTGTTTTTACTCTATAGGGTGTATATTTACAATAAAGTTTTACCGACGCAGCGCGTTTGGTTTGTAAGAACTTTAAATGTCCGGTACCATCCGCCATCCTGGGCTAACCGACTTTCCTCTACTTTTCTTCTCTTGGCATCTGAATTTCTTCCTGTGACCAAACATTTCATTTATGTAGTCCGGAATATGATCTGCCTATTTTCTAAAATATATCCAAATCATTTCAATTAATTTTTGTGACTGAAGCTCAAAGAAAAACAATTGATTTATAATATCAGCTGGGATTGAAATTAAGTGAAGAATTACACCTTAAAAAATTTTTATAACGGGCAAGACTCTGAAGTGTGTAAATTCCGTGAAGTTGTGATAATTACTTTTCGATTTATGTCAGATTGTAGCTAAATATTTTGATGTCCAGCGAAACTTTCTGTACTGGTGGAGGTGACACATGGTGATGAGAGATGTCTCCGACTTTAACTATTAAACACATTCAGAATCAGTATGGTGGTTTTCAAGTTACTAAACATTTTAGGAGATATAATGAAGTTCAGAACAAATTTTAACTTCCTCCTTCGCCTTGAGGTTACTAGCATCGAAGAAAAAACTCAGATTTTAAGTAAAAGCCAAACTTTTGAATCTGTGAGTTCCCTATCAAACTCTGTTCTGCACATTTTGCGTGTTACCATATCAAGCAAACACAGCCACAATCATAATATATGTAGCTTTTACCTATTATATCTTCCACGTGGACCAAAGAAACTCTCATATTTTTTCTCGTGAATTTATAAATTGTATTGATTAATTTACTAACGCTTGGTTCGAATTATTTTTGACTAAATTCGTATTTTTTCACTACGCTTCTAATATGTGGTGTTGAACTTAGACACATCTAATCATGGTAAATATTTCAACAGCTAAGTGGTGTTAATTGTTAGGCGATAAACGACATAAAATGGATACTAAGAAATAATTACAATCGCGAAAAATTCTGTTCTTAATTTTTCAACTTTCCAACATCTCATGAAAACAAATAACTAGGGGGACTATGGGATGTGGATTGTTCGAAACCCCTTAAAAAATTATATACTAGTTTCTCGCGTGAATCGCATTCAGCGAAACATACAGACAATAATTTCTGAAATGACTGGTTCCTACTTTTTACATTTTTTCTGAGGAGGGCCCACGAAGAATCCAAATCTGGATGGCCAATTCCGCGATCCCCAAAATGCAAGGCAAGAACGTAACTGCTCATCCCCCACGCACTTTTGATTCCTTCTCTGTAGTTATAAACAGTGTTCCTAACTTAGTTATTCACAAATTTCTTCAATATACGGATTTTTCCTTCATTACTGACTTATTGCAAGTGTAGGTGATATTCTTCCAAAAAGAATTTCAGATGCTAACCGCCTCTCGATTGCTGTGTTATAAGTGTTTAACCTGTCCTTTGACTCTGTGTTATTGACTTTGTCCGCTTGTGTGTGTTGCAGGCGGTGTCTGATCTCTTGCTGGGCGTGTTCTGCATGCCCTTCACGCTGGTGGGGCAGCTGCTGCGCAACTTCGTCTTCGGCGGCGTCATGTGCCGACTCATACCGTACTTCCAGGGTGAGGCACAGAGCCACTTCACTTCCTCATTTTGATGATTTGTGGTAGTAGTTAAGAGTCGTGCAAACACTGTCTAGGCTCGCTAGGTTTGTCGCCGTCAGCGCTACCTCTGCCTGCCTGGACGTCAGCTCGAGCCAGACAGTAGACTCGATCTGTTATTCGCGTGCTGTATGGTGACTAAGTGACGCTGGTACTTGCTCCGTACAATCGGAACTGCCACGAACTGCATCGCATCTTGAAAAACGCTAAATCGAGGGATGAAGTAACTGAAAAATTAAAGAGTGGAGACTATATGTCCTATTCTTGTTATTTTCTACGTGCTGCTGTATCATTCTGTATGATTGTATACGGTTGTTATACGGTTGTTTTCGGAAAATTCTGATACTCAAAGAACGGGCCCAACTCTATGTTAATAAAAAACTAAAAACCAGCAAATTATACCAGATTTCAACGTTTAGGTCGCGAAATTCCAGTATTGCATAAAAGTGGAACAATCTTTCTCCTGAACATATGGATAACCTTTTGGTTATTTACAATGACGTATGGGAGTGGTATCAATTTTGTAATTAAAGTGAGGTCAATTTTATATATTAATACATACCAATCCTTAGATGACGTCACATATATCTGAAGCTTCCATATAAATCATAATGGATTAAATGTCAATTCATGGTATACTTTATACATGTCAGTAACTGTACATAACTTACTTATATTATAGTTTTCGCTGTACTGTGTTCTGAAATAATGTTTTTGTAATACTTCCGTTATATACTCGTTGCACTTTATGTCCACGACTATTCAATTGACAGAACTTACAAAAGAAGTTGGTATTAGTCACTGCTATACTATAGATTCGGGAATGTCTCTGCTGTATAATCTTGTCCAGTTTTCTGCCATGAATCATCCGTTTTACACGATTCGGGCGAGGAAGACAATATGCGCTATTCTTGCATTGCCGAGCTTTCGTATGTCCACCGAGCTTTCGTATGTCCACCGAGCCTTCGTTTGTCCACCGAGCCTTCGTTTCTCCGCCGAGCCTGGGGAAGTTCCAGCTGTCACAGCTCGGCAGAGATGACCGGTCAAGGGAATAACCGAGTGAGTTAAGTAGAAGGCAATTTCCACGACACTTGTAGCAGTTAGTGGCACGGAGAACACTTGGATGCTAAACATTGTTGTGTCTGCACTTGTGGGTACCTGATACGTATTCGAACTAAATTCCTAAACTATGAGAGCTTGAATTAAACTAGTTAATATTTTACCTTCTATACAGTCATGACTTTTTCATTAACCAATCAATTAGGAAGGCCGCTAAAACAACGATGTAATCAATACTATTTCAATACTAATGAAAGTCTAAGCTTCGTCGGGCTTCCGAACTAACAACTGCAAGAGATGTTTCTGTAAAATACGAGATTATGAGAGTTATTTAAGTTTAATTTCGTTTAGCTACTGCGAAGAAATAAATTGATAGAATAGTAATAGAAAAGCAAGTATTTCGTTAAAATCAACCTATCAATTATTAGTTGCTTTTTGTTTATTTATATTCCTTTTATGATGATGTTTTCGTCATATTTTCTGATTTCTGTTGTAGTAAGCTAAGAAATATGGCATCACGATGCAGTGAATGTATAAATTTGCGATGGGAGCTTTCATTTTCGTGCGAAAATATTCCCATTCTTCCTTACAGCAGAGAGATTGAGTTATTTAAGCTGGTTTAATGAGGGCCGTGATGTTATTTCATTACTTTCCTTGAGTAGAAGCAGTTCCAAATTGATCGTGATCTATGATACGTCGAAAACAATTAAAATTAACATTACGTGACTTAACGTAAGCAAGTGCATGTGATTGAAGCTTTTATTTACTAGCAGCAATATTACCGTAGTCTGTGGTAAAGTAAAAAGCAACCTGGACAAATATGATAACTGAAACTTTTTGCTACAGCGTAAGGTTTGAAGAACTTAGTTGAGCATTATTTTATGACACTTTTAGTTAAGACACTTCGAAGAACAGTCTTTGACGGAATTTGAAGTGTGTACCATAATTAAGTATATCATTTTCCATCGAACAATGAAGGGGTTCTTGTTTCACCCTTCATTGACTCTTATTAGAGGAGCAACAGACACAAACTTTAGATTAAAGTAAGTTTAGGAAGGAATTTGTTTCATATTTCACGCAAACAGGAGATTAATTTGAGAAGTGAAACACAAATGAAAAAAGTTTGCAACGAAAATACGCACAAGAAAATATCAACAGCAGAAAAGTAGTAGAAAATATTAATGACGAAATAAAGTAGACACAGGAAATTGTTACCATCAGGAAAATATTGTCTCGTTCCGGGGTTATAAAGTGAGCACTGCTTTTCGGATAACCATACTTGTTACTACGTGTCGCTGCCTTTTTTTAGAATGAGCTAACACATTTTCGATAAAGCTAAATTCTTGACCCAAATACTTCCTACGTATATTGCATTAGTACCTCGGTAAAATCTTGACTCACACGTTATGAATTTTCGAAGGTAAAGTGGATAAAGTACTGCTGAATCCAGTAGTAACTGGTCTTTACATCCAGTACATCACATTAGACTGGAAAAACCTTTCAGTCGAATTATCACGACCGATTCAAGTCACATCACTCTTTTCCCATCATCAGGCACATGGAAGCCCTTCGCATTCTGAAAAAATGATGAAAATGTCCAATGATTATCACTGTATACTACACTTCCGAGCTTCTTTGTAAATGTTCGCGAACCAAAATGCTGATTCAACAATTAGATTCTCGGCCTACTAACCTTCCTGAAGAACTATCGCAATTGTTTTGACTCCCTCCCCTACTTGACAGGCTATTTGCTTGACATCTTTTGCTTGGAGTAGCAGGGAAATTTCTACACTCTTCGGTGATGGTAAAATAATTAATTTTAACAATAAGAACTACTTGATTTCATTAAAAATATTTTCTGTTAATATTCATACTTAATTGGATTACAAATAGTTTTTTGCAGACAATAGGCAAACCAGAACATAATTTATTAAACAATGCAGATATGCTGTTTTATCGGTATAGGATTAGCCATCTAACGAAATAGGCTAGGGAAGTATCACGATTGTATCCAAAGTGCTGTAATTGCTTCTGGAAAGAGATTCTAATTGAGTCTATATGTCCTTCATTAACTGTAAGCAAATAGTTATATGTTTAATGCTGATTTATATGTTGTTAAGTGTAGGAGGGCTTGGTGACTGCGATGTTGACGAATGCCCAATGGGGATAAATATATTTGTATCAGTCAGTTGTATTTTTACCTTGCTACGTGGTGCCTATTAATATTACTAAAAGTACTCAGAAAATTGAAATAAAATTTTCTTTCAGCATTTAGCAATAAATCGTACAATTACTATTAGGTTCCATTAAGTATACATTTTTAGAACATATCAAACTAATCTGTTAAATTTAAGCTAAAGTAGCAAGAGAAAAGTTTTAGGCAAGTGGGGACCTAACTTAACTTAAGGAGGCATACTAAGCTATTGTGTCAGTGGTAGGACGGCCAGTTCCTTTCCCCTGGGACCTACAGTTTAACGTGGAATACGAACCACGGAGCGCCCTGGCATAGCTCATATGATTAAATACAACTCTCAAAATTTCTGCGCCTGCGGGACAGGAGCAGCGTACGTTTTGAAAGCAAGCACCTTAGCCACTGGGCTACCAGAACGCACTGTGTGGGGACTTAAGTGGATCTTTATTCTAAAGTAAAATAACATCAACAAAAAAATTTTTAATTTGTATACAAAACTTCCGTTAGCAAATCGCTTTTAAATAATAGTTGTCAGCAATTATATCTCATTCAACTACGAGTTTGTAACTTGTTATTATTGTAAGTGTTACTTACTCCTGGCGACACTAATATCCAAGCTTCACAACAGTTAAACACGCCCATGCCCAAAATGAAAATGAAAATAGATATCTATCCTGGCCTGCTAATTAACGTTAGTAAATTAATTTTCTTTCCATCTAACAACTCCATGTGACACATTAGCAGTTTTGTTCGCAAATTGTATTCAATTTGTGGTATTTAAAGGTTCTGTTTCTGAAAAATTTAGCAGATGTGAAGATGATACGCGAATCACGAAACATGTACCACAATGTGACTCTTCTTTTTCACACTATTTCCAAATGTCTCTCAGTGGTATTAGGATTCACAACATATGTCGACCTCCATCATTCGAATAAATCAGCTGTTGCTCCCACTAAGGTTGTATATTGTTCCAGCTGAATAAACGAGGAGAGAGGAGGAGTTATGACGGTGTGGAAAAGGCTTTGAATATTTTCCCAGCATACACGCTCCCAACTGTCAACACGACGAGGTGTGGTGAACAGGGAATAACATCGCCATAGCACGGTCTATAACTGTCTATTCTGGCATACACTGAAACAGTTGTTATCAGGATTTAAATTTATATTCAGTGCTGAGAAGTTGAGCTCTAAAATGTGAGAGCATGAACTATTATTATGGTATAAAAGGATTATCCCTTATTAACAGCATATCTTTTTAAAATAGATGCGCTACCATTCACAATCCTCCTATTGTAATTAAAAAAAATCAAGGTCATAAAATTTCTGCCATATAATAATATACCGTTAAGCAAACATTGAAACGACAACATATTGGAAACAAATTGCACAGATCGAATTATGTATGGCTCTGATAAGTAGTAAGATTCTCTCGATTTAAATTTATAAGCTGTTGCACTGTCTCTCTTGTTAACTCAGAGTTCGTACAGAAAACATGAGGCAATATATTGACCAACAATATCGTTGACTTCCTATCCATTTATTACCCTAGTTTCTACAGGTGGTTTAAAGATTTGGTGACCTCTGCACATTGTAATAACGAAATACATGACATTTTATTTTTCACAGTTTAGTGAATAAGTATCGTCATGTTTTACAGATACCCGATGTTTCCGTTAGTAAATGTACTGAGTTGAGATAGCCTTATACGAATTCTGAAAATTAACTCATTTTTTGCTACACTTGGATAACAATTATCTTTAGAGACATTAGTAATGGTTGTGGATTTACTGGAACGATGGGAAGGGGGAACTGATTTTTGACTGCTGATGGCCTCCACCTTGTTTGAAAGTCATTTTTTTAAAATGATTTTGTGTCTTTATCATATGAGATGTGTAAAAATGCTTATGATACTGTAAATCAAAAATAAATTACAGCGAAATTACGACAAATTATTCATTTTAAAATGTTTTGTTTCGAAATGTGTTGTATCATCCAAAATCGTGTTTGCTGAATATTTAGTAAATTTAAACAATCAGCATCAGGATATTTTAAAGTGTCTTTAGTTTCCAGAACAAAAATCAAAATTGTTCTTTTAACTTTGGCACAAATTATATACTAGTTAATAGTGAATTTTATTTTAGTGAGTATATTTACGATTGGCAAACATTCGGTGATGATGTTATGCAGCTACGGAGTATGAAAACAGATACACAGTAACTGGGATGAAGTTTAGAGTAATCTAAAAGTACATAACGTAATGTTGTATGTAGTTCTCAAATCTTTTTTCTGAGTCGTATGTCAATGATTGAAACTAAGACTTTTCTTTTTGAATAAAGAATTCTTCGCTTTTGTTATTCTGTTATTCGTATTGTTTTTGCTTCGATCATCAGATGAAATTTTACTTCCTACATAGCAAAAGTCTCTTATTTATTCCTATAACATCTTTTTCTAAATTATACATATATTCCTTTTTTTTTACAAATTTCATTCCTCCCAGCTGAAGGCTTTCAGGCAAACTAACCTAAACGGGAGGGAAGGGGGATGGACGGTTGCCGTGGGCTTACGGAGGGACCAGCCCGGGAGGGACTGTGGGAGACCACGTTAAATCACAGTCAGGAGGGCGGGACGTTATAAAATCCCAAGCTCCTGAATGTTACGTATGAGGGTAACTTATTTTATGTAATTCATTCTTAACATTAGGACAGAGATAAACAATATAAGATTCGTTGACCACGCAAAACCGGCTGTATGGATTTTAGTGGGTTTTTTGTTAGAAATAGACTGAATTACCAGCGCTTTCCACGGGCACTTACCATATACATGATACTGGATGCTACTATTTTTATTGTCACTGCAAACTATAATATGCCATTTAACCTGCTTCAGAGAGTCGTGAATCCATTGGATTTCTCACTACACTTACGACATTCTTGGCTACGCGTTGGCTGCAAAATAGTCCGTGCTAGTACTTTCGCAAGAGGAGCTGATTTTGTCTCCTATCCCATTGTAAAGCAAAAAACCGAGTTAGTTTAATATTAAATTAACCATTAGTGCTTTCATTTTTCATTATTTTTATCTTGTTTTGGTTTATATTTAGTCCAAATTCTTCCCCCAGAATTTTGTTTTTGACACGATTAATTTCTTGTTATTTTACTGGAAGCTAGGAAAGAAATAATTAAATACTTACTATGTAGATCAACCCTTCAGAACAAGCAATATTTACACAATTTACACCAGTAATTCCTCATTAAACTTGAAAAGATTAAGCAATTAGCGTAGACAAACCTTTAATAACAGGCAATATTTAATACTTGTTGCTATCGTTTCAATTTCGTTAAGGACTTAACGCCAGTTAGGAAACTAAGTCGCACCTGCTACGAAACCAATTTGTAACGCGCGACTGGAAGGGATGGGGTGGGGGAGGGGTCTTTAATTAGGGATTCAACAGCGTGAAAACGTGAGAGCAGTTTCGAGAGCGTCGCTAGTTGAGAACTCCGCCCTAGGACAGCTGCAGCAAGCTGCCTCTGGGTTAGGCTGCCTAGCACTGCATTCACCGCAATACGTACACTACCGTATATTACAAGCGATACCATACAAACTTAACGCAGTGGATTATCATGCTACGTTTCGGACCATTTTTTTGTTTTGATATTATATATAGTTGATAGAAATGTACCAACAGTTACGTATGAGAAATGCTTTACTTTTTCAAGGATGTACTGCACTTGCAAGAACTTTCATTGAGAAGTTCCTGAAAGCTTTCAGAAATTAGTAAATTGATATTTTAACATTCAAAATATACATAAAAAAGAACAAAAAAGATAATTTTTTTAACTGTTTCGAACCATGGGTTTATAAAAGAATGAAAAATGTAAGAATAAAACAGGTGAAGAAGCTGATGAAAATCTTGAAGAACCGTTTATACTTAAACACATTTCAATTACGAAACTCAGCACTGTGTAATGATTAATGCCTGAATGATTCTATAAAACGCTGTAAATAAAGGAAACGGAATAGAAAGTTGACCGGTTTTCTTTTATGGTATATGTTTTAGGATTGAGGACTAAGGAAGCCAAAATCTAGTGAAGTTATATAAATCCAGAGAAACGTAGCTATTCAGTGAACATAACAATCATATAAATGATAGTTATTCGTTATTGAAATTACGCTTCACTTGGAAACATTTTCATAACAGCAAAAATTTCAGTCGAATAAAATGAATTTGAGTTATTCAAAAACATCCTAGCCAAATACTCCGACAATTTAATGAAAAAGTGTTTACTAACATCATGAAAAAATCAATAAAAATAATAATCAACAGTTATTCGTTTATTCTTAGAAACGTTTCCAGAAAAATTTCCTATTGTCACCGTAGGTGATGCTCGTCATTTTCGACGGGCGTTTGAACTGGTATTACATATAGTAACAGTACTTAGAAGAAGCACACTAATTATGTACGTAGCGAACGAACCACGGAATGAAGTTGTTAGGCAGGCGTACTTCAAGTTATTACAGGTTAGCTATCCGAAAACCGACTTCCCTTTTGCTCCAGAAGAATTGTCATGCTACAGTTTGGGAAATTATATTTATCTTTGAGTTTCATGTTAACGACACAATACGTAAGGCCATTAAGGGATGTATGAAACATACCTTTCTTCTTCTCTAATTTTATAAAACTCAAATATAAAAATTTTCTTGCCAAGTCAAATGTGTTGTGCAGTGTAGAGTTTTTTGGTTTGGACTTAAAGAACTTGAGTTTTGTAAAGTGCTGTTTACTTTTTGTACAAGATCATTAATTTTGGTGCCAAAAAGAAACTGTACGATCATCAATAACTTGAATTATTCGCTGATATTATATTTAATCATAGTGTCATGAGGACTAAAAGGTAAAAAATTGAGTGTTATGTTTTATAATAGAAAGTCAATTAGCTGTATTGGTAGGTAAACACTTTGTACAAAGAAGCTTCAATATTTTGTTTGCTGTATAAATTAAACCAAAGCTCTGGTTGAATTTTACGAGCAGCTTTCCTGGAAAGCCGAATCAGAAACTTTTAGAAAGAAAAACAAGGTTTTAAATATCACAGGCTTCGAGGCGAAAATGGAAGTTTCGCCCTATTACTGGGTTAGAAGCACGTGCAGGGCGACAAAAGAGAACATCGTCTTAAACGCTAATTGGCTGTTTTTCCTGGAATCTGTTAGCGCTCCTGATGCATAGCGGGGTATTAAATATTTGGCATGGCACGTCCGGCTATCTCTCCACCACTTCTTAACAGCCGGGCCTCTTTCGTAACTACTTTCTGTATGGAAGAGAGTAACTATATCAGGATGGAGAACATACATCTTTACGATTGTTTTCGGTATGATGCGTGTAAAAATTTTGAAAACGCTGTTTCGAGTAATAAACAAATAAGAAAAAATCTGATGGGCTGATATCAGATGTACACAAAACTTTGAGAAAACGGGACAGCTCGTTCTTGGCCGGAACCAAGTCTATCAGCAATTGCGACATCCCTATTCTCGCTTCTAACACATGGACCTGTTTCAAGCATACAAACAGGTTGTCTTTTCCTCCCACTTCTCTCAAAAGAAAACTCACTTTAAATTACTTTCTTTAACTCTTTTCAATTCAGTTCTTCTACTCGAAATATTTCAAATTTTAATTGTAGCAAATAATAAAACAATACGCACTCAATTCAATTTATTATGTGCTTGTTGCCGAACAAATCAAAACAACACAAATATCTTCAGAAAGTTCGTTACTATTAAGGTCCTATATTAATATCTTTCAAAACTGTCACATTCTACCCATTCATACAAGTCAAGACTGTTGCCTCCGCACAGCGGCGGCCCTAAGACGGTGCGAGCGGTGCGACCGCACCGGGCGCCGTCAAATGGGGGGCGCCGAATATGCAGCGAGAGATCGTCTGCGCAAAAAATGAAAAAGAAATTCTATAATAATCCAGCTTTTAACACACATCATGTAAGAGTTTATAAGAGTAAGAGTTTCAGCTTAATGCATAGTCGTATGTTATCATAGAATAGAGTCAATTCGAGTTTCTACTCGAGTCAGTTAGAGTTACTCAAATCATGAAAATCACAACTCGTTCCAAAGTTAGCACCCTCCGGTGCCGAGTCACGCCTCCCACAGCTGTTTCCTGCCTTTCCAGCTGTAGTCTTGAAGTTCATGCATGTGGGTACATGTGCATGGGGCGAGATTTAACCTATTTATCTCTTTCTACCATATTAGATCCTCGATGATTACAATTAACGTTGGTATCGTAAGTATTTACACAGTTTGACTGTCTTTTACAGACAACACATATCACTAACCTAAACAAAAACAAAAACAAAAAACAGTATTTAAAAAGAAAACAAAACCAAACCAAGACGAAATTGGAAACGCATCAAAATTGCTGGCAATTTTTTTTAGAAATCCTTTGAATCGTCACCAGAACTAGTTCGACACGAGATGGAAGAAAACTTTTAATAGACGTTATTCAGACGAGGCTCATGATAAAGAGCAGCATGTGCGAGAAGATTTATCTATGGCTGGAGCGTCGTCTGCTGTTCAAAAAATTACAAATGGATATACAGGACCTACCACCACAGTCGCCTTTTCAAAGTACAAATTTTGACGATATTTCAGAATTGTCGCTCATTGACTCTCCTGGCACAGATGAAATAATTATTAAAGCAACGAAAACTTCCAAGAAAAAATTCATGGACGTCATTTTTCAAATACATATTTTCAAAGAGTAACACCAAATGAAGAAACTTATAAAAGTAGATACCTTGTTTGTTCTAGATAAAGTATATAATTTATATGTTATTTATTCAACAGAATATCTCATTTTTATTTGGGAAAAGAAGGATTCGATTACTGGATTTACTTATCAGAGTGTCTAAAAACTCTAGAAACTTCCTCAGATCACAATCACGCCATGCTCACTTGGATAGAAGCGTTGATTCCATTAAATAACTTCAATGAACTAGAAAAGCATTTGTAAACACAGACTGAAGACGAAAAATCGCAGTGGGTTGCTATCCTCTAATGAATGATGTCTTGTTTAGAGGAAGCTTTGGATATGAAATACTTTTGATGATGGTATCTTCCTGGGTTTGTGATCCTGTGATGATGAAGCATCTTCGCCGTATTGCTAATAACGAGACTAATGTCTTATTATATTGGCAAAGGTATTCAAAACGAATGAAGTTCGTAATAAAATTTTCACTATGGTTGTGTCATCTAAATATTTTTCCATCATACTGAATTGAACTCCTGATGTAAGTTACGTCGAAAAATTATCTTTGACATTGCTTTTGCTGATACCAATGAATACCAAGTCTATGTGAGTGATTATTTCGCTGTGCTTACAATCCGGAAAGTGACTCTTAGGGACCTGGGAGCAGGACTCACTGCCATGTTTAGCATTAATTCTTTGCGAAAGTTCGATTTGGATATGAAGGATTATCGAGGCCAAGGATATGACAGTGGATCCAATTTGGTAAGAGGAAACAAATGCGTCCAAAGCAAAATTCTGAACCAGTATCTTCGGGCATTTTTTAATCCACGTAATTGTCATTAAATTTGGTAATAGTGCCGCCAAAACATCAGTTAAATCCGTTTCCTTGTCCGGATTTCTTTGAAGAATATTTGTTTTATTCTCTCGATAAAAAAGCGATGGGAAGTGGTATTCAAGCACTTAGAAGGAATACCGCCAAAAAATTTGCGAAACTCGTTTCAAGAATAAAGTTTATATTATCGCTACAGTTCGTTATCACTACTCTTCAGTTCGTGACGCCCTTCTGAAACGAATTATTCAGTTGCAGCAACAGATGCCTTGTCACTTAGCCATATCATGGAGAAATTTGAGATCATAATTACAGTGGTGACTTGATACAACACATTGTTTCAAGTACACGTTGTAAACAAAGGCTGTGCAGACTGAAAGTGGATTTATGAAACTCTTCACAGTTGCTGAAAAACAGCTCGAGAGTGGAAGGGGATATTCTACACCACCCCGAACCTGGTACTGACATGTTGAAATTTGTTTTGAATACTTCGTTATAATGTCCTCTTCAAGTTTTACACTCTCCTTTCTCGGAAAAGTCGACACGAATAAATTAAAAATGCCTAAATATGAGAATGACGCGCAGATATTAGATGCCGCAGGCGCTCAAAACCAATTAAAATCTTTTGAAACGATGGTTAAATCTTTGTTGTAATATTTTCTTGCCCTTTTAGCTATATTTTGTTGTAAAACGTCGCACGAAATTAATTGATAGAAAAGTTTTATCCGGGAGGCAGTACAACAAGGCTCGCCATCTTAGAATCGACACAAGAGGTCAGAGATAATCGATTGTTTCCATTTCTGAGATGGATGCCGCCGAACGAATTTCCTTTTTACTCTTGGTCCAGGCCGAATTTCAACTTAACTACGATCACTATGACAAAACGAACCTGTTTAGGTTGATATGATCCCTGTACCGATAATTTTAATTTCGTTTTTGCATTGTTGCTAACATTTCACGGTTGTAGAGCGTCTCACATTTGGCATTTTTAATTTAATTCGTGACGACTTTTCGGAAAAAGGAAAGTTCAAAACGTAAAGAGGACGTTGTAACGAAGCAATTAAAACAAATTTCAACAGGTCAGTACCAGTTTCGGGGCGGTGGAAAATATCCCCTTCTACCCCAGCTCGGAATTTGAGAGAGTGCTAACTCTGATAACAGACAGTTAGAGAAGTTTATTCTCAGACTGGAAAATTTCCTATTATTAACCCAGTCAGATGCCGAAGAAAGTAAAGACCTTTTTGATTATGAGCCGTAAATGAAGAATTGTTTACAATGAATGTGTTTTAGCATATGATTGATACAATAGAGAATGTGTTGGTCACGCTATTAGCACAACATTCCAAGGCGTAACCAAGATTAGGTTCAGAGTGGGGCAAAAAAAAAAAAAAAAAAAAAAAAAAAAAAAAAAAAAAAAAAAAAAATGAAAAATACTTGTTGAAAATGGTTTTACCTGGGGCAAAAAAATACACGAATTTAACCTGTTTAAGCATTATTCTGCGAGGGTTCTGGCAAAATTTTGGTAAAGTTTATTTTTCGGTATTAAATGTGGAAATTTTTATTTTCATATATTTTCAATTTTTACATATTCCAAAAAATTATTAAAACTGTGAATTTGACGTGTAAGTGAAGTCAGTATTGTGTTCGCCACAGTAGCTTAAATAAATCTTTTCAAACAAGTAGTATTCCTCTTTACTGTTGTTTCTCATTCATTCCGCTATACTGATCTTTCCGAGGTTTGAGTTATTATCATATATAAAGACTACCTTTTGCCCGCATCTTTGCTCGAGTGGAATTCATAAAGCACTCATATACATATTCGTATCCGAATCCCACGGGAATTGCTATTTGGGATGAAAGTAGATGGATAATACATTATTCCAAATTTATCCTAAGCAGTTCAGTAGTTTCGACGTGAAACAGTAAAAAAATCCAAGGAAACAAACTTTTGCATTTATAATATTAGTAGGATGTAAAAACTGTATGTTATCTTCAGTCTATTTATATGGACCCCTTAATCACGAATAAACGATTGCTCATTTGGGGCGCCACGATGAGATCTCGCACCACCTGAAAAACTTGCCAGGGCCGCCTCTGCCTCCGCTCCGCATCCTATCGTCCTATGCCATATCTATACTGTTCCACTACTTCTTGCGGTCTGCAAATGTATGTAATATAGTTACGTGACGAGTGTATGGTACTGCGTGGCCTCTAGCTAGCTGGCGGGCTTTTCTTGCGCCGCGACAACAATGGATTCTCTAACTCCAGAACAAGGCCTCATTATTACTGTTTGAATTTCAAGAGAACAGAAAATTTATAATTTACTTTGAAATAACAACTGTAATTAGAAAATATTTCGGATCGGGGTAGGCTGGTTACTTTTGGCATATATGTCACACACTGTCCAGCTATCCAGATTTCAATTTTCTATGATTTTCCGAGATCATTCCACGCGAATTCCTCCCGTTACCTGCCCCCTCCCTTTCACCCAATCCTCTCTCATCTCCAATGGTCTCAATGTCGACGAGACAAGCCTGAAGATTGAAGTAAAAAAAAAATCTACTACTTATATGTTCTCAGACACAACGGAGATAATGAAAAAGCAATTTAAAGAAACAACTTGCTCAGTTGGCTGCGGAACCGTGGTTATGTCACACGCTGACATGGGGTTATTTGGTTCGATTCCTGGTAGTAGAAAAAATTTTCACTGTGAGGATCTGGACGGTAGCGTAGGAGACGAGCTGGTGCATAATTACTTATCACTAAATTGTGTGCCAGCGTCCCGGGTTAAATTCCAAACCTCTCTGCAGTGCTTATGGGCAGTCGGCACTGTTAACGGCGATTCGTCTATAATATGGGTACGTTGAACCTGACGTCCTGGGTGTCTTCCGGAAGAGTAGACCTGAATGGGCCGGCCCCAGATATCACCATCTCCCGTCTTCATCTCTCACTTCATGCGACACTAATAACACTTTGTACTGAGCAAACACATTATTATCACAGTCATCCACACATACACGGTTGAAGGCAACGAGAAACCAATCCAATTCATCTTCTCAAGAAAGTTTCCATGGAGGGGTTCACTTTCTATGGTAACCGCCTATTCCCGGAAACAGGTATGCCTTCATAAGAGGAAGTTTTAAAAACATATATCTGCTGCAGAAAGCACAACACGTTTGAAGCTGCAGCAGCACAAAAATAAATTCAGATTTTATAAAAGTTTTCTGTGTAATTATAAAATAAAATTTATTTTTTCATAGATTTCATATTCCACGCGAAATATTAGTTTTCTAGTGCTGTATACTAAATCTAGGAACAGTCATCACAGACTTTTTATATAACTAGTTCTTTTAGATATTTTAAACCTGTATAGTTTTTAACTTTTTTAAACTTAACGTTCATGGCAGTGTTTAATGTCTTGAAAAGATAATAGCTCTGATAGTAAAAATAAGATAGACACTTTTTCACCAAATGGTGGGTCAAAAATTAAAATGTTCGTAAAGTGAGCAATGTGAAGACAAGGATTGGAATATATGACACGCCTAATTGAGACACACTGTTGTAATTGATATGTTGGGACGAAGACGATAGATCAGAAAAGGGATAAATAGAGCAATGCGTTGGACCTGTCGATACAAGAAATTATAGATTGTCTCATTTATACTCTGTCAATGTATGTAAATAACACCTCTCATCATGAATGATCAAAATATCTTGAATTTCGCAATGTTAATTATTGCGATGAACATCGTAGAATATCTTTCATTTAGTTTGTGGGCACTGAAAGAAACCAAATGCTTAAAAACAGAATACAGGAACCAATGACACACACTGTCCTGTTATCCTGATTTCAATTTTCTATGGTTTTAAACTCATAGATGTTGTTGATAGAGGCATCACCGTCTTCCAGATTAAGAGTGTGAGTAAATACAAATGTTCCTGTAACCGGTCAGTAGGGATTTTATCTAAACAATTTAACTTTTCCTCTAACTTACAACCACCATTTAATTCAAAAGAAAACAATGCAGTTATTTCTCTATTGTCGTTAACTTATGTAGTGGAAGTAACAGTTTACAAGTAATAATAGTCTTGAGAGAGTTTACATTACATTATTAGCTTTTCAAACACCGGAAGTGAATCAAACATTAAACACGGCAGATCTGTCACCAGGCAGTTCAGCTCATAATACAGAAGGACTGCGCTAGTTAAGTAGTATAACTCAGAGCCAAATTTTCAGAGTACGATAGTGCTTGTTTAAGTCACAGCTCTGTTACCTCAAACATTAGTATTAATTCCGTCTCAACCAATAAGTATTAATTCTCCGGTGACAGGAACTGTAACTCTTCAAAATGTTTTCCGTCGTTGATACGTGATGAGGTAAATGATGTGTAAATATAAAAATAATTAACCAAATGAAAAAAGAACAAATAACAAACAACACAACCAAACTGCAGTCACACAGATCCCCCCAGAAAAACACATCCACAACACAGGCAGTTCAGACAAACACACAAACCACACAGGGCAATGAAAATAAGAGGAAATTATAGTCAATGACATATTCTAACAAATACACACACCGAATCACAAACATTTGCAAAAAACAAGGCATCAACATTGCACTGCGCACAACTCAGTATGAAAACAAATAAAACCCCAATCAGACACAAACAAATACCACAAATCAGGCATTTACCAACTCACATGTCAAAAATGTGGGGCAATAAAAAAGGGCAGAAAGAAAGACAATTCCAAATCAGATACAAAGAATACATGAGAGCACTTAAATACAGTAACCATTCCACATTCGTCGGACACCTTATAGAAAATGACCATTCTCCATCAAACTTAAACACAGATATGCAAATTCTCACTATTAATAATTACAGACACAACACACTCACTGTACAGGAAAACTTCTATATTCATAAAGCAAAAAATGAAGACGAACAGGTATTAAATGACCAATTAAATCTCACAAATCAAACGTTATTCAAGCTAATCTACACAAACTCGACAGACAAAACAAAATAAACACAAAAATAAAAAAAAACTCACACACAAATACAACACACATAAATATAAAATAAATTAACAGAATCAACACGCATTCACGCAGTTTCAAAACTCGCGCTATCGGCACGAAACACGACAAATACAAACAAGATGGCCCCCGCAGACAACCGAATGACGATAAAGCGCACCACGAGACACGACATAAACAAACCAGATGGCCACAACAGACGACCGTGTGACGAGTTTTGGATATTTGTAAACATGATTCAAGCATAATATGCTTTGGTCAATAAAACGGAGATGCGCAGCTTCATACGATAAGTAACCAACGTAAATGATAAGTAAATATCAACCATAAAAATATTTCATGTTCATAATTACGTAATAATATAGTTTAAAATGTCTGTAAAACAGTATATAAAACTTTGAAGCAGATTCATTACTGACGATGCCTCGATGAGGGGTGAACGCGTACAACGCAGCATTAAACAAATTAAACATTTGCATTGGCGTTATTCTTTCAATTAGTAATTAACTGAGCAACTGCGGAAAAATGGCCTGCAATCACATTGCATGTGTAAAACAGTTGTTAAAACTTACAAACTACGAGTCAACTGAAGACTGAAACCGAAATTCAGTTTGCGCTTACCTCTTGATATCCCACGCAAGCAGTTTTTATTTTTCGTTATGTTTCCATTATTCTTAATGTGCTGCAGCATGGAAAAATGGAATAAATGGCTCTACGCCAGCATACGCACAGTGGAAAAAGTGAGCGCATTCGTCCGTAGCGAAACTCCGCTCACTCAGCATCCAAGTGTCACAAACGCGTGGAGATGTGTTTGGTAACATTTAGAACTGGTGCGAAAGAATTACAAGCCGCCGGCTACGTGTGGGGGCTATTTTAAAATTGTTATTTCTCTCTGCCGTTTACGTTCTATTGACCGCTCAGAGATGATTTACACTAACGGAACGATTGAGTGTTTCCATCTGCATGGGGATGGTTGAATGTGTGCTAATGTGTTCTGCTAATGTAACATGTGTTTGTGGATAGTTAACGGGACCACCACATCCACGTTTAGCTCTAGACAATCGCGGCGGAAAACCACATGGAAGCTGCAGGATGGATCGCACGGTGGTGGTGCTATCTCAACATGCTTTATCTATGTAAACCAAACTTTTGGATGAATATCCAAGAGTGCTTAGCTGTTTTGTTTAACGATTTTTACCTATAAAGGAACTATCAGCATTCTGTTCAATAGCAAAGCATGCTTGATACTTTCACAAATACTATTCTAGTTCCGCAATTTAGAAATCCATATTTCAGTTATTTAATTGACTTCAATCACCAAAGTACACAAACAGTATTATGTGAATTATTTTCATTGGATTTTCAATTACATAACACTTACATACGCACAGATAAACTATTCGATAGCTCAATTTGGGATAGAAACATAAAGCTGAAAAACAACAGTAAATTTCTCGTGTCTGCCACGCATCGGTGGCAATTTCCCTACACACCCATCTTCCCCTTTCCTGAACCCACCTACATTTGCCCTCTAGAAATTATAACTTTAAATTCTTTAAAGGTTTTTGGTTAATTATTCATCATTTCTCTTGGTAGTTTATTCCAATCCCTGATACCATTACGCAAATAAGAGAATATTCCCACACCCTTGTGCCTGAAGTCGAGTGCCAGCTTGTGGTCATGGTCATCTTTTCCCTTCCATGCACTACTTTTCATACCTACTGCAATATCTTTCCATGCCTCATCGCCAGTATATGCCCTGTACACTCCCATGACCCTCCTCACCTTCCTCCTGTCTTCCAATTAATCCCATTCCAACTCTTTTATCATATCTGTTACTGATTGAGTTCTGCGATAATTCCCACAAACAAATCTAGCAGCCCTTTTTTGCATCCTCTCCAACTCATATATTTGATACTCAAAATGTGGGTCCCATACTACATTACCATATTCAAGCAATGGTCTGACCAAAGTTTAGTAACCTAAATCCTTTACTTCTCTTATACTTCCCGTCATCACTCTCTCCAACAATTGCAGAATTTTGAAATCTTTTCCTACTATATCTCCAATGTGTCCTGTCCAGTTAAGCTTGTTGTCAAATGTAATGCCAAGATATTTACATTTTAAGTCTTCAACAAGCATTTCTTTCCCCACCTTATCAGCATAATGAACCTTTAGATTTTTATTCGTGTATCTAATAAGCTTACTCTTCTTTGTATTTATCTTCATTCCATGTTTACCAACCCAACTAGATATGCTGTCCAGACATTGCAGCTGTTTACAGTCCTCTGATGACAACAGATAACAACAAATGATTTAAATTTATTTGATGTGTACCAAAGTAATGAAACTAAAACAGAAGATCGATATTAGTGTCAATTTATGAATAACACTTTTCTCTGGGAGACTGATACAAATAAGTTTAGAGGAACAAATTTTTTAGCCGCCAGTGTCGCTGCGCGCGCTACGGAGTCAGCACACTGGATCAGGAAGGTAGGAGAGGACTAGATTGGAGTCCTGGTCCCCACGTGGCACCCCACGTGATACAGGTTAGTAGACTGTTTCCGGCAATCACCTGTGCGAATAATGGGGCTGTCTCAATCTCCACTTCACAAACAAAAGTACATCCATCATAGAGAACATGTTAAACCAATCACAGATTCCTCCATTAGAATAGAGCCACTGACTGTGCTCCACATCCTTGGAAGTTGATCATTACAGTACTCACCTGCCACAGAGGTCACACCAGTTTGTGATTGAAAATCGCTGAGAAATAATATTAAAGGTTTCTGAACTAGATCTACGCAGGCGATTAAAGCGTTAAAGTCTTTCAACAACGGAAACCCCAACATCAATCTTACCAAACTAAATAAACATACAAAATTCAGAATTTTCTAAGCAATAAAAAAACTACTATGGTCGGTGGAAGTCACCCACCCAACATGGACGCTTTCGGTCGGCGGGCATATGTATTTAAAATGTTTGAAAATGTAACAGAAGTTTTAAAATTTACATTATAACCATTGACATAAGTGTATATTGCACTGCGATATGACAAGAGTTATCTGGCCTCTTCTGAGGATATGTGATTCAACGAGTCCTTCTGAAGAAGACGATCTTATGATCGTCGAAACCGCGGTCAAGGTTAAATAAACCTAATTGATGTAACTGTTTGGCTATCATTTTCGTCTGAACAACCGTTGCTGAAACGCAGCCACGTTCAAAATTCCAAAATTTTAATTACAGATGCTTTAATTCTCTGAGAGAAGTGTTCTATTTCAATTGGACTGATTAAATTGCACAGTTTAATTAAAAGAATTAAAATGCAAGATCATTTGTCTGAGAGTTTAAGAAGTTCTTGACCATACGTCAGCAAAATGAAATAAAATTCAAAGTTGTTACTGTTCGTAGTTGCTCATAATTGCGTGGAAAATTCTCGGGCGCTGGTAGGCTCAACATAAGGAAAATAAATACAAAATATTGCCGGAAAGAGGTGCAACAGGCTGGACCGCTCTACCGATCGTTAAACACGCCAAAATACCACGAAAAGCTTATTAATTTTCGCTCGCATTCTTGGCGGCATTTTACTGTGTCGGTACTAGGCTTGAAACTTAAGTCATCTTTGCAAATGCGGATGCTCAGTGCTTGAAATCCGCGGATGCATATTGTGAGTAAACATAGTCCCCTCACACCTAAAATTTATTGTTTTAGTATTCCTTTTTTTCATTTGTTGTTTGTGTTCTTATTTAACATTGTGCTGTTGATTTAAGTTTAATGAGAAGCATTGCAAATGATTGTATTTAGGGAATCGAAACAGTTTTTATGTACTTATCTTTGAAGTATTCTGTGAGCGGAGTGAGAGTATTCTTTGGTCAGTCCAGAGATAAAAAATGATGGCGGGCGGAGGCATGAATTGGTTTCCTCGCTCGAATAGTAATCGAGATAATAAGAGAGAATATTGAGTTTTTAATGATTTGTTGAATGTGTAATTTGTGAAACAAATGATGAGTGAAATATATAGAAATGTGAAATGAAGTTCTTCTTAGTTTATTGTATGTTGTTTGAATCATACAGACAAATTAAGTAGCAGAAACGGAAAGATAATATTCCATGGATTCTGTGGTGAGTAATATCCACCCGAGGCAAATCCAGAAATCATAATAAAGGTCAGTTTCTTACAAGATGTTTTGCGAAAGCGGACGCGGAGATGTAAAAATAAATTTATAATTATTTAGAATATAAAATTTTATTAAAAATAAATTAAAAATCAAAATAATTGTATATTTTATACCAAATTTTGTTTTTATTATAAATAAAGTCTGTTTCCATTTAAAATACTGCCATATTGATTTATTTTTTGCCTCATATTTTAACAACAAAAAACGTGGGATGATTTCACAAGTTAATTAAATTATTTACATAACTACGCACATGTATAAAACCCAATATTTGTCATATGAGCTTTGCAAAGTTCGTGGCGTGACTAATTCAAGCACTAAGCCGCACATCTCCTTGATCACTTGTTTTTTGCATATGGCTACACGACTTGTTGGCGTCGAAGTCATTAAAGGCGGGAAAAGGTTGGGGCTAGGAACGGGAAGGAAATCGACCTTGACCTTTTAAAGGAAGCATTCGTGTGGAGTGATTTGAGGAAACCATGGAAAACCAAAATCTGGGTGCCCGTACGTGGATTCGAACCCGCGTCCTCCCGAATGCGAGGCCAGAGCGTTACCGTTCACCCACAACTCTCTGTTCCGTACACACCACCCGCCTTCCCACCGCATTCAGAGTACAACTTGTAGCACCTAGGATGATAGGATTTTTGATAAATTTACTCTCGATGGGCCTTGAAAGGGGTTACAGGACTATATGTAGGACGTGTTGGAAGTTGTTGGACTCCCAAGCAAACAAAACGGATCCTTGCTGTCCAAAAAACTGTGGATGTTGGAGGATGTTAATGGAGGAAAAATCCTACGAGTGCGCGTGTGACAAGGTCACATGGTGTGCCGCGAGATAGCATAAGCGGAAAGGATTGCTTGGAACATTTTGTTGGACTCCTTCTATTAGCGTGAATTGGTGAGCGCATCCTACGGTATTTCTACACGAATGTCCTATAAGTTGGACCTTGAATAGGCCGCATTACTTTACATTCAAATTCAAACTTGTTAATTCGTCGCTTGGGCAATAAAATCGTTCAGTTCATTATTAGTTTTATTCCAACATAGTAAGAAAAAAAACTACTACTTTGTTGTTAGCTAAGTGAAAATGGGCGGAATCTCGTATAAAAGGAAAAGAATAATATAATTGCAATGTAAACAAAACATCCGCCATACATCCGCATTAAAAATTGCGGATGCGAAAGCGGTAGTAGGATTTCACACGAAAGTTCCGCACTTGCGGTGATTTCCGTTACATCCATAGTCTGTACATGCCCAGTAAATTCTTTGATTAGTTCCACCAGTAAGCCGAGCCCGTTAGCTGTTTATGGGGGTCAATAAGTACTACATATCCCTAGAGTCTCAGTAGACCAGACCAGTCGCCCGCCGGGTGCCCCTAATATCCACAGCAGCTTCGTCAGCGGCAGCGAGGGACTGTCCTTTGATTCCCTGCTGTACTGTGCCACTGCATTTCATTTACAAAGTGTGCCTGACCAAACAAAGTGTATTAATGCGACTGCGTCGCACAAAGCGACCCACCGCTGTCCTGCTGCCGCAGTTCAGGTCAACATTAAAAAGGCCTTTGAATGAATTACTGTGTATATTTTGGCAATTTTAGGTATCTTTACAGAGAAAACATCCCAGATATAATGCAAAGAAAGAAATGTTTTTAGTTAGGAGGAAGCTGGAGAGTCTCTTTGCTACATACGCTTTAAATTACTTGTATGGGAATCGTAAATTTATTGCAGTGTTATTCTGTAAAGCGATAATTAAGTTTTATGTTGGAATTATTATTTAAATCAAACTCATTATTGTATCAGAACGTCGAATACTTTTTATACTATTCGAATCGTTTTGAAGGAGATTTTATATGGAATATAAATTCGATATGTAGAAATTATTAATTTGTTGCTGGTATGATTTGTAGCTATGTCGTGTAGTACTCACGGATCATCACATGTTGTCTACCACTTTATACACAAACAGAACATCACAAGCCACGTTGGCCTAAAGAATACAAGGAGGCATCCATCTCCTGATCCGCTCCTATTATCAATTGCAATTACTAAAGTCTACAGCGATGACTGAACTAAAATAGAGTTTCAGTAGCATTGAATTAAATGTTAACGCACTTCGAGTCAAAAAGATAATTTTTTACCAACCCTTTGTTCTTATGTCATCATTTGCTTCATGATCAAAATTTTTATAACAGGAGTTTTTACATCAGTAGTCTAAAAATTGTATTTAAATATCCTCACTCACATGAAATACTGTAAAAATAGAACGTGAAATAATTTTATTCCTTTATATCTTTGTGGTGAAAACCTTTCATACCTGTTAGTCTTCGTGAAGGCCGAACAACATTTTTCGCAGTTAAAACCTTTGGGTGCCTGTCACTGCTTTGCGAACTTACTTAACTGCCCCTCACACGTTTTCTCTCACTGCAAAAATAATCCGTTAGAGGACGAAAGCTCGCAAAAGGTGTAACTTCTCTTTTCAAAGACGCTTCAGTAAGTCGTTTAAAAAATAAAATTAACGCACCGTATGGCGCGAACAAAAGAAAATATCGACATGCTGGTTTAGTCGCGATGGGAGATCTCGCAGAGATGAATAAAAAAATCCACTTCTTTGTTCCTGTCATCTGTCTCTCGACTGGTTTGATGCAATCCTCCATCCCTTCCTACCTTGCGCTAGCCTTTTCATCTCAACATACCCCTAACAACCCACGCCCTCATCTTCTTAATTACCTGCGTCATATATTCTGATCTCTGTCTTCCTCTGCAGTTTTACCTTACACTGTTCCCTCCACTAACAAATTAACCAAACCTGCATGTCTCAAAATATGATGTACCATACTGTCTCTTCTTTCTGTAAGACTCTTCCACATACTTCTTTCCTCGTCCATCATTTCCAAAGGTCGATCGTTTCGTACTTAATCCGTCCACTTAATTTTTAAAATCCTTCTATAGCACCACATTTCAAATGCTGCAATCTTCCTTCTGTCTGGTAATCCTAAAGTCCATGTTTCACTGTCATAAAGTGCTGTGCTCCACGCATAGAGTTTTAAAAAGTTCTTTCTGAGTCCTAGATCAATATTCGAAACTAAAACATTTCTCTTTTTCATGAAGGCTCTTTTCGCTACTGTAATTCTGCATTTAACATAATTCCTGCTTCGGCCATCAGTTGTAATTTTGCTTCGTACGTAGCAAAATTCACTAACTTCTGCTATCTCATCTGAACCTATTTTTATATTTAATCTACTGTTATTGGTATTATTGCTGCTATATTTCATCACTATTGCCTTGCTTTGATTTATATTCAGTCCAAAACCTTCTTCCAGTATTTTGTTCATGATATTCAATAACTTCTCAATATCCTCAACTTGTTCTGCTAACAAGACCATGTCATAAGCAAACCGAAGCATACTGATTTTTTCTCCCTTAACATTTATGCCACATTTAAATCTTTATTACACTTTCTTTATTGCTTCTTCTACACACAAGTTGAATATTAATGGAGATAGACTACAACCTTACCTCACACTCTTTTTAACTGATGCATGTTGCTCATGATTCTTTACTTTTATTATAGCTACTTGATTCTTATAAAGATTGTAAAGTATCCTTCTATCTCGTTATTTTAGACCAAACTTCTTTAAAAATCCGCTACGATGTCGCAATTGATTTATGCAGGAAAAAGAATCTAGATAAGGTTTACAAGCTCCAAAGTTAATTTTTTGTGTAGTTATTTATTGAAATCTGTTTTCTGTTGGTCTCACATCTTTAAAGATTTTGTTTTTAAAGTAGATGCTAGTGAATTTACTTGAGGTAAATTTATACGCTGTGTTGAGATTAAGAAAGTACTCGACTGCCTTTTTGACAGGCATGAACGACTGGTAATTTTAGAAGAAATTAGGTTTGGCGGAGGGTGGATTACATACGACAAATCGTTCAAGAAGTATACTTGACAAGTCACAGTAGAAAGAACCACGAAACAATGAGCACATATAAGGAAATAATCGCAATATTATGATTTGTTATTTGCTGTGAAAAATAATGAACTTTTCATAAAACAACATGTTCGTAGTTACCGGAATATAATGTCACATCTTAGTTTTTTTTGTAACTGATCAACGTCTCTTAACAGCGAGGTATTTAGAGACGGGAAAGGAGGGGGGGCAAGGAATGGGAAGGAATTCGGCCATGGCCTTTTGAAGGAAGCATCCCGGCATTTGCCTGGAGTGATTTGGGAAACCATGGAAAACCCACATCTGAATGCCCGGACGGGGATTCAAACCGCCGTCTTCCGGAATGCGAGGCCAGAACGCTAACCGTTACACCACCACCACGCTCGGTCATATCTTAGGGAAGAGTAGCAAAAGAAACCCACAGTATAAGATTAAAAGGAACATAAATTTTTAAATTTAGAAGACATAGGAGCCCTCTTGTTGATACAGTGATTTTTTGAACTACGAAAATAACGACGATCGGTTTATAACTACGATTGGCCTGTGGTGAATGCCGGCTTCTTCTTTTCATTTTCGAAGTTTTATCCTGTCTCAAACGATCTTAACAGATCGTATTCCGAAGATTTTCCCAGTGAATCTGCGAGATGTTACGTCTTAATGCGTGCTTTACCCAACTTCTAAACCGGGACTTCCTTAAAACTGGAACCGTTTGGATCTGCAGAACACTCACGTTGTTAAATAAATAACATGTAGATCTTCAAATACTTTCAATAATTGCTTTCGATTTAATATATCAGCAACTCAGAAGTTTCATGCTGCTGGTTTTAGGTTTTGTTTGATCTTCAGACACTACATTGCCACCATACGAATCCAGTTTATTGCTACAGATCTTTTCATTGCTCGGAGCAAGTTTGTTATATTGTACTAACCTCAATGCCAGTCAAAAATAACGGGTCTAACGGATTTCTCTGGCAAGTCATTTGTTCGGAGCTTCCTAACCAAGTAGAACTAGATGACCTGGGCGAATACGGTGAATAATAAGGTTAGTAATTTGTAATACGATGAAAGAAGAACCCCTTCGTTTGTAGCAATTGTTTAATGTAATAGATACATAACAAAATACCTACAACATAGGCCTATTACGAAACAATTGGAAAAACTTTTAAACTTTTGAATGCGTAAAACATATGTATTAAACTGTCACTGATCTTAATGGAATACAACTAACCTGAACCAAATACACACAGAATATCCATGTCACAGTGGTATGTGTTGCTGCGATCGTAGCCAGTGAGAAAATTTCGCGAGTAAAATATTTACGTAGGAACAGTATAGAAAAACAAAAATATTTCTGTTGGAGAAAAAAATCATAAAAGCTACTTATTGAACAAAAAAACATAAAGTTTATTGATAACTCTATGATACGTGGTGCTTCTATCTATCGGTGACGAGCTCAATCCTTGTTGATGCCAGTGAATCAGATTATTAACAATATCTTTGTGATACGTGCTGTTGCTATTTAGCGGCTTGGCTCTGAATTGACTCATACGCGCTAATTTCACATTTATTGCTTTTGTCCAGCAGGGGCAAATTCTGAAAAATTTTGTTCTTAATTTATGATGTTGCCTAAGTAAACACCTTAATATTTAAACTGATAGCTCAGTTATCGATTTCGCTTAGGTATCAAGGACGATAAATAGCTCGTGACACAAAAACGCTTTGTAGAAATGTTGATTTTTTTGCTATTAAAGGGTCGAATTTCAAAACATTCCGTTAATAATATTTGGTGTTACCAAAGCGGAGACCTTAATTTTTAAGATGATATTTCATTTATAGATTTCGAGTAGGTATCCAGGGACATATATGTCTCGTGACATAAAAAACGCATTTTATAAATACTGAAATCTTTGCCCTTTAGGGGACAAATTTGGAAAAGTTACTTTCTTAAAATGTGATGTGACAAAGCGGAAATGTTAATCTTTAAAATGATACTTCGTTTATAGATTTCGGTTAGATATGAAGGGAGATAATGACTTGGGACAAAAAAAAAACTTCTTGTAGAAATAATGTATAGTATTTTTATAAAATAACGTTCAAGACAATTCCTCGTGATCTGCGCTGTAGCAAAAAGTTTCAGATGTCTACGTTGCCTAGGAAACATTTAACCTAACAGTAACCTCAGTAAGGTGTTGTCTGTGAAAACAAAGAGAATTAAAAAAGTTAGTTGAAGAACTTACATTATGCTGCGTAATACTAGATTCAATCCTGGTCCTGAATTACTTTCATACGTATGAAGTAATGTTTTCAGAAACATGGCGCTGGTGACAGCAACGTAAATTACTTAAAAAAATATTTAATTTCTCATACCTACGCTGTATCCTCAAATGCCTGTTATCATTTTAATCAAGACTAAATTTCAATGTAACCCAAAGTTCCATTAAGATTCATGTTCGAAAATGAAAGCTTTTTTCCTAGGTATTTATGTGCCAACAGCTTAATGAAATCATCTTCGTCCAAAGAATATAAATAAAGAAAAATCAACTAAGAATTAATATGTTAATTTGAAAGCAATACATACATTTCTTCCAGTGTTTTGGCAGTTCATTGCTTTACAGATTATTAACTAAAGAGGATTGTTACTAAATAACACTCATTACCTTTGTTATGTAGTAACTTCTCTGGCCACTATTAATCCAGCAGCGAGGGTTGGGTGCGTGACGTCGGTGATATGGACATGGCTACACGATGACCAAGTTTAGACTTTTGCTGGTAAATTATTATGAATGGACATCTGCAGGGTCGAATATTTGGGACAAACCCACTGCCATTCCGAGGCGACCCTGGAAGCATCATACGAAGTGTAATAGCTTCATCAGACGTCAGCTGAGAGCGAAATGTGTGGGATTATGGAGTCAACATGCCGGAATGACAAGTACACTGACTAAGTGCCGATCCTGGTCATCTTGTCAGGTAAAAATCCTCACTAGGTTTGTTCCGTCTTTCGCTGAACTCGCTTTCCCGTTTGCAGAATTTACGCGGTATCTGATATCTGGCAACTCACATTTTTTCCGCTCGGCACTGTCATCGTTTGTATTCCATCTGGAATTCCAGAGAGTACGCTAAAATAATATTTTGGCTTCCTGGAAATTCTCAGTCGGAATCTTTTTGTTGCTGGTAAAAATAATTGTTTTCCGAGGAATTTTCTCCCTGATATTGTTCCATGAATGTTTATCGATCACGACTGTAGGGAAGTACTTCGTTCTGTTTGCACAGATCAATAAACAGGATTTTTTTTTTTCAAATCGTATCTGCCGGCAGAATGTAACTGGTGGCAGGATCCATTGAATTACAGCTTTTAAACTGATTTCTGAAATTTTTAAACTGCTGGAATTAGTCTATGAATTATTGTGGCGTAAGCGTTCTTTAAATATTATTAACGCGTGTAAAATAATCGAAAAGCAGTAGTACGAGAGGACTTTTAAATTTGTTTTAGGGGCATGCTGCGTGAGTCGGGATTAAAATTTTGGTGAGCTGCTCTTTTTGGATGTGTTAGTCTATTAATATACCGTAAATTACGGATGTAATGAGGACATTACTAGGTAGATAAATCTCTTTAACCTCGTTAAGAGACAAATGGACAGGAATGTTATTGAGGGGTAATTTGATATTAAGCGCTTTAGTACTTTATAATCACTGCTATCATTTGCAACAGAGGACGTAACGAGGCTTGGGCAATAAAACATGGAAAATCAAATGATTTTATTCATGAAGCTTTAAATATCTGAATTATCAAAGAACGATATAACTTTGCTAGTTCATCCAGGTTGTCGCAGAATAAATACACAATTCTAGAATAGCACTAAGTTTTCCCTTTATATTTGCTTACTACGCTTGATTTAATTCGGCAAAAATTTATTAGAATCTATTGCTTATCTCGTTTCAAATCTCGATTTTTTTTGTCTCGTAAGGAATATCGGTTCATGAGCAGTGTATTGTTTCTGGATCTGGAACTCAGCACTCAATCGATCCCCCAAATCTTTGCAACTATTTAAAAGAAATTAAAGATACAACCGAATTTACCTATAAACCTTTTTCTTCGCGATATTTTTGTGACTCTGTATCAGTTATTTCTTCTCCACAACCTTTTCGCACCGGGCATGGTGGGTGAGCGGTAACGCTCTGGCCTCTCATTCGGGAGGACGCTGGTTCGAATCACCGACTGAGCACCAAGATTTGGGTTTTCCATCGTTTCCCCAAATTACTCCAGACGAATGCCGGGATGCTTCCCTGAAAATGCCATGGCCGAAATCCTTTCCGGTCCTTTTCCCCAGTACTTTCCCGCCTCTAATGACCTCGACGTCGACGAGGCGAAAGGTCATAAGGAAAAATAAAAGTTTTCGCAGCATTTCGGGATCGACTTTTTGATGAGTTTTACTAATTTTTGGCAATTTCAAATTTGGAGCTATGGTTTCACGCCCACATGCCCTTACTGGAGCCAAGCATTATTATACCTTCTGCAAGGTAGTTTTAAGTAGTTACAAGGAATGTGAAATGTTTCCATCTATCTGTGAAACTTGTAACCCTATTCATTATGTGATAAGTGTATTTTTTGTTTGTGAAATATGTAGTTTATGAGGCAGAGATCGGGAACGAATCGTGTCGGCACTCACCTTGAGGACTGCGGAAAACCGCCTAGGAACCACAGCCAGGCTGGGGAGTACGCGGGCGCCTGCGTTCCTGCAAGGTCCACTGTATATCGCCCGTCCAGCCTGCGACCCTTCAACGCGTTAAGACACACTGGCGAGTCTGTATCAGTAATCTGGCTGGCGTCATTGTATCGCTCGAAAGGGTTTTCATCGATTACGAATTAAATAATGTAAAATCATTGTATTTACCTTTCCTTTTCCAGTATCTGATCTCTTTGACCGGTTCTCAACCACCATCTACATACCCTATTCAGGGTTTAATACCACTGTTGTAGAATTAGCTTAAAAATTGTAGTCTTCATGTTTCAGTTTACCATTAATGAAATACACATTATTTAAATCTCACATGTATTCTCAATAAACTACAATTCTTTTACAAACATCAACTCTAATAGTTTATTCAGAATTTACAGCTCAACATTTATCAGTTCCTTATCTTTTAGATTTCCTTCAATACAAATGCTTCCATTTAAATACATGAATAACATATTTTTCATACTATCATTCTTCTTCACTTCCCGCTGGCTTATACTTTCAAACACCAAAATCAGTTTTACGTTCATCTCTCATACTTTTTGAACAAGAGATAACCAAAAATTCTCTTTCTGCCAAAACATTACGTCGTTTGCCCTTTAGTTCTCAAAAATCAATGATAGATTATATAACTACACCTACAAAACTGAATATGACCAAAATATTAAATTTCATAAACAATGCGGTCATGTACTTCAAACGTTGAGCTTTGGATTTTTTGGAGTAGGAACAGCATAGGTGTAAATACTAATACCAACGACCTTCCATCCATCTCGACCTAAGATTTTAGATCGCCTTCCATAATTGTACGGATACATATTTCTTGAACAGAACATCGTACAAAACTTCAGTTTCGGGGTACGCGGTCGCAGTTACCTGGTTTTGGACACGAAGTTAAAATTTAACCTAACATAAATGTAAAGCTAACCGGCAAGCCTGACTTAATTCCTGCCTGAACTGTAGCGGACTGTAAATGGCGATCTCCCAACGTAGAGCGTCTACACAGCGAATTTGGTACGGTGGGCGGCAGAGACAAGCTGTCGATTATGTGCGGCTAACCACAACTCACCGAGAACAGCGGCGCAGACATCCAATTATCCTTGACATACCTGCTGTGCCGCAACACAGAAGGCGAAAGTGTGTGGTGTACACGCGCGGTTTGCTGTGTAATAGCTTTCGTTGCGATAGCACTCAAGTAGGAATTTAGAATTGTGAAAAATAATAATAATAATTGATGAGCATGTCCTTTTAATGTTTAACTTTATTCTAAACGAACAAATGAAATTTTAATTTAAAATAAAAAGAAAAGTGTGCTATTCTGGTCATTGCAACACTACTTGAGTAGTGTTGGGTTTTATTCTCCGTTGAGTAGTTTTACTTGTCATTATCGATTGCACTTAACACAATATTACTGTAATCATGCCAAATTCAGTGTACTAGATTTCAATTCCTTAGCATGTCATGCAAACTACCAAAGTTGTTAACCAGTTTACCGTTGGCTCAAGACTGATAAAACAGTAACTCAAAATTAGTGTGCATTTAGTACGAATTATTATTCCAGTTACCTATAAGTTCATATGTCTGTTTTTGCTTCAATTGAACCATCTTTTTAATCCGTTCTTTTGGGAAAATTATGTTTAGTAACTATAGAACTAGAAACTGTAAAATGTCTGAAAAAATAGTTTTCGACATACAGCCAACCGTTTTTGAAGTTTTGATCTGTCCATCTGTCGGTTTCGTTAAACAAGTTTCACACAAACAATGCAGGATGGATTTGCACGAGGTCCTAAGCAATTTCCACGCAATCGACTCAGAGCGAATGTAAGGTGTGTTTCATTTTGAGGCGAGGTTAATAAGCTGAGAAAGTAAGAAAAAAGTTTCTGCAATTTAATTGTTTCAATTGATTTGATTTGATTTGATATTGCTCAGTGCAAGGCAAGAGAGGTAAGGTACTTCTCAAAATCGAAAGGGTAGCCTGCAACGTATCGATTAAATCTTTGGTCTAAATGTTGAAGGACAAATAATCTTGGAATAAATGATGATAGACAGAATCTAACACATTCTGTTGAAGACTTTAAGGCACTAGAAGGCTGCTTGAAAGAGTGCAACGTATTATTCGAAATTATGTCACATTTATATTAAAATTTGGTTTTTAACATGTGTGAACAATTATCTAGGAAAGCAGAAAACCAGATTAGATTTTACATTTTGACTGTGGACGAAATTCGAGAGAAAGCAAACAAAACTAAGGAATATTTTTTTTTAGACACGATATACATTAAGACGTCCAATAAAGTCGTAAACTGTATACTGTATTTGTTTAACTTTCTGATTTTATAATTATGCACAGTGAATGGATTGGAAAAGACGACTAACGGATATTAACTTTTTGTACAATGACAAGCGCGGCCTGAAGTGAAATAATTCTCTTTCTCAAACAGTTAATGTCGTACATGTATGAGATAAAGAAATAGATTAAGATACTTCTATAATTTTCTTTTTGGTTTTTTCTAAAAGCGGGTGAAATGAAAGTGTTTCTTAAACACCTTCTGCCACACGCATTACTGTGGGCTACATAGTAATAAATAACTCAGCAGCCAGTGATACTCAGCACAGAGTTGTTAACACAATGGAATTAGGTTTCATAAAAGGCTTATCGTAATTCACAATCTCCCATTCGGCAGAGCATCCAGTGTGAATCATTAAATTTAAGATAACAGAGTAGACCTACTGTTTAATGCCTAAATTTTTTTAAAAAAAGAGTGCAAATTAGAAATAATTTTTACTATTGTAGGACATATTTAAAACAAATTAACGATTAAAACTATATAAAAAAAAACTGTACCCTCAATATTGTTTCTGATACAATATACTAAACGTTCGAGTTGCTAAATGTAATCTTAAAATGTTTCACATCCGTATTGCTCTATTGTTTATTTCCAAGAAGATAATTTCGATGAGATCATGCTCAGAATTGTCCATAATGTGGATGGTTGGAAAGAAATGAACGGTAGGAGACGGCGAAATTTAGAGCCAAAATTTTTGTCTTACTCGAAAGAGAAAGGATTTACTAGTTGATATTAATACGGACAGAAGAAATTTATGCTTACGATATCCTCAAATATGGAAAGGAAAGTTATTTTAGGACGTTTGGCAAGAAGCAAATGTTTACATAGACTCAGTAGGCGTCAGCTATAAGTGTAAAGGTGGTAGCGAAACATTGAGACATTTGGTGCTTGACTACAGTAGTATTTAATTTAAACCTCATCGCCTAGGGAGAACGAATAATTACAATAGCTGATCAAGTATGGACGAGATGTTTTTATATCTTTTAAATGGAAAAAATCCGTTATTTATTTTTTCAGCAGAATTAGCTGGCTTCGAGCTTAGCATGAAGCTATTGAAATATCGGAGCATGCTGGAAGGTAACACCTGGATAGTATTTGAAAAATAATTTGGAGTGATAGGTATAACAGTAGAAGTGACCATTATCACCAAGCAACACTTGATTTGAGACATAAGGGAATGGCTGAAATTCTATTTATTTGCTAATGGAGTCTAGAGCTGAAATAAATTGCGGAATGGTATAGTGAACAATTTATTATAAACACTTGAGGCGTATAACTACTACTAACAGACAATAATTATCCACAAGGATACAGTGGGAAGTGTGTGGGAACATGGTTAGAAGTTCAAGCCTTGTTTAAACATTGGTTTATTACAATTATTAATGATAATGCTGAAATTTACAGAAAATATTACAACTATAATATCAAGTACCATCAATTCTGGTCTTGCAAACGAAGATACTAGTAATTTGTTATCACCAAACGATATAATATTATGAACCAAACCTTGGTCTTCCAAACGAAAATATGAATAATCTTGTTATCACAAAATGATATTATGGACCAAACCTTGGTTTTGGCAAACGAAGATATGAATAATCTGTTATTACAAATTATATAATATTACGGACCAAACCTTGGTCCGCAACTTATATCTTGAACAACCCTTATAATTACAAACAATCCTACTTATACCAAATTATAGAAATAACCTGACTGACTCTTAATAATCTACTAGCCAAATACAAATTATATTTGAGCCAGACTGCTAACGGCGAGGTAGAAGGCGACACACTGGTAGTAGCAATTAACAGAGAAAATGACTAATATAATGTCAAATAAAACTGGCCTCAATCTTGTAGATTAACGTATGAATAACCCTGTAATCACCGACAATTCCACATAGATCAATGACACAAATAACAAGACCAGCTCGTTCCCATCTACTAGCATCTAACACCCTGCCAGTAGGACCAAGCACAATTAATGGCTGAGGCAGACCGCTAACGACGAGGCGGAAGGCAACACTTGTGTTTGTGGTTGCAGTTGACGGCCACTACCTCCAGCACTCTCGGTGAAGAGTGTCGGAGAACTCCCTCTCTGCAGGTGGTCGAAGCTCGGCCGCACTGACTGCTTCCTCCTTAGTCCCGCAACGCTATCACTCCAGAAAACATTGGCGGGATGCCGACCGCGTGCCTTCAACTCACTGACTGGCTGACTGTCCGACTCCATTCTCCAGCCCCGCTGCCACTCCGGGAAGTACTAGTGGAACACCGGCTGCCTGCCCCCCAACCGACTGACAGCCTCCCTGGCCGCCCGGTCCAACCGCGGACCCGCCAACCCCACCGGGCTTCCGGCGTCACGGCGACACAGGGAAGTACTGACAGCCTCCCTGGCCGCCCGGTCCAACCGCGGACCCGCCAACCCCACCGGGCTTCCGGCGTCACGGCGACACAGGGAAGTACTCTTTCCCGACTGACTGACTGGCTGGCAGACTGACCAACTCCATTCTCCAGCCCCGCTGCCACTCCGGGGAGTACTAGTGGAAAACCGACTGCCTGCCCCCAACCGACTGACAGCCTACCTGGCCGCCCGGTCCAACCGCGGACCCGCCAACCCCACCGGGCTTCCGGCGTCATGGCGACACAGTGAAGTACTCTCTCCCGACTGACTGCGACTAACTAACTAACTCACTAACTAACTGCCTCAGACTAACTGCCTCAGAGACTAACTGCCCGCTCGGTTCCGTGTCCCCCACATATATACCCGCTATCGCCAGGCGCCACAGCGCTCTCTAGCGGGGGAACACGAAAGAGGAAACAAATCGCGAGCGGAAGAGAAGAGAAGGCAAAGATACTACAAGAGCGGAGCACGGCTCAACACTTAAATAATTTAAAGTAAAAATTCGTGAAATACAAAAGGAAGTTTCTAGGGAAATAGAAAGCAGGGCAAGTGCTCCAGTACAGTTATATTTATTATTACAAAAACTGTAGTTTGAAACAAATATTTGATTTATGGCTTAGAGTATGTGTTACTTAAATTTACCTAGGAACATAGAAAACAAGAACATTAATGATACCTAAAAGAATTATCTTCGAATAAAGAGGATTTTAATAGTATTTTTTGTTATAAATCCAAATTTGCCACAAACTTTTCCACTTTCATCTACAGTAGTATCTGGATTGCAAAATTAGATATACTGCTGTAGGGTGAATTTTGTGATTTCTGGTTGGCAATCACAATGTTTTTGCTCTCTTAAATCAGCAATATTGGTTGGTGGTGAACATACCCGACGAGAGAATGTACATTGATATTGTATCAGGAGGCCATTTTATCGTTATTTTTATTCAATCATTAACCAAATCTACAATATAATTTCCTAAGCTCTCTGCTGTAACCAGGAATACAAATTGTTATTCAGGCCTAAGCTAAATTTCAATTTAATTAAAACTTTTCTAATGTTGTTGCTTGACCAATGATTATACACCAAGATTTATTTACTTCTTACGGATTTTACTGATCACTTTCATAAATGATGTTTGTTCATGTTTGCTGTATGTGAGTTATTAGGTTGTTTCAAGTCGACATCATACCAAATGTTATCAAACGAGTATTCTGCCAATTCATTTCTTCGGGGTTGCTCAACAGCTTAACAATTTGTAATCTGTTACCGTTACAGGCACTATGACCAAAGATTACATTATGAATGACCAGCACTTCTTTCAAAAGAAACAGGAATTCTTCAAATTTTACAGAGTGAACTTTATGAGTCCAATGCAAGTCAGTTTTGTATTTCAGCAAGTTCGACTCTATGACCTTTGAAAACAATTATACAACAGCGCGATCGTCCCTGTCCATGTTTAATTCCTACGTCTATTAATACCTTTGATATGTTCAAGCTCAATAGATTTTATTCAACTTGAGGGTGAAACACAGTTCAAGTTCAAATTAGGTCAGATCAGTTCAACCTATCATAATCTTTGATCCTAAAAACTGTAATTATACTAGGCCCGTGACGATACGCAAAAAACGATTACGGTTGTAATAAAATTAATGGAAATTACTTATAGAAGAAGAGACGATGATGAGAAACTACAAAACAATTTTGAATTCATTACACGAAGAAATGTCACATAGGACCTTACTTGGGGCAGAAAATATTCGGTTTATTTTTGTAATCCTCGCCCATGAGCGCGTTTTAATGTATGGTTACCATCACTCAGAGGTAACGATCCCGTCGCTACAAATTATCCATTGCTAGAATGATCAGTAATGAAGAACATTCGCTACGAACACTCGAGCGATCAGTTAATTATGTTGATTTGATATCCATAAACGTTCGCTGTAGTGACATGAAAATTTAATAAAATATTAATAATAATAATTTATACATCATGGTGATTCCAGTTATTTTATACCATTCTTTCATTGACTCCAGTAATTTGTGACCGTAAAATGTTTCAAATACCACTGAAAGAGTTTGCAAAGTAGCAATCTGAATTTCAATAATGTGCCTGCTGCATTTACATCAATGGGCAGGTCAGCTTTTATTCTGAATTTGAGTATTTTTCCCTGAGTGAAACATTAACAAATGTTGATACCCGAATGTGACCCAATTACTCCGCAACACCGGGTGTGTCCGCATATCTGTGGCTTTTTGGGTAAATTAATATGTAACAGCTAATCCGGTGGCAGCAAGAGCGGATGTGTAATATTGATGTGTCCCATCCGTGAAGCGAGATGTCATCGCGATATATTCAGCAACAAATTTAAGCTGTAATCATTGATCCTCCAGGAAAAAAGCAACAGAAATACTGCAAATTTCCATCTTCATAATTACGACGTCACCAGTAAGGAGATTAAAATACAGGTAACTAAGCTCGTAATTACAGCAGATACTGCATATCGGTTTCATATCCAGATGAAGTTCTCTCTTCCACAAATTGTGCTTTCACCGACTCCGGAGGCTCAAAGCCTTCCATTATCGGATGAACTGTATGGTCCGTGAAGACCTGAAACTTTGTTTCAGCTACTGCATAACCCACTTCGGATATTTTAAATAAATGATGAATGCATGGTGCTTCGTGTCCCATGAGGAAATGTTATATTTCATTTCGTGTGGCTTTGGTATTTTAGTATTTAAAAAAAATAGTATGAGTATGCACAGAGTTATGGTCACATTAATTGCGTACATAATTGTTCAAGGAACATATAATACATCTGAAATGAGATAAAAGCACATATTTCCATTAATATTTTTTATATAAATAGTTCGAAACCATTCAATTGTCCCTAAGTTGTTCCACAGAAATTTTGAATTTTTGTATCTGTATTTACTAATAAATTGCTGTAATGATGTGATAGACTGGTTTTTTTTTTAACAGTTTAACGTCCCTTTTTAACAACGTGGTCTTTAGAGACGGGAAAGGATGGGGGCAAGGAATGGGAAGGAATTCGGCCATGGCCTTTTGAAGGAAGCATCCCGGCATTCACCTGGAGTGATTTGGGGAAACCATGGAAAACCCAAATCTGGATGCCCGGACGGGGATTCGAACCGCCGTCCTCCCGAATGCGAGGCCAGAAGATAGACTGTTATTGTCACCCAAAGGATACGGCCTTCCCACATTTGTGCATCAAGAAGTTAGATCTACCATGTATGTTCTAACGAAGTTCAGAGAAGAATAGATTTTTCTAAATAGATTGAATCCAAGAAGTTGTCTTACATGTTCCTGGATTAGAGCTAGTTAGTCAGGCATTGATTTGGCGCACTCGTCGTAACGTGCATAATTAATGTTAAATCTATTTTGGATCTGTGTCTCATCAAACTTCAACATTGGTTTGCTTGATTTTAGCTTGTTCCGAACTTCATTTTTTCGGTACTGATGAATTTGGTATTGTGAGCTTCATAAACTCTTCTGCCATTGCTCCTTTAGTGCAACTTGTCTTTGTAAATGGTTGGGACGAGGTGGTCATAGAAAGTACAGGTATCCATTCTGTTTAAGTAGTTCCCACTGTGCCATTTGGATGCATGTCAGTCATTTTAGTGTTACCATTGTTTAACCATACTGGGCTTTGATGAGAAATATTTCAATAACTCTTTTCTGAATTTTGCTTGAGGGTTGTTGTATGCATCTCAATTGTTCAAGTGAAAATAGAAGGCCTCGATCCTATTGATATTACATTATGATTTCATGTGTTCGGATATTTATTCAGTATGCGGATTTTAATTGGAAAACATCCAAACATTCACTTTCATATACGAGTGCTGTGAAATACATGGACCATAAACCTAACTCGGTCGCAATAAAAGTATAGGTAAAATTGGAGAAATAATATGCTGTTCTGATACTCATATTAATTCCTTCCTACCTACTTCCACTCGTTACTGAAACACAGATTATCAGAGATTAGTGTCCTTCGCCATCCATGAATCTGTTTCAGAGAAAAGATTCAGATACAGATCTTTTGTTTGAATTGCTTCATGTGTCACTGCATTGATCTCGTCGCTGTATCGTCTACATAAAACACTTTTTATAATCCAAGTAGAAGGTTCATTCACTACTCATTGTGAACATTGAAACACCGGATGGTATGGTCTGAATCATTCCAAAATCGGAATATTAGAACAGTAGATCCGTAATAAAAAAATTGCAGAGATATGGCGTGCAAGTAGGCCAAGCAACGCCCTCTAAAATGTGACCGGAGAAATCAAAGTTAACCCAAGCACAGTCTGTGCAGAGCCGTCAAGCGAAGTGGAAAAGTTAAAAAAAAAAAAAAAAAATCCCGTATGCTTAGTCGACGTCAAAGCGTATAACATTTGTAAGTGTGTCAGATCGGAAATGGCAAATCATTGGTCTACGGGTTTATTGTACGGTGACATTGCGACAGGGCGCGCTGCTACGACGGTGATTCGGGTGTGGAACAAATGCATAGAAGAGGGTCGCACACAGCGACGAGCGATAAAATGTGGCCAAAGCATGGTGTGGCCACCATGTTGTCAGGATGACCGTAACCGACAGAACAGCTTCGTCCAGAGTGTTGGCACGGCGTTGGAGCACTACAACGGTATGGTCACTTCAGAGTCGAGGGTTCGACGCAGTATGCTGGGGGCTGGACTGGTGGCACGCATGCTAAAGCATCGTCTTCCACTGACCAGAAACCAACAACGTCTCAAACTTTAATGGGTCCGTGAACGCCCTCACTGGTGAGATGAGTAACGAAATGTAGTGTTTTTCGGATGATCCCCGTTTCAACTTGTCCTGGCCCCAGGTACTTGTTAGTCACTACAGTGGTGAAAGTAATCGGGTAATTTGGACAAAAGCCAAGTGTGATGGTTAGGGGCGCCATTCGCTATAACATATGATCTGGCCTCCTGCAAACTGAGGACAATCTGAACAGCAACCGCTACATTAGGGAGGTTTTAGAGCCCAAGGCACTGCCTCTCCTGCAAGCAACTTCGCGTGCCATATTACATCAAGATAATGCCCGGCAATTTTTGATGAGGAATGTACTAGTCTTCTTCTACGAACAATTTGTACATCTGCTTCCCTTGCCTGTATGTCCGCCTGACATGTCGCGCATCGTACATGTCTGGGATATAGTCGGTCCCAACGTATTCGTTCTGGTCCTCCTACAACCAGTGTCAATGTTTTCTGGACGCGCCTATAAACAGAATGGCAGTGTGTTCCCCAGCAACATAACCAAACTCTCTCTGATTCCATGCCACGGTGTCTAGATTACGGTAGATGGCTTCCTTTACCTTACTGAATTCTCACGGTCAAAGTGCGAGCACAGTTGTGTAATTCCAATCATTTATCAATTTGCTTATCCTAATCTGTTGAATAAATTTCAATGTGCTCACATACCTCCTTCTTGGTGACGCTATTTTCAGAAACAATAATATAAGTAATGTTTGTGATTTCTTACTCCTAAATCGTTCAAGACTATACAATTATTCTGAAACAACCACGAGCTGGTCTCTTTACACCGCAAGCTCAGATACATTTTCATACCGTCTTGGAACTTCTTCAAGAAGTTCACTAATTGCCTGCATATCGTTATTTAGATCAAACTTATCAACTCACAATATCCTCCAGAGACGCTCTACACGTCTACATAATCTGTGTGATATATATTCATTCGTCTTAGTCCGTTCGAGGTCTACGCAATACATTCAGTGAACCAAAAATGTGCAATAGTAAAGAATTCCATCATGTAGACGTAACCGAAACTATGAGGTGTTATAAGACTCTCTTAATTGCTGTTCAGATTACAGGGTTTAGTGTAAATAACCATTATCAGTCGCAGTGGGAGTAGTAACCAATCGTAAATTCTGGTACGAAATACTAGCTAATACCCGCGACTTCGTACGCGTGGACTCAGAATTTCATTGCCAGAATTTGATACAGAAAGCTGTTGGTAACGTAAGATTTGTCCCAAACAACACCAAGTCGGAAAAATATGACGGGAATGCCATCACTATATCACTCTACCGTTAAACTGTCTCATGAAAATAATCAGTTTCCAATATATTTAAAAACAGAAAAACGAACGAAGGTGCGGGGATGTGGGGAGGTTACTGGAAGGCAGCTTTATTAGAGCTTGGTCTTATCTTCTTTCTTCAGCATGAGCATCAGAGTCTTGGGTTATAATAACTATAGTTGCTAGTGCTAGTGCTCTTCTAGAGCTACACCTTAGGCATATCAAAAAAGAAGACAAAATAAACAGGTGCTAGAAACTTTTAAGCAGACACGAAGTAACATTAAAGTGCAGAGCAAATCGACATTTATACTAAATAATAAGTTTTGTCTCTAAACGAAATTTAGTAACAAATCATACACTAACAGACTGCTTGAAAAGCGCACCTTGAGCAAACGAGGTAACATTACAGACAAACACACACATCTGTCACCATTCGATAAGTTTTCAAAATTTCGTGACTAAAACTGTTATTCATGCCGAAAAAATGTTCTGTGGCCTTCCTAGAGATACAAAGTATTTCATTGTCAAATACCATCACACATACACACACATACAGACACTGACTGCAAGAGAAACAACGCCTAAGCCATCAATATAGCGTAAAAAATGTACACCTACAACATTGTTAGATTGCCTACGATTTGCCAGGCATTGCATCCTTAAATTTGTGATATCTACAGTTTAACGGGGAATCTGAACAACTGACCGTCCAGGTGTGGCTCATACGATCAAAAAAATTATATATATATGTACATAAATATATATATATATTGCTTCCACCTGGATTTCAACCGCAGACCACGCTCCTAACATCAGTAAGCAAGCGCATAAACCGCTAAACTACCATCCCGCTGTACAGGAATGAACTACAGAGACTTACACTTGCTTTGCGTCTGTTTATCAACGTTCAGTAATTTTTCAATATTACATGACAATATGTATTATTTATATAAAAAAATAATCCTATGCCCATCCTAATGCCAAATAGCATCTCCTTGTCAAATTTCATCACTATCGGATTAGCCGTTTAGCCCAAGAAACTTAACAAACAAACAGACGACAGAGTTATTTTCGCATTTATAATATTAGTATAGAAAGACTGACAAGAAAGACAAAAACAACGTCCTTATACAGAAAATAAATTGCGCAGCTTAAAGAATTCCAAATTTTTTTTTGACATAAGCTGAAATCTGTAAATGAAAGTTTTGCAAAATTGCGATACCTTTCTTCAGAATTGTGAAAATATCAAATATGAATAAGCGTATGTTGTATAGCATTTCTGATTATATACCCCTCACCGTAAATCTATGTAAATAAATTATTATTATTATTATTTTACGTTCGTAATGACCAGAATAAGGTATTAAGAGAGAGAGAAAATGGGAAAATGGTAAAATTCAGGAAAAATCTGAAAATACTTTTTTCTATGGACCGATTTGCCTATTTTTTTAAATGATCGCAATGGTCGGAACAACGTTTTTAGACAATGAAAAATTGGAAAAGTTTCTCGAAATATTGGAAAATCGGGAAAAGCTGAAAGTATCTTTTTTATGTAACAAATTGGCTAAATTTTTCACTGTCAGTACTAGTCGGAATAAGGGTTTTAGATAAAGAAAAATTGGAAAAGTAACCTGGAAAATGCAGAAAAAACTAAAAGTAATTTTTTTGTATGGACCGATTTTGTTATTTTTTAAAATATTGATAATACTCCGACTAAGATTTTAAAGAAAGAAAGACTGGAAAAGTTACTCTGAAAACTGGAACATTTGGGAAAACTAATAATATTTTTCTATGGATCGATTTAGCAAGTCTTTTAAATGATTGCAATGGTACAAATAAGGTTTTTGAAAAGGAAAAAATGAAAAAGTTGCCCAGAAAATTCGTGAGAAACTGAAAGTGCTTTTACCTATGGAACCTTTTTTTAAAATTGTTTATAACTATCCGAATAAGATTTTTAGCGAAAAAATCGAAAAAGTCACCGGAGAATTGGAAAATTCTGAAAAAACTAAAAGCGTTTTTATCTATTAGATTTTTGTACGAACTCAAGACGATGAGTTATTTCTTTTCTCTTTTTGTTCCTTATGTTCGCGTGATGGAAATAACACATTCAACGATTTATATTGGAAAACAAAGACTTCAATATCTGGGGAAAATTCTGGAAAAACGCAATACTAAATTAAAATTAAATTATCTTTGCTTTTATTTTTGTGTTGTTTCGCGATGTGTCAAACAAATATAGTTATTTTTATTTCTATTCCCCTCATATTAATTGGAGATGATATCGAACATGGTATTACCTCAATTAATCATGACAGTGCCCAATCGTCCGATGCACGGCACATTTAATCAAGAGTATAAACACGAAACCATATATCATTGTGGTACACGGAGAGAATCAGTTCGAAAAAATGTTCCACTGCTGAATCAGAAACAAAAATATGCTCATAAAAGATGTGAACGGTGGAACTAGAGGAAAATTGCCGTTAAATTTGCAAATGAATGAAACTCCAATTTGCTAACCTTTCGAAGAACTGATCGATTGACAAAGTTCTGCAGCATTGTAAACTATTCGTTTGAGATTAATGTACGAGCACATAAATAGTCTTTAGAGGCATTAGACTGAACGATGCAAGATCTACAAAACAATGGTTGAAATGTAATTAAAATACCTTGATATTAAATTTAATGGAAGAAGATAAATCATTTGGTTAACATGAAATTCTGACTTAATTTAATAGTGATTTGAATTATGGAATAAAATCGCATGGATTCAAGTCGACCACTTTCCAGGCACATCACATTTCCGGCATTTCGGTGATGTACTGCCGATAGAATTCATCTCGCATGTAAAATTACGCACTGGTATACTTCAAAATGTACTCCTCCTTAAATTGAATAATAATGGACACAATCGTTAATGAATAAAATGATCCTTGAAACTATATATCTTTTTTTTTCATTCTTGCGTTGTTTACACATTTTCAACAGGTTTTCACGAATTCAAAAACAATAACAAACATTTTTTTTTTTTTTTGAAATTTGGACAGGACAACGTTTGTCGGCTGAACTGGTAGTAAGTTCTTTGAAGATTTCTATGAGTTCTGCCACGATTTCCACATTGGGAAAAGTTAGTATATGTTGTAGTATAGTTCAAGCACACACAACATCTCTCTCTCTCTCTCTCTCTCTCTGTGTGTGTGTGTGTGTGTGTGAGTGTGTGTGTGTGTGTGTGTGTGTGTGTGTGTATGTGTATCCGGTTCTTTTATTACTTTTTTCTATCATTGCTAAACGATTCTACATGTACTGTCGAGGTGAGTTTAAGTAGTATGTGAAGATTCTTACATAATCAAAAATTAGAATTACTTGCATTGTAGCTAAATTTTCTGTGTGTTTCTTTCTCAGGCAACTATTATCTATATTTATTAATCTCAACCCATGTATATCTGTTCTAGAAATCTAAAAAAAAAGAAGAAACCGCTGAGCATATTTTGATACAGTTTTCATCGTTTTAATGTTAATAATCAGAATTCAAATATGCGTTGTGTTTCATGTTACATGAAACCGTAGAAATAAATTAAATTCTTAACTTAGCGTCAGAAGAATCAGAGATGCCATAACGTAAATATATTTCATACTTCATATTTCGTAAAAATACTAGGTTCCTTCCTTAAATTAATTGCCAGATAGTTTCGTTGCCATTGTAGTTACCTCAGGCAATAAATCTACGATCTCTGAGTACTAACAGTAACCTATGCATAATTGCTGCTCTCTACGTGTAACTGAACTGTTTATTAGGCTTTTAGTGTTAGAGAAATCAGTTTAGGAAAATAATTCCGAGTACTTGACACTGAACATTAAACTTACGGGTCAGATTTTAATTTTCAGCTCCAATACTAAATGATGCAGCACAGTAAGACATACCTGATGTTAGATAGTGTGAAAACCCTGTCAAAACCTATTCAGCAGGTTTCATGTTATGCTAGATTTTTCACTTAAAAAAAAAAAGTTACGTTGTGTCTTAAGATAAACGTCAGATTTTAAACCAAGCTCTCAAATTATGGAAACCTGTTCAAAATCTATATTAGCTATGTGATGCCGGATCAAAGATACACATTCCAGATTCAGCTTAATTTATATGAAATATACTAACACGCAAACGGTACATGTTTCCTTTTACGAACATCAATATTAGCGGATGTTGTGATTGTGTTAAAATGCATCCTGGACTAAAGTAAAAGTAATTTCGAATCACAACATTCAAACCATCTCGTTCTGGAAACTGTGTGGGTGAATGGGTGTTGTCCATTAATTGCGGAAATGGCTGGTGTGAATTCGATTAAACTTTGTGCACATCTTTCCCGCCAGATGAACGAAAATACTGTAGGTGTGTATCAACGCCGATCCTGAACTTTCCAGGTAGTGTGTGGTTGAATCGAAATTTGGTTTAGTTCCAGAAATGTTGCTGAAAATTTGATGAAATGTGGGACACGAGTTTCTAATTATGAGACTGAAAATACTGTAGGTTTAAGCTAACCCGAACCCATCCTTTCAATGTAAGGTAAGGGTAAATCGACTTTTAGTTTAATTTCAGACATTGCTGGTGCCAATTTCATGAAACTTGGTACACATTTCCCCATCGAACCAATAAAAATAGTGTGGGGGTAAGTCAACTCTTTTCGAACCAATTCTGGGAAGAGTGCGGGTGAATCTAAGTTTGCTTTAATTCCGTTAATGGCTGGTGTGGATTTGATGAAATTTGGTACACGTGTTTTTTATTAGATGACTAAAAATTGTGTATGAGTAAATAAAACCAACTAGACCGGAAAACGCTGGGTATTCTGCTAGTTGCTTGATACAACTTAAGTTTCACTGAACTGCGTAGTTACCAATGAAACTGTTACATTTGTAGGTTCTCTTCGGGTTCAAGAGACAGGCATTATTTTGAAATATATCTACGTGATATACATGTATCTGACAGAGATAAAAAATTAATTGCAGCAAGGACTAATTAACGAGTGTGGGTAATGATTCCCTCTTTGAAAACATAAAAGGGCCACTGCTGCTGCCTTTAGGAAAAAAATACGGTTACGCTTTGTTATCTCTGACATGGATGTAACTGAAGTATAATAACTACAAAGATGACATCTGTTTCGCCGCGGTTTTTCTTTCCCAAAAACAAAAGAACTTGGAGCACAAGTGTTTGCAGATACCATGCACTCAAAAGATAATCAACAGTGGCAACTACAGACGTAACACCATATCCCCATTCGGACATCAATAATTTAATAATTTATCTATATTTGACAACACTAACAACAATGTTTGACGACCATTTATGACAATTAAAAAAAAAAACTCGTTAACAGAGGAAAAGGAGATATATCTAATTCATAGTTTGCACACAAACCTACTAGAATTTTAGGTTTTTTGCACGCCATTTATATATACAAATAATTGAGTTTAAGCTAAGAAATTTGTTTGTTATTAACGATGTCCATTAGAACATAAATATTGCATTATTTCACCAATAGTTACAGTTCGTACATACGCTAAGAACATATTTTCACTGGTATTATCCTTATCAGCGTTGTATTACCATCTTAAGTTCTATTGGAAATAACCTTAGTTACTAAAAATGAGATATTAAGCTGCTGACTGAATGTAAAACTCCAAATCTGTGTTCTGTCGTTCTCGATAAAATACATTGTAGAGCCCTTTCTAAGATGACTGTAATTACATATATCTCTTTTCTGGAGTCGATTTAGAAGTTCTGGCTTCAAACAGGAGTGAAATTCATTAATATACCATTAACTTGACACTATGGAATGTATAAATACGGATTATTGTTCATTTATATTATTTACTTTTGTTTAGTATGGTTATTTACCACATCCGTATTAAACGTTTATAGGAGCATCACGTTGGGATGTACCTAGGCAATAGGCAATGAGGATTCTTGTCCAGTTCCGCAGTTCTACTATTACAATACTATTACAATTACTCCGCGATTCACTGAAAGTGTTCACTCAATTCAAAGAGGCAAGTTCAAATCCTCAAGTCTCCTGATTGCCATTTTTAAGAGGTTTGCGTTACTTGAAAGCAGGAAGCAGAAACATTAATAATATCAGAAATAGAGCAACGATGAGAACCCTCATCGCTGTTCTTTTTTATTTACACACTGGAAGCCATGAAAGTTAATGTCATAAGATTTACAGGTGGCAATCCTGTGCTATCAAAATAATTGAATTTGGCGCATCCTTTAAATGGAACAATGTCTAATTTAAGGTTGGATGTAACATAAAAAAGAATCGAAATAAGTAAGGAATATGGACAATTCAGTTTGAAATAAATTACTTGAAAAATTCTGTATGACCGAAGAACTTAAAGTGAAGGTTTTACTTGAGCTATTAATCTATGAGGGGCAAGTGGCATACAACTACCCAGCCCCATGAGTGAACGGCAATGTTTCTTCTGGCATTCGGTAGGACGCTGGCTCAAATCCTCATCCGAACACCCGGATTTTGTATTTTGCATGCTTTCCCGAAGTCACCCCCCAGGCAAATGCTAGGATGGTACCTTCAAAAGGCCATGGTTAAGTTCCTTCCTGTACTTTGTTTCCCTACCTCCTTTCGCCTGTAATGCACTCAGCCTCGATAAGGCATGAATCCATACGAAAAGAAAATATGACAAAACAGAAAAAAAATAATGATGTGGGATTATTCCAATACGGTAACAGCCTCTTAATTCTAGATTCATGGAAATGTTTTCTTACAAGCAGTAATAAACAAACTAAGCTGGTGTAATAGTAATTCATATCGTTTCGTGAACTCCGTCTCTTATCGCCAAAGGAACTTAATTCAGATCGGCCTATGTGGGCTTAGCAGATGGGAATATTATGCTAATGATTCTAGTAAGTATTTCACTACATTTGGAGTTAGGTCATTTTGCAAAACACTTTTTCGCTGACGAATCTATGGTCATCTTAATAATATCATAGATGGGAAGGTTTGGATGGATGTTTTGACCAATGGCCAACAGATTTAAATTGGCACGAAGTTAGTATATTTTCCGGTTAGAGACGAGATAGTTTTATACCGTAAAAATGATTACCGGTAGTTCCTTTGGAAATTGTCACTATCGATTCCATTTCATCAACATCAAAGAGTTTCCTAATTGGTAGACGCTACAGCCACATTTACTCAATGCTTTTTACGTATATCACAAACAATGCGTTTTAGAGATAAGAGGGAAAATGTTCTGACATATGCATGTTGTGTTCAATTTATAAACGCCAAGACTGTTGTACTTGATAAAAAATACTTCTAGAGCAGTAAATATTAATCTGGACCTAAGCTTAAAACTTTTTAAAGTCATACTGTCACTAAGTTCACAATATGTCTTCAGTTGCGAACATGAAGTAGTATGACACCTCAGATATCACACCACAATGCCATTAGTAATATATATATGTCATTATATACGTGAAAAATAAGTGCTGATTTTCAAGAAGCTGCATTATGGAATTTTGTGGTTAGGTTGACATTATTACTAATATTTAATGGTGAATAGTGGATTTTGAGTGAATAAAGTGGCTGCAATGCCGAATTCTGAATAAAAGTCATAGTCGGCCCGAGACTCCTATTGCCGCTAAGTGAGTAATGTGCATATCAGTATCTTTCAGCGCGCATTAAAGCTATGTTACCTATTTTCCGGCTTTGAGGTATACTTATCTATGAAGAGTAAAAGCCAAGAAAGCAGTTAATCATATTTTCAACTCCAAAGGAGAAATTTTTCGGCTAACCGTACTCTGAAGAATAACAAAAAAAAAATTACACTATAACACACTTTCAAGCGGACGAAGTCGCGGCCATCTGTTAATAAATTATATTAAGAGCACTGTGGGAGTATGTGGTGAGAATTCATTACTTTTTCAATCTTCATTTCTTAGTTCTTTATCTTGACTTCAGATTTTCCACATTTTGGTACTAAAAGTCAATTACAGTTTGCTCATAACAAGTAAAAGTAAGGTATAATTTACGATAAAATCTTATGGTTCTCTCTGTATAGAAATAAAGTCATAAAAACTATGATGTAAATAACAAGGGTCTGAATTAGTGTCATAATCTTGTAGACTTCCCTAGAGTTTCCATTGATTTTAATACTTATAGTCAATGAGAATAGATCTATCGTCACTCTGCTACACATAGCATAAAGCATACAACATTAACTGGATAATATGGATTCTATCGATGAACAATCATCTGCCCTTGAGGAATGTCGGCTGTGCTGTGATCGTTTTGTGGTGAACTTGATAAACGGGGAAGCATTGAGTTCAACTGGAATGAAAGTATGCCTGTCTGTTATAATAACCGATGAAGTGAAAATACGACAATAATGCTTCAAAGTTCGTCAAAAATGACGTACTGAACGGAGTGTTTTCGTAAGTCATTTCTTTGAAATTGCTTAATCAAACTAAACTGTTATGAAATAGCGCTTATAGCCCTGATTTTGTAATACTGTATATGGTTCGGTTGTAGATTACATCTTAAAGGTGTTGAAATAACATCAGTAACGTGGCAAACCAGTTATAATATTCACAGGTTCTTACATCTTTCTTTGTCGTTATCAATGATCCAGATCCGTATAATAAAGTACAGGGCGTTCGCCGGGAAACGCTACCCTCCCAGTCTGTTGCCGTCGGCAACTTGCTGGGACAGTGGGCCAGCAACTCCCGCCACACGGCGCCGTGAATCACCGCACTGTTTAACACCTCCGCTGCCCGAATAGTGTTGTGAATAAACGTTTCTTTGCGGTTTGGCTGGTTTGGGGCTTCATACTCTTACTGATCTGTACCGTGTTTGAGTGTGAGTAAAATTATGGTTCGCTACAGTTTGCAACAAAGAATATTTCTCTACGATAGATATGTGAAGAAGAAGTCGTTTAAAAAGTGTCGCAGTAAATTTCGTCGCGAATATCCTGGCGGTTTACTGCCAGCTAAATCAACAATTCTGCGTCTGGTTAAAAAAGTAAGAGAAACGGGTTCATTTTTTAACAAAAAGAGACTGTCGGTCAACCGTATTCTCACAGAGGAGAAAATTGACGATATCGGTTTACGACTAGAACAGTCACCCAAAAAATCATTAAGTCAGTTAGGGCAGCAGGCAGGCGTATCTAAGACGTCAGCTTGGAAAGTAACAAAGCTAGTTCACTTAAAGCTGTACAAAACAATTGTGGTGCATAAAATTACAGAAATAGACCACGGGCCTAGGATTAGATTTTGCAACTGGTACCTGCAGGGTGTCCACGATGGCACTGTTGATCCGCAACTGACGTCACATTTAAATGCTTAGCACATACAAGTTTATGAAGCGTAATTATTATGAAATAGTCCGCGGCCGACGGTCGAACAATGCCGGAAGCTGACCGCTCGCTCGCCGGGAGCAGTTTCTTCCTTGTAGCGCTAACAGTGGGTAGCGTTTCCTGGCGAACGGCCTGTATTAATGACCGATACAGTTGACACCGCTTACATGCGGCTGAAATAATCACATTAGTAATATGGCATCATAAAGAAAAGCAAATTAAAAATAATTCTTATATAATTATATTAATTAATATTAGTTTTAATGCTGGTCAAGGTCTGATAGATCGCAATAATTATGAAATTACATTTATCTGCGTGAAGTAATGACTTAAGAAACATGGCCATCAAGAAAGCAAATAAAATTATTTTTTATCAACACTTTTATAACCTTTTTACGCTTTTAGCAGGCGTCATATCAGTTAAATATTCCACTTACTTTTTTCGGGTATCGCACTGCTTCAATTAAAGCAGTGCGATCCTAGAAAAAAGTGTAATACTTTTATAACCTATTCCCTCTGCTGTAATGAATAGGGTTCGGATCTTTATGACAAACCTTTTTATTTTTTTGCCTTCTTTCTTTTTGAGCTGTAATGCTGAATTAAACACTGACTCAACGTTTCTGGTTGTAAATAATTGTATCTTATATAGCACATAAATGCATATACAGACCATTTTCCTAGTTTTGGTCATATTACGGTAATATTTATGGTCATATGGCATTATTTTAAAATAAAATCTGGAAGTTTTTAATAGAACTGGTAATTCACTAGAACTTATAGATGAGAAGAAATTAAGATAATTATTGAGAGAACTGTACTCCTACTATGTATTGGAGAAAAAACAAAACTAATTGTTACAGAATTGATCAGAATTCACCAGCCAAGAATTGAAGTCATATATTATCGTCACTCTCTAAACGTTAATGTTCCGCCCGCCTTTTTATCTCGTCAATGCAGCAGCAGCATGCCTGTGTCGAGACGCGTCAATCAATGTTTCACTGTACTTTTGAAAATAATCCTGTCAGTGTTAAATCTGCATTGTATCAGTGAGTACCGCCATGCCAAAAACAAATTATCTGAAAAAGTTATGATGTTAAGCAAAGGGATGTGGAAAAAAGTATTTTATACACACGAAATTGTTGTGTTTTGTAAATTATGTGAAATTAATATGACTTCAATAAGATGTGTAGTGAGTACACGGAAGCAAATTATGCTGTCTACATGAAAGCGAAACCATTGTATAAAACAAATTATGTATAATTAAGCACGTTTTGATGTATTGTAAATTTAAATGTTTGGTCATACTATATTTTTTATTCTGAAGTCATATTTCCATATTTTATTATTATTATTTTGGTCATAAAGATCCGATCCCCAGTAATGACGAATGTTAATATTGATCGAAAACGAAAGCTTTAATCGCGCGCGGGTTAATACCTTCACTGTTTTGCGATATAAATTTGATCCCAGGTAGTAGTTTATATCGCAATACACTAGTAAGTATTTACATGCGTGTCAAATAATAACACCAGTAAAATTGCTTCAGCGAAAGTCAAGTAACTAAAAGTAATACTTAACAACTTACGTTATGCCGTAAAGTAAGATAGATCTCTATACTCATGCAACTACTTTCATCGGCATCAAGGAATAACTTACTAACATTGTGCTCATAAAAGTAATCTGCATTATTAAAAAATAAGAGTAAATTATTCTTACCCTCTACTTTAATGACGAATGGCAGTTGCCATTCTCCACCAGGGTAAATATGAATCTAATCAAAACCTCGACTAATATTGGTGCTCGAAAATTAAAGCTTTCATCTTACATATCTACGGACAAAGAGTATAAAGAAAACATCGAAACATCGAAATAATATACATAAACAAAAAGCAACTAATTCTTAACATTTTAACTTAAAACAAAATTCTTTTCTATCAGTGACTAGGCAACTCATTTCTTCGTAATTGCTTAGGTGTACAGAATGATTATCAATAAAATAACATTAGTAACCTCGATTTTTAGTAACATCTCTAGGCGCGTGGCGTAAGAGCAATGGACAAAATGGCACAATCGTCAACGTAGCCTTTTAATAGAATTGATGAGAGATGCACTGATGTATTTCTCAAATTACTCAGGTGATCGAATTTCTATTTAAACAAGCTAGCCACAGGATAACGCAATGTTGTACTGTTACTCTATCAGTAGCAACAAGATGAACAAGTAAGGTGCTTCAAAGCAATAACACCGGTGGGAACAATTTAATTCTATCCTTCTAATTTCGTAAACGATAACAACAATAATTTAAAACATGGTATAATGATGCTGCTAGAACTGTGATAAATGTAACTTCTATTTACAACTATTGTTCCCGTCGTTAAGAAAACTGTCAAAAACGAACTTCCGATTAATGGGACACATTAAGCAGCAGAATATTGAGAGAGCAGCCACAAGCCTGCCTCTTAGCATAACCTACTTTCAGCTACTAGAATAAATATCATCCAGACGATATGAAGAGGCAACAGCATATTGATTCCTAAACAACAAAGTAAAAGTCTGCTGCAGTGCTTCAGAGAGAGAAAGAGAGAGAGAAAACCACCTTAAGAACCAAAAGTAATATCGAAAACAAACGACTGTCGTTTAAGAATTCATAGTGTAAGTAAATGTAAAAAAAAAAAAAAAAAAAAAATGTAATAAAAAAAATTATTTTACTACTCCAACGAAACTTCATGGGAAACCAGATTCTTAAATAGGTCAGAAACGCTTGCGGAGCGCTTTGGCACAGAGATAGAAATTATTATTGTTTTTATATCTCAACTATAACAAGTTCAGAACTTGAGTTTAAAAAGATATGTTTCAGCTAGTTTCCAGATTACAATCATTTTTTTACGTGCAATATCAGTTGATACCTGTCACCAGCTCAGCTGAATGCCACTTGTTGGCATTTAACTATTAGTCCCTAGCCTGTGGGTGAGCGGTAATGCTGGGCCATGCTATTCAGGAGGACGCCTCCTGCAGCCTGTCACTGAGATTTTCGTTATTCATAGTTTGCTAAAGTACTCCAATAGAATTACCTGACGGTCCCTTCAAAATTGATGGCCGATTTTCTTTCCACCTTCTTCTACAATACTCTGTAATCCTTGATGACCTATTGGTCAAATATCTTTAAAACTACAATTAAACAAACAGAAAATCTTAAATGAAGTCGTTAAGTAGACTATAGTTTGTTTTGCTATTAGCACTGTGTGTCAAAAGATGTGTATAATAGAAGTTGTAGTTTTAGTGAACCAGTGAAGTGAATTAAATTTGCAATCTAATCTATCACTCTCAGAGACGGATCATCCTCATAAAATGCTTAAATTTAGTTTTTAACTAAAGTCGTCGGGAAGGGAGTAAATGAATTTACTGTGCCCATTACAATAGAAGTAAAGTTCCAATTTTACCTGCAATTTGGAAAGTCACTAGTTATACATAGCAGTAAGTGGAAAGACAGGGGGTTTTCACAGCTTTCAATCCGTATTCCCCTAGGATTAGTGGAGGTAGAGGTCAGCATTCCTATTTCCTTAACGTAGGCTCTAAAGTGAACGTGCTGTGGTAGTGACACGGTGCGGCCCTGTTTCTTTACCTTCCTTCGGAGTTTCCTCCATGCTACTCATTTAATAGCAGGCTGATTGGCCTGGGGAGACCGTTCCTGGCACTCAGCTTCAAGGAAAGACCCTCGGCTTCGTCGGGGATTGAACCCAGGTCGTCCGGTCCGTGGGCAGACGCTATATATATATTTTCTTCAGCAAGAGGAAATCCTTCTCAGTATAACTTTTTGAAATGTGTTCATCTATAAATTATTTAATTATTGAGCGATCTGGTGGCACAGTGGCTAAGCGTATGACTGCATATCGATAGGTCTCCGCTTCATATCCAGGTCTCAGCAGGGATTTTCAAAAACTCTTAACCCTACCTTCACCTCTGGCATAGTTTGATATGTAATTCAAAGTACGTCAAATCACTTCCGACGTTCGGATTCCGCATTAAACTGTAGGTCACATTTATTCCGTAGGATTACGTGATTAGGTTAAGGTGGTTACGATAGGGGCGGAATGGACAGCCAGTAAAAACCTTGTCACCAGGTCATTACGACCACACGAATCTTTAGGTGTATTATATTTTTTGATTGAAATGAGATCGAATCTACTGTAACTCAAGGTCAACTTGGTCTTCTCTTCGTTCATCAGGATCATTCTTGGATTCTAATAACTTTAGCTGTTCGTGCTCTGCTGGAGCTGCAATTTAGGTCTGGTTTACGCCTGCGAGGCGTGTCAAAAAAGAAGACAAAATATACAGTTCATTCCTCCCAGCTGAAGGCTGGGAGGCGGGCTGCTGGAGAGTCACAGGTGACTCTTTTCAGCCAAACTATACTACGGGGAGGGAGGGGGGATGGAAGGTCGGCCGTGGCCTTGTAGGGAACCATACCAGCATTCGCCTAGAGTGTCTGAGGGAAACCACGGAAAACCTCAGACAGGATGGCCGAACCGATTTTAACCCCGGTCCTCCCGAATGGCAAGTGGCAGTGCGAAATCGCAATGCCCAAAGCTATGTCTGTAAACGAAATTTATTACCAGATCATTCACTGACTGACTATGAGAGAAGCACACACTGAGCGACCGTAAGAAAACGTATAAGATGGTTTAGAAAAATTACTTACTAAATGAAATATACGATAATCGCCTTCCCTCCTTCACAACTAGAGAACTCATACTGTTATTTAGTTGGAAAGATGTGGTGCTTCCACACTCTTTATAGAGAAAATCACAAACTGATGGCCAATCTGCCCCCTGCGTGAACCAGCACAGGTCTACCGTACAGAACCGATAACATGCTGTCTGTCATTATTCGATAAGTCATAAAAGCTTCATGACAAAAACTGTTATTCATGTCTAAAAGGTATTCTGTGTCCTTGCTAATGATTCAAAGTATTTCCTTGTCAATTTTAATCAATAATGGTACACCAATTTAGTCGTGAAATCGTAACCGGCAGACAGAGATTTAATTTCACATTTATAATATTATTAGTAGGCCTATACACAAACTGACTGTGAGAGAAACAAATCCTGAGTGACCAATATAACATAAAAAAAAAAATTCGTATGACATTGTTCAGCCGCCTACGATGTTCCAACCATTCGATCCCTAAATTATTGGGACCTACAGTTTAACGTGGAATCCGAACAACAGAACTTAACAGACGTACCTCATTCGATCAAAAACGACTCTTAAAAATTCTTGACCCTACGAGAATTTTAAGCATGGATCAGACTCAGAACTTCTGAATGGAAGAGCTCTAATCACAGCCACCGGCCCACTCTGTGTCGTGGCATTACAGAGGCTTACACAGCTATGCGTCTGTCTGTCACCGTTCAATTATTATTAAAATTTCATAATAAAATAAATTATTTATACAGAAAAATCTACCCTATGTCACATAGGATTTACTTGTCAAATCTCAGTTTTGCTATGTTATCTGTGCCACTGTTGCTTGGTGTGTGTAATGCTGTGCACTTTGTGTGTTGTGTTGAGGCAGCGGTGTCGGTGTCCGTGGGGGTGTGGACGCTGGTGGCCATCTCCCTGGAGCGCTACTTCGCCATCTGCCGTCCACTCAAGTCCCGGCGCTGGCAGACCCAGTTCCACGCCTACAAGATGATCGCCGTCGTGTGGCTCGCCTCGCTGGCCTGGAGCGCGCCCGTGCTGCTCGCCTCCCGGCTGCAGGCCATGAGGGACAAAGGTCAGTGGCTGAGTACTATCATCACAAAGCTCATTACTTTACCATTTAATAAAACATAGACCACATTGTAAATTTCTTACCTGTCTTCTTAGCAACGTTCTTTTCATTTAAATTGGTTACACTCCGTTTGTAATTTCCAAGAATTGGATTTCAGGAGTGAAAACCAGGATAAGGCACTAAACTGACTCTAAACAATCAAAATATTCACTAGTATTTAGATTCCCATATATTCACCATGTACTTCCTCACATATTTTTTCACACTGTTTATACAATCACTTTATTTTCTCTATTCCCTTATACGAAGACGGTCCGATATATACTTAGCTTACAAAAAAAAAAAAAAAAAAAAAAAAAAAAAAAAAAAAAAAAAAAAAAGTTTTAGAAAAGTGGCGATTTATTCCTCAACATAGTCTCCTTTTAGCTCGATACACTTGACAGCGATAACCTCCTCATTCGACTCGAATTTCTGCCCGGCGAGTGTCTTCTTCAAATTTTGAAACAAAAAGAAGTCGCACGGGGCCAAATCTGGAGAATATGGTGGATGGGGCAGCAGTTCGTAGCCCAATTCGACGAATTTGGCCGTGGCGACGGCGGAGGTGTAAGCCGGTGCGTTGCCATGGTGGAAGAGCACTTTTTTCATCGCCAAATGGGGCCGTTTTTTCTGCAATTCGGCGTCGAATCGGCCTAATAATTCGGCATAGTAAAGCCCTGTGATCGTTTTGCCCTTCTCCAGGTAGTCGGTGTAGAACACCTTGTCAATCCCAGAAAACGGTGGACCTTTCCGGCCAATGGGACAGTCTTCGCCTTTTTCGGAGCACGTTCGCCACGTAAAGTCTACTATTTTGGTCTCTGGTGTGTACCAGTAGGTCCATGTTTCATCGACGATCACGTAACGACGCAGAAACTCCGTCGGATTGCGCTTAAACAGCGTCAAACACTGCTGTGAAGTGGTCTCACGGTTGCGCTTGTTGTCCGGAGTGAGCAAATGCGGCACCCATCGCGCCGACAGCTTTCTCATGCCAAAAATTTTATGCAAAATATGACCCACGCAGATTTTTACCTACTGTCCCAGCAATCTCGCGCACCTTCAATCGGCGGTCTGCCAATACGAGATCGTGGATTTTTGTCACGTTATCCTCCATGGTATCCGTTTTCGGGGCACCTGGGCGTGGCTTATCAAAAACCGACGTGCGACCACGTTGAAATTCGTTAAACAAATTTACAGTCGCTATCGAAGGAGAAAAGTCACCGTACACAGCATCCAAGCGCTCTTTGATTTCGCTGCTCGATTTTCATTCCAAAAACAAGAATCGAAACACCGACCGATATTGCTCTTTTCCATTTTTCTACAATCCGCGGACAAACCCAGTTTCACACGCGATCAAAACAAATCTATGACTCCGATTTGGCTGAAATTTTAACAATAGCCGTCTAAGATAACGTACTACACGATAGTAAATTTCTCTGGCGCAATCGGGAAGAGAGGCTAAGTACTTATCGGACCAACATCGTACATATCAAGTTCTCTCAATGTCCTTTGCAATCCGCTTTGCAATTTATATTGTCTCTATAACTCTACTGAGGCAGACCACGCCAATTCTACATCCTGTAGACACTACGATATTCTCTCCAAGACTTGTATACTACCAAAGATACTTACACTACTCTCTAAAGCACACGCCCAATGAACCAATAAAAACAAAAGGATTTTTCTCCACTGTACAAAATAATTCGTGATACATCATAATAAAATTGAACGAACTAAAAATTAACACAGTATACTCTATAAAATAAAAACAATAAACAAACAAAAACTAAGTGTGAACGAACTACGTTTCCTTACAACGTGGCTTAACACATCATAATTATCACACTATATTTTGATACTAGTGATAAACTGGGGATAAAAATGAGGTTACATTTAACAAATTTCATTTATTAACATTTATATGGCGCCATAATAAAAGCAATTAGAACTCTGGACCGAATATCATCATCATGACTCAATCAAATTTAACTGAAATCATCAAAAATTATTCAGTGATAATTCAAAACTACTTAATTTCATAAATTAATTAGTGCTCGACTAAACATTTGGAGAACATTAAATCTGTCAATTCTCATTAATCGAAAAAACAACTTTTGTTGCAGAGATCAAATGAATTATGAATGTACCATTTGTTTGTCGTCTTGATTCAATCCGGCGTCGAAAGCATGTGGTTCTTCCGGGTCTCGTTGCACAAATATCTCCTAGAAACATTTCACACTTACTTTACCATTCGACTAAAAGTACACTTTTCCTCAGTGGTGTACTAACCAAATACGTAGCATTACCAGAAGGCATAAAATAATTTTTTCTTCACGGTGTACTAATTGAACAAGTGCAACCTTCATGTGTTGACTACCACGCCTCACGTCAACGCTGCTGTCTTCACGTCGGAACTCACAGAATAGGAAGAGCGAAGCTCGCCGCAACCATCTTGCATCGGTGGTGGCAGGGGTGGGAGATGAACCTCAGCCGTGGTAAAGTTCGCAGCGTCATGGAGGGGAGATAAGAATTCAAATCACTTCAGGCGGGATGGTTCCTTCAAAAGGGCATTGCCAAATTCCTACCCGTTACTTGCCCCCTGTCCTATCCCGCCTCTAATGATATGATATCGACGTCGACGGGGTTTAAATCCATAAGAAAAAAGTAGAAAAGAAAAGAATTCAAATTCATTAGAAACAAATAAAAAAGTAGCTCTCTGATTGGCTGTACTGGATCTTAATTCGCAGGCACAGCGTAGTACCACTCACATGTCGCCACCTAAGGCCGGGCGCACATTCTGTGTCTCTATGTTTTGGGACGGAACAGCGCGTATTGAGACGCAGAACAGGGCAGCGCAGTACTGCGCGGCACGTGGCCTGCGCCACGTTGTGATCACGACACAGAAACTGTGCCACGCAACTCACTCGTGCCGGTTTTTGCCGTAACACTTCTTGCGCTGTTTATAATCTTGCTTTACTTATAATCATTTTCAACTATGGAATAAGAAAAATTGATTAATCTGGTGCGTAACCAACCTGCGATTCACAATATCAGTCATAAAAATTAAATTTAAACAAGAGATTTAAACAAGTGACTAGTAAATTCAGCATTTATTTATCATACAACTGTCCACTTACAATTTTCACTTTTTTGTTTTTTTGAATTCATTTTTAATAACACTTCGAAAAAGATTGATACAGGTATATATATAGGCTATTATCACATTATTTGTTTTCTTATTATTTGTACTACATCATTCAATAGTGTTCCCGACAAAACACTTAATTTGTTGACACTGCTTTTTTAGTTTCAAGTGTTTATGTTCTCTTATATAGTTTTCTTAAAAATTTATAAATAATTAAATAAATAACCACGAAAATACAGCGAGATTTTCTAATAGATATTTGAGCTTTGTCGAGAAAATAACAGGTTACATTATGCCGTGAATCTCCGCTCGAGTCATCCGGAAATTATCTTTTGAGAATTCTCTTGTCACTGCAAAAGCCAGATGAGAGTTTCTTCTTTTCATATACTCACTTTTGCTTAGTTTTATCTAACTCAGCTTCTGTTAAAGTAAAAACAACTTTCCATGCTCGGCATCCCAATCTGATTCAGAAATCAAAAATCGAGTTTTTGCATCGACATGTTTTTGGTTACGCTTTATTGTCGGTTTTTCGCACAACACAATGCTTTGTAAACTGCCTCACGAAACTGCGCTCTAATATGAGCGAGTAACTGCCAGTCTGTGCTGCACTGCCCTGCTCTGCGTTGCCGCTACTGTGCCCCGGGTAACAGCGAGGGTATATACTGTCGATGATTTGGAAACAAACCAGTAGATGGAGTCACATGTATTGTTTAAAGAATGTGGATTCCCTTGTATACTACAATGTATCATACATGGTGACTGCGTAATATTTTCCACATATCTAAGACTGAATCTTTATCATCATTTCATTTTTTCTATTAAGCTTATTACCATGTTTCAGCACATTCGCCAAAATGCTGATTTTTTTTTTTACTTTCACTGGAAGTCAGATTTGTGACAAGACAGACTAATGATCAGTCTAGATTGATACACATTCACATATCCCATTGCATTTACTTATCAATTCATGTCGAAAAGAAATAATAGTTGCCAGGCATGGAAATTCTATCGGCATTGATATTCTCGTGCTGAAGTTTGTATGAAACTGTTGAAATAACGAAGGAAACTTCAGAAGATACATTTATTAATTAAATGTAATAAAGAGACTTATTCCACAGAGAAATAATATATACTTTGGAGCCAGCTTTATCCGCAATGGTTTTTAGTGAATTTTTAAGTTACATTAATAATAGTGGTATTTGTTGCGACCGAATCATTACCTCGAAAATTAATTGCTTTTAGCTTTCTTTATAGAGACCATTAAACAACGTTATCACCCATTATGATACAGCTGATGGCAACATCAAAAGGTTGTTATAATTTACGTGATTTGTGACTAGATAAGGAACCATAATAAAACGCTTAAAAATATTGGCAACTTCACCACGTTGCGGCACTTTCATACAATAGTATAGTACAAACTACTTTCATATAAAAAAATAACATTAGTCAATCGTAATTTTATTGACTATTAAGTTAAATTTCCATTAATTAAAAGCTAACAAAAATCTTTGGGCGGAGAGAAAGTAGATGGAGAATTAAAACTATTTGTGGGTAAGAGTACCCAATTAGTCATTTTTTCATTAAAGAAGCCGCTTTCCCTCCAGTTAACGGTCTTTGCGTTTTGTTGGCTGGTGAGGAGACGTGAAGCAACCTTTTGACAAAAAATGATTTTGGTCGCTGTACAGCCAATGGAGAATGCTGCAGTGAGACGCGAGGTTAAACTCTTCTTTGGGTTAAACTCAATGAGAATAGCTTAATAAGACAAGCTGAAAGGGTACCGATTAAATCTCCCTTGTTTTGATAAACCGTCATTCCAAAACTAACAATGGTGATTTGAAAGCTATGTTTCATCAGTGCTTTCTTTTCTCATTTCGATAAATCCTTTTAATCGCATCTGTTTCTGCGCTCATATACTTAGTCGATGCGGAGACCTAGTCTTAGGCTTGGATTCCCTTATTGCTGAAAGTACGAAGATATTGACTCATAATGTTTGTCCATTTTTTGTAAAAAAAAACATTCAGTGATGCTATGAATTCTTCCTGATTCCCTACTCTGCAATAAAATATGTGTAATTTCATAATCGAACTTACATGTAGGAACCTCATAAAAACGGAGCTACTCTGCGTAATATCAGCCGCTTTTTACTTTACTTTTTGAATATTGGGCAAACATCCTTACCGCAACAGTGGCGTTAGTCGCTATACACCATTTTCTTTAATACTTTTATTACTGACCAAAAGGGTCTGCGATATAGATTTTAGGAGGCGATATGAATAGATATCAATACCTCGAAAGAGTTGATCACGTTGCTGGACACATCCAGATAGTAAAAGATATATCGTCGTGCCGCGCTAGAGTAAGATCACTTTATAATCTTGAGAAGACAATACGTACGGTATATCGAATCTTTAGTACTGAGCTCCAAAACTAGTGTCTTTCTACTCTCATTTCAGATATTTTCATGAATGAAATCGTAGGACTTCTGTGAAACTTAAAATGTTTAATATGAGGAAGTTCCATACGTATTCTTGATCTAAATACACTCCAAAATTTGCTGTAGTAGTGTTTACACTACAGATTTGTTGTGACCTGACGGGAATTTCCCGAAGAAGAAGAAGAAACTATGAGAAAGAGTTTATCCCCGTGTGCAATCATCCCTTACATTCTAAAGGAAGCCGGTGTCTTAGAGAAAAATAAATAATTCCGCTACTTTGCTGGGTTCTCTAGACATTTATCACAGATAATACGTACAGGTGTGTTGAAGTGGTCCATATTTGTCTACACCATTTAAAATGAATAATAGAACAATAATTAACTATTAATAAGTAATTGAATCACAGACACAACAGGGAATATGATTTTCCTCAACGGGTGGATTAATGAAATGTATTTAAAATTGATATTTAATGGTAAAACAAAGGTTAATTAATTAAACTCAAACTCAGACGGCGCCCAGAGCATGTTGCCACTGGTAGGCTATTGACTGTAGCGAATAGAACGGGCATCAACTTGGCATTTTAACAGGAAAAATAGTCTTCATTTTAAATCTAACCATCAAATGGCGATCCAAAAATATTTGCAGTAGTAAACCAATTGGTTAGTTAACTTTCGAGAGATATCGCTGGGTAAAAAAGGCGGAGTTACAGCGATCTTTGGAACAGTCTTAAACTGAGTCCAGCAGACAGTACAGGAAGAACTATCCGCTAATGCTTTGTGCAGTACAGAAACGGTCATCTAATGAGAATGTGTTACAGTAAGCGGCAATGTAGACATTCTCGTCTCATATGCAATTATAGATACTTCTGACTCTATACCTGCTTGCCAAATTTACCAAATATGTATGAAGAAAGGCAATGGTGTGGTCTGATTCCGAGTTGTAATAATCACTTGAAGAATTTTAAGGAATGGATCAGATAGACCAGAGTATAGCGTAAATTGTGTGAGATCCTCGTGTATTACGTGCGTACGCTTGACGTCACATTACGGCCCAGCTGTCTTCGAAGGACGGACGGCGAGCTACGCAACAGGGCAGGTGGCCAGTTATGACTTTTATCTATCTGGGCCGAACAGTTAACAGCTTAGCGTACTCTGTTGAAAAAGAGCTATCCCTGTTTAAATGATTTTCTGAAGGTACGACGGAACTACAACATGCCCAAAAAGATCTAGAATTATCTCAATGATTCATTAAGTAATCGCACCTAAAGCGAGCGTTATTAATTTAAAGTAGCTAGCCGGAATATTCATACTATTTCATGTGTTGCTTTGAGCAAATAGTTTTACAAAACCGTTTGAACGCGGAAATGTAATTTTGTATTTAATTTAATTTCTTCTTACCTTAGGATGATATTTAATTTATTTATGTGTTTAAAAGGTTTATAGGCGAATTACACGAGTTCATGACTTGTAAGGTAGGTCCAAGTGTAGATGAAGCTAACTTTATGTAATTTTAAAAAGATCGTGATAAATGTATCGATTCATGTTTGTTTTTTTCATATTGTATTTTAATTATTATTATTTTGTAGAGTTGGAAAACTTTCATTTCGAATCACTTTTTTGACTTATGTGTTAACTTTGTTGATTTATTGAATGATGAAGTAAATTTATTTATCAACCCATAACTAACGGAATCATCGCTTTTAGTAGAATAAGGAGGGGTGGAATGTGTATTAAATGTACAAACAGGTAATTTATTCAACTATGAGTATCAGCATAATATGCTAGCATTGGGTGGTACTGTTTGTAAACTGGAAGGCTAACTCCGGATCAGCGAGCGGGCATGAAGTTAAAAAAATACGAGCATTCCTCAGCCAATCAGACGCGTGTTCTCACCCGGTACTGTGCTCAGTGTGAATTAAGCCAAACTGTAGTGTAATCATTATTATGAATTTCAATACCAATGTAAACAATGCAAGCGTCTGCTATGACTGTTGGATAGGGAGCAGATGAGGTAATTTATAAAGACTAGTCGGTGAAATAAACGACTGTTCTTTTAATCCGTTTACGAAACATGTTTTGAAGTAAAAATCATCACGAATTTTACAGACATTGGCCTTCGTGATGAGATAGTACAGTCGAAGGTCTGGTGACAAGATGCTTAAGGCATATGACGTAGAAGCGAGCGAAAAGGTGTGCTACGAGGCCGCTAGTATTTGTTCATGTGAATTACGCTAGGACGCTGCGTGAATAGGGTTAGCGCAATGTTTTCTTTATGCAATAGTAATCCTGGATTGGTTTCGCTGCGCAGGTTTCCGAACTACCCTTCTAGATCTCCCAAACAAAAATGTCTTACCGACAAAAATAATTTTCCAGCATAGCTCCTCCTTTCAACTATACCCCGTTATTTAAAAAAATTAGCAAAGCATCACTTGCCTCAAAATCGTGCAATATTGTGCAACAGATGTGAATCCCTTACATGTTCGTTATAACATCTGAAACGAATTACAACTAAAAATCCGACAGAATTAGTCCTTTTTTATTTATTACATCCAGTATACTGAAAATTAACGGGATATGTAAAGTGCAAACCGATTTTCTAGGAGCTTCTTCACATCACTGTCTTACATAATTTTAAGTTCTTGTATTTCAATGTCCAGTACAATTTCGACATCTATGAAAGAGACATTAATAATAGTGAAAGAGAAGAAAAATAAGATCTGATGAAAAGCCTAAACGTTGAATTTTATCTTTCGTCTCTTATGAGCCTCTTTGTCAACAAGTTGCAAAGCACGTAGCCACAGAGACAAAGAGCACACTCTTCTGACCCTCGTTAAAATTATCTCTAGGTCCTTTTGATAAGTGCCTCGTAAAAGTCTGTATTGAAATGCAACTGAAAGTTTTTAAATTATAACGAGACGTTCACGTGAAACGAGATATGCCATAGAGTAGAAGTGATACTATTATCTGTCTGATGCAACGTATCATTTATGGGTAGTTTATGTAGACCTTTTGGCTGAAAGATTATTCAGCGTTCCAAATATCCATAAAATTTTCCAGTTTAAGAGTTATCAATAACAGTATTTGCCTTAACATGTAGGTAAATAATGTTATTTCTTGTGAATAGTACTGATCAGAATTACATCAAATGACATATAAAGTCAGTAATGTTTTTTCAGTCTTCGGTGACTGCTGGTTTGTGCAATATTACATTTTTTCATATTTTTACCTTACTATGAACAAGGAATCTTCCTTATTAATCGTCTTACATCAATGAGGTATACCGGTTTTGTCTGAAATTGCCTATTTGATAGTATTGTGTTTCTAGAAATTATTTGAGTTTCTATTATCATTTTGTTGTGTTGCTCAACTCCGTTATCAGATGTATCACGATAGTGTATAATTCAAGGTGAACAGCCTAGAAAGTATGGTCAGTGTATTAATTAATATTTTTTTTATTTTTTATTTAGCACACATTTTTGCAGCCTAGTATCTGGAAACTAAAATAGGCATTAATTTAACACAACTGTTTTACATCTGATACTTCAACACATAATTTCACAATGAATAATTTCAATTTTTGTTACGTATAGTTTTGGTAATATCTGTAAAGTCTTTGCTTGTTGGCTTGATACATACGATTGTTTCGCTGTTAACATATGTTATAGGTTTCTAAACTTTCCGCATTTCACCATTGTTATAACTGATTTGTTACAGTTTTCTAATCTTGTAGTGTTTGCAGCTTCCTGTCCACTTAATGATTAGAATTTTTAATACTTCACCTTATACTTCTACCACTGCTACTATTACTAAACTACAAGTATTTAATATTACCACTAATACTACTCTACCATCTAAGAAAACGTTTTCCAGTATTGGTATCGGAGCGGTAATCCGAATTGCAGATCTCCCGGAATAGCGCACGCTCTCAGTCTCTCTGGAAGCCAAAGTGACCGAGGAAGCCGCCTATCGGGAGACTGGTTGTGAGAACTAATAATTACAGAAGTAAGGATTCTTTAGTATCCGGCTAATAGTTTGATCGTTTTCACAATGAACTAGACAAGTTTAACATCTACTGCCGGGATTTGTTATTTTCAATAATGTAGGTTTGAACAAATTCACATTTTAAGATTATTGGCTACATAATTTAACAACTATATTTTATGTAAGCATTAGTTACAAACTTATACATATACTACATATTTTTAGAAATGTTGGTTTTGTAAGTCCTTTTTGTAGATAGAATTTCCTTGGTACAATATTTTAATAATTTTTCGTTTGCATTTTTAATAAGAACAATTTCAGTGGTGGACACAGTGGTGTTACTTCGAAATGGTCCATTTAAAGCCTTTAATATGGTTTAAGCACTCCTCTCCGCAGACCAGATGAAGACTCGCTGATCGAGCACTTAGACACGCATTGGCTTGTGGCTTTTCTCGGGTGTTACTCTGTGACCTCGTAGTCGGCTTGACTTGACCTTCCTCTTGTTGTCGCTAAACTTTGCATGAATCTCTCCTTTAAATGATTCTTCTATTAATGAACAACGCATAATGAATTAAAATTATAGCGAATGTTGGTAAAGGCAATCAAATGTATCATTTGCTATGTTCCCTGATACATCAGATAAACGCCTTGTGTTTATGCGTTGAGGATGAAATATACTAAAAAAAAAAAAAATCATTATTAGTGAGTAAATGGGAGATATTTTCTGGCAGTCAGTGATTTCAAAGTTCTCTGGTTAATGGGCTGCCTCGACGTAAGCTCACTATTTTACTTTTGCGGTGTTACATCAAGGGTAATTTATAATAATACGAAGAATTTGTGACTGATACTCTTTTTTGAGATTTAAGAGCAAATTTAAAGTCTAAACCGAAAAATTTTAATTTACGTGGTAACAGTTCACTGGATACGAATGAGCTTCCCTCTGTTCCCTATCGACAGATCTTTTGTTCTATATACAGCAATCAGTTATTTTTTATCTGCTTTTTTCAGTTTTTCCATAATGTATGGTGAACGTATTAGAACACAGAAGAATGGATTACTGGATAATTAACTTTTTCTGGGTTATAACAAACAGTCAGACGTCAAAATATAAATCTTGCTACAGTGAAGTCCTTTGAGGCAATGTTCGAATATAATTTTTTTTACGCTCCTCTGTCACTGATCAGTCCGATATCAGTAAAACATTTTATTACGCAACATAGCGTATAACATGTCGTACCATACACAGGTATTCACTCCAAACTATTTTTTTAAAAAAAATCAACAAATGTAACATTTAGTATACTTAAACATAGAAACTAGACGATTGTAAATTTTATGTCCAAATCTGCTGATGAATCATCCATTTCAATAAGGGAACGGAATACGACGATACCTGCATTCACAAGCTTTCCTTGAGCTTGCATTAGTCGTCTTAACACTTCGTTGAAATTAAAATAAACATTTCATTTAAATGACTGACTAAATTAATCACCAGATTTCGCAGCGTTATGAATTTGTTATCTTTTCTTTTCTTTTTTTGTTCTGTACCATTGGCTAGAAAATTGTTTGAGGTGATAAAATACTTTGCCTGTCGCAACTAATTGTGTCAATTCGTACATCACTACAAGTTGTATGAGGTTTCGGAGGAACTCTATTGGAAACATATTGCGATTGCAGCAATACTGTCCCCGTTATGTTACAATTACTTCATTTTTCTCTGTTTGTATAGCACATATCTAGTACATGAATATATCCTGAACTTTTTTTCAATAGAAATAAAGTTATGGTTAAATGATACTGAAGAAAACTCAGACCCATTGAGACCCAAATTGTAACCATATATATATGTATACCAACTGGTGCCCACGACTTCTTTCGTGTTGTCAAGAATTTTGAAGGATTTATATTTTTGCGTGGAGCCTGCAATATTTCCAGGATAAAAAGTAGCCTTCGTTAATCCTTGCCAAATCATCAATCCACGAGTGAAAGTCGCGTCAATATAGGTTCACACATGTAAATTATTTGTGTTTGTTAATAGCTGAAAAATGTGTCGTATTATAGAGCATTATTCAAGAACATTCTAGAACATTTAGTACATTCAAGAACATTCTAGAAGACTGTAATGATTTTTTAGAATACTTTAGTCGAAATATGAAAATGCCCTAGATCGACAACTATCAACCACTAACAGTCAACATATCTTCCACATTTACCATAGCTACCGACACGAGAGCCTCGTCTACGTCGTGGCCAATATAGGTGGGAAAGGACTATGGCATTTAATGGCCTTTTGAAGGTGCCATCTTAGCTCGAGTTAAATCGTTGACTTGATTAATTAAAAATATAAAATTACCGATTTTGATAGCCTGGTGATTTTACTTCAATCAATTTTTTCTCTCCAACTTTTTTTTAGAGCCAAGTGATGGAAATTTTATTTCCCACGAGTACTCGAAGCAGCTACTCCCCACCACGATGTGAAAGATGTCCTCTACAAATATGTGTTTATATGTTCAGAACACAAAACAGTAAAAAATGCTAGATTATAAGACCGTTTATAGTTCATATTATCAATGTACTAATATCTGTACCAATAGTAATAGTGCTTCTGATTATAGATGCGTTTCATTTTTGAAACTGGAAACAGACCTACCACTGACTTGTAAATTGTGGTTAGTGGTATAACATAGAGAAAGTAAAGTGACTTATTTACTGTTCTTTATAGATTGAGTGTCTGCTGGTTGTGTTAGTGTTGCAGTCACGTGGGACACTAAACGCCGCGGTTTCATTTGTTCTGGCGCTGGCGCTTCTTCTAGCGTTTGCACCAGCCACTGTTTCACGCTGGCTCCCGAAAGCGGTTCATTGATTTCCCACAAGACTGTGGAGTCTGCTGATAAGCTTACGGGCTCTAAATGAATTCTCTGGAGACTCCAGTTGGCTCACAGATTTCACTTCGCCGTCCTCTTAGCACGACCTCACAGGAAAACGGATTCCTCCCCCAAGAGCGGAGAAGGCGCATCCTTCGTGCCACTACGTCATTGTTTCTACGTGTAGAGAATTCGAGGAAGTTTTGTACATGATACGAGTTTCTGTTTTTAGATACCTGAAGAAATATTACTACTGCGAGCGTCATGACTGAAAAATCAACGTCGACTCTGTAATAATGAAGCAATTTGTATTTCTTATTTTCAACAGCACTTGTGACCTTCCGTGTGATTGAATTTCGTCCGCTTCAAGAAACGATAGTCTACTATTGTTTCTTCCAGTTTTAGCGCTCATTATTCCAGTTGTATTCCTAAACTTACAATTGTGTATTATGGAAGATCACCTACGAAGTTTTGAGCGGATTTGTTTTGCAGTTAACATGATAGCAATTGGCTGTTACTCCAATCTGCTCCTAGTGACTCCTTATCAGTGACATAGTACCTCGTCCGATATACAGATTTCACTTAAATAGATTGACAGTTTGTGTTATGAGTTTTCGAAGTGCTTCAAAATACGGTATCACTAATATGATTTCTAATGATTTTATGGTATCATTCAGCTTTTCCCAAAGTATTTACAGTAGATCTTTTTCTCCAGAAGCACTAAGAAAGTTCAATGTTATATATTAATCACACAGAATAATAACAACATACCGCAGATATGTTCTTCAATATTCACTTTTTACGCAGGGTTTCTATGTTCTTCTCAGTAAAAAAGTACTACACTGCAGGTAATTTACTTCTCGTTTGAGTATGCAAATGTTTTAATCGTTTCTTTCAAGAAATTGTTTATGGTTCTCGCGTTTTATTCTTCGAAATGTACAGGCTACATCATATAGTTTAGATTATTTTAATCATTTGGATTGTTATGAGGTATAAAGTTGTAAAAATTGCCAGAAGCAGATCATACATTGCAGTTAAAAAAAAAATTGCCAGTTTTGTAAGTATATCTATACGTCTATAAAAATTGATGTCTGTATGTTTTTATCTTCTGTACTTAAATCTTCAGTTTTTATCCGAACTTGTTGAAACTTTTCCCACATATACTTTAATAAAAAGAGTGGAACAATACTGTCTGTATTTAGTTTACAAACATCTACCGCCTCTACCACCTCACGCCATTAAAAAAAATTACACATGCAATGGTTTAGTTGCCGATATTCTGAAATATCAAAACATTTATTCTTCATTGGCGTTGGACCTATATCGACCGTACAATTAGTGATGGAGAATTTCTTAATTTGAAAATTGTTTTCAATTTGGTGGGATGACACACAAATCCAAATTTCTTTTTCCATCTTGATGGAACTTTGCACATGTATACTTCAAAACAAATAGAAAAAGTGTGTCTACTTCTGGTTTACAAAACTGCAGCCGCTCTCCCCCCTTACCCCTTTGATTATTCAAATGAATTTTTGATACAAACAAACCCACAGTTTTCGTCCAGTTTCGATGGAACTTTGAACATGTATACTTTAAAACAAAAAGAAAAATACTGTCTACTTTTGGTTTACAAAAACTCATCCCTTCTATCCCCTTCACTCCTAAGACAAATTTACAGTCTTGTTTTATCAACTTAAAAAAAAACACAAGATTCTCTATTTTTTATATATGTTCAGCGATATCTTCATCAATTGTTAAATGATTTTAATGAATTTTTTTTTTGTAGCAGATAGGCATATCTTCAAAGTTGTCCGATATAAATTTCATTGTGAAACCACCCCTTCTCTCCCTTTACATCCATTAATTTTTATACAAACCCATATGTTTTAACTGATTTCAATATAAATTTGCACACATACACAATAAAGTAAAGAGTAAAGTCAACATTTAGGTTTAAAAAGACCAATTCATAATTTTTAATGTTCCTTGTACAAAGCTACAGTCGACACCGTTTGTCCGATCACCATAAATATTTGCATATACATGTACTTTTTCATGAAGAAGGTTTCAGAAAAAAAAAAAAAAAAAAAAAAAAAAAACCATTGCCTTTTCCCCCTTTATACACCTTAATGTTTATAAAAACCCATATTTTAATCCGATTTCGGTGGAACATTCCACGCGTATACTATAAAATAAAGAGAAAAATACTGTCATAACCCCAAAACTCTCCCATTTTTCATCCCCATAATTTCTTTACACAAATTTACAGTTGACATCGTTTGACCAAACATCATGAAAGATGGTAGATGTATGTATTTTTTAGTAGAGAAGGTTTCTGACTAAAAAAAATCAAAAAAAATCGTTCCTCCCCCTTTACAGCTCTTAATTCTTATAAAAACTCACAGTTTTTATCCGATTTAGATGGAACTTCACACGCGTATAATTTAAAACAAAGAAAAACAAATAATATCTACATCAGTTTTACAAAAACTCAATTCCTGTATCTCTTCCCGCCCCTTAAATTATTGTCAATGTTCTTTATATAAAGTTACCGTTTGTATCCGATTTTGGAGGAAGTATACACATTTATGCTTTAAATTTAACAGGACAAGACTGTCTACATTTGGTATACACAAGCCCAATCCCTCTCCCCCTTTACCCCCACCCTTTTTAATTTCCAATGTTCGTTATAGAAACCCATAGTTTTAAAACCCGTCCAAATCAATACAGCAATTTTTATTATTAACGCTGATTATTCATAAAATAAATGTGTCCTAATATCTCAACATGACCGTCAGATATTAACTTGTGGAAACCCATTAAAAATCTTATTTTCTGCGTGATGCTGGATCAAACAGATAGGAAAAAAGTAGGAACAAATACAGAACCTTCATATTCAGTCTCCAAGGAACACCCAGTACTATTTTAATGTGTTTATAACCGTTAAGCACATACCGTGCTTACAAGTTGGTTCATTTTGAATGTAGCTTCCTTGCAACACAAATGGATTAACTGATTTTAGAATGAAGTGTTTACACTGTTATGCTACGTCACATCTATTTTCTGTTATCGAAAATTTTAATGATGTACGAACATTATCAACAGAAATTTTTTTGTCCCTCAGTCATTAGATATTTAGTCCCTGCGTATATTTCTCAAGAAATAATTCGCCATTGAAATGTATTTTGCAATTGGAAAGTTAAATGTCAGTTTGATTACACTATGATGTCAATATGTTCAAACTGATGACTCGTCATCGTGTCTATGTCGCTGCTAAAAATGGAGGTCAGATGTAAATTTCTTTCCCAAAAATTGTCTCATCAGCACTGACGGGCTATACTCCGTTACGAACGAGGCATTCCTGAAAATATTTCTGATACTGCTCTGAAGGGGATTGGAATTTTTCATACCTTCAACCACGTATTATTCAGATTTAACTTTTTTTATTTGATACATCATCATCAATAGTTGGTCACTGAGTCATTAAGTCACTTCGTCATCATGACTGTAGCGCTGACGTCACGCGCCAGGTCTTAGTTAGCTGGCTACAACGGCCACAGATGCTACTACCAACTCGAGTTTATGAGCGTTATTTGATAACAAGCTTCAAGCCCGTCGAGAATGACACGTTGAAACGCAATATTCTGGCAATTCGTTCTATTGCAGTTGGTTAATTATACAGAATTGTTATTATATAATGCTCACAAACTTGATTTTGTAATGTTCTACATATTTCAATTGCAGTTTACATTGCAATACAGTTGTAAATTCTACTGAATTAATGTCGACGGAAGTATGGAACCAATGAAATTGAAAAGAAATTAGGAATCCCAAACACTTTTGCTGTACTAAGTAACTTCAGTTTTATTCCTGGTCCATACACAATTCAGCACGACAATTATGTAACTACTTCCATCCGCATGAGGTAATAACTTCAGTAATATGGCGCTTACGAAAGCAGTTTACATTGTTTATAAAACTGATTTCAGCGTGAATTATGCTGTAGCAAAATGTGTCAGTTGCGACTCTGGTTAACTGAACTACAACCTCCACTAACATTGTCGTTCGAAAATCATAGCTTGTACTACTCACATATGAATAAACGGTAGTAGGAAATTATTCCGGAAAAACTTATAAAGGAAAAACGAATAACGATAATTTCCAATGATATTTTTCGTGATATGAGTACCATATTGTTATTAAATTTCCGGAATATTTCGAAGGATTATTCTAAATAAACGCATTTTACTTTAAGTATAACATTAAATTCGGATAACTATTATTAATTTGGCTTATACATTTCGAGATTACGTACGTTTCGTGTAAACCTTCTCTGAGTTTTTAATAAACTTCATTGTTTCTTTACTTCTGCAAAAAAAAAAAAAAAAAAAAAAAAAAAAAAAAAAAAATCTTAGGTTATGTTTCAACTTAATTCTTGTAACTGTCACAGATAATATAGCGTAAAAATCGAATACCCTTCTCTTTTCATGAATTTCTGCATCTAGTTGTCGTAAATAAACAAAAATCAACATGTAAACTTATCATTGAACTTTTTGACTTATGGTTCTCTCTCTTAAAAAAAAAATATATCCCTTCTCTATGTTTGTGCAGTTACTTCCAGAACAGACAATTACGTTTTATCTGGCATCGCAGTCATATTTTCTTTCAACACTGTAAGTGCAAATAAAAATCAATTCAATTATTTATTTGAAATTTACACTTCCTTTTAACAGTACAAGTGCAAATAAAGTCAGTACAGTTATTCAATTGAAATTTTGCTGATTAGCCAAGCAGCGCTGTGGTGGCAGGCACTGTAACTAACACTTCGGGCATTATCGAGACTGACCGAAGGTCGCTGATCCATCTGAGTGAGTGCGCAGTCTCTGACAATGCATTTTATTAGATCGGATAGTTCTGTTTAGTTAAGCATGCGTGAAGATCGAAATGCATGAACACTGAAAATACTGTGTATTAGGTTTGAATTCACATAATAATTATTAACTGCTTTTTTTATTTACTTATATTCATTCGATGTAGATATCTTCCCTAAATTCTTTGTAATGTAAGGGATTTATTTAGCGGAAGTTTTGATTAGATTGAAATTTAGCCTGGATCAGTATGACAGCACTCCAGGCAAATGCCGGGATACTTCCTTCAAAAGACCATGGCCGAATTCCTTCCCATTCCTTGCCCCCTCCCCCATCCTTTCCCGCATCTAGACACCTCGCTGTTAGAGAGACGTTAAGCAGATAAAAATAAATAAATAGTATGACAGCTGGTAGTTGACGTTATAGCAGATATCATGAGTAATTTAATCTTTAACATTACTTCATGCGGCTGGAAGTAGTTTCACATTTATCGTCATCTATGTGACCTGGACCAGCAATTAAAACTAATATTACATAGCATAACGTACGTTGTTGAGGTTTGTTTTATTTTGCTTTCACTGAAGTTATTCTTTCAGACGCATTTAAGTAGTTCAAAATGTATCGCAAAGTGCAATAGAAATATTGTACGTACAATTTTGCAAAATAAGGGTTGTGAGCGTTATTTTATTTTGTTAAACACATGGTAAGAAATGATTTGTCCAAAAACTCTATTCAAACGGTTATTTTAACGAACTGAGAAGCTAGTGTTTGATGTAATTACTTCGCTTTTGACGGACGTATGTGTAGGGAAATGGAACACTTTTAATACTGTCCAGTCATTACATTATTGAGTAATTGAGAAATATTTGAAATTTGTTAAAAATAAAATGTAAATAAAAAAATTAAAAAGATTTATATTTCCTATGTATTTACACTGGTCTTCCCAATAACTTCATGTCGTTCAAAATAACCTGCTGTCTTCCGATACCAAGGAAACTGTGAACTGCCCAATGAGCACAAGCTGATGTTGCTACGTCATTGATGTGTGACTGCAGTTTGATTAAAGAATAGGCGCCATCTCAGATTATATTTAATGTCTTCGTCTGACCTCTGTGCGTACTCTACTGCCTTTGAATTGGTTTTATTCCAGCAGTATAAACTAAAGCTGCCTTACGGGATCTGAAGACGTCAAAGCACTTTCTCATCCAGCCCAAATACACATAGGTAACTAATTTGTTTGTTTTGGATTTATCGGTATAAATTTGGTCGGTGCTGCATCATTTTGTTACAAATTTAAAGAGCTTGGTGAGACTTCCATCTCCGGAACCATCGGAATTCATATTACTTTGTAAATTTATTGGGTGACTACTGCTTCGTAGAATACATAAACCAAACGAACTCACGAGGGTTTATCAAAACGTTTATGCTATCAACTGTAGGGAAACGTATTTCGACAAATTAGTTCTTCTGTAAACATTTCCTATACCTGTAAACACATATATGTCACTAGTTATCTCCTTGCGTAAGCCGTTTTTTTTTTAAAGAAAATTTCACTATATGCGCTTGAAATAGATTTTCACACTTGAAATATTCCCATATTTTAAATCAAAAAGATGTCAATTGAACGGCCACTACTTTTAAAAAAAAGATTTAGTGGTAACCTAACATCAGATCTGACCTTACAGACTATCAATAAAGGCCTGCTTTATTATGATGGCAAGGTAGCTGTATTTCCAGAGATAGCTAATTTATTTGGTTTACGAGTCATAGAGGCAGAATCCAAGGTTCCTCCTCTGTGGTCAGCTGAGTGCAGTTACTTGCTCTTTCATCACTACACGGCGTAGTAGCGTCAGTAACGGTGCTTCCTCACAAATCTTGTAGCACCCGTTACACTGAGACTTGCAGCTTGTGAAATTCCGGGTGAGCTCTTGACTAAAATCAACTGGAACCATGATGCTTCGGATTATTATGATTTCGTCATATAAGATTAACGACTTTCCTAGAATAATCGGAATTTTCATTTAAGTGCTACAGAATTTACGCTTCTGTTTGGACACCATCTCATATGATTGACATTCAATAACTGCTTTCATTTCAATGGAAATTTACTTTGATTATTTTCAATGGAAAAGCTGGAACAAGATGACGATCCGTGGACAAACTTTATAAATCATCACACTTTCTGTTACTGGCTTCCAGCAAATTAAAGGAGACAAAAATCAACATGATAGACAAATGTACAATACATCAGTTAGAGGTGTTTTTCTCTAACCAATATCGTCTACTGCTGGTTTTATTTTCAAAGGCTTAAAGATTATAAATGACTAGGCGAATCAGTTGTCTGAGGGGGTTACAGTGGCAGAATTTGTTACCAGTGTTTCCGTTGGCAAAGTGTTTGTGAGGGTTCATGCCTTAGCACCATTGCACAACATTACAGCTTTGTATTGCAGCTTGTCGATACACCGCAGGGCGCTGTCCGATTAGAAATAGTAGATACTTCAATCATCGAATTTGAAATGATGATAGACTGACCAGGGTTTATCCGACCAGTCGAGGTCTGAAACGTTATAAATATTAATTTGATTTCCTGCAACCACTTAATTGGCGCCGACTTATTTTACAACCCAGTGGTATAAGAGCACTGTATTATCAGGCTCGTAACTATCTGTTTACAATATACAGATAACGCCTCTATCCGTCCGTGTAGAAGGATCTAAGTGATTTACAGACCATTCGTGTAGACGACTCAACATGTGGTGCAACAGATCGCGGTCTCGTTAGGGTGCTTAGAGAACAGGGAACTCTGTCCCTTGCAATGGTTCCCGTTCCGTCCAGGCTTCTTCTTCTTCTACAGTTCTGTTGAGTTCTCTTCTGTAGACAGCGCAAGATTATCTATAAGCTGTGACCTGCCGTGATAGCTTTACAAATGAGTCAGTGAGAGCAGCTTTTGCGTTCAATATTAACAGATGTAGAAATTTATCTGTGAAAGACGATAGAATAGGTACAGTTTTATACATTCTAAGTTCTTTTAATGTGTGCGTAACCATTTTACACGTTTAGCAGTTCCAAGAGAAAACCGAGAATATCAGGTGCCAAATCAAAGTATCTATCAACTTCTTATGCCGCCACAGTTGAGTTCAAACGCCGGCATGAAGTTCATAAAATTGACTCCAAGAGCAGAACAATGTGTGTCATCGCACTCATCAGATATATATACTTACTTACTTCCTCTTCATGGATAGGCCCAAAGCCTGTTCCGACCTCATTCTTCCGACCATCTCTTCCTAGGTCTTCCTATGTCCCTTCTGCCTGTGGGATGGTACTCCAGGGCAAGCTTAGGAAATCTGTCCTTTCTCATCCGTAGGACGTGGTTCTTCCAGTTATCCCTTTTTTGGGTAATTCTATCATTTAGTGGGGAGATATTCAGTTGTTCCCTTATTTCCTCGTTCCTCCTCCTATCATTTAGGGAATACCCTTTTACTGACCTTAAAAATTTCATTTCCGATGATTGAATTTTGCTTTTGTATTGCGTTTTATTTACCCATGTTTCGCTGCCATATAGCAGAGTCGGTACGGCCATTGTTTTATAAAACTTGAGTTGAGTCTCCTCTCGTGCTTTACCTTTCAGTGTTCGTCGAATTGTTCCATACATATACTGAAATCGGTGAAGTTTCTTCTTCACCTCGTTATCATCATTAAAAGATAATTCACATCCGAGATAAGTAAAGCTGGAGACTTGTTCTATTGGCTGATTGTCTACCACTATTTTAACTCTGATAGGGTATTTCCCCTGCCATGCCATAACTTTCGTTTTTGCACGAGACAACTGCAGATTGTAATCTTTGCTGATAATGTTTAGTATATGAATTGCTTTTTGAAGTCCATCTTCATTTTCCTGGAGGATAAATTGGTCGTCTGCAAACAACATAGTATTTATGTAAGTGTTGTTGCTTATTTTTATACCAGGATGGACATTTTCTTCCATTTCCTAACTAAGTCATCTATATATATATTAAAAAGTGTTGGAGACAGGCTACAACCTTGCCGCACTCCTTGGTTAATTGCTATTTCTTCCGTAAGTTTATTTCCTAGGTCTAAGACGATTTGTGTTCTTCTATACATATCTTGAATAACTTGTATTAAATGCTGTGGATATCCATTTCTTTGCATTATTTCCCATAGTTTTTGTCTATTTACTTTATCGAACGCTTTTTCGTAGTCTATAAAAGCAATGAAAGTCTTTAAATTAAATTCTCTTCTCTTTTCCAGTAGTTGTCTAAGGCAGAATATATTATCTATGCAGGACCTTCCTTTCCTGAACCCACATTGTTCTTCTGATAGGAGAGCATCTGCTATTACTTTTAGCCTGTTATTTATTATTTTTGCATATATTTTGTATCCCGTATTTAATAAACTAATTCCTCGATAGTTATCACATGAATTCCTATCTCCCTTCTTAAAAAGTGAAATAACTTTGGCCTTCCTTGGTTCTCTTTTTCCAACACATATTAATTAAGTGTAAATATCTAAATTTCAGAATCATTCCCCCATACTTAATCAATTCTAAATTAATTGTATCTAGTCCAGGAGCTTTTCTATTTTTAAATGATTTTAGTGCTGCATCAACCTCCCTCCTCTATGTCTATAGGATCTATTTCTTTAGTATCCACATGGTCAATTCCTATTTTCTCTTCTTCTTCTTTATAATTACTATTGTACCATAATGTTCTGTAGTGTTTTACCCATGCCTCTTCTTCAATTACATTTATATTAGCACTTTCCTTTTCATCCTTGTTGAGATGTTTCATAAATTTATAAGCCATCTCTTGTCTACCATGGACATCATCTTCTATTGAACTGATTAATCTATCCCATCCCTCTTGTTTCAACTTCTTTGTTATTGTCTTAACAATAATTCTTCTTCTTTTATATTCATTTTCATTTTCTAGGGTTCGATCCTGTATCATTTTTAGATAAGCCTTTTGCTTTTGTTTGACGGCTTCTGCAATTTCTTCGTTCCACATTTTAAGTCCAGTTTTTCTTCTAAATTTCTTTTTCTTGCCAATGGCTTCATATGCTGCTTTCAGTATTGATGAAGCTATAGTTTCCCATTCTTTATTGATGTCATTATTTGTTGGGTTTTCCAGTAAGCGCTGTTGTAATCGGCTTTGATATATATGTTTTATTCCTTCATCTTTTAAAAGGTAGGTCTTAAAAACTTCTTGATCTTGTTGTAAGTTTTTATTCATTCTTTTCCTCCATTTAGCAAGTATTCTTATTTTTGATATAACGAGATAGTGATCTGTATACATATCACTACCTCTATGTACACTGGTGTCTACTACATCCGGACCTAATTTTTTATTAACCATTACATAGTCAATGATAGACCTTTGTCCTCTTGCCGTCCATGTAAATTTATGGATATCATTTTTTGTAAAGAATGTATTTGTAATCTTTAACTGGTTGAAGGACGCAAATTCTCTCAGTAGTTTCCCATTTTCATTTAATGTGTATTCACCTCTGTTCCCCATTACCTCTGGAATTGGACTGTTTCCTACGCGAGCATTAAAATCGCCAGCCAGTATTAGGAAATCACTTTTATTAATTCTGTCTATTACAACTTGAAGCTGTTCATAAAATTGTTCAGATTCTTCTCGTTTGTTTTCTTCTGGGGCATATATGGCGATCAAGGTTAGGTTGCCTCTCTCTACTTTCAATCTTAGAGTCAGAATCCTTTCACTTATCATAGTGTAACTGACAATTTTATTTTTCCATTTCCTATCCACTAATATTGCCACTCCTACTGCAGCTCTTTTCTCTCGTGCCACTCCACTGTAGATCATTGTATATTTATCTATTTCTTCTGTTCCCTTCAATTTCTTTTTTGTTTATGTAATTATAGCAATATTGATCCCCTTTCTAGTTAACTCCCTGTCCAGATCATATTCTTTATTATTTATACCTCTCACATTCCACGTTCCTATTTTCAAATTGTCTTTGATTCCAAATCGTTTGTCCTTTGACCTTGCCTTTGTTGTCCTCATAAGATCCATCCGGCTTTCCTTACTTTGAGGTTTATGAGTAATATATCTTTTTATGTGGAAGGGTTACCAGCCCTTCGCACAACCCCCATCCTGGAGGGCCAGGGTTTTATTTCAGGGTGTTCCTTCCCTTAGCCAGAATGTCCCAGTTTTAAGGCGCTGGGGGCTCGCCTTCCATCCTCTCCCGTTAGCTACACTCACATCAGATATATATATATATATATATATATATACATATCTTTGTCTTCGCGTGGCCTTCCCTGACCTGCCTGAATGGAACGGATCTATCCTTTCCCAGTGTCTGACAAACTCTGCTACTGTTGGACTCATTTGGATGTTGTAGTTCCAATTAATTTGTGTTCTTTCACTGATATGAATTGGTTTTTTAGGCCAAATTTCAAATTTGCTTTGACGGGTCATACTTGAGGTAATGATTGCCGCGATTGATCTAATGACGTTAAATAGCCACCAATATATACTTTATTTTTCGGAATCGAGTGTGCAATGTTTATTTTTGTGAATTCTTCAGATTTACAGAAATCGCATTCCTCTGTATTATACGATATGTCTGCATTGCAATAGCACAAATAATTATAACGCGTTAGAGGGTGGATAATACAATATAACTCCCAGCAGTCTCGTAAACTTGCCTTTAAAAGATATCGTAGAGAATTCAACTTCGACTAATCCACACAAACTAGCTAACGGAGTTACTAAGTAATAACTGGGCAACTTTTCTCGCTATGTTTGCAGTACACTCGTATATTCGTCTGCACCGAATCTTCTGCGTATGTAAAAAGGAGGCACCAGGTCAGCTCGCTCTAATTGTACCAAAAAACTGACAATGGCTGAAATCCATTGCAAGTAAGAAGCTAAAACTCCATTTATAAGATCCTCGACGTTTCTAATGTCTCTCCAAATTACAAGTTAAACGTTATATCCAAATACTAATACAGATAATTTGACCATCGCTTTAATACAAAGAACAGTTTTAAAGGATTGAGACAGAGCCAGACTATCGTAGCCACAGCAGGCGCAACCGAAAGTACCCATTAACTAAAGTATTCAGTATTAAAATCAATTAATAAATGTTGCAAACACTGATACGATACTTTTTTACATCATATTCCAAACAGATTCTGACATTTTAAGCTACTGCTTCTACAAATAATATAATTCTCCTTATGCATTTGAATTTAACTAATTAAAGGATGCATAAATACAAGATATAAGATCATTGCTTCGGTAGAACATATTTGTCCAATTGTATTGATACTCTTAGGAAAACACCTGAGATCTATGTCATATGTCCGGTCCGAATGTGATGTTGTTGCGATGTGTAGAATTGCATAGAGAATTAAATTTTATGATAGCGATCCCGGCAGCGTAATGGCAGCACGCTGATAACAATTTGTCCTGCAGAATAAGTAGTTCTAGCGGTATGGTGCTTTTTTTACGTTTTGCTGACTTTTCAAAATATATCCACACTAGAATGAACGATTTAAAAGAATTTAAAAAGAGATTAGTAATTCACACTGAATTTATCAGTGATCTAAGAAGAAAAGGCCATTTTTACCGCAAACAGGAAACGGAATACTTCATTATCTTAGATTTCGCATGTCACACAATCATTATTGTTAAACTGCTTCTAAAATTCTTTACCAGAAGTTCAAATTCCTTGGAATTACGAAAACTACTTTGTTATTTATGCACGATATTGCGAATCGATCCCGACGTAAAAGTATTCCTTCGCTTCCTTAGTCTGCCAAGTTGACCTGGCGTTAAGTTTAGATTTAGGAAAGTATATCCTTCCGAAGTTGTTCGGGTTGACTTTAAGGCGATACCGCCCGGAGGAAGCCAAGTTCTATGTCAGGCTGCTTGTCGTTTATTCAACGACTGTTCTTGATCACAGGTAGTGTTGCAAACTGAAAAAAAAAAAAATGTTTTTTTTCAGCTTTGTGAAAAAAAACATGAAAAAAAACCTAGCACCCGTGTTTTTTTTCTAATTTTTTTTTTCAGAAAACAATATATTTGATAAATTATAGTTTTATTTAAGGAACTTCCATTTTAAAAGTGTGTTTTAAGTCTTACTGAATCATATAATGTCTCACATAATGATTCATAAGTGTATCTATATAGGTAACATAATTTTATTCATCCTCTATGTCAGTACCACATTCACTAGTATCAGCACTACCAACACTAGTTCGATCGGTGTCGGAATTTTCTGTCTCTTCTTCTGTCTCCTCTAGATCCATAACTTCAGAAATAGTTAAATTTTCTTTTACTGGTTGTTCTTGTATTGTAGGCAAAAGATTTTGAAATTGCAATTTTAAATAGTGAGCAAAGTACACACTGTGCATAAAGACTGTGCTGATAATTCTGTGTTATGGTCTTTTAAGTTTGAATTAAAATCTATTATCATACAAAATAGGAGCTTTACTTCTTTTCAATCGTTTGTTTACACCAACGGTTGCAAAGAAACGATTCATAATTAGGGACCGTGCACAAACTACGTGGCTCAGTCCAGAGGGAGGAGGGGTTAGCTGGAAGGCTATGCTGGGCTACGTGGGGAGAGGGGGGGGGGTTCTGAGCCAGGCCACGTAACTTTCCTTTCGTAACATTTTTCACAGTTAAAATGAGGAACTGAACTCACAACAGCATGTGAGTGTTTATTTCCCTCAGTTAATTATATCCGTATGTAATTTACAGTACAAAATGTCCTCTGGAATCAAAACGGAAGAAAGCTACGTGCTACGTGAGCGAGGGGGAGGGGAGGCAAAAGCCACGTAGGGCTACGTGGGGGAGGAGGGGGGGTTCACAGGAGGCCAAAATGGAGCTATGTGGTTTATGCACGCTCCCTTACTGACAATTTAATGAGTCAGTACCACTATACTCTGAGAGTTAACAAGTATACGAATATAAGGAAAGCCCAATAAGTAATAAAAAGAGGCAAAAAACCGTGGATGAATTTTAAATTCCTAATTTTTTTAAAAGATCTGTAGGTAATTTTGTAGGGTTGGCAGCACTATTTCAAATAGCAATCCAAACAATGGGGAATGGGGATTCCTTCTCGCGCAATCTAGTCTCTTCGGGAAATCCCCGTTCATAAAGAAAATTTCAGTCAATTTTGCCAATATTTTCGTAATTTTTTTCCCTACTGAACAAGAAAAATATAGTAGATTTTAAACTAAGATAAGTACTTAGAATAAACTCTAAAACAGTCATTTTAAACGATAACTGCCTTACAAATTTGAGATTTAGTAGTTGTGAAAAAAAACGTGTTCCAGAAAAAAAACATGTTTTTTTCAAAGTTTTTTTCATGTTTTTTTTTCAAGCCAGAAAAAAAACCGTTTTTTTACAACACTAATCACAGGCTACCGATCTTCCGTCCAATTACAATAACAAGACTGTTTATCTTGCCTCCAGCTTTTACGGTTACAAGAGCGAATATGCCGTAGGCTTCCACGGAATTTAACTTCGTTTAAGGTTTCTTACAATAAATATTATCCCCGTTTAGCATAATGTCCAAGTTTATACATCGAGCAGGCGGGCGGTAAAAGTGATGGTTGAATAAAGAAAGAAGATTCCAGTGTAATTCCGAGACTTAAACGACTTGCAAAGAGCTAGACTTGCAACGTGCGTTTTTTGTAAGTAGACGCCCCTCTCACCAGCGCTATAGACCGTCGTGTCATACAACCCCTGCAGGTAGGCAGCTCAGCGAACCAAAGTAGTACTACAGCACACACATTTAATTCTATTTATTTTTCTCTTATTAGCTGCCGATAAGTTCACAATAAGATTTTAGTCTAAGGGTGCGATTTAATTTTACGGGTAATAATTTGATATTTATAACCACGAATCACTATTTACTGGAATACCTGTACAGATATTAAATGAAAACAATAAGGTTAAACACTTTTTGATATGATAATAATGAAAGAGATGAAAACCCAAGAAACCGAAGAGACCAAGAAGCGGAAGTACTTGTTCATCCTCTAATTGAGTTTGGTTTAAATTAAAGTATTAACAAAGCGAATGGATACCCAAATAATTTGTCATTTATAACCAAGGCTAGCGAGATTAAAAGAAATTCGGAAGGTATGAACACGTTTCCTACAGCATTCGTCATTCCTATGAGTACACTCGGATTCTTGGGGCCGTTGGCTAGGAACAATGTTGCCACTTATCCGAAGTATTTAAAATGTGCGTTCACTGCACCACGTAACTCTGATAGTGGTCTTCACCGTCTCCCCGCCGCAGTTCAAATCTAAAGCTCCACCTATCCTAATACTTCTGGAAAAGAATTCGTATAGGCAAGGACGTGACGAATAAACCGTATATTGACTACTTACTTTACTTTTTCATCTCCGGACATCATAACCGTTATTTCTAAAGATAGACCAAGTTACCAATACCTCTCCCTGCTAATAGGTCGTCTACTGTTTTTGAAGACTACCATTGCGGACAAGCATAGAGATGATACAAGGTATGCTGTTCTGCACATTCACATCGGTAGTCTGCATATTATTTCCTGTACGGTGGTGAGAGGATTTGCCGTCAGTGGTTTAGATTCCAGCACCGCTGCACAGGGTGCTCCTGATTGCTCTTTAAAAATGCAATCTTCTTGCAGGCTCCTTTCTTGAATACACAATGCTGTTATGCATAAACTAAACGTTCCGTTATCGTTTTGTTGCTACGACAGAATCAGTTTTACATAAAAAATAACCGAATATGTATGACAATATAACTATTCACATTGTATAGTTCAAATCTGAAAATGAAGCAAGAGTATCTTATATTTGAGTGGAGTGAATTATGGCGTCG
>CM061920.1:177307287-177419524 GCA_031002005.1 Vandiemenella viatica | reverse complement strand
ACCATAATTAAGTATATCATTTCCATCGAACAATGAAGGGGTTCTTGTTTCACCCTTCACTGCCTTTTATTAGAGGAGCAACAGACACAAACTTTAGATTAAAGTAAGTTTAGGAAGGAATTTGTTTCATATTTCACGCAAACAAGAGATTAATTTGAGAAGTGAAACACAAATGAATAAAAGTTTGCAACGAAATACGCACAAGAAAATATCAACAGCAGAAAAGTAGTAGAAAATATTAATGACGAAATAAAGTAGACACAGGAAATTGTTACCATCAAGAAAATATTGTCTCGTTCCGGTGTTATAAAGTGAGCACTGCTTGTCGGATAACCATACTTGTTACTACGTGTCGCTGCTTTTTTCTGAGCATGAGCTAACACATTTTCGATAAAGCTATATTCTTGATCCAAATACTTCCTACGTATATTGCATCAGTACCTCGGGAAAGTCTCGACTCACACGTTAAGAATTTTCGAAGGTAAAGTGGATAAAGTACTGCTGAATCCAGTAGTAACTGGTCTTTACATCCTGTACATCACATTATACTGGAAAAACATTTCAGTCGAACTATCACGACAGATTCGAGTCACATCACTCTTTTCCCATCATCAGGCAAAAGGAAACCCTTCGCATTCTGAAAAAATGATGAAAATGTCCAATGATTATCACTGTATACTACACTTCCGAGCTTCTTTGTAAATGTTAGCGAACCGAGATGCTGATTCAACAATTAGGTTCTCGGCCTACGAACCTTCCTGAGGAACTATCGCAATTGTTTTGACTCCCTCCCCTACTTGACAGGCTATTTGCTTGACTCTTTTGCTTGGAGTGGCAGGGAAATTTCTACACTCTTCGGTGATAGTAAAATAATTAATTTTAACAATAAGAACTACTTGATTTCTTTAAAAATATTTTCTGTTAATATTCATACTTAATTGGATTACAAATAATTTTTTTGCAGAAAATAGGCAAACCAGAACATAATTTACTAAACAATGCAGATATGCTGTTTTATCGGTATAGGATTAACTATCTAACGAAATAGGCTAGGGAAATTTCACGATTGTATCCAAAGTGCTGTAATTGCTTCTGGAAAGAGATTCTAATTGAGTCTATATGTCCTTCATTAACTGTAAGCAAATAGTTACATGTTTAAAGCTGATTTATATGCTGTTAAGTGTAGGAGGGCTTGGTGACTGCGATGTTGACGAATGCCCAATGGGATAGATATATTTGTATCAGTCAGTTGTATTTTTACCTTGCTACGTGGTGCCTATTAATATTACTAAAAGTACTCAGAAAATTGAAAAAAAGTAATTTTCTTTCAGCATTTGGCAATAATCGTACAGTTACTATTAGGTTCCATTAAGTATACATTTTTAGAACATATCAAATTAATCTGTTAAATTTAAACGAAAGTAAAAAGATAAAAGTTTTAGGCAAGTGGGTACCTAACTTAACTTAGTCCACAACCCGAAGGAGGCATACTAAGCCATTGTGTCAGTGGTAGGATGGCCAGTTCCTTTGCTCTGGGAACTACAGTTTAACGTGGAAACCGGTATTTGACACAAAAAGTCGATCAAAATTATTTCTACATAATTTGGATTTTTGTTTCGCTTCTTTTGTGTATTAGAACTTATAACTGTGAAGTAGGATAATAATAAAGAACACGTACTGTGTTCATACACTTTATAACATATTAAGCGAATATTTACAAATACCTAAACAATAATCATACATGTACTGTACACTAAAATATCATTCTGACGAACCATCCCATCCTTCGTCGTCGGAACCTTCACCTTATGGCTCGTTCTCTTCTTGAGTACTCGGGTCCCATTAAAGTAATATTTTAATAGTTTCTGATTGAATGATTTAGATGTTTTGGGGTTTTGTGCCTGATGAAGCTCAAATACGGATCCTAAGTTAATGAAAGCCTATTAATGACATCTGTGTTGCACTAAACCCAACTAAGTTTTCTGGAGTGTCTCCCTAAATCGTCGAAAATATTTGTTTCTAGATTCTGCTGCTGCTTCTGACAGATTGCCTATCGGCAAAAGTGCATACTCTATTATAAGTGGGCCCTCAATCAATACTTCTTGTATAGGTGACATTGGATGCAACGAGTACAGTTCAGTGTACAGTACATCTTAAATTTTCGTGGCAGTGGGGAGTATTTTTTTTATATATATATATATATATATCTATCTTGTGCCCTATATATCATTCACATAATAGTAAAAACCTGTCAATCAATGTTTTGTTAATACCTATTATCTCTGCGGACATCATTTGCTAAAATCGGTCAAATCATCGAAAGATTTTCTAGGCCGACCCACAGTGGTCGATTGGATTTTATGGGGATTTCGATACATCTTTTGAACCAATCATGGTATTTCTTTAAAAACACACTCTCAGTTCTCTTAGCAGCCTGCCATTTTCTTTTAATTTCAAATTTAAGCCTTGAAAACTTTTGTTCGAACTGTTACGTTTGTTCGACCGTGAATGTCGGTTGATTTAAAATATTTTCCTCGACTAATTACAACTTTTGCACGAAATCATTTCCTTTCTCGTATTTAATCATATCATAAATAACTTTTCGGTCATGAGCATGATACCAGAAGAGCCCATAACAAAGAAAATCTTAGATGAATTAATGTGACGGAAGAAAAGTAGGTTTGTTTCATTGTAAATAATCTAGAATTTTTTCGAATAAATAGACGTTTGGCACTTTTTGGCACCTAATTTCCAATGAAACACCAAGATAGTACACTAAACTAATACCATACAAGAAATCAGACTCGGGAAAGGTCCGGAAATATAACAAAATCACTCTTTAATACTTTTCGTAATAAAAAAATCAGTACAAAATGAGTCAGCTTACAAAAATGTACAGAAATAAAGTTGTGCGATACTTTTGGATGTATGTTACTATTATTTCAGTTCTAGGTACCTGGCTGAACAATATCCATGATTAAAATCACCACTACTCACTTAACATCACTCACAAATTAAATTGGTACAACTTATAATTTTCTTGTATTTGCTTGGTAACAGTACGTGGGTCTTGGAATGTGCTCAGAAGATGACTGTTCACAGGGTGGGGAATGAAGCTTACTAAAATTAGCTGATTGTTATTCTATAGACATTTGCCTCGAGTCAGGTATATACGGGTTCTTGGAATTTGCTAAAAAAAAAATTTGACTTTTGATCGGCTTTTTGTATCAAATACCCCTGTGTGCCACGGAGCGTCCTGGCATAGCTTATATGGTTAAACACAACTCTCAAAATTCCTGCGCCTGCCGGGATTCGTGCCCGGGGCAGCGAACGTTTGGAAAGCAAGCGCCTTAGCCACTGAGCTACCAGAACGCACAGCGTGAGGATCTAAGTGGATCTTTATTCTGAAGTAAAATAACACCAACAAAAAAAAAGTTTTTTTTTTTAATTTGTATATAAAACTTCCGTTAGCAAAAACGCTTTTTAATAATAGTTGTCAGCAATTATATCTCATTCAACTACGAGTTTGTGACTTGTTATTATTGTATGTGTTACTTACTCCTGACGACATTAATACACAAGCTTCACATAAGTTCAGTTAAACACGCCCATGCCCAAAATGAAAATGAAAATACATATCTATCCTGGCCTGCTAATTAACGTTAGTAAATTCATTTTCTTTCAATCTAACAACTCCATGAGACACATTAGCAGTTTTGTTCGCAAATTGTATTCAATTTGTGGTATTTAAAGGTTCTGTTTCTGAAAAATTTAGCAGATGTGATGATGGTACGCGAATCACGAGCCATGTACCACAATGTGACTCTTCTTTGGCACACTATTTCCAAATGTCTCTCAGTGGTATTAGGATTCACAACATATGTCGACCTCCATCATTCGAATAAATCAGCTGTTGCTCCTACTAACGTTGTATATTGTTCCATCTGAATACACGAGGAGAGAGGAGGAGTTATGACGGTGTGGAAAAGGCTTTGAATATTTTCCCAGCATACACGCTCCCAACTGTCAACACGACGAGGTGTGGTGAACAGGGAATAACATCGCCATAGCACGGTCTATAACTGTCTATTCTGCCATACACTGAAACAGTTGTTATCAGGATTTAAATTTATATTCAGTGCTAAGAAGTTGAGCTCTAAAATGTGAGAGCATGAACTATTATTATGGTATAAAAGGATTATCCCTTATTAATAGCATATCTTTTTAAAATAGATGCGCTACCATTCACAATCCTTCCTATTGTAATTAAAAAAAATCAAGGTCATAAAATTTCTGCCATATAATAATATACCGTTAAGCAAACATTGAAACGACAACATATTGGAAACAAATTGCACAGATCGAATTAATGTATGGCTCTGATAAGTAGTAAGATTCTCTCGATTTAAATTTATAAGCTGTTGCACTCTCTTGTTAACTCAGAGTTCGTACAGAAAACATGAGGCAATATATTGACCAACAATATCGTTGACTTCCTATCCATTTATTACCCTAGTTTCTACAGGTGGTATAAAGATTTGGTGACCTCTGCACATTGTAATAACGAAATACATGACATTTTATTTTTCACAGTTTAGTGAATAAGTATCGTCATGTTTTACAGATACCCGATGTTTCCGTTAGTAAATGTACTGAGTTGAGATAGCCTTATACGAATTCTGAAAATTAACTCATTTTTTGCTACACTTGGATAACAATTATCTTTAGAGACATTAGTAATGGTTGTGGATTTACTGGAACGATGGGAAGGGGGAACTGATTTTTGACTGCTGATGGCCTCCACCTTGTTTGAAAGTCATTATTTTAAAAAATGATTTTGTGTCTTTATCATATGAGATGTGTAAAAATGCTTATGATACTGTAAATCAAAAATAAATTACAGCGAAATTACGACAAATTATTCATTTTAAAATGTTTTGTTTCGAAATGTGTTGTATCATCCAAAATCGTGTTTGCTGAATATTTAGTAAATTTAAACAATCCAGCATCAGGATTTTTTAAAGTGTCTTTAGTTTCCAGAACAAAAATCAAAATTGTTCTTTTAACTTTGGCACAAATTATATACTAGTTAATAGTGAATTTTATTTTAGTGAGTATATTTACGATTGGCAAACATTCGGTGATGATGTTATGCAGCTACGGAGTATGAAAACAGATACACAGTAACTGGGATGAAATTTAGAGTAATCTAAAAGTACATAGGGTAATGTTGTAGGTAGGTCTCAAATCTTATTTCTGAGTCGTATGTCAATGATTGAAATAAGACACTTTTCTTTTTTAACAAAGAATGCTTCGCTTTTGTTATTCTGTTATTCGTATTGCTTTTGCTTCGATCATCAGATGAAATTTTACTTCCTACGTAGCAATAGTCGCTTATTTATTCCTATAACATCTTTTTCTAAATTATACATATATTCCTTTTTGTTTACAAATTTCATTCCTCCCAGCTGAAGGCTTTCAGGCAAACTACCTAAACGGGAGGGAAGGGGGATGGAAGGTTGACGTGGGCTTACGAAGGAACCAGCCCGAGGAGGGACTGTGGGAGACCACGTTAAATCACAGTCAGGAGGGCGGGACGTTATAAAATCCCAAGCTCCTGAATGTTACGTATGAGGGTAACTTATTTTATGTAATTCATTCTTAACATAAGGACAGAGATAAACAATATAAGATTCGTTGACCACGCAAAACCGGCTGTATGGATTTTAGTGGGTTTTTTGTTAGAAATAGACTGAATTACCAGCGCTTTCCACGGGCACTTACCATATACATGATACTGGATGCTACTATTTTTATTGTCACTGCAAACTATAATATGCCATTTAACCTACTTCAGAGAGTCGTGAATCCATTGGATTTCTCACTGCACTTACGACATTCTTGGCTACGCGTTGGCTGCAAAATAGTCCGTGCTAGTATTTTCGCAAGAGGAGCTGATTTTGTCTCCTATCCCATTGTAAAGAAAAAAAACCGAGTTAGTTTAATATTAAATTAACCATTAGTGCTTTCATTTTTCATTATTTTTATCTTGTTTTGGTTTATATTTAGTCCAAATTCTTCCCCCAGAATTTTGTTTTTGACACGATTAATTTCTTGTTATTTTACTGGAAGCTAGGAAAGAAATAATTAAATACTTACTATATAGATCAACCCTTCAGAACAAGCAATATTTACACAATTTACACCAGTAATTCCTCATTAAACTTGAAAAGATTAAGCAATTAGCGTAGACAAACCTTTAATAACAGGCAATATTTAATACTTGTTGCTATCGTTTCAATTTCGTTTAGGACTTAACGCCAGTTAGGAAACTAAGTCGCACCTGCTACGAAACCAATTTGTAACGCGCGACTGGAAGGGATGGGGTGGGGGAGGGGTCTTTAATTAGGGATTCAACAGCGTGAAAACGTGAGAGCAGTTTCGAGAGCGTCGCTAGTTGAGAACTCCGCCCTAGGACAGCTGCAGCAAGCTGCCCCTGGGTTAGGCTGCCTAGCACTGCATTCACCGCAATAAGTACACTACCGTATATTACAAGCGATACCATACAAACTTAACGCAGTGGATTATCATGCTACGTTTCGGACCATTTTTTTGTTTTGATATTATATATAGTTGATAGAAATGTACCAACAGTTACGTATGAGAAATGCTTTACTTTTTCAAGGATGTACTGCACTTGCAAGAACTTTCATTGAGAAGTTCCTGAAAGCTTTCAGAAATTAGTAAATTGATATTTTAACATTCAAAATACATAAAAAAGAACAAAAAAGATAATTTTTTTAACTGTTTCGAACCATGGGTTTATAAAAGAATGAAAAATGTAAGAATAAAACAGGTGAAGAAGCTGATGAAAATCTTGAAGAACCGTTTATACTTAAACACATTTCAATTACGAAACTCAGCACTGTGTAATGATTAATGCCTGAATGATTCTATAAAACGCTGTAAATAAAGGAAACGGAATAGAAAGTTGACCGGTTTTCTTTTATGGTATATGTTTTAGGATTGAGGACTAAGGAAGCCAAAATCTAGTGAAGTTATATAAATCCAGAGAAACGTAGCTATTCAGTGAACATAACAATCATATAAATGATAGTTATTGTTATTGAAATTACGCTTCACTTGGAAACTTTTCATAACAGCAAAAATTTCAGTCGAATAAAATGAATTTGAGTTATTCAAAAACATCCTAGCCAAATACTCCGACAATTTAATGAAAAAGTGTTTACTAACATCATGAAAAAATCAATAAAAATAATAATCAACAGTTATTCGTTTATTCTTAGAAACGTTTCCAGAAAAATTTCCTATTGTCACCGTAGGTGATGCTCGTCATTTTCGACGGGCGTTTGAACTGGTATTACATATAGTAACAGTACTTAGAAGAAGCACAATAATTATGTACGTAGCGAACGAACCACGGAAAGAAGTTGTTAGGCAGGCGTACTTCAAGTTATTACAGGTTAGCTATCCGAAAACCGACTTCCCTTTTGCTCCAGAAGAATTGTCATGCTACAGTTTGGGAAATTATATTTATCTTTGAGTTTCATGTTAACGACACAATACCTAAGGCCATTAAGGGATGTATGAAACATACCTTTCTTCTTCTCTAATTTTATAAAACTCAAATATAAAAATTTTCTTGCCAAGTCAAATGTGTTGTGCAGTGTAGAGTTTTTTGGTTTGGACTTAAAGAACTTGAGTTTTGTAAAGTGCTGTTTACTTTTTGTGCAAGATCATTAATTTTGGTGCCAAAAAGAAACTGTACGATCATCAATAACTTGAATTATTCGCTGATATTATATTTAATCATAGTGTCATGGGGACTAAAAGGTAAAAAATTGAGTGTTATGTTTTATAATAGAAAGTCAATTAGCTGTATTGGTAGGTAAACACTTTGTACAAAGAAGCTTCAATATTTTGTTTGCTGTATAAATTAAACCAAAGCTCTGGTTGAATTTTACGAGCAGCTTTCCTGGAAAGCCGAATCAGAAACTTTTAGAAAGAAAAATAAGGTTTTAAATATCACAGGCTTCGAGGCGAAAATGGAAGTTTCGCCCTATTACTGGGTTAGAAGCACGTGCAGGGCGACAAAAGAGAACATCGTCTTAAACGCTAATTGGCTGTTTTTCCTGGAATCTTTTAGCGCTCCTGATGCATAGCGGGGTATTAAATATTTGGCATGGCACGTCCGGCTATCTCTCCAACAACACTTCTTAACAGCCGGGCCTCTTTCGTAACTACTTTCTGTATGGAAGAGAGTAACTATATCAGGATGGTGAACATACATCTTTACGATTGTTTTCGGTATGATGCGTGTGAAAATTTTGAAAACGCTGTTTCGAGTAATAAACAAATAAGAAAAAATCTGATGGCCTGATATCAGATGTACACAAAACTTTGAGAAAACGGGACAGCTCGTTCTTGGCCGGAACCAAGTCTATCAGCAATTGCGACATCCCTATTCTCGCTTCTAACACATGGACCTGTTTCAAGCATACAAACAGGTTTTCTATTCCTCCCACTTCTCTCAAAAGAAAACTCACTTTAAATTACTTTCTTTAACTCTTTTCAATTCACTTCTTCTACTCGAAATATTTCAAATTTTAATGAAGGGTATTATCATTGTAGCAAATAATAAAACAATACGCACTCAATTCAATTTATTATGTGCTTGTTGCCGAACAAATCAAAACAACACAAATATCTTCAGAAAGTTCGTTACTATTAAGGTCCTATATTAATATCTTTCAAAACTGTCACATTCTACCCATTCATACAAGTCGAGACTGTTGCCTCCGCACAGCGGCGGCCCTAAGACGGTGCGAGCGGTGCGACCGCACCGGGCGCCGTCAAATGGGGGGCGCCGAATATGCAGCGAGAGATCGTCTGCGCAAAAAATGAAAAAGAAATTCTATAATAATCCAGCTTTTAACACACATCATATAAGAGTTTATAAGAGTAAGAGTTTCAGCTTAATGCATAGTCGTATGTTATCATAGAATAGAGTCAATTCGAGTTTCTACTCGAGTCAGTTAGAGTTACTCAAATCATGAAAATCACAACTCGTTCCAAAGTTAGCACCCTCCGGTGCCGAGTCACGCCTCCCACAGCTGTTTCCTGCCTTTCCAGCTGTAGTCTTGAAGTTCATGCATGTGGGTACATGTGCATGGGGCGAGATTTAACCTATTTATCTCTTTCTACCATATTAGATCCTCGATGATTACAATTAACGTTGGTATCGTAAGTATTTACACAGTTTGTCTGTCTTTTACAGACAACACATGTCACTAACCTAAACAAAAACAAAAAAAAAAACAGTATTTAAAAAGAAAACAAAACCAAACCAAGACGAAATTGGAAACGCATCAAAATTGCTGGCAATTTTTTTTAGAAATCCTTTGAATCGTCACCAGAACTAGTTCGACACGAGATGGAAGAAAACTTTTAATAGACGTTATTCAGACGAGGCTCATGATAAAGAGCAGCATGTGCGAGAAGATTTATCTATGGCTGGAGCGTCGTCTGCTGTTCAAAAAATTACAAATGGATATACAGGACCTACCACCACAGTCGCCTTTTCAAAGTACAAATTTTGACGATATTTCAGAATTGTCGCTCATTGACTCTGCTGGCACAGATGAAATAATTATTAAAGCAACGAAAACTTCCAAGAAAAAATTCATGGACGTCATTTTTCAAATACATATTTTCAAAGAGTAACACCAAATGAAGAAACTTATAAAAGTAGATACCTTGTTTGTTCTAGATAAAGTATATAATTTATATGTTATTTATTCAACAGAATATCTCATTTTTATTTGGGAAAAGAAGGATTCGATTACTGGATTTACTTATCAGAGTGTCTAAAAACTCTATAAACTTCCTCAGATCACAATCACGCCATGCTCACTTGGATAGAAGCGTTGATTCCATTAAATAACTTCAATGAACTAGAAAAGCATTTGTAAACACAGACTGAAGACGAAAAATCGCAGTGGGTTGCTATCCTCTAATGAATGATGTCTTGTTTAGAGGAAGCTTTGGATATGAAATACTTTTGATGATGGTAACTTCCTGGGTTTGTGATCCTGTGATGATGAAGCATCTCCGCCGTATTGCTAATAACGAGGCTAATGTCTTATTATATTGGCAAAGGTATTCAAAACGAATGAAGTTTGTAATAAAATTTTCACTATGGTTGTGTCATCTAAATATTTTTCCATCATACTGAATTGAACTCCTGATGTAAGTTACGTCGAAAAATTATCTTTGACATTGCTTTTGCTGATACCAATGAAGACCAAGTCTATGTGAGTGATTATTTCACTGTGCTTACAATCCGGAAAGTGACTCTTAGGGACCTGGGAGCAGGACTCGCTGCCATGTTTAGCATTAATTCTTTGCGAAAGTTCGATTTGGATATGAAGGATTATCGAGGCCAAGGATATGACAGTGGATCCAATTTGGTAGGAGGAAACAAATGCGTCCAAAGCAAAATTCTGAACCAGTATCTTCGGGCATTTTTTAATCCACGTAATTGTCATTAAATTTGGTAATAGTGCCGCCAAAACATCAGTTACATCCGTTTCCTTGTCCGGATTTCTTTGAAGAATATTTGTTTTTATTCTCTCGATAAAAAAGCGATGGGAAGTGGTATTCAAGCACTTAGAAGGAATACCGCCAAAAAAATTTGCGAAACTCGTTTCAAGAATAAAGTTTATATTATCGCTACAGTTCGTTATCACTACTCTTCAGTTCGTGACGCCCTTCTGAAACGAATTATTCAGTTGCAGCAACAGATGCCTTGTCACTTAGCCATATCATGGAGAAATTTGAGATCATAATTACAGTGGTGACTTGATACAACACATTGTTTCAAGTACACGTTGTAAACCAAAGGCTGTGCAGACTGAAAGTGGATTTATGAAACTCTTCACAGTTGCTGAAAAACAGCTCGAGAGTGGAAGGGGATATTCTACACCACCCCGAACCTGGTACTGACATGTTGAAATTTGTTTTGAATACTTCGTTATAATGTCCTCTTCAAGTTTTACACTCTCCTTTCTCGGAAAAGTCGACACGAATAAATTAAAAATGCCTAAATATGAGAATGACGCGCAGATATTAGATGCCGCAGGCGCTCAAAACCAATTAAAATCTTTTGAAACGATGGTTAAATCTTTGTTGTAATATTTTCTTGCCCTTTTAGCTATATTTTGTTGTAAAACGTCGCACGAAATTAATTGATAGAAAAGTTTTATCCGGGAGGCAGTACAACAAGGCTCGCCATCTTAGAATCGATACAAGAGGTCAGAGATAATCGATTGTTTCCATTTCTGAGATGGATGCCGCCGAACGAATTTCCTTTTTACTCTTGGTCCAGGCCGAATTTCAACTTAACTACGATCACTGTGACAAAACGAACCTGTTTAGGTTGATATGAACCCTGTACCGATAATTTTAATTTCATTTTTGCATTGTTGCTAACATTTCACGGTTGTAGAGCGTTCACATTTGGCATTTTTAATTTAATTCGTGACGACTTTTCCGAAAAAGGAAAGTTCAAAACGTAAAGAGGACATTGTAACGAAGCAGTTAAAACAAATTTCAACAGGTCAGTACCAGTTTCGGGGTGGTGGAAAATATCCCCTTCTACCCAGCTCGGAATTTGAGAGAGTGCTAACTCTGATAACAGACAGTTAGAGAAGTTTATTCTCAGACTGGAAAATTTCCTATTATTAACCCAGTCAGATGCCGAAGAAAGTAAAGATTTTTTGAGTATGAGCCGTAAATGAAGAATTGTTTACAATGAACGTGTTTTAGCATATGATCGATACAATAGAGAATGTGTTGGTCACGCTATTAGCACAACATTCCAAGGCGTAACCAAGATTAGGTTCAGAGTGGGGCAAAAAAAAAAAAAAAAAAAAAAAAAAAAAAAAAAAAAATTAAAAATACTTGTTGAAAATGGTTTTACCTGGGGCAAAAAAACACACGAATTTAACCTGTTTAAGCATTATTCTGCGAGGGTTCTGGCAAAATTTTGGTAAAGTTTATTTTTCGGTATTAAAAGTGGAAATTTTCATTTTCATATATTTTCAATTTTTACATATTCCAAAAAATTATTAAAACTGTGAATTTGACGTGTAAGTGAAGTCAGTATTGTGTTCGCCACAGTAGCTTAAATAAATCTTTTCAAACAAGTAGTATTCCTCTTTACTGTTGTTTCTCATTCATTCCGCTATACTGATCTTTCCGAGGTTTGAGTTATTATCATATATAAAGACTATCTTTTGCCCGCAGCTTTGCTCGAGTGGAATTCATAAAGCATTCATATACATATTCGTATCCGAATCCCACGGGAACTGCTATTTGGGACGAAAGTAGATGGATAATACATTATTCCAAATTTATCCTAAGCAGTTCAGTAGTTTCGACCTGAAACAGTAAAAAAATCCAAGGAAACAAACTTTTACATTTATAATATTAGTAGGATGTAAAAACTGTATGATATCTTCAGTCTATTTATATGGACACCTTAATCACGAATAAACGATTGCTCATTTGGGGAGCCACGATGAGATCTCGCACCACCTGAAAAACTTGCCAGGGCCGCCTCTGCCTCCGCTATGCCATATCTATACTGTTCCACTACTTCTTGCGGTCTGCAAATGTATGTGACGAGTGTATGGTACTGCGTGGCATCTAGCTAACTGGCGGACCTTTCTTGCGCCGCGACAACAATGGATTCTCTAACTCCAGAACAAGGTTTCATTATTACTGTTTTAATCACTATTTCAAGAGAACAGAGAATTTATAATTTACTTTGAAATAACAACTGTAATTAGAAAATATTTCGGACCAGGGTAGGCTGGTTACTTTTGGCATATATGTCACACACTGTCCAGCTATCTAGATTTCAATTTTCTATGGTTTACCGAGATCATTCCATGCGAATTCCTCCCGTTACCTGCCCCCTCCCCTTCACCCAATTCTCTCTCATCTCCAATGGTCTCAATGTCGACGAAACAAGCCTGAAGATTGAAGTAAAAAAAAAATCTACTACTAATATGTTCTCAGACACAACGGAGATAGTGAAAAAGCAATTTAAAGAAACAACTTGCTCAGTTGGCTGCGGAACCGTGGTTATGTCACACGCTGACATGGGGTTATTTGGTTCGATTCCTGGTAGTAGAAAAAATTTTCACTGTGAGGACCTGGACGGCAGCGTAGGAGAGGAGCTGATGCATAATTACTTATCACTAAATTGTGTGCCAGCGTCCCGGGTTAAATTCCAAACCTGTCTGCAGTGCTTATGAGCAGTCGGCACTGTTAACGGCGATTCGTCCATCGTATGGATACGTTGAACCTGACGGCCCTGGGTGTCTTCCGGAAGAGTAGACCTGAATGGGCCGGCCCCAGATATCACCATCTCCCGTCTTCATCTCTCACTTCATGCGACACTAATAACACTCCGTACTGAGCAAACACAATATTATCACAGTAATCCACACATACACAGTTGAAGGCAACGAGAAACCAATCCAATTCATCTTCTCAAGAAAGTTTCCATGGAGGGGTTCACCTTCTATGGTAACCACCTATTCCCGGAAACAGGTATGCCTTCATAAGAGGAAGTTTTAAAAACATATATCTGCTGCAGAAAGTACAACACGTTTGAAGCTGCAGCAGCACAAAAATAAATTCAGATTTTATTAAAGTTTTCTGTGTAATTATAAAATAAAATTTCTTTTTTCATAGATTTCATATTCCACGCGAAATATTAGTGCTGTATACTAAATCTAGGAACAGTCATCACAGACTTTTTATATAACTAGTTCTTTTAGATATTTTAAACCTGTATAGTTTTTAACTTTTTTAAACTTAACGTTCATGGCAGTGTTTAATGTCATGAAAAGATAATAGCTCTGATAGTAAAAATAAGATAGACACTTTTTCACCAAATGGTGGGTCAAAGATTAAAATGTTCGTAAAGTGAGCAATGTGAAGACAAAGATTGGAATATATGATACGCCTAATTGAGAAACACTGTTGTAATTGATATGTTGGGATGAAGACGATAGATCAGAAAAGGGATAAATAAAGCAATGCGTTGGACCTGTCGATACAAGAAATTATAGATTGTATCATTTATACACTGTCAATGTATGTAAATAACACCTCTCATCATGAATGAAACAGATATCTTGAATTTCGCAATGTTAATTATTGCGATGAACATCGTAGAATATCTTTCATTTAGCTTGTGGGCACTGAAAGAAACCAAATGCTTAAAAACAGAATACAGGAACCAATGTCACACACTGTCCTGCTATCCAGATTTCAATTTTCTATGGTTTTAAACTCATAGACGTTGTTGATAGAGGCATCACCGTCTTCCAGATTAAGAGTGCGAGTAAATACAAATGTTCCTGTAACCGGTCAGTAGGGATTTTATCTAAACAACTTAACTTTTTCTCTAACTTATAACCACCATTTAATTCAAAAGAAAACTAGGCCTACACCTAAATAGAAGGGGGAAGGGAGTACTTTCTGAGTTGTTAGCTAAAGCAGTGAGGGAGCCCGTTTCCAGTGATGATGGGGTCAGGACTGTGCCTTTTTTAGGTTAGGGGCTGCTGGTGAAGGGACAGAAATAGATTATCAAAGTGATACTGATTGCAGATTCGCGATGGGGAAAGTCACAGATATTAAAGAAATAGATGAAATGGCTGAAACAATAACTGACTGTGGTAAAAGTGGGAAAGAGGAGATAAATTCTGAAAATGTAAAGCCAGTAGTAAGGGTGTTAATGGTAAACTGTAGAAGTATAATGAACAAAGTAATCGAATTTGCAAACTTAATAGAGATGCACGAACCACAAGTAATAATTGGGGTAGAGAGTTGGTTAAAAGAAGAAGTACTACACAGTGAGGTTTTTCCTGATGGTTACAGAGTGTACCGCAGAGATAGAGGAGCAATTGGTGGAGGAGTCTTCATACTAGTGAGCAAAAACTACCACAGTTCACTGGCGTTCATAGATCAAGACCATGAGTTACTTGGGGTAGATTTCTGGGGTAATAAGAAAGAAAAAATCAGAGTTTTGGCTGTTTACCGCAGTGGAAGAATGACAGAAGAGGATGAGGCTCTTGGGTAGAAATTAAATTCATACTCAGATTTCAGAGGTGAGAATAGAATGATCATCATCGGCGGGGATTTAAATTTACCAGGTGTAAACTGGGAAGGGAATAAGATAAATAACACAAGGGAACAAAGATTTGCAAATATCTTAATAAGGGAAGGAGGATTTACACAAGTGGTTGAGCAAAACACTAGGGGACAAAATATTTTGGATATATTTCTAATTAAGCCCGATGAAAACCTTTTGAGGTATCAAGTAACTGAAGGAATAAGTGATCATGAAGCAGTTCTGATGGATATTAGAGGATTCAGTAAACCAGCAGCCAAAAATTGAAGGGGGAAATAGGTACAATTATAAAAAGGCAGAGGTTTCAAATTTGAAGAGATATTTCAGAGAACAATTCAGCAAATGGAAGGAAGGCTCAGGTACAGTAGAGTCAAGGTGGGAAGAGTTCAAGGAGATAATAAGAAAGGGGAAGAAAAATTTATTCCAAAGCAGAAAATAAAGAGAAGTAGAGAACCTATGTACTATAATAGGGAAGTGAGGAGGTTAAAGAGGTTGGTAAGAAAAGAACATAACAGAGTTAAGAGACAGCAGGGTAGTAGGGAATATTTAAAACAACTAAACAAGGACTTAATAACAGCAAAGAAAATGGTTAAAGATGGGTTTATGAAGAGTATTGTCAGTGCAGGAGGACCATTGAATGATGCATCTAGAAATTTCTATGGGTATATCAGGAAACTGAGGGGAAGGGAGTGTGTAGAGACACTTATAGGTATGGATGGGGAAGCAGTTACTGACAATTTGAAAAAGGCAGAGATTTTAAGTAACTGGTTCAGTGAAAGCATTAGGGACAATGAATCAGAAACAGGAGGGTCTAATTCGGAGAACGAGCTTAACAACACAATTAGAAATGACGATAGTAAAAATTTGATATCCATCCTGAGGAAATCATGAAGGAAATAAGAAAGCTGAAAAAAAAAGGAGCTGGTGAAGATAATATTACTACAGATATCTTAAAGATAGCCGGATGTGGCATTGTACCTTATCTTGAAATATTATTTAAATTGAGTCTAGACACTTGCTGCTTACCACAGGACTGGAAAAGTGCAATAGTAGTACCGGTACATAAGGGAGGGGTGAGAAATAGAGTTGAGAATTACAGGCCAATCAGTTTGACATCAGTGGTAGGTAAATTAATGGAAAGATTGATATGCAACCACATCAGAAATATATGTGAGGAACATAAGTGGTTTTCAAGCAGGAAACATAGTTTCAGGCAAGGATATTCATGCGAATCTCAGTTGGTGGGATATATGCAAGATATTTCAGATGAAATTAACAAGGGAGGCCAAATTGATAGTGTAGCACTAGATCTGTCTAAGTCGTTTGCTGGGTAGAAGAATTTTTAAAAGGTAGAAAACAGAAATGTAGTATCAAAAGAAGTGGAAGTAAAAATGGGTGTGCCACAGGGTAGCGTATTGGGACCATTGCTATTCATTATTCTAATGAATAATTGTGTTGATTGTTTACCATCTGAAATTAGATTGTTTGCAGATGACATAATGCTGTATAAAAGAATCAAAACGATAGAGGATTGTAAACAGTTGCAGGGTGATCTGGACAGGATATCTAATTGGGTTGGTAAACATGGAATGAAGATAAATGCAAAGAAGAGTTAGCTTATTAGATACACAAATAAAAAACAAAAGGTTAATTATGAATATAAGGTGGGGAAAGAATTGCTGGCTGAAGACTTGAAATGTAAATATCTTGGAATTACTTTTGATAACAAACTTAACTGGGCAGGACACATATGACAGGTGGTAGGAAAGGGTTTCAAAGTTCTGCACTTGTTGGAGAGAGTGATGAGGGGATGTACGAGAGAAGTCAAGGAATTGAGTTACAAAACTTTGGTCAGACCATTGCTCGATTATGATAGTGTAGTATGGGATCCTCATTTTATGTATCAAATACAGGAGTTGGAGAGGGTGCAAAGAAGGGCTGATATATTTGTTTCTGGAAATTATCGCAGAATGCAATCAGTGACGGATATGATAAAGGAGCTGGAATGGGATTCATTGCAAGACAGGAGGAGGATGAGGAGGGTCATGGGAGTGTACAGGGCATATACTGGCGATGAGGCATGGAAAGATATTGCAATAGGTATGAAAAGTAGTGCATGGAAGGGAAAAGATGACCATGACCACAAGTTGGCTCTCGATTTCAGGCACAAGGGTGTGGGAAGATTCTCTTTTTTAGGTAAGGGTGTCAGGGATTGGAATGAGTTACCACGAGAAATTATGAATAATTTACCGAAAACTTTGAAAGAATTTAAAGATAAAATTTGTAGAGGGCAAATGTAGGTAGGTGCAGGATAGGGGGAAGATGGGTGTGTAGGGAAATTGCTACCGGAGCCTGTGCTCCATTGCAATTAGATTAAATTAAATTAAAACAATGCAGTTACTTCTCTATTGTCGTTATCTTATGTAGTGGATGTAACAGTTTACAAGTAATAATAGTCTTGAGAGAGTTTACATTACATTATTAGCATTTCAAACACCGGAAGTGAATGAAACATTAAACACGGCAGATCTGTCGCCAGGCCGTTCAGCTCATAATACAGAAGGACTGCGCTAGTTAAATAGTATAACTCAGAGCCAAATTTTCAGAGTACGATAGTGCTTGTTTAAGTCACAGCTCTGTTACCTCAAACATTGTTTAGTATTAATTCCGTCTCAACCAATAAGTATTAATTCTCCGGTGACAGGAACGGTAAGTCTTTAAAATCTTTTCCGTCGTTGATACGTGATGAGGTAAATGATGTGTAAATATAAAAGTAATTAACCAAATGAAAAAAGAACAAATAACAAACAACACAACCAAACTGCAGTCACACAGGTCCCCCCAGAAAAACACATCCACAACACAGGCAGTTCAGACCAACACACAAACCACACAGGGCAATGAAAATAAGAGGAAATTATATTCAATGACATATTCTAACAAATACACACACCGAATCACAAACATTTGCAAAAAACAAGGCATCAACATTGCACTGCGCACAACTCAGTATAAAAACAAATAAAACCCCAATCAGACACAAATACCACAACTCAGGCATTTACCAACTAACATGTCAAAAATGTGAGGCAATAAACCAGGGCAGACTCAAAGAAAATTCCATATCAGATACAAAGAATACACGAGAGCACTTAAATACAGTAACCATCCTAAATTCGCCGGACACCTTGTAGAAAATGACCATTCTCCAACAATCATAAACACAGATATGCAAATCCTCACTATTAACAATTACAGACACAACACACTCACTGTACAGGAAAACTTCTGTATTCATAAAGCAAAAAATGAAGGCAAACAGGTACTAAATGACCAGGTAAATCTCACAAATCAAACGTTATTCAACTCGACAGGCAAAATAAAATAAGCAAAAAAATAAAAAAACACACACACACACAAATACAACACACATAAATATAAAATAAACTGACAGAATCAACACGCTTTCACGCACTTTCAAAACTCACGCTATCGGCACGAGACACGACAAATACAAACAAGATGGCCCCCGCAGACAACCGAATGACGAGAAAGCGCACCACGAGACACGACATAAACAAACCAGATGGCCACAACAGACGACCGAGTGATGAGAAATTACCAGTTTTGCAAATTTGTAAACATGATGCAAGCAGAATATGCTTTGGTCAATAAAACGAAGATGCACAGCTTCATACGATAAATAACCAACGTAAATGATAAGTAAATATCAACCATAAAAATATTTCATGTTCATAATTATGTATTAATATAATTTAAAATGTCTGTAAAACAGTATATAAAACTTTAAAGCAGATTCGTTGCTGACGATGCCTCGATGAGGGGTGAAATGCGTACAACACAGCAATAAACAAATTAAACAGTTGCATTAGCGTTATTATTTCAATTATTAGTTAACTGAGCAACTGCGGCAAACTGGCCTGCAACAAAATAGCATGTGTAAAACAGTTGGTAAAACTTGATATCCCACGCAAGCAGTTTTTATTTTTCGTTATGTTTCCATTATTCGTAATGTGCTGCAGCATGGAAAAATGGAATAAATGGCTCTACGGCAGCACACGCGCCGTCGAAAAAGTAAGCGCATTCGTCCGTAGCGAAACTCCGCTCACTCAGCATCCAAGTGTCACAAACGCGTGGAGATGTGTTTGGTAACATTTAGAACCGGCGCGAAAGAATTACAAGCCGCCGGCTACGTGCGGGGGCTATTTTAAAATTGTTATTTCTCTCTGCCGTTTATGTTCTATTGACCACTCAGAGATGATTTACACTAACGGGACGAGCCAGTGTTTCCATTTGCCTGCGGACGGTGGAATGTGTGCTAATGGGTGTTATGTAATTCTGTTAATGTAACATGTGTTTGTGGATAGATAACGGGACCACCAAATGCCCTTCTAGCTTTAGACATCGCGGCGGAAAACCACATGGAAGCTGCAGGATGGTTCGCACGGTGGTGGTGCTATCTCAACTTGCTTTGTCTCTGTAAACCAAACTTTTGGATGACTATCCAAGAGTGCTTAGTTGTTTTGTTTAACAATTTTTAGCTATAAAGGAACTATCAGCATTCTGTTCACTAGCAAAGCATGCTTGATACTTTCACAAAAACTATTCTAGTTCCGCAATTGAGTTATATTTCAGTTATTTAATTGCCTTCAATCACCAAAGTACACAAATAGTATTATGTGAATTATTTTCATTGCATTTTCAATTACACAACACTTACGTACACACAGATAAACTATTCGATAGCTCAATTTGGGATGGAAACACAAAGCTGAAAAACAAAAGCAGTAAATTTCTCGTGTCTGCCACGAGATATTTAATTTAAGGAATCACTTTTCATCCATTTTTTTAATTAAACAAAATTGCAATGGAGAGCAAGCACCAGTGGCAATTTCCCTACACGCCCATCTTCCCCCTTTCCTGAACCCACCTACATTTGCCCTCTAGAAATTATAACTTTAAATTCTTTCAACGGTTTTGGTTAATTATTCATCATTTCTCTTGGTAGTTCATTCCAATCCCTGATACCCTTACCCAAATATGAGAATCTTCCCACACCCTTGTGCCTGAAATCGAGTTCCAGCTTGTGGTCATGGTCATCTGTTCCCTTCCATGCATTACTTTTAATTCTTACGTGACTATCTTTCCATGACTCATCACCAATATACGCCTTGTACACTCCTATGAACCTCCTCACCTTCCTCCTGTCTTCCAATGAATCCCATTCCAACTCTTTTATCATATCTGTTACTGATTGAGTTCTGCGATAATTTCCAGAAACAAACCTGGCAGCCCTTCTTTGCACCCTCTCCAACGCCTGTATTTGGTACACAAAATGTGGGTCCCATACTACATTACCATATTCAAGCAATGGTCTGACCAAAGTTTAGTAGCGCAAATCCTTTCCTTCTCTCGTACATCCCCTCATCACTTTCTCCAACAAATGCAGGATTTTGAAACCTTTTCCTACTAGATCTCCAATGTGTCCTGTTCAGTTAAGCTTATTTTCAAATGTAATGCCAAGAGTCTTCAACAAGCAATTCTTTCCTCACCTTATCAGAATAATGAACCTTTAGATTTTCATTTCTAATAAACTGACTCTTCTTTGAATTTATCTTTATTCCATGTTTATCAACCCAACTTGATATCCTGAACATATCACCCTGGAGCTGTTTACAGTTCTCTGATAAGAACAAATAACAACAAATGATTTAAATTTATTTGATGTGTACCAAAGTAATGAAACTAAAACTGATGATCCATAGTAGTGTCAATTTTGAATAACACTTTTCTCCTGGGAGACTGATACAAATTAGTTCAGAGGAACAAATGCTTTTAGCCGCCAGTGTCGCTGCGCGCGCTACGACGTCACTACACTGGATCAGGAAGGTGGGAGAGGACTAGACTGGAGTCCTGGTCCCCACGTGGCACCCCACGTGATACAGGTTAGGAGACTGTTTCCCGCAATCACCTGTGCGAATGCTGGGGCTGTCTCAATCTACACTTCACGAACAAAAATACACCCATCACAGAGAACATGTTTAACCAATCAGAGATAGACTGAAACACTAAGTATCCCCCATTAGAATAGAGCCACTGACTGTGCTCCACATCCTTGGAAGTTGATAATTACAGCACTCATCTTGTTGCGTCCTAGTTGGCTTTTACTTCCGCGAGCGGTTCGGAAGATGAGAGCTCAGAGGAGACTGTCTAAAGTTACCTTCTGAAGTCTCAAAACTAAGTTGGATTCGGGTTTTCAGACAAGGGAACTCGGAGTGGAATAACTGGTAGAAATAAAAACAAACACACACAAGAATTACAAGAGACAAGTTTGCAGCTCACGAAGACCGACTTACATCTGTAAACCTAAGTTCCGTCGGTAAGGCTTGCTAAGAAAATCAAGGTCTAAGGGAGGCGCGAGCTCTGGATTCTAAGTTCAACTCCTACATGGCATACTATTGTAGAAAGTCAACCTACTGGCGACAGAGACTAAGTCCTGTTCTGGCAACTGAGTCCCTGCCCGAGCCTAAGTTCTGCTTCCTCATGAAGCCTGAAGTCGAGAGTCGAAGGCCTGCTAGTCTAGCTGCCGTGCCCCGCTCCGGACAGCTTCCAACCCCACTCACTGGCGGCTGGTCCCTAACTAGCTCTGTTGCTTGCTGGCCCTACTCTGGCTTCAGTGGCCAAACGACCCCCTTATATATCGCTTGATTGCGTCCTTAATCTGCCTTCTAGAAGCTTCTGTCACGTACTCCCCCGGGTCACGTTGCAATACACATGCCTATCCACCTATTCGGGACCCCCGTGGCTGCTTCCCGGATACCTCTCTTGGTATCTTCCATACCTAATGACGTTGTTGATCTGTTTTCTGGAGACTTTCTAGTCGTTGCCTCACTAATGGCTCTTTCCTATACTTGCGGCTTCTCACGCAACTGAATATTCCTAACTATTTTGTGCTTATTTCACGATATTCGTGACACATTCGCGACAATCTGTCACAGAGGTCACACAGGTTTGTGATTGAAAATCGCTGACAAATAATATTAAAGGTTTCTAAACTGGATCTTCAACAACGGAAACCCCAACATCAATCTTACCAAACTAAATAAACATACAAAATTCTGAATTTTCTAAACAATAAAAAAATTATTTTATGCATAACCACACTAAACGAGTCTCCGACCTTGAGTGATGTAACCAGTATTGATGGAAACTGTGAATTTCCCGTAATTCTTTCACGTTTTCGTTTATTGAATCAATTCGTTTGTGCCTTTCAGATGTTTGTAATTGAATATAGGCTCATTAATCCTGCTTGTAACAAATTTCATAAACTGAAAGGTGGTAAGCGACTTTCTTGCTTGATAAAATTTAAAATATTTCGCAAAGCAGCTACGCATCAATCCATTTAGAGAACATCTCAGTATGCCTAATGTTCTCTAGTGTCCAATGCGAGGTGCGACATCTTGTAATTAAAAACCCACTTGCTCCCATGGTCGAGATGATAGCGGGTATTCGTTTTGCCACAACCCATTGTGTTAGCACAGCAGATGCTGGGTTTAACCACCAGATGTTATCACTGCTAATAACCTTCTTTTAAATCTAGAAACCAAACAAAAAGTTACAGACAAGAATTGGAACGTTTTATCCTGGAAAAATTTATGATATTTGAAACATCAAAAAAAAAAAAAAAAAGCTTTCCGCAGTATGGCTAGTGTTGTTAAGTGTTACTGTATGTTCAGAATATAGAGATGTGTATATATTTACTATTGTAAATATTTTATGTTGTAAATGAGAGAAGAAAGATGTTTGAGGGTTGAACCATATGCTAATCCATTCAGGTCTTTCCTTTCGATAGACACTACGGCACTTCCAATTTTATCATTCCCATCCGAGCGAATAAATGCTACTAATATTGTCGTATCCATCATACCACGACACGGAGGATTCCAGTTTGTCTTCTTCTAGGAAACTTTATTTGTGTGGCTAAAACACAAACAGGAAGTGAGCACCTATATCAGATTCAATATACACCAATAAACACAAATGGTTTGCTCATTTATATGTATAAAAAAAGAGACATGTTTGTGACAAAATTTTAAGAATTACAGTTGCTCAGGTGAAAATGATAGCCAACAAGTTGCATCAAATAGGTTTCTTTAATCTTGACCGCGGTTTCGACGATCATAAGATCGTCTTCTTCAGAAGGACTCATGGAATCACATATACTCAGAGAGGAGCCAAATAACTCTTGTCATATCGCAGTGCGATGTGCACTTATATCAATGGTCGGCGGAAGTCACCCACCCAACATGGACGCTATGGATCGGCGGACATATGTATTTAACATGTTTGAAAATGTAAAATTTACGTTATAACCATTGGCATGAGTGCACATCACACTGCGATATGACAAGAGTTATTTGGCTCCTTTCTGAGTATATGTGATTACACGAGTCCTTCTGAAGAAGACGATATTATGATAGTGGAAACCGCGGTCAAGGTTAAATAAACCTAATTGATGCAACTGGCTGGCTATCATTTTCACCTGAACAACCGTTGCTGAAACGCAGAAACTTTCAAAATTCCAAAATTTTAATTACACTTGCTTTAATCCTCTGAGTGAAGTGCGCTATTTCAACTGCACAGTTTAATTAAAAGAATTAAAATGCAAGATCATTTGTGTGAGAGTTTAAGAACTTCTTGACCATACGTCAGCAAAATGAAATAAAATTTAAAGTTGTTACTGTTCGTACTTGCTCATAATTGCGCGGAAAACTCTCGGGCGCTGTTAGGCTCAACATAAGGAAAATAAATACAAAATGATATTGCCGGCAAGAGGTGCAACAGGCTGGACTCCTCTACCGATGGTTAAACACACCAAAATACGACGAAAAGCTTATTACTTTTCGCTAGTATTCTTGGCGGCATTTCACTGTGTCGGTACTAGGCTTGAAACGGAAGTCATCTTTGCAAATGCGGATGCTCAGTGCTTGAAATTCACGGATGCAGATGTTTTGCGGAAGCGGAGGTGGAAAAATAAATTTATAATTATTTAGACTACAAAATTAAATTAAAATAAATTAAAAATCAAAATAAGTGTATATTTTATACCAGATTTTATCTTTTTCATAAATAAAGTCTGTTTCCATATAATACTACCATATTGATTTTTTTTTGCCTCATGTTTTAACAACAAAAAACGTGGGATGATTTCATAAGTGAATTAAATTATTTACATAGCTACGCACATGTATAAAACCCAATATTTGCCATATGAGCTTTGCATAGCTCGTGGCGCGACTAATTCAAGCACTAAGCCGCACATCTCCGTGATCGCTTGTTTTTTGCATATGGCTACACGACTTGTCGGCGTCGAGGTCATTAAAGGCGGGAATGGTTGGGGCTAGGAACGGGAAGGAAATTGACCTTGACCTTTTAAAGGGAGTATTCGCCTGGAGTGATTTGGGGAAACCATGGAAAACCCAAATCTGGATGCCCGTATGGGAATTCGAACCCGTGTCCTCCCGAATGCGAGGCCAGAGCGTTACTGCCCACCCACCACTCTCTGTTCCGTACACACCAGCCGCCTTCCCACCGCATTCAGAGTACAACTTGTAGCACCTAGGATGATCCGATTTTCGATAAATTTACTCTCGATGGGCCTTGAAAGGGTTACAGCACTATATGTAGGACGTGTTGGATGTTGTTGGTCTCCTAGGCAAACAAAACGGACCCTTGCTGTCCAAAAAACTGTGGATGTTGGAGGAAGTTATTGGAGAAAAAATCCTACGAGTGCGCGTGTGACAAGGACACATGGGGTGCCGCGAGATAGTTTAAGCGAAAAGGATTGATTGGAACATCTTGTTGGACCCCTTCTATTAGCGTGAATGGGTGAGCGCAAACTACGGTAGTTCTGCACGGATGTCCTCTAAGTTGGACCATGAATTGGCCGCATTTCTTTACATGCAAGTTCAAACTTGTTAATTCGTCGCTTGGATAATGAAACCGTTCAGTTCATTGTTACTTTCATTCCAAGATCATCACTAAAAACAACTACTTTGTTGTTAGCTAAGTGACAATGGGCTGAATCTCGTATAAAAGGAAAAGAATAATATAATTGCAATTTAAACATAACATCCGCCATACATTCGGATTAAAAATTGCGGATGCGAAAGCGGTAGTAGGATTTCACGCGAAATTTCCGCACTTGCGGATGTGGCTGCGAATATCCGTTACATCCATAGTCGGTACATGCCCAGTAAATTCTTTGATTAGTTCCAGCAGTAAGCCGAGCCCGCTAGCTGTTTATTGTGGTCAATAAATACTACATATCTCTGGAGTCTGGGTATACCAGACCAGTCGCTCGCCGGGTGCTCCTAATATCCACAGCAGCTTCGTCAGCGGCAGCGAGGGACTGTCCTTTGATTCCCTGCTGTACTGTGTCACTGAATTTCATTTACAAAGCGTGCCTGACCAAACAAAGTGTATTAATGCGTCGCACAAAGCAACCCACCGCTGTCCTGCTGCCGCATTTCAGGTCAACATTAAGAAGGTCTTTGAATGAATTATAGTGTATATTTTGAGGTATGTTTACAGAGAAAACATCCCAGATAAAAATGCAAAGAAATGTTTTTAGTTAGGAGGAGGCTGGAGAGTCTCTTTGATATATACGTTTTATTGACTTGTATGCGAATCGTAAACTTATTGCAGTGTTATTCTCTAAAGCGATAATTAAATTTTAGGTTGGAAGTATTATTTAAATTAAACTCGTTATTGTATCAGAACTTTAGATACTTTTTATACTATTCGAATCGTTTTGAAGGAGATTTTATATGGAATATAAATTCGATATGTAGAAATTTTTAATTTGTTGCTGGTATGATTTGTAGCTATGTCGTGCAGTATTCTTGTAGTATTCTAGTATGTTTTCTACCACTTTATACACAAACAGAACATCACAAGACACATTGGCCTAAAGAATACAAGGAGGCATCGATCTCCTCATCCTCTCCTATTATCAATTGCAATCATTAAAGTTTACAGCGGTAACTGAACTTAAATAGAGTTTCAGTAGCATTGAATTAAATGTTAACGCACTTCGAGTCAAAAAAATAATTTTTACCAACCCTTTGTTCTTATGTCATTATTTGCTTCATGAACAAAATCTTTATAACAGAAGGAGTTTTTACATCAGTAGTCTAAAAATTGTATTTAAATAGTCTCACTCACATGAAATACTTTAAAAATGGAACGTGTAATAATTTTATTCCTTTATATCTTTGTGGTGAAAACCTTTCATACTTGTTAGTCTTCGTGAAGGCCGAACAACATTTTTCGCAGTTAAAACCTTTGGGTGTCTGCCACTGCTTCGCGAACTTATTTAACTGTCTCTCACACGTTTTCCCTCACGGCAAAAAAAATCCGTTAGAGGACGAAAGCTCGCAAAAGGTGTAACTTCTCTTTCAAAGACGCTTCAGTTAGTCGTTTAAAAAATAAAATTAACACACCGTATGGCGCGAACAAAAGAAAATATCGACATGCTGGTTTAGTCGCGATGGGAGATCTCGCAGAGATGAATAAAAAAATCCACTTCTTTGTTCCTGTCATCTGTCTCTCGACTGGTTTGATGCAATCCTCCATTCCTTCCTATCTTGCGCTAGCCTTTTCATCTCACCCGTAACAACCCACGCCCTCACGTCCTCAATTACCTGCGTCATATATTCTGATCTCTGTCTTCCTCTGCAGTTTTACCTTACACTGTTCCCTCCACTAACAAATTAACCAAACCTGCATGACTCAAAATATGATGAACCATCCTGTCTCTTCTTTCTGTAAGACTCTTCCACAAACTTCTTTCCTCGTCCATCATTTCCAAAGGTCGATTGTTTCGTACTTAATCCGTCCACTTAATTTTTAAAATGCTTCTATAGCACCACATTTCAAATGCAGCAATCTTCCTTCTGTCTGGTAATCCTAAAGTCCATGTTTCGCTGCCATAAAGTGTGGTACTCCACGCATAGAGTTTTAAAAAGTTCTTTCTGAGTCCTAGATCAATATTCGAAACTAAAACATTTCTCTTTTTCATGAAGGCTCTTTTCGCTACTGTAATTCTGCATTTAACATCATTCCTGCTTCGGCCATCAGTTGTAATTTTACTTCGTACGTAGCAAAATTCATTAACTTCTGCTATCGCATCTGAACCTATTTTTATATTTAATCTACTGTTATTGGTATTATTGCTGCTACATTTCATCACTATTGCCTTGCTTTGATTTATATTCAGTCCAAAACCTTCTTCCAGTATTTTGTTTATGGTATTCAATAACTTCTCAATATCCCCAACCTGTTCTGCTAACAAGACCATGTCATAAGCAAACCGAAGCATACTGATTTTTTCTCCCTTAACATTTATGCCACTTTTAAATCTTTATTACACTTTCTTTATTGCTTCTTCTATTAATGGAGATAGACTACAACCTTATCTCACACTCTTTTTAACTGATCCATGTGTCTCATGATTCTCTACTTTTATTATAGCTACTTGATTCTTATAAAGTTTGTAAAGTATCCTTCTATCTCGTTATTTTAGACCAGACTTCTTTAAAAATCCGCTACGATTTCGCAATTGCTTTATGCAGGAAAAAGAATCTAGATAAGGTTTACAAGCTCCAAAGTTAATTTTTTGTGTAGTTATTTATTGAAATCTGTTTTCTGTTGGTCTCACATCTTAAAAGATTTTGTTTTTAAAGTAGATGCTAGTGAATTTACTTGAGCTAAATTTATACGCTGTGTTGAGATTAAGAAAGTACTCGACTGCCTTTTTGACAGGCATGAACGACTTGTAATTTTAGAAGAAATTAGGTTTGGCGGAGGGTGGATTACATACGACAAATCGTTCAAGAAGTATACTTGACAAGTCACAGTAGAAAGAACCACGAAACAAGGAGCACATATAAGGAAATAATTGCAATATTATGATTTGTTATTTGCTGTGAAAAATAATGAACTTTTTCGTAGTTACCGGAATATAATATCACATCTTAGTTTTTTTTTTGTTTTTTTTTTTGTAACTGATCAACGTCTCTTAACAGCGAGGTCTTTAGAGACGGGAAAGGATGGGGGGCAAGGAATGGGAAGGAATTCGGCCATGGCATTTTGAAGGAAGCATCCCGGAATTTGCCTGGAGTGATTTGTGAAACCATGGAAAACCCACATCTGGATGCCCGGACGGGGATTCAAACCGCCGTGTTCCCGAATGCGAAGCCAGAACGCTAACCGTTACACCACCACCACGCTCGGTCTATCTTAGGGAAGAGTAGCAAAAGAAGCCCACAGTATAAGATTAAAAGGAAAATAAATTTTTAAATTTAGAAGACATAAGAGCCCTCTTGTTGATACAGTGATTTTTTGAACTACGAAAATAACGACGATCGGTTTATAACTACGATTGGCCTCTGGTGAATGCCGGCTTCTTCTTTTCATTTTCGAAGTTGTATCCTGTCTCAAACGATCTTAACAGATCGTATTCCGAAGATTTTCCCAGTGAATCTGCGAGATGTTACGTCTTATTGCGTGCTTTACCCAACTTCTAAACCGGGACTTCCTTATTACTGGAACCGTTTGGATCTGCAGAACACTCACGTTGTTAAATAAATAACATGTAGATCATCAAATACTTTCAATAATTGCTTTCGATTTAAGATATCAGCAACTCAGAAGTTTCATGCTACTGGTTTTAGGTTTTGTTTGATCTTCAGACACTACAGTGACACCATACGAATCCAGTTTATTGTTATAGATCTTTTCATTGCTCGGAGCAAGTTTGTTATATTGTATTAACCTCTATGCCAGTCAAAAATAACGGGTCGAACGGATTTCTCTGGCAAGTCATTTGTTCGGAGCTTCCTAACCAAGTAGAACTAGATGACATGGGCGAAACTTTCGCGAATACGGTGAATAATAAGGTTAGTAATTTGTAATACGATGAAAGAAGAACCCCTTCGTTTGTAGCAATTGTTTAGTGTAATAGATACATAACAAAATACCTACAACATAGGCCTATTACGAAACAATTGGAAAAACTTTTAAACTTTTGAATGCGTAAAACATATGTATTAAACTGTCACTGATCTTAATGGAATACAACTATCCTGAACCAAATACACACAGAATATCCATGACGCAGTGGTATGTGTTGCTGCGATCGTAGTCAGTGAGAAAATTTCGCGAGTAAAATATTTACGTAGGAACAGTATAGAAAAACAAAAATATTTCTGTTGGAGAAAAAAATCATAAAAGCTACTTATTGAACAAAAAAACGTAAAGTTTATTGATAACTCTATGATACGTGGTGCTGCTATCTATCGGTGACGAGCTCAATCCTTGTTGATGTCAGTGAATCAGATTATTAACAATATCTTTGTGATACGTTCTGTTGCTATTTAGCGGCTTGGCTCTGAATTGACGCGCTAATTTCAGATTTATTGCTTTTGTCATCGAAGGGGCAAATTCTGAACAATTTTGTTCTTAATTTATGATATTGCCTAAGTAAACACCTTAATCTTTAAACTGATAGCTCATTTTTCGATTTCGCTTAGGTATCAAGGATGGTAAATAGCTCCTGACACAAAAACGCTTTGTAGAAATATTGAAATTTTTGCTATTAAAGGGTCGAATTGCAAAAACTTCCATTATTAATGTATGGTGTTACCAAAGTGGAGACTATAATTTTTAAAATGATATTTCCTTTATTGATTTCGAGTAGGTATCCAGGGACATATATGTCTCGTGACATAAAAAACGCATTTTAGAAATACTGAAATTTTTGCCGTTTAGGGAACAAATTTGCAAAAGTAACTTTCTTAAAATGTGATGTGACAAAGCGGAAATGTTAATCTTTAAAATGATACTTCGTTTATAGATTTCGGTTAGATATGAAGGGAGATAATGACTTGGGACAAAAAAAACTTCTTTTAGAAATAATGTATAGTATTTTTATAAAACAACGTTCAAGACAATTCCTCGTGATCTGGGCTGTAGCAAAAAGTTTCAGATGTCTACGTTGCCTAGGAAACATTTAACCTAATAGTAACCTCACTAAGGTATTGTCTGTGAAAACAAAGAGAATTAAAAAAGTGAGTTTAAGAACTTACATTATGCTGCGTAATACTAGATTCAATCCTGGTCCTGAATTACTTTCATCCGCATGAAGTAATGTTTTCAGAAACATGGCGCTGATGACAGCAACTTAAATTATTAAAAAAAAAAAAAGATTTAATTTCTCATACCTACGCTGTATCGTTAAATGCCTGTTATCATTTTAATCAAGACTAAATTTCAATGTAACCCAAAGTTCCATTAAGATTCATGTTCGAAAATGAAAGCTTTATTGCTAGATATTTATGTGCCAACAATTTAATGAAATCATCTTCGTCCAAAGAATATAAATAAAGAAAAATAAACTAAGAATTAATATGTTAATTTGAAAGCAATACATACTTTTCTTCCAGTGTTTTGGCAGTTCATTGCTTCACAGATTATTAACTAAAGAGAATTGTTACTAAATAACACTCATTACCTTTGTTATGTAGTAACTTCTCTGGCCACTATTAATCCAGCAGCGAGGGTTGGGTGCGTGACATCGATGATACGGACATGGCTACACGATGACCAAGCTCAGACTTTTACTGGTAAATTATTATGAATGGACATCTGCAGGGTCGAATATTTGGGACGACCCCACTGCCATTTCGAGGTGACCCTGGAAGCATCATACGAAGTGTAATAGCTTCATCAGACGTCAGCTGAGAGGGAAATGTGTGGAATTATGGAGTCAACATGCCGGAATGACAAGTACACTGACTAAGTGCGGATCCTGGTCATCTTGTCAGGAAAAATCCTCGCTAGGTTTATTCCGTCTTTCGCTGAACTCGCTTTGCCGTTTGCAGAATTTACGCGGTATCTGATATCTGGTAACTCACATTTTGTCCGTTCAGCACTGTCATCGTTTGTATTCCATCTGGAATTCCAGAGAGTACGTTAATTAAAATTTGGCTTCCTGGAAATTCCCAGTCGGAATCTTTTTGTTGCTGGTAAAAATGATTGTTTCCGAGGAATTTTCTCCCTGACATTGTTCCATGCATGTTTATCGCTCACGGCTGTAGGGAAATACTTCGTTCTGTTTGCACAGATCAATAAACAATGTTTTTTTTTTTTTCAAATCGTATCTGCCGGCAGAATGTAACTGGTGGCAGGATCCACTGAATTACAGCTTTTAAACTGATTTCTGAAATTTTTAAACTGCTGGAATTAGTCTATGAATTATTGTGGCGTAAGCGTTCTTTAAATATTATTAACGCGTGTAAAATAATCGGAAAGCAGTTGTACGAGAGGACTTTTAAATTTGTTTTAGGGGCGTGCTGCGTGAGTCGGGATTAAAACTTTTAATGTTTGTGAAATTTTGGTGAGCTGCTCTTTTTGGATGTGTTAGTCTATTAATATACCGTAAATTACGGATGTAATGAGGACAGTACTAGGTAGATAAATCTCTTTAACCTCATTAAGAGACAAATGGACAGGAATGTTATTGAGGGATAATTTGATATTAAGCGCTTTAGTACTTTATAATCACTGCAATCATTTGCAACAGAGGATGTAACGAGGCCTGGGCAATAAAACATGAAAAATCAAATGATTTTATTCATGAAGCTTTAAATATCTGAATTATCAAAGAACGTTAGAACTTTCCTAGTTCATCCAGGTTTTAGCAGAATATATATACAATTCTAGAGTAGCACTAAGTTTTCCCTTTATATTTGCTTACTACGCTTGGTTTAATTCGACAAAAATTTATTAGAATCTATAGCTTATCTCGTTTCAAATCTCGATTTTTTGTGTCGTAAGGATTATCGGTTCATGAGCAGTGTATTGTTTCTGGATCTGTAACTCAGCACTCGATCGATCCCCCAAATCTTTGCAACTATTTAAGAGAAATTAAAGATACAACCGAATTTACCTATAAACCTTTTTCTTCGCGATATTTTTGTGACTCTGTATCAGTTATTTCTTCTTCACTACCTTTTCGCACCGGGCATGGTGGGTGAGCAGTAACGCTCTGGCCTCTCATTCGGGAGGACGCTGGTTCGAATCATCGACTGGGTACCAAGATTTGGGTTTTCCATCGTGTCCCCAAATTACTCCAGACGAATGCCGGGATCCTTCCTTGAAACTGCCATGGCCGAAATCCTTTCCGGTCCTTTTCCCCAGTACTTTCCCGCTTCTAATGACCTCGACGTCGACAAGGTATAAGGCCTTAAGGGGAAAAAAAAACTTTTCGCAGTGTTTCAGGATCGACTATCTTTGACGAGTTTTACTCATTGTTCGCAATTTCAAATTTGGAGCTAAGTTTTCACGTCCACATGCCCTTACCGGCGCCAAGAATTACTATACCTTCCGCTAGGTACAGGGCGTTCGCCGGGAAACGCTACCCTCCCAGTCTGTTGCCGTCGGCAACTTGCTGGGTCAGTGGTGCCAGCAACTCCCGCCAAACGGCGCCGTGAATCACCGCACTGTTTAACACCTCCGCTGCCCCAACAGTGTTGTGAATAAACGTTTCTTTGCGGTTTGGCTGGTTTGGGGCTTCATACTCTTACTAATCTGTACCATGTTTGAGTGTGAGTAAAATTATGGTACGTTACAGTTTACAACAAAGAATATTTCTCTACGATACATATGTGAAGAAGAAGTCGTTTAAAAAGTGTCGCAGTAAATTTCGTCGTGAATATCCTGGCGCTTTACTGCCAGCTAAATCAACAATTCTGCGTCTGGTTAAAAAAGTAAGAGAAACGGGTTCATTTTTTAACAAAAAAGAGACTGGCGGTCAACCGTATTCTCACAGAGGAGAAAATTGACGATATCGCTTTTCGACTAGAACAGTCACCCGAAAAATCATTAAGTCAGTTAGGGCAGCAGGCAGGCGTATCTAAGACGTCAGCTTGGAAAGTAACAAAGCTAGTTCACTTAAAGCCGTACAAAACAATTGTGGTGCATAAAATTACAGAAATAGACCAGGGGCCTAGGATTAGATTTCGCAACTGGTACCTGCAGGGTGTTCACGATAGCACTGTTGATCCGCAACTGACGTCACATTTAAATGCTTAGCACATACAAGTTTATGAAGCGTAATTATTATGAAATAGTCCGCGGCCGACGGTCGAACAATGCCGGAAGCTGACCGCTCGCTCGCCGGGAACAGTTTCTTCCTTGTAGCGCTAACAGTGGGTAGCGTTTCCCGGCGAACGCCCTGTAGTATTAGGTACTTACAAGGAAAAGTGAAATGTTGCCATCTATCTGCGAAACGTGTAACCTTGTTCAGTGTGTGATAAGTGTATTTTTTGTTTGTGAAATATGTAGTTTATCTGGCAGAGATCGGGAACGAATCGTGTCGGCACTCACCTTGAAGGCTGCGGAAAACCACCTAGGAACCGCAGCTAGGCTGAGGAGTACGCGAGCGCCTGCGTTCCTGCAAGGTCCACTGTCCCTCCCCCGTCCAGAGTGCGACCCTCCAACGCTTTAAGACACACTGGCGAGTCTGTATCAGTAATCTGGCTGGCGTCATTATATCGCTCGAAAGGGTTTTCATCGATTACGAATTAACCAATGTAAAATCATTGTATTTACCTTTCCTTTTCCAGTATCTGATCTCTTTGACTGGTTCTCAACCACCATCTACATACCCTATTCAGGGTTTAATACCACTGTTGTAGAATTTGCTTAAAAATATTAGTCATCGTGTTTCAGTTTACCATTAATGAAATACACATTATTTAAATTTCACATGTATTCTCAATAAAGTACAATTCTTTTACAAACATCAACTCTAATAGTTTATTCAGAATTTACAGCTCAACAATTATCAGTTCCTTATCTTTTAGATTCCCTTCAATACATATGATTTGATTTAAATACATTAATAACATATTTTTCATACTATCATTCTTCTTCACTGCCCGCTGGCTTATACTTTCAAACACCAAAATCAGTTTTACGGTCATCTCTCATACTTTTTGAACAAGAGATAACCAAAATTTCTCTATCTGCTGAATCATTACGTTGTTTGCCCTTTAGTTTTCAAACATCAATGATAGGTTATATAACCACACCTACTTAAAAACTGAATATGATCAAAGTATTAAATTTCATAAACAGTGCGGTCATGTACTTCAAACCCCGAACTTTGGATTTTTTGGAGTAGGAACAGCATAGGTGTAAATACTAATACCAACGACCTTCCAACCATCTCGATCTAAGATTTTAGATAGCCTTCCATAATTGTAAGGATACATATTTCTTGAACAGAACATCGTACAAAACTTCAGTTTCAGGGTACGCGGTCGCAGTTATCTGGTTTTGGACACGAAGTTAAAATTTAACCTAACATAAATGTGAAGCTAACCGGCAAGCCTGACTTAATTCCTGCCTGAACTGTAGCGGACTGTAAATGGCGATCTCCCAACGTAGAGCGTCTACACAGCGAATTTGGTACTGTGGGCGGCAGAGACAAGCTGTCGATTATGTGCGACTAACCACAACTCACCGAGAACTGCGGCGCAGACATCCAATTATCCTGACATACCTGCTGTACCGCAACACAGACGGCGAAAGTTTGTGGTGTACACGCGCGGTGTACTGTGTAATAGCTTTCGTTGCGATATCCCTCAAGTAGGATTTAGAGTTGTGAAAAATAATAATAACAATTGATGAGTATGTGTCCTTTTTCTGTTTTAATTTATTCTAAAAGAAAAAATGAAATTTTAATTTAAAATAAAAGGAATAGTGTGCTTTTCTGGTCATTGCAACACTACTTGAGTAATTTTACTTGTCATTATCGATTGCACTTAACACAATATTACTGTAATCATGCCAAATTCTGTGTACAAGATTTCAATTCCCTAGCATGTCATGCAAACTACCAAAGTTGTTAACCAGTTTACCATTGGCTCAAGACTGATAAAACAGTAACTCAAAATTAGTGTGCATTTAGTACGAATTATTATTCCAGTTACCTATAAGTTCATATGTCTGTTTTTGCTTCAATTGAACCATCTTTTTAATCCGTTCCTTTGGGAATTATGTTTAGTAACTAAAGAACTAGATACTGTAAAATGTCTGAAAAAATAGATTTCGACACACAGGCAACCGTTTTTGAAGTTTTGATCTGTCCATCTGTCGGTTTCGTTAAACAAGTTTCCCACAAACACCGCAGGATGGATTTGCAGGAGATTCTAAGCAATTTGCACTCAATGGATTAATAGCGAAAGTAAGGTATGTTTCATTTTAAGGCGAGTTTAATAAGCTGAGAAAGTAAGAAAAAAGTTTCTGCAATTTAATTGTTTCAGTTGCCTTGATTTGATACTGATCATGCATGGCAAGAGAGGTAAGGTACTTCTCAAATTAGAAATGTTAGCCTGCAACGGATATTGATTAAAACTTTGGTCTAAATGTTGAAGGACAAAGAATCTTGGACTAAATGTTGATCCTACACATTCTGCTGAAGACTGCCTAAAATAGTGCAACGTGTTATTCGAAATTATGTCACACCTATATTAAAATTTCATAAATAAGCAAAAATTTTCATCTACTCATAAAGTTTCAGTGTTATTAACATGTGTGAACATTAATCTAGGAAAGCAAAAAACCAGATTAGATTTTACATTTTGACTATGGACGAAATTGGAGAAAAAGCAAACAAAACTAAGGGATAGTTTTTTTAGACACGATATACATTAAGAATGTCCAATAAAGTCGTAAAGTGTATACTATATTTATTTAAGTTTCTGATTTTATAATTAGTTATGCACAGTGAATGGATTGGAAAAAAACGACTAACGTATATTAACTTTTTGTACAATGACACGCGGCCTAAAGTGAAATAATTATCTTTCTCAATCAGTTTATGTCGTACATGTATGAGATAAAGAAATAGATTAAGATACTTCTATAATTTTCTTTTTGGTTCTTTCTAAAAACTGGCGAAATGAAAGTGTTTCTTAATCACCTTCCGCCACACGCATTACTGTGGACTACATAGTAATAAAGACACAGCCGGTTATATTCAACACAGAGTTATTAACACAATGAAATTTGGTTTCATGAAAGGCTTATCGTAATGCACAAACTCCGATTCAGCAGAGCATCCAATATGAATCATTAAATTTAATATAACAGAGTAGACCTAATGTTTAACGTCTAAATGTTTACAAAAAGAGTACAAATTAGAAAGATGTTTTACTATTGTAGGAAATACTTAAAACAAATTAACGATTAAAGCTATAAATAAATTGTGCTGTCAATATTGTTTCTGATACAATATTCTAAAAATTTGAAATGCTAAATGTAATTATCACTAAAATGTTTCACATCCGTATTGCTCTATTGTTTATTTCCACGAAGATAATTTCGATGAGATCATGCTCTGAATTGTATATAATGTGGTTAGTTGGAAAGAAATGAATGGTAGGAGACGGCGAAATTTAATTTTTGTCTTACTCGAAGGATAAAGGATTTACTAGTTGATATTAATACGGACAGAAGAAATTTATGCTTACGATATCCTCAAATATGGAAAGGAAAGATTTTTTAGGACGTTTGGCATAGACTCAGTAGGCATCAGCTATAAGTGTAAAGGTGGTAGCGAAGCATTGAGACATTCGGTGCTTGACTTCAGTAGTATTTAATTGAAACCTCATCGCCTAGGGAAAACGAATAATTACAAGAGCTGATCAAATATGGACGAGACGTTTTTATATCTCTTAAATGGAAAAAATCCGTTATTTATTTTTTCAGCAGAATTAGTTGGCTTCGAGCTCAGCATGAAGCTATTGAAATATGTGAGCATGGGGGAAGGTGACAGCTGGATACTATTTGAAAAATAATTAGGAGTAATAGGTAGAACAGCAGAAGTGACCATTATCACAAAGCAACACTTGATTTGAGACGTAAGGGAATGGCCGAAATTCTATTTATTTGCTAATGGAGTCTAGGACTGAAATAAATTACGGAATGGTATAGTGAACAATTTATTATAAACACTTAAATAATTTAAAGTAAAAATTCCCGAAATACAAAAGGAAGTTTCTAGGGAAATAGAAAACAGGGCAAGTACTCCAGTACAATTATATTAATTATTATAAAACTATAGTCTGAAAATGTCAGAAAATGTTCGATTTATGGCTTTCAGTAGGTGTTACTTAAATTTACCTAGGAACTTAGAAAACAAAAACATTACTTATACTTAAAAGAATGCTCTTCGAAAAAAGAGGATTGTAATAGTATTTTTTGTTATAAATCTAAATTTGTCACAAACTTTTCCACTTTCATCTACAGTTGTATCTGGAATGAAAAATTAGATATACTGCTGTAGGGTGAATTTTGTGATTTCTGGTTGGCAATCACAATGTTTTTGCTTTCTAAAATCAGCAATATTGGTTGGTGGTGAACAGAACCGACGAGAGAATGTACTTTGACATTGTATCTGGAGGCCATTTTATCGTTATTTTTATTCACTCATTAACCAAATTTACAATATAATTTCCTGAGCTCACTCTATCAGTCACCTCGACAGCTATTCGTTGAAGAACGGTGTCACGTGTCAGCCTTCGCTCGCAGATAAGCAGCCACTGGAGATGTCATTAGAAGAAATTTGAGGTTATGTCCACAATATAATAGTTAGGCAACTGCTACCAAATTAACTGTCATAATATATTCATTACGTCTGCTTTTCGTATCATTTCATAGTTAAAAAAATATCGATAAACTTTATGGCTGAAGAAAACGTGGAACTACTTTTCAGTAATATGCTAATGATAGCAACATAAAAAAACTTTAAAAAGTTAAATTACTGCTGTAACCAGGAATACAAATTGTCATTCCGGCCTAGGATAAATTTCAATTTAATTAAAACTTTTCTAATGTTGGTGCTTGACCAATGATTATACACAAAGATTTGTTTACTTTTCACGGATTTTACTGATCACTTTCATTGATGATATTTGTTCATGTTGGCTGTATGTGAGTTATCAGGTTGTTTCAAGTGGACATCAGACCAAATATATTATCAAACGAGTATTCTGGCAAATCATTTCTTCGGGGTTGCTCAACTGCTTAATAATAATTTGTAATCTGTATTAAGTTCTGTGGCCGTTACAGGCACTATGACCAAAGATTACATCATGAATGACCAGCCTCAATAAAAAAAAAAAAGTGATTCTTTCGAAACAAATAGGAATTCTTAAAATTTTACAGAGTGAACTTTAAGAGTCCAATGCAAGTCAATTTTGTATTTCAGCAAGATCGACTCTATGACCATTGAAAACAATTATACGACAGCGCGATCGTCCCTGTCCGGGTCAATACCTACCTTTGATATCTTCAAGCTCAATAAATTTTATTCAACTTGAGGGTGAAACACAGTTCCAGTTCAGATTTGGTCAGATCAGTTCAACCTATCATAATCTTTGACCCTAAAAACTGTAATTCTACTAGGCCCGTGACGATACGCAAAAAACGGTTAGACGATGATGAGAAACTACAAAACAATTTTGAACTCATTACACGAAGAAATGTCATGTAGAACCGTACTTGGGGCAGAAAATATTCTTTTAAAAAAAAATCCTCCCCCATGAGCGCGTTTTAATGTATGGTTACCACTACTCAGAGGTAACGATTCCGTCACTACAAATTATTCATTGCTAGAATGATCAGTAATGAAGAACATCCGCTACGAACACTCGAGCGATCAGTTAATTATGTTGATTTGATATCCATAAACGTTCGCTGCATGACATGAAAATGTATTGAAATATTAATCATAATAATTTATACATCATGGTGATTCCAGTTATTTTATACCATTCTTTCACTGACTCCAGTAATTTGTGACCATAAAATGTTTCAAATACCACTAAAAGTGTTCGCAAAACAGCAATCTGAATTTCAATAATGTGCCTGCTGCATTTACATCAATGGGCAGGTCAGCTTTTATTCTGAATATGAGTATTTTTCCCTGAGTGAAACATTAACAAATGTTGATAGCCGAATGTGACCCAATTACTCCGCAACACCGGGTGTATCCGCATATCTGTGGCTTTTTGGGTAAATTAATATGTAACAGCTAATCCGGCGGCAGCAAGAGCGGATCTGTAATATTGATGTGTCCCATCCGTGAAGCGATATGTCATCGCGATATATTCAACAACAAATTTAAGCTCTAATCATTGATCCTCCAGGAAAAAAGCAACAGAACTACTGCAAATTTCCATCTTCATAATTACGACGTCGCCGGTAAGGAGATTAAAATACAGGCAACTAAGCTCGTAATTACAGCAGATACTGCATATCGGTTTCATATCCAGATGAAGTTCTCTCTTCCACAAATTGTGCTGTCACCGACTCCGGAGGCTTAAAGCCTTCCATTATCGGATGATCTGAATGGTCCGTGAAGACCTGAAACTTTGTTTCAGCTACTGCATAACCCACTTCGGATATTTCAAATAAATGATGAATGCATGGTGCTTCGTGTCCCATGAGGAAATTTTGTATTTCATTTCGTGTGGCTTTGGTATTTTAGTATTTTTTTTAAAAAAAAAGATAATAGTATGATTATGCACAGTGTTATGTTCACATTAATTGTGTAGAGAAATGTGCAAGGAACATATAATACATCTGAAATAAGATAAAAGCACATATTGCCATTAATATTTTTTATATACATAGTTCGAAACCATTTAAGTGTCCCTAAGTTGTTCCACATAAATTTTTGTTTTTGCAGCTGTATTTACTTACTAACAGGATACTGTAGTGATGTGTTACAGTCCGCACCGACAGGATACGGCCTTCCCACATTTGTGCATCAAGAAGTTAGATCTGCCATGTATGTTCTAACGCGGTTCAGATAAGTCTAGATTTTTCTGAGTTTACTGAATCCAAGAAGTTGTCTTACATGCTCCTGGATTGTGCATAGTTAATGTTGAATCCATTTTGCATTGAGTTTAGCTAGTTCAGAACATTTTTTCAGTACTGATGAATTTGGTGTTGTGAGCTCCATAAACTCTTCTACCATTGCTTCTTTAATGCAGCTTGTCTTTGTAAATGGTTGCGAGGAGGTGATCGTAGAGAGTTCAGGTGTCCATTCTGTTTAAGTAGTTACCTCTGTGCCATTTGGGTGCATGTCAATCATTTTAGTGTTATCATTGTTAAACCATATTTGGCTTTGATGAGGAATATTTCAATAACTCGTTTCTGAATTTTGTTTGAGGGTTTTAAGCATCTCACATGTTCAAGTGAAAATAGCAGACCTCGATCCTATTGATATTACATTATGATGTCATGTGTACGGATATTTATTCAGTATGCGGATTTTCATTGGAAAACATCCGAACATCCACTTTCATATACGAGTGCTGTGAAATACGTGGACCATAAACCTAACTCAGTCGCAATAACAGTATAGGAAAATTGGAGAAATAATATGCTGTTCTGATACTTATATTAATTCCTTCCTACCTCCTTCCACTCGTTACTGAAACACAGATTATCAGAGATTAGTGCCCTTCGCCATCCATGAATCTGTGAGTTTCAGAGAAAAGATTCAGATACAGATCTTTTGTTTGGATTGCTTCATGTGTCACTCCATTGCTCTCGTCACTGTATCGTCTACATAAAACACTTTTTCTAATCCAAGTAGAAGGTACATTCACTACTCATTGTGAACATTGAAATACCGCAAGGTATGGTCTGAATCATTTCAAAATCGGAATATTAGAACAGTAGATCCGTAATAAAGATTACAGGGAGATGGCATGCAAGTAGGCCGAGCAACGCCCTCTAAAATGTGACCGGAGAAATCGAAGTTAACTCAAGCTCAGTCAGTGCAGAGCATTCAAACGAAGTGGAAAAGTTTTTTTTTTTTTTTTTTTTTTTTTTTTTTTTTTTTTTTTTTTTTTTAAATCCGGTATGCTTAGTCGACGTCAAAGCGTATAACATCTGTAAGTGTGTCATATCGGAAATGGCAAATGATTGGTCTCCGCGAAATGGGTTTATTGTACAGTGACATTGCGACAGGGCGCGCTGCTACGACGGTGATTCGTGTGTGGAACAAATGCGTAGAAGAGGGCCGTACACAGCGACGAGCGAGTACTAGACCACAAAATGTGGCCACAGCATGGGGTGCCCGCCATGTTGTCCGCATGACCGTAACCGACAGAACAGCTTCGGCCATAGTGATGGCACGGCGTTGGAGCACTACAACGGTATGGTCACTTCTGCGTCGAGGGTTCGACGCAGTAAGCTGAGGGCTGGAGTAGTGGCACGCATAGTCAGAAACCACCAACGTTTCAAACTGCAATGGGCCCCTGAACGCTGTCACTGGTGAGATGAGTGAAAAAATGTAGTTTTTTTTCGGACAAGTCCCGTTTCAACTTGTCCTGGCCAGGTACGTGTTATTCATTACAGTGGTGAAGGTAATCGGGTAATTTTGACAAAAGCCAAGTGTGATGGTTAGGGGCGCCATTCGGTAAAACGTGTGATCTGGCCTCCTACAAACTAAGGACAATCTGAACAACAACCGCTACATTAAGGAGGTTTTAGAGCCCAAGGCACTTCCTCTTCTGCAAGAAACTCCACGTGCCATGTTACATCAAGATAATGACCGGCCACTTTTGATGAGGACTATACTAGTCTTCTTCGAAGAACAATCTGTACATATGCTTCCCTTGCCTGCACGTTCGCCTGGCATGTCGCCCATCGTAGATGTCTGGGATATAGTCGGTCCCAACGTATTCGTTCTGGTCCTCCTACAACCACTGTCAATGTTTTCTGGACGCACCTACAAACAGCGTGGCAACTCTCTCTGATTCCGTGCCACGGTGTCTATATTACAGTAGATGGCTTCCTTTACCTTACAGAATTCTCACGGTCAAAGTGCGAGTACAGTTCTGTAATTCCAATCATTTATGAATTTGCTTATACTAATCTGTTGAATAAATTTCAGTGTACTCGCATACCTCCTTCTTGGTGATGCAATTTTCACAAACAATAATATAATTAATGTTCGTGATTTCTTACTTCTAAATCGTTCAAGACTATACAATTATTCGAAAACAACCACGAGCTGGCCTCTTTACGCCGCAAGCTCAGATACATTTTCATACCGTCTTGGAACTTCTTCAAGAAGTTCTCTCATTGCCTGCATATCATTATTTAGATCAAACATATCAACTCTCAATAGCCTCCAGAGACGCTCTACACGTCTACATAATCTGGTGTGATTTATGTTGATTCGTCTTAGTCAGTTCGAGGTCTATGCAATACATTCAGTGAACCAAAAATGTGCAATAGTAAAGAATTCCATCATGTAGACATATAATCGAAACTATGAAATGTTATAAGACTCTCTTAATTGCTGTTCAGATTACAGGCTTTAGTGTAAATAACTATTATCAGTCGCAGTGGGAGTAGTAACCAATCGTAAATTCTGGTACCAAATACTAGCTGTTACCCGCGACTTCGTACGCTTGGACTCAGAATTTCATTGCCAGAATTTGATACAGAAAGCTGTTGGTAACGTAAGATTTGTCCCAAACAACACCAAGTCGGCAATATATGACGGGAAATCCATCACTATATCACTCTACCGTTGAAACTGTCTCATGAAAATAATCAATTTCCAATATATTTAAAAACGAACGAAGGTGCTTGGATGTGGGGAGGTTACCGGAAGGCAGCTTTATTAGAACTAGGTCTTATTTTCTTTCTTCAGCATGAGCATCAGAGTCTTGGGTTCTAATAACTATAGTTGCTCGTGCTCTTCTAGAGCTACAGGCATATAAAAAAAAAGACAAAATAAACTGGTGCGAGAAACTTTTAAGCAGACACATAGTAATATTACACTCAGAGAAAATCGACATTATACTAAATAATAAGTTTTGTCTCTAAACGAAATTTAGTAACAAATCATACACTATCAGACTGCGCGAGAATCACAGCTTGAGCAAACGAGGTAACATTACAAACTAACACACACATCCGTCTGTCTGTCACCATTCGATAAGTTTTCAAAATTTCGTGACTAAACCTGTTATACATAGCGAAAAACAGTCCTGTGGCCTTCCTACAGATAAAAAGTATTTCATTGTCAAATACCATCACATACACACATACACATACTGACTGCAAGAGAAACAACGCCTAAGCCATCAATATAGCGTAAAAAATGTAACATTGTTAGACTACCTACAACATTGTTAGACTGCCTATGATTTGCCACGCATTGCATCCATAAATTTGTGATATATACAGTTTAACGTGGAATCTGAACAACTGAACGTCCAGGCGTGGCTCATAGGATCAAAAACAATTATATTTTTTTTTTGCTTCCACCTGGATTTGAACCGCAGACCACGCTCTTAACATCAGTAAGTAAGCGCATTAACCACTAAACTACCCTCCCGCTGTACAGGAATGTACTACAGAGACTTACACTTGCTTCTGTCTATCAACGTTCAGTATTTTTTCAAAATTATATGACAATATGTATTATTTATATAGAAAAAATTATCCTGTGTCCATCCTAATGCCAAATAGCATCTCCTTGTCAAATTTCATCGCTGTCGGATTAGCCGTTTAGCCCAAGAAACGTAACAAACAAACAGACGGAGTTATTTTAGCATTTATAATATTAGTATAGACAGACTGACAAGAAAAACAAAAACAACGTCCATATGCAGAAAATAAATTGTGCGGCTTAAAGGAGTACAATTTTTTTTTTTTTTTTTTTTTTTTTTTTTTTTTTTTTTTTTTTTTTTTTTTTTTTTTTTTTTTTTTTTTTTTTTTACATAAGCTGAAATCTGTAAATGGAAGTTTTGAAAAATTACGATACCTTTCTTCAGAATGGTGAAAATATCAAATGTGAATAAGCGTATGTTGTATAGCATTTCTGATCATATATCCCTCACCGTAAATCTATGTAAATATTTTTTTTTTTTTACGTTCGTAATGGTCCGAATAAGGTATTTAGAGAAAGAGGAAAATGGGAAAATTGCCATAAAAATTGTAAAATTCAGGAAAAACTGAAAATACTTTTTTCTATGGACCGATTTGCCTATTTTTTTAAAATGATAGCTATGGTCAGAACAACGTTTTTAGACAAGGAAAAAATAGGAAAAGATTCCCGAAAAATAGGGGAAAACTGAAGGTGCTTTGTTTCAACGGACCTATTTGACTATTTTTTTAAATGTTCATAATAGTCCAAATAAAGTTTTTAGAGAACGAAAAATTGTAAAAGATTCCCAGAAAATTGGAAAATCGGGAATAGCTGAAAGTATTTTTTTTCTATGTAACAAATTGGCTCATGTTTTTCACTGTTAGTACTAGTCGGAATAAGCTTTTTAGGGAAAGAAAGTTAGAAAAGTTGCCTTGAAAATGCAGGAAAAACTAAAAGTAATTGTTTGTATGGAACGATTTTGTTATTTTTTTAAAATATTGATAATACTCCGAATAATATTTTAAAGAAAGAAAGACTGGGAAAGTTGCTCTTGGAAACTGGAACATTTGGGAAAACGAAATATATTTTTTTCTATGGATTGATTTAGAAACTCTTTTAAATGATTGGAATGGTACAAATAAGGTTTTTGAAAGGGAAAAACTGAAAAAGTTGCACAGAAAATTCGTGAGAAAATGAAAGTGTTTTTTCCTATGGACCTTTTTTTAAAAAATATTTATAACTGTCCGAATAAGATTTTTAGCGAAAAAAAATCAAAAAAGTCACCGGAGAATTGGAAAATTCTGAAAAAACTGAAAGTGTTTTTATCTATCGGATTTTTGTACCAACTCAAGACGATAACTTATGGGTAGAACGATGAAATGCGTTATTTCTTTTCTCTTTTTGTTTCTTATGTTCGCGCGATGGAAATAACACATTCAATGATTTATATTGGAAAAAAAAAGACATCAATATCTGGGGAAAATTATGGAAAAACGCAATCCTAAATTAAAATTAAATTACCTTTGCTTTTATTTTTGAGTTGTTTCGCGATGTGTCAAACAAATATAGTTATTTTTATTTCAATTCCCCTGATATTAATTGGTGATGATATTGAACATGGTATTACCTCAATTAGTCATGACAGTGCCCAAACGTCCGATGCACGGCACATTTAATCAAGAGTAGTAACACGAAACCAAATATGATTGTGGTGCACGGAGAGAATCAGTTCGAAAAAAAGTTCCACTGTTGAATCAGAAACAAAAATATGCTAATGAAAGATGTGAACAGTGGAACTAGAGGAAAATTGCCATTAAATTTGCAAATGAATGAAACTCCAATTTGCTAACCTTTCGAAGAACTGATCGATTGACAAAGTTCTGCAGCATTGTAAACTATTCGTTTGAGATTAATGTACGAGCACATAAAAAGTTTTTAGAGGCATTAGACTGAACGATGCAAGATCTACAAAACAATGGTTGAGATGTAATTAAAACACCTTGATATTCAATTTAATGGAAGAAGATAAATCATTTGGTTAACATGAAATTCTGACTTAATTTAATAGTGACTTGAATTCTGGAATAAAATCGCATGGTTTCCAGTCGATCACATTCCAGGCACATCACACATTTCCGGCATTTCAGTGATGTTCTGCCGATAGAATTCGTCTCGCATTTAAATTACGCACTGGCATACTTCAAAAAGTACTACTCCTCAAATTGAATAATCAATGATACAATCGTTAATAAATAAAATTATTCCTGAAACTATATATCTTTTTCCATTCTTGTTTTGTTTACACATTTTCAACAGCTTTTCACGAATTCAAAAGACGATCACAAACATTTTATTGAAATTTGGACACGACAAACGTTTGTCTGGTGAATCAGTACTAAATAGAATTACTTTGAATATTTCTACGACTTCTGCCACGATTTCCACATTAGGAGAAGTTAGTATATGTTGTAGCATAGTTCAAGCACACCCTACATATCTCTCTCTCTCTCTCTCTCTCTCTGTGTGTGTGTGTATCCGATTCTTTTATTACTTTTTTCTATCATTGTTAAACGATTCTACATGTACTGTCGAGGTGAGTTTAAATAGTATGTGAAGTTTCTTACATAATCAAAAATTAGAATCACTTACATTGTATCTAAATTTTCTGTGTGTTTCTTTCTCAGATTGACATTATTTATATTTATTAATCTCAACTCGTTTATATCTGTTCCAGAAATCTAAAAAAGAAAAAACCACTGAGCAGATTTTGATACAGTTTTCATCGTTTTAATGCTTATAATCAGAATTCAAATATGCAGAGTGTTTCATGTTACTACGTTACATGAAACCGTAGAAATAATAAAATTCTTAACTTAGCGTCAGAAGCATCAGAGATGCAACACCGTAAAGATGTTTCATATTTCGTAAAAATACTAGGTTCCTTCCTTAAATTAATTGCCAGATAGTTTCATTGCCGTTGTAGTTACCTAAGGCAATAAAGTTACGATCTCCGAGTACTAACAGTAACCTATGCATAATTGCTGCTTTCTACGTGTAAGTTAACTGTTTATTAGGCTTTTAGTGTTAGTGAAATCAGTTTAGGAAAATAATTCCGAATACTTGACACTGAACGTTAAATTTGCGGGACAGATTTTAATTTTCAGTTCCAGTACCAAATGATGCAGCACAGTAAGACATACCTAATGTTAGATAGTGTGAAAACCCTGTCAAAATCTACTCAGCAGTTTTCATGTTATACTAGATTATTCATTTAAAAAAAAAGTTACGTTGTGTCTTAAGATTAACGTCAGATTTTAAACCAAGCTCTCAAATTGTGGAAACCTGTTCCAAATCTATATTAGCTATGTGATGCCGGAGCAAAGAGACACATTCCAGATTCAGATTTATGTATATGTAATATACTAACACGCAAACGGTACATGTTTCCTTTTACGAACAGCAATATTAGCGGATGTTGTGATTGTGTTAAAATGCATCCTGGATGAAAATAAAAGTCATTTCGTATCATCACCTGAAGAAGACGGCAGAGCCAGCCGTCGAAATATTGTGTTTCCACAACACTATCCGGCGGTACACCCGTGAAGACTACATTGCAGTCATACGCCGGGAAAGTCTTCGTTCTTACATCAAGCACCTTTACGGGGAGGAGATGTATTACCAAGTGAGGCACTTGGAGAGACTACGCAAGAAGAAAGCAAGGCTCTTATGCTCCTTGGCTTTTCTCCTGAGATGCCGGGCCAGTGAAATCGTACCACGTTTTGCGACCATCAGCCATCACATCAACAGCGCCAAAGCCGGAAGAATACTCCGACGGGCGAGTCTTGCGCTTCTTAAGGAACGCATCCGTTACATCCGGTGTGAGATTGATCGTAATGCAATTTCTTTGTTGGATTGCCACTTAAACTTGTCTGGCAAAATGTCATCTGATTCGTGGGATTGGGTAGATGCTGCTACATCCGCTCAAGAAAATCTGGAGCGGGAGCGAACAACAGCTAGACATTTGTCTAAATACAACCGGCTGGCGGGAACTCAGCGCCCCAGGGAATGTCCCGAAGTGTGTCGCACAGTGGTGAATCTGAGCGGGATGCAACTTGACGACGCCACCGTTTCTGTCTTGTCCAAAGGCCTCAACTTCGCTCCGGCGCCAAGATGTGTGCCAACACTTGACATTATCACCTCTGTCGAACAGGCTGTTCGCGCCCTACCAGGGGAGACAGCGGAAGAGATCCGCAGGGAGACTTGCCGGGTCTTGGATAAAGCTAAACCCCCAAAGACCAACATTACCAGGGAGGAACGTGAAGCACTTCGTGTCTTGCGTCAGAACAATGAGGTTGTTGTTTTATCGGCGGACAAGGGAAATGCTACAGTATTACTTGCGGCAGAACAGTACGAGCAGAAGATGAGGAACATCCTTGACGACCCTTCTTATCGGTGTTTGGACAACGATCCTACCAGCAGGATTGAGAGGAAGACTACGGCTTTATTGAAGAAGGCCGAATTCTCTGAAGAGATAAATAAGAAGCTCAGACCTCGTGCTGCCAGACCACCTCGGCTATACGGTCTGCCGAAGATACACAAAGAAAGCGTACCGCTAAGACCAATCGTCAGCAACATCGGAGCTCCAACCTACCCGCTGGCTAAATACCTGGCCCGTCTTCTAAGTCCATCAGTCGGCCATTGCGAACACCATGTCAAAAATTCCACGGAATTTGTCAAGATTATCAAGACCATGGAACTGAAGGATTCAGATATAATGGTGAGCTTCGACGTCGTTTCATTATTCACCCGCGTCCCATTGAAGGATACGCTGGAGCTGATACGCCACCAGTTTGAGCCAGCCATTGTGGACCTTTTCAAACATGTACTGACGTCCACGTATTTCACATACTTAGGGAAATACTATGAACAGGTGGACGGGGTTGCCATGGGATCTCCACTTTCTCCTGTAATCGCCGACTTATACATGGAGCATTTCGAAGAGAAAGCCCTGCAGGGAGCAGTTCTCAAACCTACATGTTTCTACAGATATGTAGATGATACATTTGTGGTGTGGCCCCATGGAATCAAGACTTTACATGAGTTTCTAGAATATCTGAACGGAATCCATCCTAGCATAAAGTTCACTATGGAAATGGAAAAGGACGGTTGCCTACCTTTCCTCGACATCCTAATTAAAAGAAAACCGGATGGAACGCTGGGTCATAGTGTATACAGAAAATCTACCCACACAGACCAGTATCTGGGCGCCACGAGTTTCCACCATCCTGTGCAGCGCAACACTGTTTTAAATACTCTTGTGCACAGGGCTAGAGCGATTGCTGACAAAGACAGCCTGCCACAAGAACTGGAACACCTGAGAACTGTCTTCAGGCGGAACGGTTACTCCGAGAGGCAGATAGAAAGGGCAATTGTACGTAAGCCAGGGAAAATTCCAGTCCAACAGGAAGAAACGCCCAAGGCCACCGCCTTTCTGCCTTTCGCCGGAAACACCTCGGGGAAAATCGGCAGAATCCTCGCACGACATGGTATAAAATCTTTCTACCGACCACCAGCTAAAATACGGGACTACCTCCGTTCAGTCAAGGATGATCTTGGCCTAAGAGTTCCGGGGATTTATAGCATACCGTGCGAGTGTGGAAAGACCTACATCGGTCAAACGATCCGCACCATAGAAAACCGGTGTGATGAACATAAACGCCATCTCCGCTTGGGACAGTATAGCAAATCAGCGATCGCCGAGCACGTGTACGACCATGGCCACAAAGTAGAGTTCAATAACGTTAGGATTTTGGCTAGAACATCACATTTTTGGGAATCTGTCATCAAAGAAGCCATCGAAATTCGACTGGCCGACACATTTAACAGAGACAGTGGTCTATGTCTCAGTGAGGCATGGAAACCTGCCTTGGCAAATATCCGCAGAGAACGTTGTACTTCCGTCCAGCTGCCGCCGTAGAGGGCTTCATATTAGCTCGGGCTGGAACAAGAACCTTAGCCACGCCCACGGGCAGCCAACCGCCAGTTGGTTGCGGGCCTGGCTCATAGTAAGCCATCGCCGAAGCCACGCGGACTTGTATATAAGGAAGAGCGGCACCCGAACCATCTCAGTACCTGTGGGTCAGCCGACCATTACACATGTCTCATCACCTGAAGAAGACGGCAGAGCCAGCCGTCGAAATATTGTGTTTCCACAACACTATCCGGCGGTACACCCGTGAAGACTACATTGCAGTCATACGCCGGGAAAGTCTTCGTTCTTACATCTTAAGTTCTATTGGAAATAACTTTAGTTACTAAAAATGAGATATTAAGCTGCTGACTGAATGTAACACTCCAAATCTGTGTTCTGTCGTTCTCGATAAAATACATTGTAGAGCCCTTTCTAAGATGACTGTAATTACATATATCTCTTTCCTGGAGTCGATTTAGAAGTTCTGGCTTCAAACAGGAGTAAAATTCATTAATATACCATTAACTTGACACTATGGAATGTATAAATACGGATTCTTGTTCATTTATATTATTTACTTTTGTTTAGTATGGTTATTTACCACATCCGTATTAAATGTTTCTAGGAGCATCACGTTGTGATGTACCTAGGCAATAAGCAATGAGGATTCTTGTCCAGTTCCGCAGTTCACTCAATTCAAAGCGACAAGTTAAAATCCTCAAGTCTCCGGATTGCCATTTTTAAGAGGTTTTTGCGTTACTGGAAAGCAGGAAGCAGAAACATTAATAACATCAGAAATAGAGCAACAATGAGAACCCTCATCGCTGTTCTTTTTTATTTACACACTGGAAGCCATGAAAGTTAATGTAATAAGATTTACAGGTGGCATTGCTGTGCTATAAAAATACATCGAATTTGGCGCATCCTTTAAATGGAATAATGTCTAATTTTAGGGTGGATGTAACATAAAAAAAAGTATCGAAATAAGTAAGGAATATGGAGAATTCAGTTTGAAATAAATTACTTGAAACATTCTGTATGACCGAAGAACTTAAAGTGACGGTTTTACTTGAGCTATTGATCTATGAGGGGCAAGTGGCATACAACTACCCAGCCCCATGAGTGAACGGCGACGTTGCTTCTGGCATTCGGTAGGACGCTGGCCCAAATCCTCAACCGAACACCCGGATTTTTTATTTTGCACGCTTTCCCGAAGTCACCCCCCAGGCAAATGCTGGGATGGTACCTTCAAAAGGCCATGGCTGAGTTCCTTCCTGTACTTTGTTTTCCCTACCTCCTTTCGCCTATAATGCACTCAGCCTCGATAAGGCACGAATCCATACGAAAAGAAAATATGACAAAACTGAAAAAAACAATAATGTGGGATTATTCCAATACGGTAACAGCCTCTTAATCCTAGATTCATGGAAATGTTTTCTTACAAGCAGTAATAAACAAACTAAGCTGGTGTATAGTAATTCATATCGTTTCGTGAACTCCGTCTCTTATCGCCAAAGGAACTTATTTCAGATCGGCCTATGTGGGCTTATCAGATATGAATATTATGCTAATGATTCTATTAAGCATTTCACTACATTTGGAGTTAGGTCATTTTGCAAAACACTTTTTCGCTGACGAATCTATGGTCTTCTTAATAATATCATAGATGGGAATGTTTGGATGGATGTTTTCACCATTGGCCTCAGTACCGCCTGGTCATATGTTAAATTAATAAGAGGCTCTCGTAAGGTCATGCCGTCGTTGATTAATGAAAATGGGGAATTATCAGAAACTAGCGTCGAGAAAGCAGAAATTTTGAATAGTGTATTTAAAAAAGCTTTCACAACAGAAAACTCTGAGGAGATTCCGATATTTAACAATCGAACCAACAAGATTATGAATGATCTCGTTCTCGATGTCGAGGGAATAACTAAACTTCTTATGAATGTAAATCCCAATAAGGCTCCAGGACCAGACGGTATTCCTACAAGATTCTACTCTAGGTACGCAAAGGAAATTGCGCCGTATTTGATGAAATTATATACCGCCTCCTTGGATCAAGGAAAAATACCAGCCGAATGGAAGACCGCCATCGTAAGTCCAATGTTCAAAAGTGGGAATGTTAATGATCCTCAAAATTATAGGCCGATCTCGTTAACCTCAATATTTTGCAGGATTTTAGAACACATCATCTATTCAAATGTCATGCGGTTTTTGGATGAAGATGAGCTTTTAAACCCAAATCAACATGGATTCAGAAAAAACCGATGTTGCGAAACACAACTTGCCCTCTTAATTCACGACTTGAGCCGTATTATAGATGAGCAATCCCAGGTTGATTTAGTTTTATTAGACTTCAAAAAAGCTTTCGACACTGTGCCTCACAGTAGGTTACTTAGGAAACTTCGCGGTTACGGTATATCTAGACAAATATGTGATTGGGTTGCAGACTTTTTGAAGGACAGAACACAGTGTGTAGTTCTCGACGGTGAGCGTTCATCACTTGCCGAAGTGAGGTCCGGGGTTCCCCAAGGAAGCGTGATAGGGCCTCTGTTGTTTCTCATATACATTAATGATTTGTGCGATATAATAAGGGGAATGAAAAGATTATTTGCCGATGATGCTATTATTTATCGTGAAATCACAACCCAGGACGACTGCGCTTTGTTACAAGACGATATTATGAAAATAATTGCGTGGTGTAAAGATTGGCAGTTGGAGTTAAACGGTAAAAAGTGCCAAGTCATGCGTGTAAGTAAAAAGGTGAAACCATTTAGCTTTGAATATACAATTAATGGCACTGTCCTTAGAACGGTAGATTCCGCTAAATACCTAGGGGTAACAATTCGTAATAATTTGTCGTGGAATGAGCATATCGAGAATGTAATTGGGAAACCAAATCGTATGCTTCGATTTCTAGGTCGTAATTTAAAACAATGCACTCCGGAAGTTAAATCGATTGCGTACAAGTCACTAGTGAGGCCTCACTTGGAATATTGTTGCTCTGTATGGGGTCCCCATCAAAAGGGATTAATGGAGGCATTAGAGATGGTCCAAAGAAGAGCCGCCCGATTCGTGACAGGTATATATAGTTGGGGGGAAAGCGTAAGTGCCATGTTGAAGGAGTTAGGTTGGGAAGACCTGGAGCACCGAAGGCGTTGCTCTCGACGGAAGCTAATTGAAAAATTCTCGACTGACGTATTTCGGAATGACAGCAAACAAATATTGCTACCAGCAACATTCATATCTCGGAATGACCGCGAAAATAAGATAAGAGAAATCAGGGCCAGAACTGATTCATTTCTCTACTCATTTTTTCCACGAGCGATTAGGGAATGGAATAGAATGGATTTACCGGGCGAGTAAACACAAAATCGGACAGGAGTAGCTTCCGATAAAGCACTCCGGCCATCCTGATCTGGGTTTTCCATGGTTTCCCTAGATCGCTCCAGGCGAATGCTGGGATGGTTCCTCACAATAGCCCATGGGCGCCACCTGCCATATTCCGTATATCCCTTCCAAACCATTACCTTTCCTGATAGGTGCAATGCACCCTCCGCCAAACACTTTTAGTGAATCGCGGAGTAATAGTAATAGTAATAGTAAGTGGCCAACAGATTTAAATTGGCACGAAGTTAGTATATTTTCCGGTTAGAGACGATACAGCTTTATACCGTAAAAATGATTAGTTCCTTTGGAAACTGTCACTATCAATTCCATTTCATCAACATCAAAGAGTTTACTAATTGGTTTACGCTACAGCCACATTTACTCAATGCTTTTTACGTATATCACAAACACTGCGTTCTAGAGATAAGAGGAAAAATGTTCTGACATATGCATGTAGTGTTCAATTTATAAACGCCAAGGTTGATGCACTTGATAAATAATACTTCTAGAGCAGTAAATATTAATTTGGACTTGAGCTTAAAAGTTTTTAAAGTCATACTGTCACTAAGTTTCAATATGTTGTCAGTTGCGAACATGAAATAGTATGACACCTCAGGTATCACACCACAATTATATATATATATATATATGTGTGTGTGTGTGTGTGTGTGTCATTATATCCGTAAAAAATAAGTGCTGATTTTCAAGAAGCTGCATTATGGAAGGTTGTTAGGTTGACATGCAGCCTGGATCAGAATTATTACTAATATTCAATGATGAATAGGGATTTTGAATGAATAAAGTGGCTGCATTGCCGAATTTTGAATATTAGTCAAAGTCGGCCCGAAAATCCTATTGCCGCTAAGTGATTAATGTGCATATCCATATCTTTCGGCGCGCATTAAAGCTATGTTACCTATTTCCCGGCTTTGAGGTATGCTTATCTTTGAAGGAGTTAATCATATTTTCAACCCTGACCGTACTTTGAAGAGTAACAATAAATCTTACAATTTAACACACTTTCAAGCGGACGAAGTCGCGACCATCTGTTAGTATATAATATTAAGAGCATTGTGGGAGTATGTGGAGAGAATTTATTACTTTTTCTTTCTTTACTTTTTAGTTCTTTGTCTGATCTTCAGGTTTCCAAAATTTTGGTACTAAAAATCAATTATAGTATGCTCATAAGAAGTAAAAGTAATGTAAAATTTGCGATAAAATCTTATGGTTCTCTCTGTGTAAAAAAGCCATTAAAACTATGATGTTAATAACAAGGGCCACAATTAGTGTCATAATCTTGTAGACCTCCCTAGAGCTTCCATTGATTTTAATACTTATAGTCAATGAGGAGAGATCTATCGTCACTCCGCTACAAACAGCATACATCATACAACATTAACTGGATAATATGGATTCTATCGATGAACAATCACCTGCCCTTGAGGAATGTCGGCTGTGCTGTGATCGTTTTGTGGTGAACTTGATAAACGGGGAAGCATTGAGTTCAACTGTACTGAGACTATGCCTGTCTGTTATAATAACCGATGAAGTGAAAATATGACAATAAAGCTTCAAAGTTCGTCAAAAATGACGTACTGAACGGAGTGTATTCGTAAGTAATTTCTTCGAAATTGCTTAATCAAACTAAACTGTTATTAAATAGTGCTTATAGCCCTGATTTTGTAATACTGTATATGGTTCGGTTGTAGATTACATCTTCAAGGTGTTGAAATAACATTAGTAACATGGCAAACCAGTTATAATATTCACAGGTTCTTACATCTTTCTTTGTCGTTATCAATAATCCAGATCCGTATAATAAAGTACAGGGCGTTCGCCGGGAAACGCTACCCTCCCAGTCTGTTGCCGTCGGCAACTTGCTGGGACAGTGGAGCCAGCAACTCCCGCCACACGGCGCCGTGAATCACCGCACTGTTTAACACCTCCGCTGCCCCAATAGTGCGGTTTGGCTGGTTTGGGGCTTCATACTCTTACTGATCTGTACCGTGTTTGAGTGTGAGTAAAATTATGGTTCGTTACAGTTTGCAACAAAGAATATTTCTCTACGATAGATATGTGAAGAAGAAGTCGTTTAAAAAGTGTCGCAGTAAATTTCGTCGCGAATATCCTGGCGGTTTACTGCCAGCTAAATCAACAATTCTGCGTCTGGTTAAAAAAGTAAGAGAAACGGGTTCATTTTTTAACAAAAAGAGACTGTCGGTCAACCGTATTCTCACAGAGGAGAAAATTGACAATATCGGTTTACGACTAGAACAGTCACCCAAAAAATCATTAAGTCAGTTAGGGCAGCAGGCAGGCGTATCTAAGACGTCAGCTTGGAAAGTAACAAAGCTAGTTCACTTAAAGCCGTACAAAACAATTGTGGTGCATAAAATTACAGAAATAGACCACGGGCCTAGGATTAGATTTTGCAACTGGTACGTGCAGGGTGTCCACGATGGCACTGTTGATCCGCAACTGACGTCACATTTAAATGCTTAGCACATACAAGTTTATGAAGCGTAATTATTATGAAATAGTCCGCGGCCGACGGTTGAACAATGCCGGAAGCTGACCGCTCGCTCGCCGGGAGCAGTTTCTTCCTTGTAGCGCTAACAGTGGGTAGCGTTTCCTGGCGAACGGCCTGTATTAATGACCGATACAGTTGACACCGCTTACATGCGGCTGAAATAATCACATTAGTAATATGGCATCATAAAGAAAAGCAAATTAAAAATAATTCTTATATAATTATATTAATTAATATTAGTTTTAATGCTGGTCAAGGTCTGATAGATCGCAATATCTGCGTGAAGTAATGACTTAAGAAACATGGCCATCAAGAAAGCAAATAAAATTATTTTTTATCAACACTTTTATAACCTTTTTACGCTTTTAGCAGGCGTCATATCAGTTAAATATTCCACTTACTTTTTTCGGGTATCGCACTGCTTCAATTAAAGCAGTGCGATCCTAGAAAAAAGTGTAATACTTTTATAACCTATTCCCTCTGCTGTAATGAATAGGGTTCGGATCTTTATGACAAACCTTTTTATTTTTTTGCCTTCTTTCTTTTAAGCTGTAATGCTGAATTAAACACTGACTCAACGTTTCTAGTTGTAAATAATTGTATCTTATATAGCACATAAATGCATATACGGACCATTTTCCTAGTTTTGGTCATATTACGGTAATATTTATGGTCATATGGTATTATTTTAAAAGAAAATCTGGTAATTTTTTAATAGTACTGGTAATTCACTAGAACTTATAGATGAGAAGAAATTAAGATAATTATTCACAGAACTGTACTCCTACTATGTATTGGAGAAAAAACAAAACTAATTGTTACAGAATTGATCACAATTCACCAGCCAAGAATTAAAGTCATACATTATCGTCACTCTCTAAACGTTAATGTTGCGCCCTCTCGTCAATGCAGCAGCAGCATGCCTGTGTCGAGTCGCGTCAATCAATGTTTCACTGTCGTCAGTACTTTTGAAAATAATCCTGTCAGTGTTAAATCTGCAGTGGATCAGTGAGTACCACCATGCCGAAAACAAATTATCTGAAAAAGTTATGATGTTAAGCAAAGGAATGTGGAAAAAAAGTATTTTAGTACAAACGAAATGGTTATTTTCTGTAAATTATGTGAAATTAAAATGACTTCAATAAGGCGTGTAGTGAGTGCACGGAAGCAAATAATGCTGTCTACTTGAAAGCGAAACCATTATATAAAACAAATTATGTATAATTGAGCACGATTTGATGTATTGTAAATTTAAATGTTTGGTCATACTATTTTTTTATTCTGAAGTCATATTTGCATATTTGCATATTTTATTATTATTATTATTATTTTGGTCATAAAGATCCGATCCCCAGTAATGACGAATGTTAATATTGATCGAAAACGAAAGCTTTAATCGCGCGCGGGTTAATACCTTCACTGTTTTGCGATATAAATTTGATCCGAGGTAGTAGTTTATATCGCAATACAATAGTAACTATTTACATGCGTGTCAAATAATAACACCCGTAATTTTGCTTCAGCGAAAGTCAAGTAAGTAAAAGTAAGTCTTAACAGCTTACGTGACGCCGTAAAGCCAGATAGATCTCTATACTCATGCAACTACTTTCATCGGCATCAAGGAATAACTTACTAACATTGTGCTCATAAAAGTAATCTACATTATTAAAAAATAAGTGTAAATTATTCATGCCCTCTACTGTAATGACGAATGGCAGTTGCCATTCTCCACCAGGGTAAATATTAATTTAATCAAAATCTCAACTAATATTGGTGCTCGAAAATTAAAGCTTTCATCTTACACATCTAGGGACAAAGAGTATAAATAAAACATCTACATCGAAATAATATACATAAAAAAGCAACTAATTCCTAACATTTTAACTTAAAACAAACTCATACTTTTCTATCAGTGACTAGGCAACTCATTTCTTCGTAATTGCTTAGGTGTACAGAATGATTATTAATAAAATAACATTATTAACCTCGATTTTGTAGTAACATCTCTAGGCGCGTGGAGTAAGAGCTATGGACAAAATGGCACAATTGTCAACGTAGCCTTTTAATAGAATTGATGAGAGATGCACTGATGTATTTCTCAAATTACTCAGGTGATCGAATTTCTATTTAAACAAGCTAGCAACAGGATAACGCAATGCTGTACTGTTACTCTATCAGTAGCAACAAGATGAACAAGTAAGGTGCTTCAAAGCAATAACACCGGTGGGAACAATTTAATTCTATCCTTCTAATTTCGTAAACGATAACAACAATAATTTAAAACGTGGTATAATGATGCTGCTAGAACTGTGATAAATGTAACTTCTATTTACAACTATTGTTCCCGTCGTTAAGAAAACTGTCAAAAGCGGAGAAGTTCCGATTAATGGGACACATTAAGCAGCAGAATATTGAGAGAGCAGTCACAAGCCTGCCTCTTAGCATAACCTACTTTCAGCTACTAGAATAAATATCATCCAGACGATATGAAGAGGCAACAGCAGATCGATTCCTAAACAACAAAGTAAAAGTCTGCTGCAGTGCTTCAGAGAGAGAAAGAGAGAGAGAAAACCACCTTAAGAACCAAAAGTAATATAGAAAACAAATTACTGTCGTTTGAGAATTCATAGTGTAAGTAAATGTAAAAAAAAAAAAAAAAAAAAAAAAAAAATAATAATAATAAAAAAAATGATCCTACTACTCCAGCGAAACTTCATGGGAAACCAGATTCTTAAATAGGTCAGAAACGCTTGCGGAGCGCTTTGGCACAGAGATAGAAATTATTATTGTTTTTATATCTCAACTATAACAAGTTCAGAACTTGAGTTTAAAAAGATATGTTTCAGCTAGTTTCCAGATTACAATCATTTTTTTACGCGCAATATCAGTTAATATCTGTCACCAGCTCAGCTGATTGCTACTTGTTGGCATTTAACTATTAGTCCCTACCCTGTGGGTGAGCGGTAACGCTGGGCCATGCTATTCAGGAGGACGCCTCCTGCAGTCTGTCACTGAGATTTTCGTTATTCATAGTTTGCGAAATTACTCCAAGAGAATTACCTGACGGTCCCTTCAAAATTGATGGCCGATTTTCTTTCCACATCCTTCTACAATCCTCTGTAATCCTTGATGACCTATTTGTCAAATATCCTTAAGACTACAAGTAAACAAACAGAAAATCTTAAATGAAGTCGTAAAGGAGAGTATAGTTGTTTTGCTATTAGAACTGTGTGTCAAAAGCTGTACATAATAGAAGTTGTAGTTTTTAGTGAACCAGTGAAGTGAATTAAATCTGCAATCTAATCTATCATTCACAGAGACGCATCCTCCTCATAAAATGCTTAAATTTAGTTTTTAACTGAAGTGGTCGGGAAGGGAGTAAATGAATTTACTGTGCCCATTGCCTTGGTTACAATAGAAGTAAAGTTCCAATTTTACCGGCAATTTGGAAAGTCACTAGTTATACATAGCAGTAAGGGGGAAGACACGGGTGTTTCACAGTTTTTATTCCGTATTCCCCTAGGATTAGTGGAGGTAGAGCTCCACATTCCTATTTCCTTAACGTAGGGCCTAAAGTGAACGTGCTGTGGTAGTGACACGGTGCGGCCCTGTTTCTTTACCTTCCTTCGGAGTTTCCTCGATGGTAATCATTTGATAGCAGGCTGAGTGGCCTGGGGAGACCGTTCCTGGCACTCAGCTTCAAGGAAAGACCCTCGGCTTCGTCGGGGATTGAACCCAGGTCGTCCGGTCCGTGGGCAGACGCTATATATATATATATATATTCTTCAGCAAGAGGAAATCCTTCTCAGTATAACTTTTTGAAATGTGTTCATCTATAAATTATTTATTTATGTGAGCAATCTAATGGCTCAGTGGTTATGCGTATGACTGGAGATCGACAGGTCTCCGCTTCATATCCATGTCTCAGCAGGGATTTTCAAAACCCCTTAACCCTACCTTCACCTCTGGCATAGTTTGATATGTAATTCAAAGTACGTCAAATCACTTCCTACGTTCGGATTCCGCATTAAACTGTAGGTCACATTTATTCCGTAGGATTACGGGATTAGGTTAAGGTGGTTACGATAGGGGCGGAATGGGCAGCCAGTAAAAACCTTGTCACCAGGTCATTACTAGTGTTGCAAACTGAAAAAAAACAAAATGTTTTTTTTCAGCTTTGTGAAAAAAAACATGAAAAAAAACTTAGCACCCGTGTTTTTTTTCTAAATTTTGTTTTTTTCTAATTTTTTTTTTCTTTTCAGAAAACAATATATTTGATAAATTATAGTTTTATTTAAGGAACTTCCATTTTACAAGTGTGTTTTAAGTCTTACTGAATCATATAATGTCTCACATAATGATTCATAAGTGTATCTATATACGTAACATAATTTTATTCATCCTCTATGTCAGTACCATATTCACTAGTATCAGCACTACCAACACTAGTTCGATCGGTGTCGGAATTTTCTGTCTCTTCTTCTGTCTCCTCTAGATCCATAACTTCAGAAATAGTTAAATTTTCTTTTACTGGTTGTTCTTGTATTGTACGCAAAAGATTTTGAGATTGCAATTTTAAATTGTGAGCAAAGTACACACTATGCATAAAGACTGCGCCGATAGTTCTGTATTACGGTTTTTTAAGTTTGAATTAAAATCTATTATCAAACAAAATAGGAGCTTTACTTCTTTTCAATCGTTTGTTTACACCAACGGTTGCAAGGAAACGATTCATAATTAGGGACCGTGTACAAACTACGTGGGTCGGTCCAGAGGGAGGAGGGGTTAGCTGGAAGGCTACGCTGGGCTACGTGGGGAGAGGGGGGGGGGTGGTTTCCGAGCCAGGCCACGTAATTTTCCGTTTGTAACATTTTTCACAGTTAAAATGAGGAACTGAACTCACAACAGCATGTGAGTATTTATTTCCCTCAGTTAATTATATCCGTATGTAATTTACAATAGTTTGACAAGAGAAAACAGTAAAAAATGTCTTCTGGAATCAAAACGGAAGAAAGTTACGTGAGCGGGGGGAGGGGGGGGGGAGGCAAAAGCTACGTAGGGCTACGTGGGGGAAGAGGGAGGGTTCACAGGAGGCCAAAATGGAGCAATGTGGTTTATGCACGCTCCCTTACTGACAATTTAATGAGTCATTACCACTATACTCTGAGAGTTAACAAGTATACGAATATAAGGAAAGCCCAATAAGTAATAAAAAGAGGCAAAAAACCGTGGATAAATTTTAAATTCCTAATTTTTTTAAAAGATCTGTAGGTAATTTTGTAGGGCTGGCAGCACTATTTCAAATAGCAAGTATCAATCCAAACAATGGGGAATGGGGATTCCTTCTCGCGCAACCTAGTCTCTTCGGGAAATCCCCGTTCATAAAGAAAATTTCAGTCAATTTTGCCAATATTTTCGTAAATTTTTTTCCTACTGAACTAGAAAAATATAGTAGATTTTAAACTAAGATAAGTACTTAGAATAAACTCTATAACAGTTATTTTAAACGATAACTGCCTTACAAATTTGAGATTTAGTAGTTGTGAAAAAAAACGTGTTCCAGAAAACAAAAAAGTTTTTTTTCAAAGTTTTTTTTCATGTTTTTTTTCAAGCCAGAAAAAAACCGTTTTTTTACAACACTAGTCATTACGACCACACGAATCTTTAGGTGTATTATATTTTTTGATTGAAATGAGATCGAATCTACTGTAACTCAAGGTTTAAATTTTTTTTATGACTATCTGTTACCCGTGACTTCGTACGCGTTGAGTTAGAATTTTATTTCTCTAAAGACCACGCTGTTAGAGAGACGTTAAGCAGATAGAATTTTATTGCTAGAATTGGATATAGAAAACTTTAAGTTACGTAAGATTTTTCCTGAAACAACACCATGACGTTGTGATATGATGAGGAAACCATCACCATAACATTCTACCACTGAACCTGTCTCATGAAAATAATGAATTTGCAACATGTTTTAAAATAGAAGAAACTGGAGTACGGGGAGTGGAGGGGCGAGTGTGTTAACTGAGAACAGCTTCAATTTCAACTTGGTCTTCTCTACGTTCATCAGCATCATTCTTGGATTCTAATAACTTTAGCTGTTCGTGCTCTGCTGGAGCTGCAATTTAGGTCTGGTTTACGCCTGCGAGGCGTGTCAAAAAAGAAGACAAAATATACTAATGCGAAAAACTTTCAGGTAGGCACAAAATAATAGTGCGGTACAACGCAAATCAACATGTATACTAAATAATAAGCTATGTCTGTAAACGAAATTTATTACCAGATCATTCACTGACTAACTATGAGAGAAGCACACACTGAGCCACCGTAAGAAATCGTATAAGATGGTTTAGAAAAATTACTTACTGAATGAAATATACGGTAATCGCGTTTCCTTCCTTCACAACTAGAGAACTCATACTGTTATTTAGTTGGAAAGATGTGGTGCTTCCACACTCTTTATAGAGAAAATCACAAACTGATGGCCAACCTGCCCCCTGCGTGAACCAGCACAGATCTCCCGTACAGAACCGGCAACCGTCTGTCTGTCATTATTCGATAAGTCATAAAAGTTTCATGACAAAAACTGTTATTCATGTCTAAAAGGTATTCTGTGTCCTTGCTAATGATTCAAAGTATTTCCTTGTCAATTTTAATCAATATTGGTACACCAATTTAGTCGTGAAATCGTAACCGGCAGAAAGAGATTTAATTTCACATTTATATTATTATTAGTAGGCCTATACACAAACTGACTGTGAGAGAAACAAATCCTGAGTGACCAATATAACATAAAAACAATAAATTCGTATGACATTGTTCAGCCGCCTACGATGTTCCAAACATTCGATCCCTAAATTATTGGGACCTACAGTTTAACGTGGAATCCGAACAACAGAACTTACAGACGTACCTCATACGATCAAAAACGACTCTTAAAAATTCTTGACCCTACGAGAATTTTAAGCATGGATCAGACTCAGAACTTCTGAATGGAAGAGCTCAATCACAGCCACCGGCCCACTCTGTGACGTGGCATTACAGAGGCTTACACAGCTATGCGTCTGTCTGTCACCGTTCAATTAGTTTCAAAATTTCATAATAAAATATATTATTTATACAGAAAAATCTACCCTATGTCTGTTCCGATGTCACATAGGATTTACTTGTCAAATTTCATGAGGATCAGTTAAGCAGATTACACATAAGAACGTAACAAACAGACAGAGATACTTTCGCAATGATAATATTAGTACAGATTGAAACTGTATCATCTCAGCTTTCCTATGTTATCTGTGCCGCTGTTGCTTGGTGTGTGTAATGCTGTGCACTTTGTGTGTTGTGTTGAGGCAGCGGTGTCGGTGTCCGTGGGGGTGTGGACGCTGGTGGCCATCTCCCTGGAGCGCTACTTCGCCATCTGCCGGCCACTCAAGTCCCGGCGCTGGCAGACCCAGTTCCACGCCTACAAGATGATCGCCGTCGTGTGGCTCGCCTCGCTGGCCTGGAGCGCGCCCGTGCTGCTCGCCTCCCGGCTGCAGGCCATGAGGGACAAAGGTCAGTGGCTGAGTACTATCATCACAAAGCTCATTACTTTACCATTTAATAAAACATAGACCACATTTTAAATTTCTTACCTGTCTTCTTCATATACTCCTTAGCAACCTTCTTTTCATTTAAATTGGTTACACTCCGTTTGTAATTTCGAAGAATTGGATTTCAGGAGTAAAAACCCAGGATAAGGCACTAAACTGACTCTAAACAATCAAAATATTCACTAGTATTTAGATTCCCATATATTCACCATGTACTTCTCACATATTTTTTCAGACTGTTTATACAATCACTTTATTTTCGCTATTCTCTTATACGAGGGCGGTCCGATATATACTTAACCTACAAAAAAAAAAAAAAAAAAAGTTCTAGAAAAGTGGCGATTTATTTCTCAACATTTCTCCTTTTAGCTCGATACACTTGACAGCGATAACCTCCTCATTCGACTCGAATTTCTGCCCGGTGAGTGTCTTCTTCAAATTTTGAAACAAAAAGAAGTCGCACGGGGCCAAATCTGGAGAATATGGTGGATGGGCAGCAGTTCGTAGCCAAATTCGACGAATTTGGCCGTGGCGACGGCGGAGGTGTAAGCCGGTGCGTTGTCATGGTGGAAGAGCACTTTTTTCATCGCCAAATGGGGCCTTTTTTCTGCAATTCGGCGTCGAATCGGCCTAATAATTCAGCATAGTAAAGCCCTGTGATCGTTTTGCCCTTCTCCAGGTAGTCGGTGTAGAACACCTTGTCAATCCCAGAAAACGGTGGACCTTTCCAGCCAATGGGACAGTCTTCGCCTTTTTCGGAGCACGTTCGCCACGTAAAGTCTACTATTTTGGTCTCTGGTGTGTACCAGTAGGTCCATGTTTCATCGACGATCACGTAACGACGCAGAAACTCCGTCGGATTAAACAGCGTCAAACACTGCTGTGAAGTGGTCTCACGGTTGCGCTTGTTGTCCGGAGTGAGCAAATGCGGCACCCATCGCGCCGACAGCTTTCTCATGCCAAAAATTTTATGCAAAATATGACCCACGCAGATTTTTACCTACTGTCCCAGCAATCTCGCGCACCTTCAATCGGCGGTCTGCCAATACGAGATCGTGGATTTTTGTCACGTTATCCTCCATGGTATCCGTTTTCGGGGCACCTGGGCGTGGCTTATCAAAAACCGACGTGCGACCACGTTGAAATTCGTTAAACAAATTTACAGTCGCTATCGAAGGAGAAAAGTCACCGTACACAGCATCCAAGCGCTCTTTGATTTCGCTGCTCGATTTTCATTCCAAAAACAAGAATCGAAACACCGACCGATATTGCTCTTTTCCATTTTTCTACAATCCGCGGACAAACCCAGTTTCACACGCGATCAAAACAAATCTATGACTCCGATTTGGCTGAAATTTTAACAATAGCCGTCTAAGATAATGTACTACACGATAGTAAATTTCTCTGGCGCAATCGGGAAGAGAGGCTAAGTACTTATCGCACCAACATCGTACATATCAAGTTCTCTCAATGTCCTTTGCAATCCGCTTTGCAATTTATATTGTCTCTATAACTCTACTGAGGCAGACCACGCCAATTCTACATCCTGTAGACACTACGATATTCTCTCCAAGACTTGTATACTACCAAAGATACTTACACTACTCTCTAAAGCACACGCCCAATGAACCAATAAAAACAAAAGGATTTTTCTCCACTGTACAAAATAATTCGTGATACATCATAATAAAATTGAAAGAACTAAAAATTAACACAGTATACTCTATAAAATAAAAACAATAAACAAACAAAAACTAAGTGTGAACGAACTACGTTTCCTTACAACGTGGCTTAACACATCATAATTATCACACTATATTTTGATACTAGTGATAAACTGGGGATAAAAATGAGGTTACATTTAACAAATTTCATTTATTAACATTTATATGGCGCCATAATAAAAGCAATTAGAACTCTGGACCGAATATCATCATGACTCAATCAAATTTAACTGAAATCATCAAAATTATTCAGTGATAATTCAAAACTACTTAATTTCATAAATTAATTAGTGCTCGACTAAACATTTGGAGAACATTAAATCTGTCAATTCTCATTAATCGAAAAAACAATTTTGTTGCAGAGATCAATGAATTATGAATGTACCATTTGTTTGTCGTCTTGATTCAATCCGGCGTCGAAAGCATGTGGTTCTTCCGGGTCTCGTTGCACAAATATCTCCTAGAAACATTTCACACTTACTTTACCATTCGACTAAAAGTACACTTTTCCTCAGTGGTGTACTAACCAAATACGTAGCATTACCAGAAGGCATAAAATAATTTTTTCTTCACGGTGTACTAATTGAACAAGTGCAACCTTCATGTGTTGACTACCACGCCTCACGTCAACGCTGCTGTCTTCACGTCGGAACTCACAGAATAGGAAGAGCGAAGCTCGCCGCAACCATCTTGCATCGGTGGTGGCAGGGGTGGGAGATGAACCTCAGCCGTGGTAAAGTTCGCAGCGTCATGGAGGGGAGATAAGAATTCAAATCACTTCAGGCGGGATGGTTCCTTCAAAAGGGCATTGCCAAATTCCTACCCGTTACTTGCCCCCTGTCCTATCCCGCCTCTAATGATATGATATCGACGTCGACGGGGTTTAAATCCATAAGAAAAAAGTAGAAAAGAAAAGAATTCAAATTCATTAGAAACAAATAAAAAAGTAGCTCTCTGATTGGCTGTACTGGATCTTAATTCACAGGCACAGCGTAGTACCACTCACATGTCGCCACCTAAGGCCGGGCGCACATTCTGTGTCTCTATGTTTTGGGACGGAACAGCGCGTATTGAGACGCAGAACAGGGCAGCGCAGTACTGCGCGGCACGTGGCCTGCGCCACGTTGTGATCACGACACAGAAACTGTGCCACGCAACTCACTCGTGCCGGTTTTTGCCGTAACACTTCTTGCGTTGTTTATAATCTTGCTTTACTTATAATCATTTTCAACTATGGAATAAGAAAAATTGATTAATCTGGTGCGTAACCAACCTGCGATTCACAATATCAGTCATAAAAATTAAATTTAAACAAGAGATTTAAACAAGTGGCTAGTAAATTCAGCATTTATTTATCATACAACTGTCCACTTACAATTTTCACTTTTTTGTTTTTTTTAATTCATTTTTAATAACACTTCGAAAAAGATTGATACAGGTATATATATAGGCTATTATCACATTATTTGTTTTCTTATTATTTGTACTACATCATTCAATAGTGTTCCCGACAAAACACTTAATTTGTTGACACTGCTTTTTTAGTTTCAAGTGTTTATGTTCTCTTATATAGTTTTCTTAAAAATTTATAAATAATTAAATAAATAACCACGAAAATACAGCGAGATTTTCTAATAGATATTTGAGCTTTGTCGAGAAAATAACAGGTTACATTATGCCGTGAATCTCCGCTCGAGTCATCCGGAAATTATCTTTTGAGAATTCTCTTGTCACTGCAAAAGCCAGATGAGAGTTTCTTCTTTTCATATACTCACTTTTGCTTAGTTTTATCTAACTCAGCTTCTGTTAAAGTAAAAACAACTTTCCATGCTCGGCATCCCAATCTGATTCAGAAATCAAAAATCGAGTTTTTGCATCGACATGTTTTTGGTTACGCTTTATTGTCGGTTTTTCGCACAACACAATGCTTTGTAAACTGCCGCACGAAACTGCGCTCTAATATGAGCGAGTAACTGCCAGTCTGTGCTGCCCTGCCCTGCTCTGCGTTGCCGCTACTGTGCCCCGGGTAACAGCGAGGGTATATACTGTCGATGATTTGGAAACAAACCAGTAGATGGAGTCACATGTATTGTTTAAAGAATGTGGATTCCCTTGTATACTACAATGTATCATACATGGTGACTGCGTAATATTTTCCACATATCTAAGACTGAATCTTTATCATCATTTCATTTTTTCTATTAAGCTTATTACCATGTTTCAGCACATTCGCCAAAATGCTGATTTTTTTTTTTTTACTTTCACTGGAAGTCAGATTTGTGACAAGACAGAACTAATGATCAGTCTAGATTGATACACATTCACATATCCCATTGCATTTACTTATCAATTCATGTCGAAAAGAAATAATAGTTGCCAGGCATGGAAATTCTATTGGCATTGATATTCTCGTGCTGAAGTTTGTATGAAACTGTTGAAATAACGAAGGAAACTTCAGAAGATACATTTATTAATTAAATGTAATAAAGAGACTTATTCCACAGAGAAATAATATATACTTTGGAGCCAGCTTTATCCGCAATGGTTTTTAGTGAATTTTTAAGTTACATTAATAATAGTGGTATTTGTTGCGACCGAATCATTACCTCGAAAATTAATTGCTTTTAGCTTTCTTTATAGAGACCATTAAACAACGTTATCACCCATTATGATACAGCTGATGGCAACATCAAAAGGTTGTTATAATTTACGTGATTTGTGACTAGATAAGGAACCATAATAAAACGCTTAAAAATATTGGCAACTTCACCACGTTGCGGCACTTTCATACAATAGTATAGTACAAACTACTTTCATTCATAAAAAAATAACATTAGTCAATCGTAATTTTATTGACTATTAAGTTAAATTTTTGAAAAATTTCCATTAATTAAAAGCTAACAAAAATCTTTGGGCGGAGAGAAAGTAGATGGAGAATTAAAACTATTTGTGGGTAAGAGTACCCAATTAGTCATTTTTTCATTAAAGAAGCCGCTTTCCCTCCAGTTAACGGTCTTTGCGTTTTGTTGGCTGGTGAGGAGACGTGAAGCAACCTTTTGACAAAAAATGATTTTGGTCGCTGTACAGCCAATGGAGAATGCTGCAGTGAGACGCGAGGTTAAACTCTATGAGAATAGCTTAATAAGACAAGCTGAAAGGGTACCGATTAAATCTCCCTTGTTTTGATAAACCGTCATTCCAAAACTAACAATGGTGATTTGAAAGCTATGTTTCATCAGTGCTTTCTTTTCTCATTTCGATAAATCCTTTTAATCGCATCTGTTTCTGCGCTCATATACTTAGTCGATGCGGAGACCTAGTCTTAGGCTTGGATTCCCTTATTGCTGAAAGTACGAAGATATTGACTCATAATGTTTGTCCATTTTTTGTAAAAAAAAACATTCAGTGATGCTATGAATTCTTCCTGATTCCCTACTCTGCAATAAAATATGTGTAATTTCATAATCGAACTTACATGTAGGAACCTCATAAAAACGGAGCTACTCTGCGTAATATCAGCCGCTTTTTACTTTACTTTTTGAATATTGGGCAAACATCCTTACCGCAACAGTGGCGTTAGTCGCTATACACCATTTTCTTTAATACTTTTATTACTGACCAAAAGGGTCTGCGATATAGATTTTAGGAGGCGATATGAATAGATATCAATACCTCGAAAGAGTTGATCACGTTGCTGGACACATCCAGATAGTAAAAGATATATCGTCGTGCCGCGCTAGAGTAAGATCACTTTATAATCTTGAGAAGACAATACGTACGGTATATCGAATCTTTAGTACTGAGCTCCAAAACTAGTGTCTTTCTACTCTCATTTCAGATATTTTCATGAATGAAATCGTAGGACTTCTGTGAAACTTAAAAATGTTTAATATGAGGAAGTTCCATACGTATTCTTGATCTAAATACACTCCAAAATTTGCTGTAGTAGTGTTTACACTACAGATTTGTTGTGACCTGACGGGAATTTCCCGAAGAAGAAGAAGAAACTATGAGAAAGAGTTTATCCCCGTGTGCAATCATCCCTTACATTCTAAAGGAAGCCGGTGTCTTAGAGAAAAATAAATAATTCCGCTACTTTGCTGGGTTCTCTAGACATTTATCACAGATAATACGTACAGGTGTGTTGAAGTGGTCCATATTTGTCTACACCATTTAAAATGAATAATAGAACAATAATTAACTATTAATAAGTAATTGAATCACAGACACAACAGGGAATATGATTTTCCTCAACGGGTGGATTAATGAAATGTATTTAAAATTGATATTTAATGGTAAAACTCAAACTAGACGGCGCCCAGAGCCTGTTGCCACTGGTAGGCTATTGACTGTAGCGAATAGAACGGGCATCAACTTGGCATTTTAACAGGAAAAATAGTCTTCATTTTAAATCTAACCATCAAATGGCGATCCAAAAATATTTGCAGTAGTAAACCAATTGGTTAGTTAACTTTCGAGAGATATCGCTGGGTAAAAAAGGCAGCGAGTTACAGCGATCTTTGGAACAGTCTTAAACTGACAGTCCAGCAGACAGTACAGGAAGAACTATCCGCTAATGCTTTGTGCAGTACAGAAACGGTCATCTAATGAGAATGTGTTACAGTAAGCGGCAATGTAGACATTCTCGTCTCATATGCAATTATAGATACTTCTGACTCTATACCTGCTTGCCAAATTTACCAAATATGTATGAAGAAAGGCAATGGTGTGGTCTGATTCCGAGTTGTAATAATCACTTGAAGAATTTTAAGGAATGGATCAGATAGACCAGAGTATAGCGTAAATTGTGTGAGATCCTCGTGTATTACGTGCGTACGCTTGACGTCACATTACGGCCCAGCTGTCTTCGAAGGACGGACGGCGAGCTACGCAACAGGGCAGGTGGTCAGTTATGACTTTTATCTATCTGGGCCGAACAGTTAACAGCTTAGCGTACTCTGTTGAAAAAGAGCTATCCCTGTTTAATGATTTTCTGAAGGTACGACGGAACTACAACATGCCCAAAAAGATCTAGAATTATCTCAATGATTCATTAAGTAATCGCACCTAAAGCGAGCGTTATTAATTTAAAGTAGCTAGCCGGAATATTCATACTATTTCATGTGTTGCTTTGAGCAAATAGTTTAACAAAACCGTTTGAACGCGGAAATGTAATTTTGTATTTAATTTAATTTCTTCTTACCTTAGGATGATATTTAATTTATTTATGTGTTTAAAAGGTTTATAGGCGAATTACACGAGTTCATGACTTGTAAGGTAGGTCCAAGTGTAGATGAAGCTAACTTTATGTAATTTTAAAAAGATCGTGATAAATGTATCGATTCATGTTTTTTCATATTGTATTCTAATTATTCAAATTAATTGCAGTGTTTTGTAGAGTTGGAAAACTTTCATTTTGAATCACTTTTTTGACTTATGTGTTAACTTTGTTGATTTATTGAATGATGAAGAAATTTATTTATCAACCCATAACTAACGGAATCATCGCTTTTAGTAGAATAAGGAGGGGTGGAATGTGTATTAAATGTACAAACAGGTAATTTATTCAACTATGAGTATCAGCATAATATGCTAGCATTGGGTGGTACTGTTTGTAAACTGGAAGGCTAACTCCGGATCAGCGAGCGGGCATGAAGTTAAAAAAATACGAGCATTCCTCAGCCAATCAGACGCGTGTTCTCACCCGGTACTGTGCTCAGTGTGAATTAAGCCAAACTGTTGTGTAATCATTATTATGAATTTCAATACAAATGTAAACAATGCAAGCGTCTGCTATGACTGTTGGATAGGGAGCAGATGAGGTAATTTATAAAGACTAGTCGGTGAAATAAACGACTGTTCTTTTAATCCGTTTACGAAACATGTTTTGAAGTAAAAATCATCACGAATTTTACAGACATTGGCCTTCGTGATGAGGTAGTACAGTCGAAGGTCTGGTGACAAGATGCTTAAGGCATATGACGTAGAAGCGAGCGAAAAGGTGTGCTACGAGGCCGCTAGTGTTTGTTCATGTGAATTACGCTAGGACGCTGCGTGAATAGGGTTAGCGCAATGTTTTCTTTATGCAATAGTAATCCTGGATTGGTTTCGCTGCGCAGGTTTCCGAACTACCCTTCTAGATCTCCCAAACAAAAATGTCTTACCGACAAAAATAATTTTCCAGCATAGCTCCTCCTTTCAACTATACCCCGTTATTAAAAAAAATTAGCAAAGCATCACTTGCCTCAAAATCGTGCAATATTGTGCAACAGATGTGAATCCCTTACATGTTCGTTATAACATCTGAAACGAATTACAACTAAAAATCAGACAGAATTAGTCCTTTTTTATTTATTACATCCAGTATACTGAAAATTAACGGGATATGTAAAGTGCAAACCGATTTTCTAGGAGCTTCTTCACATCACTGTCTTACATAATTTTAAGTTCTTGTATTTCAATGTCTAGTACAATTTCGACATCTATGAAAGAGACATTAATAATAGTGAAAGAGAAGAAAAATAAGATCTGATGAAAAGCCTAAACGTTGAATTTTATCTTTCGTCTCTTATGAGCCTCTTTGTCAACAAGTTGCAAAGCACGTAGCCACAGAGACAAAGAGCACACTCTTCTGACCCTCGTTAAAATTATCTCTAGGTCCTTTTGATAAGTGCCTCGTAAAAGTCTGTATTGAAATGCAACTGAAAGTTTTTAAATTATAACGAGACGTTCACGTGAAACGAGATATGCCATAGAGTAGAAGTGATACTATTATCTGTCTGATGCAACGTATCATTTATGGGTAGTTTATGTAGACCTTTTGGCTGAAAGATTATTCAGCGTTCCAAATATCCATAAAATTTTCCAGTTTAAGAGTTATCAATAACAGTATTTGCCTTAACATGTAGGTAAATAATGTTATTTCTTGTGAATAGTACTGATCAGAATTACATCAAATGACATATAAAGTCAGTAATGTTTTTTCAGTCTTCGGTGACTGCTGGTTTGTGCAATATTACATTTTTTCATATTTTTACCTTACTATGAACAAGGAATCTTCCTTATTAATCGTCTTACATCAATGAGGTATACCGGTTTTGTCTGAAATTACCTATTTGATAGTATTGTGTTTCTAGAAATTATTTGAGTTTCTATTATCATTTTGTTGTGTTGCTCAACTCCGTTATCAGGTTTATCACAAAAGTGTATAATTCAAGGTGAACAGCCTAGAAAGTATGGTCAGTGTATTAATGAATATATTATTTTTATTTAGCACACATTTTTACAGCCTAGTATCTGGAAACTAAAATATGCATTAATTTAACACAACTGTTTTACATCTGATACTTCAACACATAATTTCACAATGAATAATTTCAATTTTTGTTATGTATAGTTTTGGCAATATCTGTACAGTCTTTGCCTGTTGGCACGATACATACGGTTTTTTCGCAGTTAACATATATTATAGGTTTCTAAACTTTCCGCATTTCACCATCGTTATAATTGATTTGTTACAGTTTTCTAATTTTTTTAATATTTGCAGCTTCCTGTCCACTTAAGAGTTAGAATTTTTAATATTTCACCATTTCACTTTATACTACTACCACTGCTACTATTACTAAACTACAAGTATTTAATATTACCACTAATACTACTCTAACATCTAAGAAAACGTTTTCCAGTATTGGTATCGGAGTGGTAATCCGAATTGCAGATCTCCCGGAATAGCGCACGCTCTCAGTCTCTCTGGAAGCCAAAGTGACCGAGGAAGCCGCCTATCGGCAGACTGGTTGTGAGAACTAATAATTACAGAAGTAAGGATTCTTTAGTATCCAGCTAATAGTTTGATCGTTTTCACAATGAACTAGACAAGTTTAACATCTACTGCCGGGATTTGTTATTTTCAATAATGTAGGTTTGAACAAATTCACATTTTAAGATTATTGGCTACATAATTTAACAACTATATTTTATATAAGCATTAGTACGTTCTGACCTAATTACCTGATTTAAAATTATAATTAATTTTATTATCATGAAAGGTAGAACTTGTATGAATACTTTATATGAGAAATCACAAATGGTTTTATTTCGATTACTCACATGACATATATAACAAAATTAGTTAAAATTAATCAGTTGTCCTTTTGCGGGCACCAGGGTATTTTATATAAAATACAAAAAATTAAATAGTAAACAAATTCAACATTTTGACTGTTCACTTCTGAAAGAAATATTTGCTCCGGGCTATGAGAGTTTTTATCTGCAGGGTCGTTGCTGGGCAATGCTATGAACTTGAAAGTCTAGCTAGCACAGTGTCCTTCATTGGCGATGTATAATTACCGAATGTACATGTCTGCCGCCACACATTGGATGACGGTCTTCTCTGCTATAGACCAGTGTAGCACAGTTCCTCAGATGTCGTCCTTTGCCTGAGCTCATCTGCTCAAACAAAATAGCGGGTGTCCGGATCCAGGCAGCAGCAACAGTCCCACTCACGAATAGACAGTCCAGAAATCACATCGTCGGAATGTGCTGGCCGGCCGGCATCGCATATTCCTTCCCTCGTTCGTCGTGCCACATGCAAAACAGAAAACTTTCGCCGATCACCCTGTTTGTCTACCTGGCACGCACAAATCTCCCCTCCATTAGGCACACACTATTCTACCCTCGCTAATTCTAGGAACCGGCCTGCTGGCATTCCTCAGCTCTGCCGCTCCACAAATGTGCACAGCGCCCAAATGTTCTCTAAAATATTCCACAAATTAGTAATAAATCTATATTTTATTAATGTAACTAGCGGTCATAAGACGCGTTCGTTACAACATATACTACATATTTTTAGAAGTGTTGGTTTAGCAAGTCCTTTTTGTAGATGCAATTTCCTTGGTACCATATTTTAATCATTTTTCGTTTGCATTTTTAATAAGAAAAAATTTCAGTGGTGGACACAGTGGTGTTACTTCGAAATGGTCCATTTAAAGCCTTTAATATGGTTTAAGCACTCCTCTCCGCAGACCAGATGAAGACTCGCTGATCGAGCACTTAGACACGCATTCGCTTGTGGCTTTTCTCGGGTGTTACTCTGTGACCTCGTAGTCGGCTTGACTTGACCTTCCTCTTGTTGTCGCTAAACTTTGCATGAATCTCTCCTTTTAATGATTCTTCTATTAATGAACAACGCATAATGAATCAAAGTTATAGCGGATGTTGGTAAAGGCAATCAAATGTATCATTTGCTATGTTCCCTGATACATCAGATAAACGCCTTGTGTTTATGCGTTGAGGATGAAATATACTAAAAAAAATACATTATTGGTGAGTAAATGGGAGATATTTTCTGGCAGTCAGTGATTTCAAAGTTCTCTGGTTAATGGGCTGCCTCGACGTAAGCTCACTATTTTACTTTTGCGGTGTTACATCAAGGATAATTTATAATAATACGGAGAATTTGTGACTGAGATTGAAGAGCAAATTTAAAGTCTAAACCGAAAAATTTTAAATTACGTGGCAACAGTTCACTGGATACGAATGAGCTTCCTTCTGTTCCCTATCGACAGATCTTTTGTTCTATATGCAGCAATCAGTTATTTTTTATCTGTTTTTTTTTTCAGTATTTCCATTATGTATGGTGAAAGTATTAGAACACAGAAGAATAGATTACTGGATAATTAACTTTTTCTGGGTTATAGCAAACAGAGTCAGACGTCAAAATATAAATCTTGCTACAGTGAAGTCCTTTGAGGCTATGTTCGAATATCATTTTTTTACGCTCCTCTCTCACTGATCAGTCCGATATCAGTTAAACATTTTATTACGCAGCACAGCGTATAACATGTCGTACCATACACAGGTATTCACTCCAAACTATTTTTTTAAAAAAAATCAACAAATGTAACATTTAGTATACTTAAACATAGAAACTAGACGATTGTAAATTTTATGTCCAAATCTGCTGATGAATCAACCATTTCAATAAGGGAACGTAATACGACGATACCTGCATTCACAAGCTTTCCTTGAGCTTGCATTAGTCGTCTTAACACTTCGTTGAAAGTAAAATAAACATTTCATTTAAATGACTGACTAAATTAATCACCAGATTTCGCAGCGTTATGATTTTTTTATCTTTTCTTTTCTTTTTTTGTTCCGTACCATTGGCTAGAAAATTGTTTGAGGTGATAAAATACTTTGCCTGTCACAACTAAATGTGTCAATTCGTACAACACTACAAGTTGTATGAGTTTTCGGAGGAACTCTATTGGAAACATATTGCGATTGCAGCAATACCGTCCCCGTTATGTTACAATTACTTCATTTTTCTCTGTTTGTATAGCACATATCTAGTACATGAATATATCCTGAACTTTTTTTCAATAGAAATAAAGTTATGGTTAAATGATACTGAAGAAAACTCAGACCCATATATATATAACCATATATATATGTAATTGTACAACATTGGTTCCCAACGGCTGTGAAACCAGAAGAGGTTCCTAGCCAGACGGACTGGCTAAAAAGGCGCTTCACCTTCTTCTGTGCGTGTTGCGGCAGTCCGTTGCAGTTTTCGGTTCTTGATGCTGCACGTCCCATGCTATATGTGCCGCAGCGGATGGTTCCAAAATCATAGTGTGTGGGTCACTTCCTGGCAAGTTGAGATCCACCTTAAACAAGTCACGCCTGTGGCACTCTCTCTTGCAAGTCCAACGGCGATGGGATAAAGATAACGGTGGCAGGTTTTGAGTGAAACTGGGAGCTGCTAGTCTTGACCTGCACGTTGGCGGCAGATGTGTGATGGTCGCCTTCCTGAGACCCTGTGATCTACTCAGGAATCCGGTCCTGCATCTGTGTCTGGGCAGGCCTATTCAGGAACACCGCTGCCCACCCTGAATGGGGAAGGCTCTAGAAAATGTGAGCTAAACATCGGAAGATCACTTTTGAACCTGGCTGGGAAACCGCACCCAGCAGGTCACTCCTTTTTGCGGTCGAAAAACTTCAAAAACTACAAAAACCATTATTATTGGCACGTGGAATGTGAGGACTTTACTGGACCTGAATGATAATCATGACAGACCCGAAAGAAGAACTGCTCTCATCACCCATGAGCTAGCCAGACTAAATATTGATATTGCTGCTCTGAGCGAAACCAGACTCTCAGGTGAAGGAAAAATCAGCGAAGCTACTTCAGGATACACCATCTTCTGGAAAGGAAAAGGGGAAGGAGAACGCCGCATTCATGGGGTTGGATTTGCAGTGAAAACAAAACTGGTAAGCGAACATCGACTTGCTCCCATTGCTATCAGCGAACGGCTCATGACTCTCCGTATACCACTCTCAGGGGACAATTACATTACTTTCATCTCCGCATATGCTCCCACTTTAATGGATGATGAAGATGCAAAGAACAAGTTTTATTGCCAACTGAATGAAACTCTCACCAACATACCTACCAGTGATAAGCTGCTACTACTCGGTGACTTCAATGCTAGAGTGGGAAGAGACAACCAACTATGGGAAAAGGTTATAGGTAAACAAGGTGTAGGGAACTGCAACGCAAATGGACTGCTGCTTCTCTCTGTGTGTGCTGAACATGAACTCTTCATTACAAATACTCAATTCCGCCTACCAAACCGCTTCAAGACTACATGGATGCATCCACGATCCAAGCATTGGCATCTCATTGATTATGTTATCACCCGACAACGTGATAAAAAAGATGTTCTCATCACTAAGACAGCAAGGAACATTGATGACTGCTGGACAGACCATAGACTTCTCGTGAGCCGCCTGAGACTCTCAATAAGTAAAAAATCACGCTCCTTCCACATGAACCCCTCCAAGAGGAAATATAATACTTTAAAACTCCGCATCGATACTGTCGCCTCAAAATATCAAGATGACATTTTAGAACAACTGTCCAACAATCCAATCAATACAAGGAACGTGGAATCAGAATGGACTACCCTTCGAAACATCATCACGAAATCTGCAGAGAAAATAATTGGCTACGAGAATAAAAAAAGGCCAGATTGGTTTGATGACAATAATGAACAAATTTTGACCCTCATCAGTGCGAAACGTGAAGCCTATCAACTTCTTGTTCAAGATCCAACTTCTGTGACGAAGAAAACCCGCTTTCAGGCCCTTAAGCGGAAATGTCAGACAGAAATAAGGGAAATCAAGAATAACTGGTGGCAACAGAAAGCAAAGGAACTCCAAACTCTATCAGATGCTAGGGATCTTAAAAAAATTTATGCAGGAATTAAAGAGCTATATGGACCTACTCGCAGCTCATCTGGCTCACTAAAAGCAGCTGATAACACTACCATTCTTACCGAGAGCCAGGACATCTTGAAGCGCTGGAAAGAACACTATAACTCTCTTTTGAACCGTAGCTCTACTGCTGCAGACGATTTCCTTAGGAATATGCCGCAGCACCCTCCACAACCTTGGATGTCAGTCCCGCCAACTTTCCAGGAGTTTTGCAAAGCACTGAATAGCCTGAATCCAGGTAGAGCTCCTGGACCAGACAATATTCCTTTAGAACTGATTCGAAGTGGGGGATTACCCTTGAAAACCAGGATTTTCCAACTCATTCTTCTCATGTGGGAAACCCGGGAGGTGCCTCAGGACATGAAGGATGCTAACATAGTCACCATCTTCAAAAAAGGGGATCGAAGTATCTGCAACAATTATCGTGGTATCTCTCTTCTATCTATAGCAGGAAAGACTTTTGCTAGAATACTGCTAAATCGCCTTAGAATTATGTCAGAGAGAGTACTTCCAGAATCTCAATGTGGATTCCGTGCCTCGAGAGGCACCACAGACATGATCTTCTGTGCTAGACAACTTCAAGAGAAGTGCAGAGAACAACAAAAGCCTCTCTTTCTGGTATTCTATGATCTAGAGAAAGCTTTTGACACCGTGCCTAGATCTGCAATGTGGATGGTATTAAGACGATTTGGTTGCCCTGAACATTTTCTGGGATTGATTAGAGCACTCCACGATGGTATGGTTGGTCAAGTCCTTTATCAGAATGACGCCTCTGAAAAGTTCCCTATCACAAATGGTCTGAAACAAGGTTGTGTACTTGCACCAACACTTTTTGCCCTATATTTGGCAGCAATGCTCTACGAAACGTCATCTACCCCCAACACAGGCGTGGAGATCAGATACCGGTTTGACGGAGGACTATTTAATCCAGCAAGACTCCGCTCATCAAGATTAACTTTCCTCACCCAGGTAACAGAACTGCAGTATGCAGATGACAACACCTCTCCAGCACATACTCCTCAGCAGATACAACAGTCCGTAAACTACTTCAAGGACGCATATGACCGTTTTGGCCTGACCATCAACACCCGAAAAACTAAAGTGCTAGCGCAACCTGCCCCTGGAGCTACACTCCCAGTCTTTGATGTTACCATCTCCGGCACAGCCCTTGAGCAAGTAGATAGCTTCTCCTACCTTGGAAACATTCTCTCTACACAGTGCACAGCAGAGAAGGATGTAGAAAACAGAATTCGTGCAGCACACATAGCCTTTGGACGACTTACTCGGCGAGTGTTCCTAAACAAAGATCTTAATTTAAGCACCAAGCTGATGGTCTACCAAGCTGTAGTTGTCTCCACGTTGCTGTATGGGTGTGAGACATGGACACTCTACAGGCGAGATATTAAGAAAATGGAGCGATTTCACCAGCTAAAACTTCGCTCTATAATGAACATTAAATGGGACGACTATGTGTCCAACATTAGAGTCTTGGAAAGAGCTCAAATGTATAGCATTGAAGCCCTCATCATCAGCCACCAACTTAGATGGGTTGGACACGTTCAACGTATGAGCAACAGTAGACTCCCTCGCCAACTTTTATACGGTGAGCTCAGCACTGGCAGCAGACCTCGCGGTGCCCCTAAGAAACGCTACAAAGATCAGTTCAAGAAGACCCCGAAGAAAACTAATATAGACCTTACCACCTGGGACAGCCTCACAAAAGACCGCGTTCTATGGCGCAAAACTACCTCCGCAGCAGTGGCACGTTTCGAAGAGGAGCGGCGAAGTCTGGCAGCTGAATCCCGTTTAAGGCGGAAAGCCCGACAAACCCTACCGCGCCAGCCACCCACATTTGGGTGCAGTGTGTGCGGACGACTGTTCTATGCAAGAATCGGCCTGATCAGCCACCAGCGCACACACAAATAAACACGCAAGAGAGCAACATAAACTCGGAAACGAGTATGGCCGACGACGACGACGACGACGACGATATATATGTAACCATATATATATGTATACCAACTGGTGCCCACGACTTCTTTCGTGTTGTCAAGAATTTTGAAGAATTTATGTTTTTGCGTGGAGCCTGATATTTCCAGGATAAAAAGTAGCCTTCGTTAATCCTTGCCAAATCATCAATCCATGAGTGAAAGGCGCGTAGGTTCACACATGTAAATTATTTGTGTTTGTTAATAGCTGAAAAATGTGTCGTATTATAGAGCATTATTCAAGAACATTCTAGAACATTTAGTACATTCAAGAACATTCTAGAAGACTGTAATGATTTTTTAGAATACTTTAGTCGAAATATAAAAATGCCCTAGATCGACAACTATCAACCACTAACAGTCAACATATCTTCCACATTTACCATAGCTACCGACATGAGAGCCTCGTCAACGTCGTGCCCAATATAGGTGGGAAAGGACTAAGGCATTTAATGGCCTTTTGAAGGTACCATCTTAGCTCGAGTTAAATCGTTGACTTGATTAATTAAAAATATAAAATTACCTATTTTGATAGCCTGGTGATTTTACTTCAATCAATTTTTTCTCTCCAACTTTTTTTTTTAAGAGCCAAGTGATGGAAATTTTATTTCCCACGAGTACTCGAAGCAGCTACTCCCCACCACGATGTGAAAGATGTCCTCTACAAATATGTGTTTATATGTTCAGAACACAAAACAGTAAAAAATGCTAGATTATAAGACCGTTTATAGTTCATATTATCAATGTACTAATATCTGTACCAATAGTAATAGTGCTTCTGATTATAGATGCGTTTCATTTTTGAAACTGGAAACAGACCTACCACTGACTTGTAAATTGTTGTTAGTGGCATAAAATAGAGAAAGTAAAGTGACTTATTTACTGTTCTTTATAGATTGAGTGTCTGCTGGTTGTGTTAGTGTTGCAGTCACATGGGACACTAAACGCCGCGCTTTCATTTGTTCTGGCGCAGGCGCTTCTTCTAGCGTTTGCACCAGCCACTGTTTCACGCTGGCTGCCGAAAGCGGTTCATTGATTTCCCACAAGACTGTGGAGTCTGCTGATAAGCTTACGGGCTCTAAATGAATTCTCTGGAGACTCCAGTTGGCTCACAGATTTCACTTCGCCGTCCTCTTAGCACGACCACACAGGAAAACGGATTCCTCCCCCAAGAGCGGAGAAGGCGCATCCTTCGTGCCACTACGTCATTGTTTCTACGTGTAGAGAATTCGAGGAAGTTTTGTATATGATACGAGTTTCTGTTTTTAGATACCTGAAGAAATATTACTACTGCGAGCGTCATGACTGAAAAATCAACGTCGACTCTGTAATAATGAAGCAATTTGTATTTCTTATTTTCAACAGCACTTGTGACCTTTCCGTGTGATTGAATTTCGTCCGCTTCAAGAAACGATAGTCTACTATTGTTTCTTCCAGTTTTAGCGCTCATTATTCCAGTTGTATTCCTAAACTTACAATTGTGTATTATGGAAGATCACCTACGAAGTTTTGAGCGGATTTGTTTTGCAGTTAACATGATAGCAATTGGCTGTTACTCCAATCTGCTCATAGTGACTCCTTATCAGTGACATAGTACCTCGTCCGATATACAGATTTCACTTAAATAGATTGACAGTTTGTGTTATGAGTTTTCGAAGTGCTTCAAAATACGGTATCACTAATATGATTTCTAATGATTTTATGGTATCATTCAGCTTTTCCCAAAGTATTTACAGTAGATCTTTTTCTCCAGAAGCACTAAGAAAGTTCAATGTTATATATTAATCACACAGAATAATAACAACATACCGCAGATATGTTCTTCAATATTCACTTTTTTACGCAGGGTTTCTATGTTCTTCTCAGTAAAAAAGTACTACACTGCAGGTAATTTACTTCTCGTTTGAGTATGCAAATGTTTTAATCGTTTCTTTCAAGAAATTGTTTATGGTTCTCGCGTTTTATTCTTCGAAATGTACAGGCTACATCATATAGTTTAGATTATTTTAATCATTTGGATTGTTATGAGGTATAAAGTTGTAAAAATTGCCAGAAGCAGATCATACATTGCAGTTAAAAAATAAATTGCCAGTTTTGTAAGTATATCTATACGTCTATAAAAATTGATGTCTGTATGTTTTTATCTTCTGTACTTAAATCTTCAGTTTTTATCCGAACTTGTTGAAACTTTTCCCACATATACTTTAAAAAAAAGAGTGGAACAATACTGTCTGTATTTAGTTTACAAACATCTACCGCCTCTACCACCTCACGCCATTAAAAAAAATTACACATGCAATGGTTTAGTTGCCGATATTCTGAAATATCAAAACATTTATTCTTCATTGTCGTTGGACCTATATCGACCGTACAATTAGTGATGGAGAATTTCTTAATTTGAAAATTGTTTTCAATTTGGTGGGATGACACACAAATCCAAATTTCTTTTTCCATCTTGATGGAACTTTGCACATGTATACTTCAAAACAAATAGAAAAAGTGTGTCTACTTCTGGTTTACAAAACTGCAGCCGCTCTCCCCCCTTACCCCTTTGATTATTCAAATGAATTTTTGATACAAACAAACCCACAGTTTTTGTCCAGTTTCGATGGAACTTTGAACATGTATACTTTAAAACAAAAAGAAAAATACTGTCTACTTTTGGTTTACAAAAACTCATCCCTTCTATCCCCTTCACTCCTAAGACAAATTTACAGTCTTGTTTTATCAACTTAAAAAAATGAACACAAGATTCTCTATTTTTTATACATGTTCAGCGATATCTTCATCAATTGTTAAATGATTTTAATGAATTTTTTTTTTGTAGCAGATAGGCATTTCTTCAAAGTTGTCCGATATAAATTTCATTGTGAAACCACCCCTTCTCTCCCTTTACATCCATTAATTTTTATACAAACCCATATGTTTTAACTGATTTCAATATAAATTTGCACACATACACAATAAAGTAAAGAGTAAAGTCAACATTTAGGTTTAAAAAGACGAATTCATAATTTTTAATGTTCCTTGTACAAATTTACAGTTGACATCGTTTGACCAAACATCATGAAAGATGGTAGATGTATGTATTTTTTAGTAGAGAAGGTTTCTGACCAAAAAAATCAAAAAAAAATCGTTTCTCTCCCTTTACAGCTCTTAATTTTTATAAAAACTCACAGTTTTTATCCGATTTAGATGGAACTTCACACGCGTATACTTTAAAACAAAGAAAAACAAATAATATCTACATCAGTTTTACAAAAACTCAATTCCTATATCTCTTCCCGCCCCTTAAATTATTGTCAATGTTCTTTATATAAAGTTACCGTTTGTATCCGATTTTGGAGGAAGTATACACATTTATGCTTTAAATTTAACAGGACAAGACTGTCTACATTTGGTATACACAAGCTCAATCCCTCTCCCCCTTTACCCCCACCCTTTTTAATTTCCAATGTTCGTTATAGAAACCCATAGTTTTAAAACCCGTCCAAATCAATACAGCAATTTTTATTATTAACGCTGATTATTCATAAAATAAATGTGTCCTAATATCTCAACATGACCGTCAGATTTTAACTTATACCCCAATCTTTCACGTTGTGGAAACCCATTAAAAATCTATATTTTCTGCGTGATGCTGGATCAAACAGATAGGAAAAAAGTAGGAACAAATATCAGAACCTTCATATTCAGTCTCGAAGGAACACCCAGTACTATTTTAATGTGTTTATAACCGTTAAGCACATACCGTGCTTACAAGTTGGGTCATTTTGAATGTAGCTTCCTTGCAACACAAATGGATTAACTGATTTTAGAATGAAGTGTTTACACTGTTATGCTACGTCACATCTATTTTCTGTTATCGAAAATTTTAATGATGTACGAACATTATCAACAGAAATTTTTTTGTCCCTCAGTCATTAGATATTTAGTCCCTGCGTATATTTCTCAAGAAATAATTCGCCATTGAAATGTATTTTGCAATTGGAAAGTTAAATGTCAGTTTGATTACACTATGATGTCAATATGTTCAAACTGATGACTCGTCATCGTGTCTATGTCGCTGCTAAAAATGGAGGTCAGATGTAAATTTCTTTCCCAAAAAATTGTCTCATCAGCACTGACGGGCTATACTCCGTTACGAACGAGGCATTCCTGAAAATATTTCTGATACTGCTCTGAAGGGGATTGGAATTTTTCATACCTTCAACCACGTATTATTCAGATTTAACTTTTTTTATTTGATACATCATCATCAATAGTTGGTCACTGAGTCATTAAGTCACTTCGTCATCATGACTGTAGCGCTGACGTCACGCGCCAGGTCTTAGTTAGCTGGCTACAACGGCCACAGATGCTACTACCAACTCGAGTTTATGAGCGTTATTTGATAACAAGCTTCAAGCCCGTCGAGAATGACACGTTGAACGCAATATTCTGGCAATTCGTTCTATTGCAGTTGGTTAATTATACAGAATTGTTATTATATAATGCTCACAAACTTGATTTTGTAATGTTCTACATATTTCAATTGCAGTTTACATTGCAATACAGTTGTAAATTCTACTGAATTAATGTCGACGGAAGTATGGAACCAATGAAATTGAAAAGAAATTAGGAATCCCAAACACTTTTGCTGTACTAAGTAACTTCAGTTTTATTCCTGGTCCATACACAATTCAGCACGACAATTATGTAACTACTTCCATCCGCATGAGGTAATAACTTCAGTAATATGGCGCTTACGAAAGCAGTTTAAATTGTTTATAAAACTGATTTCAGCGTGAATTATGCTGTAGCAAAATGTGTCAGTTGCGACTCTGGTTAACTGAACTACAACCTCCACTAACATTGTCGTTCGAAAATCATAGCTTGTACTACTCACATATGAATAAACGGTAGTAGGAAATTATTCCGGAAAAACTTATAAAGGAAAAACGAATAACGATAATTTCCAATGATATTTTTCGTGATATGAGTACCATATTGTTATTAAATTTTCGGAATATTTCGAAGGATTATTCTAAATAAACGCATTTTACTTTAAGTATAACATCAAATTCGGATAACTATTATTAATTTGGCTTATACATTTCGAGATTACGTACGTTTCGTGTAAACCTTCTCTGAGTTTTTAATAAACTTCATTGTTTCTTTTCTTCTGCAAAAAAAAAAAAAAAAAAAAAAAAAAAAAAAAGAAAGAAAGAAAATCTTAGGTTATGTTTCAACTTAATTCTTGTAACTGTCACAGATAATATAGCGTAAAAATCGAATACCCTTCTCTTTTCATGAATTTCTGCTTCTAGTTGTCGTAAATAAACAAAAAGCAACATGTAAACTTATCATTGAACTTTTTGACTTATGGTTCTCTCTCTTTAAAAAAAAATATATCCCTTCTCTATGTTTGTGCAGTTACTTCCAGAACAGACAATTACGTTTTATCTGGCATCGCAGTCATATTTTCTTTCAACACTGTAAGTGCAAATAAAATTCAATTCAATTATTTATTTGAAATTTACACTTCCTTTTAACAGTACAAGTGCAAATAAAGTCAGTACAGTTATTCAATTGAAATTTTGCTGATTAGCCAAGCAGCGCTGTGGTGGCAGGCACTGTAACTAACACTTCGGGCATTATCGAGACTGACCGAAGGTTGCCGATCCATCTGAGTGAGCGCGCAGTCTCTGACAATGCATTTTATTAAAGCGGATAGTTCTGTTTAGTTAAGCATGCGTGAAGATCGAAATGCATGAACACTGAAAATACTGTGTATTAGGTTTGAATTCACATTATAATTATTAACTGCTTTTTTTATTTACTTATATTCATTCGATGTAGATATCTTCGCTAAATTATTTGTAATGTAAGGGATTTATTTAGCGGAAGTTTTGATTAGATTGAAATTTAGCCTGGATCAGTATGACAGAACTCCAGGCAAATGCCGGGATACTTCCTTTAAAAGGCCATGGCCGAATTCCTTCCCATTCCTTGCCCCCTCCCCCATCCTTTCCCGCCTCTAGAGACCTCGCTGTTAGAGAGACGTTAAGCAGATAAAAAAAAAATAGTATGACAGCTGGTAGTTGACGTTATAGCAGATATCATGAGTAATTTAATCTTTAACATTACTTCATGCGGCTGGAAGTAGTTTCACATTTATCGTCATCTATGTGACCTGGACCAGCAATTAAAACTAATATTATATAGCATAACGTACGTTGTTGAGGTTTGTTTTATTTTGCTTTCACTGACGTTATTCTTTCAGACGCATTTAAGTAGCTCAAAATGTATCGCGAAGTGCAATAGAAATATTGTACGTACAATTTTGCAAAATAAGGGTTGTGAGCGTTATTTTATTTTGTTAAACACATGGTAAGAAATGATTTGTCCAAAAACTCTATTCAAACGGTTATTTTAACGAACTGAGAAGCTAGTGTTTGATGTAATTACTTCGCTTTTGACGGACGTATTTGTAGGGAAATGGAACACTTTTAATACTGTCCAGTCATTACATTATTGTGTAATTGAGAAATATTTGAAATTTGTTAAAAATAAAATGTCAATAAAAAAATTAAAAAGATTTATATTTCCTATTTATTTACACTGGACTTCCCAATAACTTCATGTCGGTCAAAATAACCTGCTGTCTTCCGATACCAAGGAAACTGTGAACTGCCCAATGAGCACAAGCTGATATTGTTACGTCATTGATCTGTGACTGCAGTTTGATCAAAGAATAGGCGCCATCTCAGATTATATTTAATGTCTTCATCTGACCTCTGTGCGTACTCTACTGCCTTTGAATTGGTTTTATTCCAGCAGTATAAACTAAAGCTGCCTTACGGGATATGAAGACGTCAAAGCACTTTCTCATCCAGCCCAAATACACATAGGTAAATAATTTGTTTGTTTTGGATTTATCGGTATAAATTTGGTCGGCGCTGCATCATTTTGTTACAAATTTAAAGAGCTTGGTGAGACTTCCATCTCCGGAACCATCGGAATTCATATTACTTTGTAAATTTATTGGGTGACTACTGCTTCGTAGAATACATAAACCAAACGAACTCACGAGGGTTTATCAAAACGTTTATGCTATCAACTGTAGGGAAACGTATTTCGACAAATTAGTTCTTCTGTAAACATTTCCTATACCTGTAAACACATATATGTCACTAGTTATCTCCTTGCGTAAGCCTTTTTTTTAAAAAAAGAAAATTTCACTATATGCGCTTGAAATAGATGTTCACACTTGAAATATTCCCATATTTTAAATCAAAAAGATGTCAATTGAACGGCCACTACTTTTAAAAAAAGATTTAGTGGCAACCTAACATCAGATCTGACCTTACAGACTATCAATAAAGGCCTGCATTATTATGATGGCAAGGTAGCTGTATTTCCAGAGATAGCTAATTTATTTGGTTTACGAGTCATAGAGGCAGAATCCAAGGTTCGTCCTCTGTGGTCAGTTGACTGCAGCTACTTGCTCTTTCATCACTCCACGGCGTAGTAGCGTCAGTAACGGTGCTTCCTAACAAATCTTGTAGCACCCGTTACACTGAGACTTGCAGCTTGTGAAATTGGGGGTGAGCTCTTGACTAAAATCAACTGGAACCATGATGCTTCGGATTATTATGATTTCGTCATATAAGATTAACGACTTTCCTAGAATAATCGGAAATTTTCATTTAAGTGCTACAGAATTTACGCTTCTGTTTGGACACCATCTCATATGATTGACATTCAATAACTGCTTTCATTTCAATGGAAATTTACTTTGATTATTTTTAATGGAAAAGGTGGAACAAGATGACAATCCGTGGACAAACTTTATAAATCATCACACTTTCTGTTACTGGCTTCCAGAAAATTAAAGGAGACAAAAATCAACAAGATAGACAAATGTACAATACATCAGTTAGAGGTGTTTTTATCTAACCAATATCGTCTACTGCGGGTTTTATTTTCAAAGGCTTAAAGATTATAAATGACTAGGCGAATCAGTTGTCTGAGGGAGTTACAGTGGTAGAATTTGTTTACCAGTGTTTCCGTTGGCAAAGTGTTTGTGAGGGTTCATGCCTTAGCACCATTGCACAACATTACAGCTATGTATTGCAGCTTGTCGATGCACTGCAGGGCGCTGTCCGATTAGAAATAGTAGATACTTCAATCATCGAATTTGAAATGATGATAGAATGACCAGGGTTTATCCGACCAGTCGAGGTCTGAAACGTTATAAATATTAATTTGATTTCCTGCAACCACTTAAGTGGCGCCGACTTATTTTACAACCCAGTGGTATAAGAGCACTGTATTATCTGGCTCGTAACTATCTGTTTACAATATACAGATAACGCCTCTATCCGTCCGTGTAGAAGGATCTAAGTGATTTACAGACCATTCGTGTAAACGACTCAACATGTGGTACAACAGATCGCGGTCTCGTTAGGGTGCTTAGAGAACAGGGAACTCTGTCCCTTGCAATGGTTCCCGTTCCGTCCAGGCTTCTTCTTCTTCTACAGTTCTGTTGAGTTCCCTTCTGTAGACAGCGCAAGATTATCTGTAAGCTGTGACTTGCCGTGATAGTTTTACAAATAAGTCAGTGAGAGCAGCTTTTGCATTCAATATTAACAGATGTACAAATTTATATGTGAAAGACGATAGAATAGGTACAGTTTTATACATTCTAAGTTCTTTTAATGTGCGCGTAACCATATTACACGTTTCGCAGTTCCAAGAGAAAACCGAGAACATCAGGTGCCAAATCAAAGGATCTATCAACTTCTAAATAAAGTTATGCCACCACAGTTGAATTCAAACGCCGGCATGAAGTTCATAAAATTGACTCCAAGAGCAGAACAATGTGTGTCATCGCACTCATCAGATATATATATATATACATATTTGTTTCTTCGCGTGGCCTTCCCTGACCTGCCTGAATGGAACGGATCGATCCTTCCCAGTGTCTGACAAACTCTGCTACTGTTGGACTCATTTGGATGTTGCAGTTCCAATTAATTAGTGTTCTTTCACTAATATGAATTGGTTTTCTTGGCCAAATTTCAAATTTTGCTTTGACGGGTCTTACTTGAGGTAATGATTGCCGCGATTGATCTAATGACGGTAAATAGCCACCAATATATACTTTATTTTTCGGAATCGAGTGTGCAATGTTTATTTTTGTGAATTCTTCAGATTTACAGAAATCGCGTTCCTCTGTTATTATACGATATGTCTGCATTGCAATAGCACAGATAATTATAACGCGTTAGAGGACGGATAATACAATATAACTCCCAGCAGTCTCGTGATAATCACACACTGTAAACAATAAATAACATTCATTTGATACTTCTGCAGTCATCATCAAGCAGTCTATACGTCGACTAATGGACTGATTTCAATACTTAACTCAATTTCTTAAACTTTCTAATTACCGGGTAGTTTCATTAGTAAATAATTCGACGGTAAACTTGCCTTTAAAAGATATCGTAGAGAATTCAACTTCGACTGATCCACACAAACAAGCTAACGGAGTTACTAAGTAATAACTGGGCAACTTTTCTCGCTGTGTTTGCAGTACACTAGTATATTCGTCTGCACCGAATCTTCTGCGTGTGTGAAAAGGAGGCACCAGGTCAGCTCGCTCTAACTGTACCAAAAAACTAACAATGGCTGAAATCCATCGCAAGTAAGAAACTAAAACTCAATTTATAAGATCCTCGACGTTTCTAATGTCTCTCCAAATTACAAGTTAAACGTTATATCCAAATAGTAATACAGATAATTTGACCATCGCTTTAATACAAAGAACAGTTTTAAAGGATTGAGACAGAGCCAGACTATCGTAGCCACCGCAGGCGCAACCGAAAGTACCATTTAACTAAAGTATTCAGTATTAAAATCAATTAATAAATGTTACAAACACTCATACGCTACTTTTTTACATCATATTCCAAACAGATTCTGACATTTGAAGCTACTGCTTCTACAACTTCGACAAATAATATAATTCTCCTTATGCATTTGAATTTAACTAATTAAAGGATGCATAAATACAAGATAAAAGATCATTGCTTCGGTAGAACATAATTGTTCAATTGTACTGATACTCTTAGGAAAACACCTGAGATCTATGTCATATGTCCGGTCCGAAAGTGATGTTGTTGCGATGTGTAGTATTGCTTAGAGAATTAAATTTTATGATAGCGATCCCGACAGCGTAATGGCAGCACGCTGATAACAATTTGTCCTTAAGAATAAGTAGTTCTAGCAGTATGGTGCTTTTTTTATACGTTTTGCTGACTTCTCAAAATATATCCACATTGGAATGAACGATTTAAAAGAATTTAAAAAGAGATTAGTAATTCACACTGAATTTATCAGTGATCTAAGAAGAAAAGGCAATTTTTACCGCAAACAGGAAACGGAATACTTCATTATCTTAGATTTCGCATGTCACACAATCATTATTGTTAAACTGCTTCTAAAATTCTTTACCAGAAGTTCAAATTCCTTGGAATTACGAAAACTACTTTGTTATTTATGCACGATATTGCGAATCGATCCCGTCGTAAAAGTATTCCTTCACTTCCTTAGTCTGCCAAGTTGAGCTGGCGTTAAGTTTAGATTTAGGAAAGTATATCCTTCCGAAGTTGTTCCGGTCGACTTTGAGGCGATACCGCCCGGAGGAAGCCAAGTTCTCTGTCAGGCTGCTTGCCGTTTATTCAACGACTGTTCTTGATCACAGGCTTCCGGTCTTCCGTCCAATTACAATAACAAGACTGTTTATCTTACCTCCAGCTTTTACGGTTACAAGAGCGAATATGCCGTAGGCTTCCGCGGAATTTAACTTCGTTTAAGGTTTCTTACAATAAATATTATCCTCGTTTAGCATAATGTCCAAGTTTATACATCGAGCAGGCGGGCGGTAAAAGTGATGGTTGAATAAAGAAAGAAGATTCCAGTGTAATTCGGAGACTTAAACGACTTGCAAAGAGCTAGACTTGCAACGTGCGTTTTTTGTAAGTAGAGGCCCCTCTTACTAGCGCTATAGACCGTCGTGTCATACAACCCCTGCAGGTAGGCAGCCCAGCGAACCAAAGTAGTACTACAGCGCACACATTTAATTCTATTTATTTTTCTCTTATTAGCTGCCGATAATTTCACAGTAAGATTTTAGTCTAAGGGTGCGATTTAATTTTACGGGTAAGAATTTGATATTTATAACCACGAATCACTATTTACTGGAATACCTGTACAGATATTAAATGAAAACAATAAGGTTAAACACTTTTTTGATATGATAATAATGAAAGAGATGAAAACCCAAGAAACCGAAGAGACCAAGAAGCGGAAGTACTTGTTCATCCTCTAATTGAGTTTGGTTTAAATTAAAGTATTAACAAAGCGAATGGATACCCAAATAATTTGTCATTTATAACCAAGGCTTGCGAGATTAAAAGAAATTCGGAAGGTATGAACACGTTTCCTACTGCATTCGTCATTCCTATGAGTACACTCGGATTCTTGGGGCCGTTGGCTAGGAACAAAGTTGCCACTTATCCGAAGTATTTAAAATGTGCGTTCACTGCACCACGTAACTCTGATAGTGGTCTTGACCGTCTCCCCGCCGCAGTTCAAATCTAAAGCTCCACCTATCCTAATACTTCTCGAGAATAATTCGTATAGGCAAGCACGTGACGAATAAACCGTATATTGACTACTTACTTTACTTTTTCATCTCCGGACATCATAACCGTTATTTCTAAAGCTAGACCAAGTCACCAATACCTCTCCCTGCTAATAGGTCGTCTACTGTTTTTGAAGACTGCCATTGCGGGCAAGCATAGAGATGATACAAGGTATGCTGTTCTGCACATTCACATCGGTAGTCTGCATATTATTTCCTCTTGATGTACGGTGGTGAGAGGATTTGCCGTCAGTGGTTTAGATTCCAGTACCGCTGCACAGGATGCTCCTGATTGCTCTTTAAAAATGCAATCTTCTTTCAGGCTCCTTTCTTGAATACACAATGCTGTTATGCATAAACTACACGTTCCGTTATCGTTTTGTTGCTACGAAGCGTCTTCCTCTCTTGTAACTAAATAAATTCAAGTATTGTAATACAGAATCAGTTTTACATAAAACATAACTTAATATGTTTGACAATATAACCAGGCACATTGTTTAGTACAAATCTGAAAATGAAACAAGAGTATCTTATATGAGAGTGGAGTGAATTATGGCGTTGTCAGTCGCAGGACGGAAAAGTTGCGTGATAGAGACCGCCACCTAAGCTTAAGCTATGTCTGACATTGATTTATGCGTGGTTTGATCTGTCGCATCCGTATCTCTGAATGACTTTTGATTGCGGAATCCTAATAGTGCGTTGCTTTTCTAACACACGACGAGTATCTTGTAAATACTAAGTGATTTACCATATTTATAAAAGGAAGGTAAAGTCGGGCGTACTAGAATGATCCCAATTTGTTGCTTTCGGTTGTAATAAAAGTTAGTTATGATTTTATATTTTCAGATTTAGGAGGAATTTTAGTTTAGAAAACAGGTTCAAGTTATAGATTTTAAGAGTAAAATAAGGGTGCCCAAATTTAATAACGTTAAGAATATTTGTATAGTTATTTATTTGGGCAATAAGGTGACAAAGTAATTTCTTGTACCTGAATTATTATAGTGTGAAGCACGCAATATGTTTTAATGTAACGTGGTAATGGCATTAAAATTGGGCGATGATGCAAACCACAACAGCGTCAGTTATCAACATTGATAATGGTAAAAATTTCTTATCACTTGGAAACACAAGCCTTATAATATCCAATGGATGTGATAAATTCAAACAACAACAACGTTAATTATGAACAATGATAGTGGTAAAAATTTCATATCTTTTTGGAACCACAAGCGTTATAATATCCAATGGATGTAATGAATGTTGCCTGTGATAAATTTGATAAGAACTGAATTATGGCGTTGTCAGTCACAGGACGGAAACACAAGGTGAAATCAATTTCAGTTCAATAAAGTTTTACGTAGTTACTAATTAAATAAATATCAATAGAAATGAAGCATCACAGAAGATAATGCAAAAATAGCCCACGGTTTCCATCCCTTTACTATACCTAGATTCGTTCTACAACTTATCATTATTCCCTTAGTCTCTTTCCTTCTGCTCTTTCTCTCTCTTCCTACACACACGTCTAATTTTTTTTTTTATTTTTTTTTTTTTTTACGCCTCGTCGACGGCTAAGGTCATAGGGGCGAGATGGGACTGGGGACAAGGAATGGCAAGGAATGCGGGCTTGGCCTTTTTGAAGGAAGCATCCCGGCATTCGCCTAGAGTGATTTAGGGAAACCATGGAAAACCCAAAATCTGGATGCCCGGACGGGAATTTGAACCCGCGTCCTCCAGAATGCGAGGCCAGAACGTTAACCGTTCACCCACCACGCTCGGTACACGTGTAAAGACACACATACTAACACACACGTAAATACACTCGCAAACGCACTCACATCTTTTCATCACCTTTGTGTTTCTTTCCTTTTATGTGCATTTTTGTTTTTTACTCGTTTAGTCTCTGTCAAATACTTGCAGACCGCATGATAACTTCATTCGATTAACGTACCTCTGTATGAATACGATATAGCGTTTTGATACGATACCGTGAACAGTCACTAATAACCAGAAAGTTTCCCTTGTGGTTGGATGTGCGGCTGTGCATAACGCTTCGCACCTATGTGCTGGTTCATTACCTCAGTGCGTTACAATGCATATTCATGTGTCTCGCACGGAGAACCTGTCAGAGACCACGGGCAGTACTGTGCTCGCGGTAATAGATTATTCAGATAAGCTCTCCATATGCTACCAAGTTTCAGACTCAATAGGGTGTATAGCGGTAGATCAATGGTGCTTTAACAGAGGCTCAGTTCCCTGTAACGCGAAAAGCTAACAGTATTCAGAAGCGCCCATTAGAACGACGCTTGAAGACAATTCCTTGTACACGTTTAGGGTTAAGGAACAAATTCTCTCTAATTTGAGCAATAGTTTAAAATCCCGAAAAGTAACGGATGTGACTTGTGGTGGGCGTAGGAATTTGTTCTGGAAAAGCATCTAAGGAAAAAAAAGTAACGGTCTTTTTACTTATATTTTTCATGATGAGTTAATTTATCTGATTAGATTCTAGGAGTATTCGGCTAGGATGTTTTTAAACAACCACATTTGACCTTAAATCACCGATTTTTTTTTTTTTTTTTTTTTTTTTTTTTTTTTTTTTTTTTTGTTATGAAAAGGTTTTTGAGTAAAGTATAATTTCAAAGATGAATAACTATTACTTATTTGAGTGACGTATTTTATAACTTCGAGTACAATTAGTGTAAACATTCTCTGCGTTGTAAAGGTGGGTTCCCACGGCGCGTGGTTTTGTAGACAGCGCGACATTATCCGAAGTGTACGGATGAGCACGCGCCACAGGTTAGCCCTCACCGCCTCCCCACCACCTTGCCTAGTGTCGTTTTAGCAACGCGCACGTTTGATCTTTGCCGACTGGGCGACGCGACGGATAGAGGCTCGCCTTCCCTGCCAGCACAGGCAGGACCCTTCCCACGGCTCACTCTCGGTAGCTGCAACTGGCCCGGTCGGCAAGTACACGAGCCGTTGGAAACTAGCTTAATAACGGAGACTTTTCCGGCGTATAATTCCAATGAAGTCTTCACAGAAGCACCGCCGGATTGCGTTGTGAAAACACAATATATCGACAGTATCTATCGGTCAGCCGACCTGTATAAATGTTTCCGCAACTGAGGAAGACGACGGAGCTAAACGTCGAAATATCATGCTTTCACAGCACAATCTGGCGATACACAGGTGAATACTTCATTACTATGCTCTGAGTTTTTAGTAAACTTCCTACTTTTTTCTAACTAAAAAAAATATCTAAAGTTATTTTATGACAAAATTCTAGTAGCGGCTACAGATACTACAGTCTAACCAAGAACACTCTTCTGCTTACATGAATTTCTACACTTAACCGTCGTAAATAAACAGAATGCAACATCTAAATTTAAATGAACTTCACACTGTAATTCCTTTTTAAAATATCTGCGTCACTTTATAATTTTTTATCTCTGTTCATCGTATTTTTGTGCAGTTACTTCCACAACAGCCTTATATCTACCATCGCAGTTACACTTCCTATTTCCAACGTAAGTGCAAATAAAATTTGAAATTTAAACTTCCTTTGAACTATAAACCGAGCGGGGCGGTGTAACGGTTAGCGTTCTGGCCTCGCATTCGGGAGGACGGCGGTTCGAATCCCCGTCCGGGCATCCAGATTTGGGTTTTCCATGGTTTCCCCAAATCACTCCAGGCAAATGCCGGGATGCTTCCTTCAAAAAAGCCATGGCCGAATTCCTTCCCATTCCTTGCCTCCATCATTGCCCCCCATCCTTTCCCGTCGCTAAAAGACCTCGATGTTAAAAAGAGACGTAAAGCAGTTAAAAAAAAAAATTAAAATTGAACTATAAACACAAATAAATCCAATGCAGTTATTCACTTGAAATTTCCTTGTTAGCCAAGCCGCTCTACTGTGGCGGCTTGTGTAACTAACAGTTCTAGTATCTTTGGATTGGCCGAAGGCTTCCGAATTATCGAGCTCACGTCCTGCTCAAAGTTCTACAAACTTTGTTGAAGTTGATACATAGTAAAGTGACGTAAATATGAATGCTATCAAAGGCTAAAAAAAACTCAGTAATGCAGATTATCAACCGAAAGGAGTTTCCGTTTCCTGGTCAATCATCCTCCGTGGTGTACACCGAACCTGAACAGCTAATCCAATCTGTTACCCGGGAGCTACTGTTCTGCATGGAACTAACAAGAATTGCAAAAAGGCCTAGAATAACCCGAAGCAATAATTCGAAGATTTGACGTAAGAGAAGGTTGGTTTTATGGTAGGTGAAAACTGTGTGTGACACTGCGAAACAGAACAGTGACCTCTCATTCCCTGCTTACGAACATTTAGTAAATGAGACGCCAGACCACTACAAATGTTCAATGTAGCAGTGTCAAAGTAAAAAATATTTAAGACCACAGGAAACTATCCGCATGTGAATATAGTAAAAGGAAGTGACTGTGGAGGGTTTCAAAAAGTGTTCACCCATTACATTCCCTATTTTTCTTCTCAAGCACCATTATTTGTGTTTATCACTACGTTTCTCGCATTCACCTGCTTCTTGTAGTAGTAAATTACCCTACGTTGATTGCGGTGAGCTACCTTCATGTTTATCAAAAATATCATTACTTGGACCATAATTTGGAGAATGCATTTCTGCATCGGATTTAAATTTAATTTCCAATATCATTTTACGGTTACGGGATGTACTACAGCGATTGGAGTCCAAAAAATTCACACGAAATATCCAAAATTATCTCAGCTTACATTAGTATAAGGCTTGCACTGAAATTGCTGACAACTCGTTTTTTAAACGAATGAGATCAGCCCCGTGTTGAAGTAGTACATCTAACGTTGAAAACGTAGTTTGGTGCAAACTGAACTGATTATTACTGCCATCAGTATTTAGCGGCACTATGTAGTCATAAACGCGGGCAAACTGCCTCCTTACAGAACGAGAGAAGTAAGTATGCGCTTTCGGCAAGTGATGATTCATGTGGCCTAAACAGCTCCTCAGTGAGTGCGACTATGGGTCAACAAACTGTCCCCGGATGTGAGATTTCTACGCGCGGCGCTAAATAGAGAAAGACGAATGGTTAGGAGAGGTGCTAACCGCAGCGGCCCCGTCGTGTTTACAGAGGAGGAGGCGAAACGACAGGGGGCCGAGTGACGGATTGCAAACGGCAAATGTGCCATCGTCACCTTCCAGGAAGGAATGTTTTACAATCTGCCAGTTCTTCTTCTACAGATGGCAATAAACAGTGAATGCCAAACGGAAGGTGGTTAGCATTTCAAAGAAATCACAAGTTGTTGGTTTCGAGAATTAACTGCTTCTTAAAATACCGCCTGAAGAAATATTGAGGATTCTTTTACCTTTCATACGCAATCTTCCAAATTAACCTTTGGGGAACTACTGATACAAGATCAATGATACAAACGTATAATTACTGATCTGAATTCCCTTCATCAGTGCAGACTGCCATCTATTATTATCGATGAATTTTGAAAATCGTACTTAGATTGGGTACGGGTTTCTCAGTATTGCTCTGGATTAGTAAACTTAAGCTTAGCGGGTACCCACTATCATTTTTTCATGTCAGCCTTGTTTCTTTCTTGAATTTCTCACCACGAAACACACATAAATATGAATAGCTTAAGTTAACGAATTAATAGTTCAGATAAAGCTTTCAGCACTGACCACTAGGGGAAAGTTCCAGCAACCAGTATTCTTCATGTTCAATAGTGTGTTCTGTATAACGGCATAAATTTGCTGGGTCTTTTTCATCTTCATCGTCACCTTTTCAAAACATTATGCGTAAGCTGACTTTGATTAATTTTACTCATCATTATCGTGGTCGAATTTGGAGCTATAGTTTTACTGCCACATTCCCTTCATACCCATGCCTTTTATACCTACCGCTAGGTTGTACGAGTACTTCGTGCTAAAGTAGGAAGAGAAGTGTTGTCATCTATCTGTGAAATGTGTAACTATGTTCTCTGATAAGTGTAATTCTTTTTTTTTTTTGTGAAGAGTGTAGTTTATGATGCACAGATTGGGGACCGTTTCGGCGTTGATCTCGATGGCTGCGGTGAACCGCTTAAAAATCGCATTTGGTTCAGCCGGTATGCTGTGGTCTGGTTACATGCCCGGACCCGTTGAACCGCACTGAGCCACACTGCCGCGTATAATTTTCTTTGGAGTTTAACACTTTTTACAGCAGCGTTACGACGCTAAATCTAAAATTTCTCCATTTGGTGTCCAAATAACTTCTTTGAAGCAATCTATCCGCAGACGTTTTCATCGAATAAACAGAATCTAAATTGAAACGCCTGTTCATCTTGAATAGAGTGAGAGTCTTTTTATGTAATACAAAAGTATAATTTTTCGTATCAGGTCAATTTGTGCTGTAGAACATCCTTTCATAACTACGATACAGGAATATCCGCAGTGTGCGATAAATTTTAATACTGTTAGAAAGCTAACTTCATCAGTTGATTTTTTGTGCTAAATAACTCATGAAATCGGGTAGTATGTATAATATTACCACATCTGTGTCAAAGATAGATTGACAGAACATTATACCATGGATAATATTACCACATCAGCATTGGACATAGATCGATATATGCATAGTGTTACTGGTTCATAGGGGGCGGGGGGGGGAGGGAGGGTCATATAGCATTGAAAATTACAAATCGTATCAAATCAGCTCTGTGGTGCCGCACTACATTAGTAATGAGTGAAAACAAAGAAAATTGTTTGTAAATGAGTAACATGGTTTAGTCATGTGACATCACATTTGGAAATATGCGCAAGCTAAACCAATAAACAGATTTTGATGGAGTTTTCATGTCTCGAAGGCTTATGGTTAGATAAAATTTGAGAAACATATCATACCACTATCTCAGATGAGAGAGTACTAGAAAATTAAAAGCTAAAATATATTTACGTTTGTAGTCAAAACTATTTCACTGTTTTACTAATAAAATTGGTCTAAGTGGACAAAACAACGGAATAAATCTTGTAATAAACAAAATAAGAACATAATAGCATAACAAGAGGAGTTTTTATAAAAATTTCTTTAATATGAAACGATACTAAGGCCTTTCTAATTTATATCTAAAATTGAACACTCTCCAACGTAATAAACTTCAGCGATCAATTATGATTTGTTTTTAACTGAGATATTGATTCGCCTAAACCTAAAAAAAATCATTAATTATGATTTAAATTTACGTGCAACGTATCGTTCAATTTCTCGAAAGCTTTTGACAGAATGATGTTTGGCAACAGATTAAAATACTTCCATCATATTTCCGAACGAAGAATGATTCAAATTATTCGTCGATGATAGCCTTTATGTGATAATGTTTTGACTGGAACTACAAATCAACCGATATGAAATTAACAGACCGCATTTAAGGGATTTCATAACATCGAAGTTAATGATTGTATTCATTTGAATGAAATTAAATTTAAATTAACGTTATGAAAATCCTGTGTTGATTTTAATCGAAAAGGTCGTTAGTGGGCTGGTTCCAATAAACGCAACGATGGCTGGTTTGTGGCATCAAGCTGTTCTGCTGCAACAGTCAGCTGTCTGCGGGCTGTGTGGAGAAACAAAGACCTTCCGCAGGCGCTGACAGGCAGAGTCGAAGTTGGCTTCACTGTGTGGGACCCTTATCCCCTGTGTCGCCGTAAACAGTGGCTGCTGTACGAGATACTAGTCGCAGCCAAACACAAAGTCGTAATGCCAGTGATGATTTCTCTCATTTGGTGGAGAGGTAAATTTCAGGCAAACCGCAATCGCGCGGAAACACTGGCAAACGTGTATCAGAAAACAATACGCTGCCGCGCGTGCAATCAGGTCTGGAGATTGGTCCAGAATGCCTTGTCAAATTTGATGGGGTTTCTCAACATCCGTAAAAATAAACGCACTTCCAAGGAACCAGTTTCAAAACAAACCAGTGAGCTTGCACACTTCAAACGTTCCCCATGTTCTTGGCTGTTAGTCAGACTAATTGATTTGCAATGTCTGCCACTTCAGTTTACCTAAAAGGTCTTCGTTCGTCTGTTATATATAAAAAAAAGTACATGTTATCTCACAGCTCAATACATGCGTAGGATCTATGGTACCTTCCGTATATTTTCAGTTCAGGCAACTTTTTAGCGTCCTAGATTTGTTTTAGAAAGTCCACTGCCTTCATTGTCACTGACAGGTATTTGCCAGTTAGTATCCTCCATCAGACATTTATCATCAATAAATATTTTTGGAATAAAACGGAACATTAAAATACAGTTCGACAATAGAAAATCTAATCCTGAATTTAAAGGATCTGTTGGCGTAAAATTGCATTTAACAACAGTTTTATCTCTGGAAGAGTGCTTAATAATTCCGCAAGCCTGTCCTAAGCTTAGTGTGAAACCCATAATCTAGCATCTTCTCAACTTAAGTGCGCTCCAAAGCCGTTTACCTTTTCCCTTAGAGATTTTTAATGTCCCCCAAGTTCATTTGTTGACAAATCTCAAGAGAACTGCTCCGCCATATTATTTCAACCTCGCAAGAAGTCATAAGTCTAGGCTGGGAGGGCGGGACTGGATTCCCTACAAAGAGGTGCAACTAATTTTTTATCAATCTTATGTACAAACTTTGTGATATTATGAAACAGTTTCTAGAAAATAAATCGATCCTTAAACACGCCATTTTCCCACGACCTTATATTTTATTCAGTAATACCCATTTATATGTGAATTAAATGTGAATTATATTTTAAGAGACTTTAAATAAACTACTTCAAAACTCAGGTATAAATTTTAATGTAAGAGCTATTAGATATATTTGTCGTCTGTGTATTATGTAACAATTTGTACTGTAATTAGCATGAATCGTGATCAGGTGTAGACCAAATATTGCTGGTTTCACTCACCGATGTGTTTCTTAACGAGGATCTATGTAAAACAAAATGAAAATAAAAAATTTTGATGTGAGAAATGGACGGTTTCATTCAATTTCTCGCAAATGAAATTGCGTCATGCTTTCGGCGCACTCAATCACAAGTTGGCAGTCAATATCGGAAGGCTCCCCGCCCGTTGTTACAAATGGCCCCTGCACTTTGCAGCACAATTTACTTGTGATACTTCGTTTAAATTAAATTGATTTTAGTTTAATTGCGATGGTGCGCATGCCCCGGTGGCAGTTTCTCTATTCCTCTAAGTACCCCCTTTGTCACTATTATGTTTATTATTATATTATATACATTGAGTCTGAAATTACTCCACCCAACTACTTTTTCCACCTACGAGTTTTAATTTTAAATTTCTCCAGCGTTTTTGTAAATTAATCATCTCCTCACGGGGGTAATTAATTCCAATCCTTGACACCCTTACCCACAAAATAAACTTTTTCTCGCATCCTTATGCATGAAATCGATTGCCAGCTTGTGACAATGGCCATCTTTTCCCTTCCATGAATAACTCCTAATTCTGTGACAAATATCCCTCCAAGTCCTCTCTCCAAAATATGCCTTCTATACTCCCAACACTCCCTTCTTCATCTTCATGTCTTCCAGTGATTCCCAATCCAGTCCCTGTATCATATCAATTAATGACTGTGACCTGCGGTAATTTTCACAAATAAATCTATATGCTTGCATTTACACGCCTTCAAACTCCAGTATCTGATACCAAAAATGTGAGTCCCAAACTACACCAGCATATTCAAGCAATGGCCTGTCCAAAGCTTTGTAACCGAATTCCATAACTTCTATGGTAAAACTTTTCTTCTAGTCCAGACTGCATTTCAAACTAATCAAAAACGATAAAACGAGTGACAAACGGTTTATGTTGCATGCAACGCTTCATTTGTTTTGTGGTGGGGGAATAAAACGGTTCAATACTTTAGAACAGGTATGGGCAACCTTTGCTTAGCTGAGGGCGTAATTTAGGGACTTAATCAGGCCGCGGGCCGTAGATAAGAAATCGAGGGCCTTAGGTAAGAAATAATTAGGTAGTAGTGAATAAAAAGGCAATAAAAATTCACACATTTTTTATTTATTAGAATTACAATAGCATAATCAAACATACAAAAAGCAAATTAACAAAAACAGATAGAAAAATCAAATGAAAATTAATGAGAGACTTGAGTTTGAAGCTTATTTGAAATTTCTGAATCTCTCGCGCGGCCGGATTGAAGCTGGCTGAGGGCCGGATCTGGGGGTGGGGGGGGGGGTGCCCATATATGCTTTAGAAGATAGCTATTTGCCTCGAGATCAATGAGAACTTATAATGGAGGTTGTAATTACAGCACCAGGTTGCGATGTGGGGTATTCGGGCTGGTCGCAATGCGATATAGCTGCAGGTACCACACCCGCTGTTCGCCTCGCTTAAGGCGCGATTTACCTGTCGGCCGCACCCTGCCGCTAATTAGGTCGGAGGCGGCAGCGTCACGCCCACTGTCGGCCACAGTTAGCGGCAGGCTCGCAGCCACATAATCACCGGCCCGCGGTTAGCAACCTCAGCTTGAGTAATGAGCCACACATATGTTGTGCTTACGGATTACCGCAATGCTATCGCAAATGCCTAATTTGTCCCAGATGCTGCGTACATTCTACGTGAAATATTCTTTGATTTGTGGTGCATGCAGTACATATACAGGGTGTTACAAAAAGGTACGGCCAAACTTTCAGGAAACATTCCTCACACACAAACAAAGAAAATATGTTATGTAGACATGTGTCCGGAAACGCTTACTTTCCATGTTAGAGCTCATTTTAGTTTCGTTAGTATGTACTGTACTGTACGGACTAATTCCATGGCCCTCACGCTCTCCTGACCTCAACCCTCTTGACTTCCATTTATGGGGGCATTTGAAAGCCCTTGTCTACGCAACCCCGGTACCAAATGTAGAGACTCTTCGTGCTCGTATTGTGGACGGCTGTGATACAATACGCCATTCTCCAGGGCTGCATCAGCGCATCAGGGATTCCATGCGACGGAGGGCGGATGCATGTATCCTCGCTAACGGAGGACATTTTGAACATTTCCTGTAACAAAGTGTTTGAAGTCACGCTGGTACGTTCTGTTGCTGTGTGTTTCCATTCCATGTTTAATGTGATTTGAAGAGAAGTAATAAAATGAGCTCTAACATGGAAAGTAAGCGTTTCCGGACACATGTCCACATAACATATTTTCTTTGTTTGTGTGTGAGGAATGTTTCCTGAAAGTTTGGCCGTACCTTTTTGTAACACCCTGTATAGTTCTTTGTGTAATGGATATAACCGTTTTTGGAGTCTAAGGCAGATCCACTATTCTCTATCGACCCATCTGTCATATCATATGCGCAACACGTAATACTTATAGCTACAGATATACCAAACAGCAATAATTCCGTGTAGACGTAATGACCTGGTGACAGGGTTTCTACTGGCTGCGTTTTCCACCCCTGTCTTAGCCGCCTTAACCTAACCCGGTGGTTCTACCAGGTACAAGGGGCCTATAATTTAAAGTAGAATCCAAACAACGGAAGCGTTCTGGCATACTTCACATTACTCAGCTAGCTATGCTAGATGCGAAGGTCGGTTTAATGGTCTATGAAAATACCCGCCGGGACTGAGATTCGAGCCGGGGACATTTCTTTCGCCAGTCAGATACCTAAATCACTGTGCTACCAGACCACAACAGATATACTACTACATTAGTATGTCGGTAATGTGAACTAATAGGATCTTGCCCATTCAAAAATCGCCCAACGTGCCTAAAGAATATAATTAAAAACAACTCCTAAAAATTCGTACTCATCGCGGGATTCGAACTTGCGACCCAAAAGACAACTTTCGGAAGTAATCGCCCTAACCGCTGAGCTACCATACCGCCTTGTTTTGAAGTATATGTGTGCTAACTACTATCGAAATCGGAAAAAAAAACTGTGGGTTTGTATGAACAACGTTGACAGAATTTAAGTTGAGGAGGGAAAGGAGGAGAGGGTTTAGGTTTCTGTAAATAAAACGTCAACAGCGTTTTTCAATTTGTTTTAAAATATACGTGAGCAAAATCCCATCAAAATCGAAAAAAAATTCTGTGTTACTATAAAGATATGGCGAAAAGCGTCCTGCGCGCATATCATACGCGCAACAGGTGGGCGTGATCTGACGCGCGCAACAGATGACTTCTTGTGAACTCATACATTCACCCCTCCCCCAACATCGCGTATCGTGACTATAGAAGTATTCATTTAAAAAATCCACTTTAGGAGCAATTAAAGCAGTTACACGATCAGCAGTCGATTCTAAGTCAGCCACGGAAACCCTTGAACTTACTCAGAATCATCAAAGGTAAGGGGAAACCGTCTCTAGGATCACAAATGCTTCAACGAACGAAAATTTAGAGATGAAGATGTGGAATTATTATATGTTAAACACTCTTGCTTGGATTTACATAAACCATTCGGTATAAATCGAATAATCACTTTTACGTTGGTGCTAAGCCTTTCCCTAAACCTGAAGGGAGACATAGCGCCAACTTATCGCTGCCTAGACCACATGTTCCGGCATGAGATACGTAATAGGGTATGCCAGTTCTGATGCGATATAGTAATACTCAGAAGTAATGTGAATCAAATGCAGAAAGTTTGTTTGAATAACAACACACTTTATAGAAGTATAGTACGTACTAAACAGGCACACAATATTAAAAATAAAATTTCAAGCGCTTTTAATTTATTTCAAAGGAAATTGTAGATGCTCTATAGCAAAAACTTTGTTCGTCTTACTGTTTCAGTATGAGTTACAAAAGGAATCTTTAATATCGTTATAATTGTCTGGTGTGTTCTTATCGTCAGTCTAATAGATGTCTATCAGCTGGGTGCGGTGTACCATCTATTCCGAAAAGTGTTTTTCACATATAGAACAAAAAAATCAAGCAGGATCCATTTTTAGAAGAAGGAAACTAAAATGCAAAATGAGCATAACATAACCGAAACAAATTCTGTAACACAAATTGCAATAAATGCTCACAACATCATTAAATATTAATACGTTTCCTTCATGTTTACTTAATGTTAATATGGTTATAAATTTAATATATCATTTTTAATCACTATTAAAAACTTCAGCATCTTCCATGAACTCATCGAATACTTACTTCGAATGTTGTACAAAAATTACTATTAAATTACCATTGCAGTATTTAAATTTTATTACATATAGTATCGTCAGAGAAACATCCGTTACATTTTGAGCGTTCTTACCGACAGTGGTGGTGTAACAGTTAGCGTTCTGGCCTTGCATTCGGGAGGACGGTGCGGTGGTTCGAATCCCCGTCCGGGGATCCAGATTTGGGTTTTCCATGGTTTTCCAAATCACTCCAGGCAAATGCCGGGATGCTTCCTTCAAAAGGCCATGGCCAAATTCCTTCCCATTTCTTGCCCCCCCCCCCACCCATCCTTTCCCGTCTCTAAAGGCCTCACTGTTAAGAGACGTTAAGCAGTTTTTTTTTTTTTTTTTTAAATTGCGTTCTTCAATTGTTACCATTTATAATTAAGAGGCATATTGAGCGTGTGAATGCTTAGACATTGGATTACCGTAGTAAAAATTTGCATATACTTCTGTTCAGCATGTATTGGTATTGCTTACTACCAAGTATACAATGGCATCATTCTCGTTTTTGATTCCTATAATGAATTTCTACCTCCCAATGGAGCCGGTTTCTTGAGCCAAACAATTAGGCTGCAAATTTATCTTTAGTGCTTCTCACTTGCTACTGAGCACAGAATTTTTTTCAGTAATATTTGATATTTATAAGTGCTGTGCGAAACAGAGAAAGTTAGGTAAGATGCGACAATACATCTAATGAGTGAGATGTAAAATATTTTTTTCAATTTTTTTTTTAAGTTCCTTTTACACTATAGGTGGTATCGTTCCAGAATGTGACTACAGTTAAAGAGTAAATAAGATAATTGAACTACCGAACACAATTTTATTTATAACGATCGCATTCCGCTAACATCAAGAAATTTTCTGTCGTTTTTTACCAACCCTGTCTTTAACCAAACTCGTTTGCAGCCATCAAAAACTGTTTATTATTCTAACCCGGCAATCTTACCGGGAACAGTGAACCTACAGTTTAACGTGGAATCCGAACCACGGAAACGTTCTGCAGTACTTCACATTACACAACAAGCTGTGTCAGAGGTGAAAATCAGGTTAGGGGCCTATTAACATCCCCGCCGAGACAGGGATTCGATCCGGTGACTTTTCCATCCCCCATCACTGAGTCACCACGACGCTCTCCGGCAATAATGATAATACCTACGACTGTTTATAAAAAAAACTAACGGCTAAATTGTCGGCTACCGTATGTCCCTTTCGACAGATAACGTAGTAGATAAACTTTTGAACATTCTAAAGTGCAACAGTCAGTTTTTTCAATCATTGCCTTGGTAATTATGAAAAAGATGTTCCGAATGCAGGCGTCTTTGAATAAGAGCGAATTAAAGTGTTTGGGTGGTTTAATTACTCCCGAGATAAATGTTTCATTGAGTAATTTAAAGTAACGAAGCATTTAAGGTTGGTGGAAGTCAAAACCACCAAGCGACCAGAAACTGCAATCTTATAAATTTTCTAACTGATAAAATTGAGAACGAAACTCCAGGGCCTTGTCTGGAGTTGCGCCACAGTTGACTGAATTGACTCCAAGAAGTTGCAAATTATGAGTTTTATTTATTGAACTCATGTTGATTTTTATGCTGTAAGTACGCACTGCATACTGGAGTGTGTTTCGGTGACAGAATCTTATCGCTTATATGTAAAACTCCTGTCTTTGGTTCTCCGAAGAAAATCTTAAAGATTTAAATTTGTCGATTTTTAAATATGACGGCCCTGCTAACTAATTAGTCATAATAATTTATCAAGAATCTGTAATTCTGCTTGAAATCACGTATGTTTTTATGCAGTACATCAGCAATGAGTCTACGACAAGGTTAACATGTCAGTCTTTGTAACCGATAACAGGAAGTCATTACTTACCCACGGATTATTTAATAGAATCTGAAACAGAATTAGAAAAATTTTATTTCTTGAAATTTGAACTTTTAGTGTGTAATCAGAAGTGGAAATCTTCAGACTTTTAGTTACTTCAGCCGTTTATAAGTCTTAAAATTCACTCTGACCATTCTTTTTCCTAAAACATTTCGTTAGGGAATTGCTGTAAGTTTTTTGTCAGCTATAAATAAATAATAAATAATTACTGTTTTGATGGTGTTGGGGTAATTTGCATTTTACAGTGACCTGTATAAGTTTTACAATTTCACGTTTATTAACAGACCTTAACTTGCAGGTGATATTAAATTATTTCTGAAACCCACCAACACAATATTTCATGAAACCCTTAAACCTTTCAATGATGACTGTTTGACATCCCTAACTTGAAACATGTCCAGACATCAGGAATGCTGGAGAGTGATATTATTTTACAGAAGAAAGATGTTTTGATTTGTGGGCATCACTGTACTAGCTAAACAATAATTACGGATTCCGAGCAACCGAGCTCATTCTTATACTGCAGGATTCTCTGCTATTACGTGACGGGATAAATCGAGTTAACGGTAGTGCAATTGGAATGCTGAAGACCACACCGTTGACGTTGTGACCTTCAAACCATTATACTGTATTACCGCACAATAATTCACAGTATTATGCAGCTATGTTCTTCACACTGTCCTACTCACTACTGCGAGCTAACCATAAAATTTCTTTCAGCTCATAGGTACGCTTTACATTGGTCGTAACGATATTGTCACACCTTGTGGAACGGTTTACCTGACGTCCTCTCGTTTGCTCGTCCGTCCAGAAGCCGCTTCCAACCCGAAGTCCTCTCCGTGCAGACATCACGTCTTGCCCGAAGTCTTGAATCAGTTTTACGAAGCCCTGCTCCGCCATTCTTTTCTATCAGTTCGGCTCATCCATCACGCTCCGAAACATAAAAAAAAATTGTTTCAGGTACTATCTTCTTCCCTCTCTTTACTCGCTGGGTACAATATTTTCGTCACTCCGTTTACTGCTAAAGGTCAGCGCTCACTAGGGCGGGCCTCATCGCGTCGCATCGCATCCCAGAAATGCGTCAGCAATCGCTTAACACTGATTCTAATGGGGTAACGCATACCACAGGCGGGTCGAGTCGGGGCGGGGCGGGGCGGGCCGCGTCGCGTCGCATTGGCGGATCACTTTCCTAGGCGTATTTTTCCGCCTGTGCGCCTCGATGCGGTCAGTCGCGAGCAGGTTTGCGATAGGAGCTCCAACAGTACTGACTTTTGTAACTTGTATGTTCTTATTTCTGTTAATTAACTGCATTACTTCAACAAAATTGGCTGCATATTTGCACGCAGGATGGTGTATGATTTTTGAAACAAAAACAAAAAAATAAGTAATTACAATCTGAACATTTAATTACTTTAAGAACTTTAATAAAGATGAAAAAATTATAAAATTTCTAGTTCATGCTCACTTGTTCTTTGCTTGTATGTTTTAACGTAAACTATTCATACGTAATGGATAAAGACCACTCCATCTCATTAGTAACGACTTTCAAAGAGTTTTATGGTTTACAAGACGCAAAATATATATATATAAAAAAAAAATATTTGGAAGGAAATAGGAAACTAGTCAAAACAACCAGGTACAATGTCATGTTTAGTATTTTATTTTTTGTTTATTTTACGTGTGCATTATAAACTTCTATCACTTTCTTTGAATGCCGCTTGTAAAGCTTCGTGTTACCAATTGACCTAATTGTTTAAAAATATTTTGTGAAATTATTCCAAATCTTAATGATTTCTGATGTAACCTAGAAACCTATTTAAGTCAAATTTTGAAATTTCTTTGTTGTCATTGTCGTTCTTACCTTCTGCAACCCAATTCAAATATCGTTAATCAAAAGGTTATGAATACAGCACGTAACTAGTATTACTTTATTTATCTTATTATATAACACCGACATAACACAGCTATTAAAACCATTAAAAACATTCATTTTTCTGCATTAAAAATAAAGAGAACCGCAATTCGGTAGAACTGTTATAACAAGTTTGTCATCTAATGTGTTTAAGAAATGCGAAAAATTCCTTTTTAAATTAAACCCACTGCCTTTTATGCTTAATTTTCTTCTTCTTCAATGAATATATAAAAATAAGAGCCCTTAGTCTGCTGTGTCCATTTGCAGTGCAGAAGCGGCTGAATAATCGTCGAGAACCGAAGGCGGTGACAATAAAAGAAATGCGTCTCGCTGCGTCCAGATGTGCGTCGCAGCATTTTCGCTCAATGCGATGCGACCCGATGCGATACGATGCGGCCTGCTGTAGTGTGCGCGTACCTTAAGAATACTCCTCGCTGTCGGCTGTTCGTTCACCCACCCTCAAACTGTTTGTCCTTTGTCCCCATGTCAACAAACTTCTTAAGAAACTTTTCCTTCTGATCTCTCAACGGTATTACATCTGACAATCGCTTTCAATCTATATTGATGACCTTCAGAAAGAGTTGTTCGCCCTCGAACAGAAACTGCTACTGAAAAACACCGACTGTAGAAGCCACATTCAAAAGGCAACTCGTTCTCTTTGTCCGGCATCCGGCCTCTCACTCCACTACCGGCGCCAACCATTCTTCCATTTCTGTTTGAGATTTTAAGCAGGGTGCTTGCTCCATTCACACCTTAAAAAAAAAAATTACGCTTCTCCCTTGATTACCTACTTACGTTAGTTTTAAGCCCCGTTAAAACAAATTTTTATATTAATATTTCGTGTCGTCGAATTATGAATATAACAAATTTGCCCTTGTCCTTGATAAAAAACAATAAAGTTAATCAAGATGATCATTACAGTTCAGAACCTTTTGTATTGTGTTATATACAGGCCGTAGTTCATAAAACATTTTGAATAAATTTCGCATCGCTTGCAAAACCTGCTCTTCGAAGTTCTTGTTGTAGATACCATATTTTCTTCTTCATTTATGCTACTCAATGTATTAACTATCTTTTCATCTGCATTACTGAGATCTATTTTTCAGCTTATACCCATTTAGAATTTTGTTTCATTTGTTTTTCTGTTATGAATAATTTTCAGTCAACATATAGTATGTGAAACTTGAGTATAATAACAATAAAACTGGTAGTTTCTTGAAGAAGTTCTGGTGTACAGCTTCAGACTGATCTGCATAATTCATGTAAACGTGTTACTGCAAAGAGCGTTAAATATAGGCAACTGTAATTACACAGTCTTAAAATCTTTACAGTCCCTGCAAACTTCTGCTCAAGGGAACTTTACACCACAACTGAATTAGATTACTTTATGTTAGTACGGTCGTCAGATTGTGAATATCCGGGACATATCTCTATAGTGAGAGGAGAATAAACAAAATTCTATTTTTTTTAACTGCTTTACGTCTCTCAACAACGAGGTATTTAGAGACGGGAAAGGATGGGGGGCAAGGATGGGGGCAAGGAATGGGAAGGAATTCGGCCATGGCCATTTGAAGGAAGCATCCCGGCATTAGCCTGGAGTGATTTGGGAAACCAGGGAAACCCCAAATCTGGATGCCCAGACGAGGATTCGAACCGCCGTCCTCCCGAATGCGAGACGAGAACGCTAACCGTTACACCGCCAAAATTCTATCGCTCCTTGATGACATATACTGTGTGTCACAGTGTAATTTATTAACATTTAAACATTTTCTCCCGGATGGCTATCAATCAATAAAATTACTTCTCATGTATCCGAAGATTGCAATGTTTATTGAGGGTGAAGCCCTTTTACTTTCGACAAATCTATTCATAGTTCACTGCCCCCGTTAGCACTTCAATCCTGCGACCTGCCACACACACACTCCCCGCGGCTGCCTGACATCGCCGGCTCACAGCAGGGCTGCCAACCGTCGCACACGCAACAGTACCAGTCACTTGTACTGTTACACTCTCCCCTTTTAAATGGAACAAATGATAGAGATTGACCAACCCAAGCATTGGTTATAGACTTAAGAAATCTAACTACAATAGACAAAACAATACATTGAAGTTAACACATTTTAGTTACAAAATCCTGTTATAGTATTCTGACGACCATCCGTATTGTTTTTTAAGTATAACATTTTTAAAGTTAAGCAAATGCTAAAAACATGAGCATAAAATTCAATATCTACTGATGCTGATCATCTTACTGCGTAACAAAAAACAAACTTTTCACTAAAAGATTTAAAAAAAATTAATACAGCTTTAGGAGTCGGCCTGCTCCACGCGCTATCTCGACTGCTGACTTTTCATGGTGGTATTTTCCTGCACGACACTTCCCACATACTTTTCCATGCTCACTGGATCTGTAGTGCTTTGCTCTTAGTTCAGAAATAGAAATAAGTCAGAACAGGAAAGAAAACCAGAAAACTTCGCTTTCGCGAAAGAAAAGTTGTTTCCATCATGGAAAAAAAGTCTATATAATTCTTCAGATTTTCTGTAAAAGCATGCATGTTCAAGAAGGTCGATTAACCTCTAATATATCTGGATTATCTTCTCCCTCGATACTTTCCTTTTTCTTTAATCTAACCATGTCTCTTCCCTCATTGAATAGAGCTAGGTCCCGTTTCCTTCTCCTCTTTCAGATTGCCTTTTCTTCTTCTTTCTTCCTCTTTACATTTCTTGCTTCATCATACAGCCTTAGTCCGCTCTGTCTTCTTTCTTTGTTTCCCTTGGAATTACTGCTGTTGGAATATGTTGGGCCATTGTGCTTTGTTTGTGGATGTAGACCACTGTCATTGTTTTCTAGCAGTCTTGACGAGAGTGCTCTGATTGAATTAAAAACAATTGTGGTCCGGGTGTCACTGTCGTCAATCCATCTTCTCAGATCTTGATCCTCCGGTACCTGTAGGGTGAAATCCTTTTTCAGCTCTTTCTTCACCCCTCCAGAAACTTGTATCTTGACTTGTTCATCTACTAAAATATCTGTTGAAACTTGAATTTTGTCCATTCTGTTGGATATCTTCAACACATCAATTAAAACGACATCTACTTCAGCCTTCATTTCAGAATAGCTCTGTTGGAGACCCTTCTCTAGAATTTTGCCATGATCCTCTACCCCTTCAATCTTGAGGTTGCGACTTTTAGTTGTTTCTGATAATTGGGTAGATTGTTGTGTGAATGCTGACATCTGGTCAAATTGGCTCTTATGGTCATTTGCTTCCTGCTTAATATGGTTCAATAGCAACGATAAATTTCCCACTTGTATGGTGCACAACTCCTTGCACTTTTCCAGAACCCTCTTAATCTCAGCGATCTGCAATTGATGATTTTCCATATGTTCCTGAAGACCTTCAATCCGATATTCAATTTTCATAAAACTCTTTTCAAATGAGGAACAGAGCAATTTACATTATGATTGTAGGCTATATTAATAGTAAGACGTTCAACATTGTCTTTCATATCTGCCATACAACACTGAATGTCTCCTCTGAGATCTGCCCTCAAATTTTGAATAACATCCCGTAAAGTTTTGAAGATGTCCGCCCAGGGCGCATCAATAAAAGAAAGTCAAAGAAAAATTTCCATGCGGCATAAGTTTTCAGGGAGAAAAAATCAGTATGCTACGATTTGCTTACGACATTGTCTTAGCAGAGAGGGCTGAGGATATTGAGAAGTTATTGAATGGCATGAACAAAATACTGAAGGAAGACTTTGGACTGAATATAAATCAAAGTAAAACAAAAGTGATGAAATGTAGCAGAAATGATACCAATACTAGCAGATTAAATATAAAAATAGGATCTGATGCAATAGGAGAAGTGAGTGAGTTCTGTTACTTGGGAAGCAAAATTACAACCGATGGCCGAAGCAGGAATGATGTTAAAAGCAGAATAGCACTAGCAAAAAGAGCCTTCATGAAAAAGAGGAACCTTTTAGTTTCAAATATTGATCTAGGAATTAGAAAGAACTTCTTAAAACTCTATGTGTGGAGCACAGCACTTTACGGTAGCGAAACATGGACTTTAGGAATACCGGAAAGAAAGAAACTTGAAGCATTTGAAATGTGGTGCTACAGAAGAATGCTGAAAATTAGGTGGACAGACAAAGTAAGAAATGAAAGAGTTTTGGAAATGATGGGTGAGAAAAGAAGTTTATGGAAGAAGCTTACGGAAAGAAGAGACAGGCTGGTAGGTCATATTTTGAGACATGCTGGATTGGTTAATTTGTTAGTGGAGGGAACAGTTGAAGGTAAGAACTGTAGAGGTAGACAGAGATTAGAATATATGAAGCAGATAATTGAGG
>CM061920.1:177175232-177306287 GCA_031002005.1 Vandiemenella viatica | reverse complement strand
TTTTAGCATTAAGACCTCTGGGTGCAATTAGTTGTGTAACAAAGTCGAGCGCATGACGTAATTGGTAAAGACACAAAGGCATATTGATAGAGGTAGCCTTTTATATAGATATATAGCTTTATCTACGTTAGTTTTGTTAAAATTTGTAAATGTTTGGACATCAATCTGGAGAGAAATATCTTATTTAATGCAGGGAAAATTACGTTAGCATTAAATTTACTGAACGCTCTGAAAACTACCGAAAAAACTAAAATAACGCGTTTTTGAAAGCCATTACAAAAACATTCAGAACCATTCAACAAAATAGATTTAATTGTAAAATGAGAATATGAAATCACAGAGTCTACAGGCTTGAACTCAATAATATTACAAGACTGATATTAGAAATTTCTTGAGATATATTTCAGAGCATTAGAGATGTGAAAAAGCACGAAATTTTAACGACACGGCACCTTCATCGGTATGGTAGAACCATTCAAGTGGAGGCCACATTTTAACAACGTGAGCTGACTAGGCAGGTTAAGCGGCGGAGGGAAACTTTATTGCAGAGTGTGATGAATTCAAGGTGGCCATTAGGGTCTCCCAAATTAGAAGAAAGTTTTTTTTTGCGAAATAAAATACTTATACCTTCAATTTCTTCTGTTTGACCTTAATAAGTCACATAATAAATTATATTGTGATTTAATTATGATAACCCATGCCGACTCGACATGAAAATTTGTATGAGTTAGTATGGAAGAATTCTAGAACTTAATTTTTATACAACACCAGTATACCCAAATCGTGTTTATTTACTGTTTAGCATGCAAAAAAACGTTATTCTTTAAATTTGATTTTCAAATTTTGATTTTTTCCGTCAGAATAAATCATCCGGTGCACTGAAAATCTTGCATCAACTTTACCGCTCTTTCAGCTGTATCGTTCGCTGCTCTCTGGCTTGTTGAAACATTCTTTCTGGCTTATTGAAACGAGGAATTATTTGACCACGTATGAGAACATTCATGAAATCGATTTTTAGACAATCGAATAATGATTCCCTTCTGACTGAAAGAAGTCGTGGATGTTTTCTCTGAAATAAAAAAAGAGAAAGTCAGTTAACACAAATGTAATCTAAACAGAAAATTAAATAAACAACTTCTATATTCACTTATTTAACGTACCGTACAATGGACCACTAGGTTCTTTCTTCGATAGAATGTAACGTTTAGCTTGAGTTGATGAAGTCTCTTGGTTTAAATTTTATGCCTTTTTACATTAGTTTCTTGATCCACATAATTGTAAAACAGGGAGAAAAAAAAAAAACTTCATCACTCAACTACCATAAATGCTGGATTATTCTTTTGCAAAGCTGATTTTGAGATGCTTATATCAACTTCAAAAATCACAAATATTGGGAAGTTTTTTTTACTGCCAAAATAAATTGGAGCCATTACATGACGTAGGGTGTCACAATGAACAGGCAACCGTATTCAAGCGATTACTTATACTTGCTCGTAATTTTGAATTGAACACTATGTACTGATATTTTTATGAAGTAAATTGCTTTCGCCATCCTTAGAATTTGGTTCATGACACCTTGAGATAGAATTTTAAATTTTATCTGCGTATCTCCACCAACAAATATCTCAGAAACCTGTATCAAATCTCGAGAGACATCTCTGACTATTTCTTTGGTCAGTTCAGTTTGGAAACAGTGATGTGCAATGCAAGCTATTCTTTACAGCACTGTATTCAATCTGGATCGACACTTTTACATTTATCTCGGAACGTTCTGATGATTGGAATATCAGAATTTCTAGTCACTTGATTGATTTTTACTTCGAACATGCTTTTTAACATTGATTCATTCATGTGATGGCAGCAAGCATAAATGATCAAATCTGTATTAATTTTTCGTTGAAGCACACAGGCACTATTGATAAGACGTACAGTACATTTGTACCCGCAATATCAGAGCAGTTTCCAGTCTGCATTCGCGATACACACAGCCTGTACTTGTTCACTTCCTGAAGAGCCTTCTAACCTAGTCTCATTTCTATATCAAATAACTATCGGACGATATTCTTCTTTTGATTTCCGCGCATCGAAAGCAGACAACATTTTGACACCTCTGTGAACAGTGACAACATCTAGTACCTCTTTTTGAAAGTTAGCTTCCGCTCCCTCTTTCTGTTTTCCCGTACAAATTCTTTTAATCCATGACCTTTTTATATAGGAATTTCATCAGTCTTGTATCCAAGGGCATCAATAGTAGCTTTAAGAGTAAATACTGACTCTCTCAACAAAAACAGGGCGTTCGCCGGAAAACGCTACCCTCCCAGTCTGTTGCCGTCGGCAACTTCCTCGGTCAGTGGAGCCAGCAGTTTCCGCCACGCGGCACCGTGAATCACCGCACTGTTTAACACCTCCGCTGCCCCAACAGTGCAGTGCAGTGACCCTTACATTGTTAAGAACGGTTTCTTTGCATTGTAGATAGTTTGTGACTTCAGTCTCTTATTAATCAGTGTTGTGAATAAACGTTTCTTTGCGGTTTGGCTGGTTTGGGGCTTCATACTCTTATTAATCTGTACCGTGTTTGAGTGTGAGTAAAATTATGGTACGTTACAGTTTGCAAAAAAGAATATTTCTCTACGATACATATGTGAAGAAGAAGTCGTTTAAAAAGTGTCGCAGTAAATTTCGTCGCGAATTTCCTGGCGCTTTACTGCCAGCTAAATCAACAATTCTGCGTCTGGTTAAAAAAGTAAGAGAAACGGGTTCATTTTTTAACAAAAAGAGACTGTCGGTCAACCGTATTCTCACAGAGGAGAAAATTGACGATATCGCTTTTCGACTAGAACAGTCACCCAAAAAATCATTAAGTCAGTTAGGGCAGCGTGTGTCTCGAAATATGTTCAGAAGATGTGAAATGTGCATTACACAAGAGGGTCAACACTTCCAGCATCTTTTATAAGGTAAGCTAATGAATTACGTCACATTTAAATGCTTAGCACATACAAGTTTATGAAGCGTAATTATTATGAAATAGTCCGCGGCCGACGGTCGAACAATGCCGGAAACTGTGCGCTCGCTCGCCGGGAGCAGTTTCTTCCTTGTAGCGCTAACAGTGGGTTGCGTTTCCCGGCGAACGCCCTGTATTTAACGCTGCTACTAAATTTGGAGTAATGAAATCATTCCGCATAGTTGTTTTACTTTTTCTGGGTAGTATGTTATCGACCAGAGTTCAAAAATCTTCTTGCAAATGAATATTATTTTCATCAGAAACAGAAGATGAGTCGTTTCGTAACGGTTTATAAGATGTCGAAGGAGTTGGTGTGAAGAAATATGTAGCACTTCGCTTTTCTTCCTGAATAGTTGCGATGTACGCCCATTCCTCTTTATCTGCCAGTTTTTCGTCCACTCCAGCAAAGTGACCAAGCCGACCTGGCTTTCTCTGTCGCTATAACACGATTATTTCTTTATTTATTTTCATTAATTGGAGCGCAACGGCATGTACAGTGTCAAACAAGTTATCTAAGATGTTGGAAAACTCTTGTTGGCGCTGCTCAAACAATTTTTGGGATTTTTATGCATTTTTTAACTCCATTCAACCTTGATATAGGTTAATAATAATAATAATAATTGATAAAATTGCAATGGAGCGCCCGCTACGGTGACAATCTCCCTACACATCCCATTTTTTCGTTTCCTCTTCCAACCTAGTTTTGTCCTCTACTAATTTTTCTTTAAATTCCTTCAGTGTTTCCGGTAAATTATTAATTACTTCTTTTGGGAATTTATTCCAGTCTCTCACAACCTTTCCTCACTAGTTCCTACACAAAATTAAGTAACGATTTGGTAGATATAAGTGACTTTTCCCAACAGATGACGGTTAAAGTCACTTCACAGATATTATATATTAAAACTGACTGAACTTGTCCATTAGGGGTAGTTTTGAACTTTTTATTTGATATTTTTCGTACACTACTAAAAATACACACTTTTGATGAGTACCTACTTCCATTTGATGTTGAGTTGTTGAAAACAATATGTATACTAACAAAATACCAAGTGATTACAAGCGCATCGAAGTCTTAGCTCGCGGTCATCTTAATTAGCAGTTAATGACATTTTTAATCAAATTTGGCACCGATTGCCGAGGTACTACGCGTATGAAATTTTATCTACAATTATTTTGGCATTATATAAATAAATTAAGAGGGTATGCGTCCAAAAAACACGACTTCTGTTTTTTGGGACTCCTTCACCGGTTCAGAATAGCTGCCTTTTTTGCTTATGTGGCTTAACATCTCGTCGGGGTCAAGGCACCCTCCAAGCATTTCCAAGGTTTCGGTCAATCACATACAACCGAAATCTGTATGGCCGGACGGTGATTTGAACCAGCGTCCTTCCTGAGCGTTACCACGCAAGCACAATACTCAGTGAAGAGACGTTGCTCTGCTGATGAAGATCGGCATGCGGGAGATCCTCCGTCAAACTCGTTCGGTCACAGATCTGCGTCGAAATGTGATGGCTGAACACTGCGCCTAATTAAACTGCTCCAACACTCATTGTCTCGATGCAAAACTCTAACAAACATAAAACTCCATTAGACTGCAATCTCTATTTACAAAAACTAAGTCTGAAATGAATGACAGACTCTAAAATGGACCTGATGATCAGTGATCAGCTTTGAGTCACCGTGGAGGGCAGAATGTCTAGATAGCGGCTTTCACAACGAGTGTGTCGAATAGCGTATCGTTCAGGTTACAGCAGCGAATTCGTCAGCGATCCGAACAGAGGGTCGAAACTACACTGCCACGCCCACAACGTCGTGTTGGACATCAGAACATCAAAATTAAACATTAGGCGTTGGTTAAATGATCTCTAGCCTGTTGCAGGATACTCCAGATTCGCTACTCTACACACTCGAAACACTATCGACAGGTGGTCGCGATACGTGATCATGTCACATTCATAGAACTCTGTAATTATGTAAGAAAATCATGCTGCTAGTGGGGTATACTAACATGTTAATATGATATGCTATCTCAAAATCCCGTCCACGATTTTGTGTACCTTACACTGCGCTTAAGTCTAAGGTTCAACCTTGCCCTTCACACCCTTAAGAAATGCGGAACACCACCTCATCCAGACATCCGCATTGTTCCTCAAGCCTCACGTACTGTCCTACATACACATATTGGCCGCCGCGGGCATAATAGCGTGTTGCTCCACGTTTGGAACACAATAGAGTAGCTGTTCTGCGTGGCATGGATTCGAAAAGTGACTGGTAGGTTACCGGAGGTATCTGCCACCAGATCTCATCGAAAATGTCACGCAATTCCCTTAAATTACGGGATTTTAGTTTTTTGGAGCGGAGCTGGCATCCGATAGCGTCCCAAATCAGTTTTATCAGGTTTAATCAGATGGTCAAGAAATCAACGTGAGTTCACTATAATGCTCCTCATACCATTGTAACACGATTCTGGTCTTCATTGGACCATGCGACATGTTTACATTGACACACGATCCAATATCGATGGTCTCGTCCCACTGCATTCGTAACTGCCGATGTCATTGGGTCAACATGGGAACTCGTTGGGGCCGTGTGCAGCGCAGGCCAATGCTTAATAGTTTGCGCTGAACGGTGTTCTCCGAAACACTTGTCCCCGCACCAGCAATGTGCTCTGCCGCCAGATCGTTCCCCATCCTGCTTTACAAAAAGGACAAAACTCCGATCTCCACGTGCTGTGATGAGACGTGGATGTCCATCACCTGATTGCCTCCTTGTGGTTTCACGGTCCCTCAATCGTTACCCATACATAAATGCTTACTACAGTAGCACGCTAACAATAGCAGACAACCTTACTGTTTCCGATATGTTCGTTTCCACACGTAGAGACATAGTAATCTGTCAAAGTATGTTATGTCGGTGGATTTGTCACACGTATACTGTAGAGCACCGTGTATGTCTATTTCTAAGATAGTAATGAGGTAAGATCAAAGATATTTATAATTATAATCGGAGGGTTTAACATTTAAATGTCATCTAAATCTAAAAGATGGCACACAATGTTAAGGAGATAAAAAAAATAATAATGTAATAGTAATTTAATTTAGAATTGTTTGAGACACGTCAACGATGGTAAAGAATCGATAGTTAGATACAAAAGAAATGATCTAGCTCCTTGGTTCCACCGCACAAGGAGAATCTATTAAGTTTTATGACTCTTCTATTACAAGTTTAGCTGCTATGTGAGTATGGAAGGTATCTCACTGTAGATCTGCGGTTTACACGGAAAAGAAGGGTGGTGGCGTTTATATCCCGAGCAGCGAGGATCAAAGCTCATGTAAATTAACGTTATCTGCAACTGTGAGTGGAGAGAGGTGTGTTGCTTTTCCCCCTAAGCTCGTATAAATTAATGTTTTTTGTACCTGTGGTGCAGTGCGTTGCTTTACCTCTAGGCTCAGAGTTTGTGTAAAATACAGCCTTGACCACATATGGAGTGGCCGACGTGCGACATTTCGTGGCGGCTGTGTAGAAGTAATATACGGCGTTTCACATTATATGAATCCAGCTTATTTACATTTTTAATTGCTACTTTGATACTTATTAAAGATATGATCTTTTTTTCACGCCGGTTCGCGCTTTTATCATCAGATACGTGACAAATCATAGAAAAGTTGGGGAATCAAATCTTTCGTAGTCAGGAAACAATTCGGCATTCAGCGGATGGAATTTGGGGGAGCTTCAGGAAAACAAATTGTGATTTTTTTCTGAGAAATTCAAAACTGTTTTATAGAATTGTGTTGATGTGGTTCTCTCTCTCTCTCTCTCTCTCTCTGTACTTGAAATAAGGTCATTTAACGCTGCGGTTGATAGTGACTGACGGCTAATATTCACAGTCACCAAAATATGGAACTCCTCTACTAGTACATCAACCAGTATGGCTGAATGACCTTTTATTGCATTATGTTAATGATAGTACGTGGAGTGCTCTGGTGATTGATTGATTATTATTCATGAGACAATAACATTCAAATGTCACTTGAATTTATATACGAGATTCATGTGCCATGCGACTGTATATAGGCTATATTTATTCATTGGCTAGCAACGCATTAGAGAGGACGCAGTTTCGTATCCTGGTTCCGCCATCCAGATTTTGGTTTTCCGCAGTTTCCGGAAATCACTCAAGGCGAATGTCGGAATGATTCCCTCAGTGGGTCATTGGTGATTTACTTTTCCGTTCCTTACCCCTAGCCCTTGCCCACCTCTAACGAATTATAAAACCAGAAGCAGGAAAAACGGTACAAAAATGGTATTAAATACTTAAATAATTAGTTAAGAAATAAAGTTTATGTAGTTACTCCACACGGAAGTTCAATTCAGAATTGTTTTTATGAAGACGTGTGGTCTTGAACCACCACACATATTTATCTGATCTTGCTAAATTTGTGGAGAGAAAGTGTTTGTTATCATGAGCGAGACATCCGGAGGACTGACTTATCTCGTGTGCGGTCGTTAACTACAAATAACTCATTTCCGTGACCAGACTAATAAGTGGACAGCTTTTTATTGTTCTTGCTACATCCTGCAGATTGCCTCTTAGCAAACCGAAATGACCCACACAAACATAAGTGCAATTCACATTCCTTAAATGACCGGTCAGTAAAAACATTATCTCAATCGGATCAATAAAAAACGATCGTTAATATCAATACTCAGTGATGAAATTTAGGAAAAGTTATATTTGTACATGAAATTTATTTCAGCAAGAGCAACTGCAATGTAGTGTACATTACTGACGACAGAGATGCCGCGTATCATGCCGGAGTAATGGATCGAGTTAACGGAATTGTACATAGTGATGGAACATGTCACGGATTATAATACACGACATGTTTTATGAGATACGTCCGACTGATAGAGCCATTTTTAGATTCATTAAAATGAAATAGAATCATACCAATAAATCTTCTGAATTTGGAGTAAGTCACATTTGGTGCTAAATCTGCTTCTGCAAAGAATATTAACAACTCGTGGTTTTCAGTTTTATTCATTTAAAAAAATACACATGCTGTTAGGATATTTGCGTTGAAATATTAAAGAAAGACGTACTTAACATGACAGGAAAAATGTTTTGTAAATTTTAACAATAAGAAGATGGTGCATTGTACTAATATCATGTGATAACTGAATTTTCTTGGTAGGGAATAACTTGGGTCTGTAAACTGCACTTACTTCTCAACAATTTAAAATTATTATTCGATTATTATTTTGTCTGACTTATGCAGAATCTAAATGTTCAGTTAAATCCCAAATTAGCTTGATAATTCTTTCACTAATATCAAAAGAACTACCAAATGTTTAAGGTGTTCGTTCCTATAGTTATAAAAGAAGAAAATTAACAAACAAATATTTTTATTGTCTGCAACAGTGAAATTAGAACAATTATTTTATGTTTTCATCCATTTAATTTCAAGACTTAAGCAAATGAAAATTCAGTTACCTTTCAGATTTCTCTGCAACAGAACAAAGAATGCGTTGTAATCGTCGAAGGAAGAAACTTCGGAAGTGCGACAATTTTCTCAAACTTTCTTAAAAACGTAGAATTAGATGGAAACGTCACTATGACCACCCCTTCGCTAATTACACTAATAGAAATATGCTTACATCTGATCTTCTATCTTCGACTTTTTTGTTGTTATTAGATTCGATTTTCCTTTACGTTAGTTGTATTAAATTTGATGACTTCTCATAAACGGCTAAGAAGAGCAAAGAATTTAAAATTTGGAAAATATATCATATCACAATCGACAATTGATAACTTTTCTCCTTGATGTAAATTAAGTACCAAACGTTTGGTTTTTAATTGCGGTATAGCATACATCAAAAACTTTTATCATCCACCACTGGGAATATAAAATATGATTTCTTCGTCGTCACATTATGTTACATTAATTGTAGCACTTCAATAATTAAAATGTTGTGCAATAAATATTTTAGATCTACAGTTTCAGAAAGTTAGATATCTCATCTTTTTTCTGAAGGTATAAATTATTTATCAGCAATGATATCGCAGCTGATTTAACTTCTATCCTAAAGGCTTAAAGCTGTGTCTTAAACGCCTCAGATATTCCGTCTTCGTGGATACTGACAACGAATATCAAACAGAAAAAATGAGAAATTCCGCTCCGAATGCAAAATAACAGTGATCACTAATGAAAGCACATTTCAAAGGCTGCAATATTAATGTCCGACGAATGCCAGCAAGTTTAAGGTATACAATCATACACATCGTTATTACATCTACGTATACAAGGTCCACAGAGCCCCGAGAGACGTAATATTAATAGCTACTGTTTCTCACAATTTTTTGCTAAACGAACCACAACACAAACGCATTGTTTAAATAGGATAGGAATAGGATAGGAAAAGAGTTTCATATACCATTTATACCTATTACTCACAGGCGGCCCGAGAAAAGTATACCAGATAGAGTTTGAATACACAGTGGTGTAAAACTAAATGTCTCCTGGTTTACTGCAGAATTATAAAGACTTAATTTTTGTTGTGCAGTGACATGAAGGCGTTGATAAATTTATTTCCTGAACAAACAAATGAGATAAGCAGTTGCTAAAACATTAATATTAAGACCAACAAAAATAATTATTTCTGTGTTGAAATATTTGTCCACCTACTCGTTTCACCTGTGTGCACTAATGCGCTAACATATCAGTAATGTTTAACTACAGGAAACAGTCATTATTTAATACATTTATCATTAATAAATATGACTAATCACTGTTGTACCAATATGCATTACAAAATACCACATTACTGTTCCCAATAACCATTATTTCAGTTGATAATGTAGTTGAGCAGGCTGGGGATTTAATTAAATGATTTTAAAGAGTAGAATGTACGATATTATCAAAATTCTAGTATACTTTAGCTGTAAGTTTTTTTTCACTAGTTGTTTTGTCTAATGATACTATATATGAAAATACGAGTCCCCTTTTTTTTTTTTTTTTTTTACGTCGTGCTTAATGTATCCACGGTGAAAGCTTTCAGCTCTGTATCTTCAAAAGACAACGTATTGATGTAGGAGGCAAAGTGGGTTGAACCATCTTGCGACATGTAACGTTTCCTGAAATGAGCTCAAAATGGATGTGTACAAACTTATGAGGAATCACGTTGAGCTTCAGAATAGCGCATTGCTTTGCGATGTATGAGAAAGATAGGGTTTTAAGTGAGAGCAATAGTCCAATAGTGGTTTAAACCCTCAATAAACTATATGCTTACTGTTTATTGTATAAGCATGTGTCCTTTTCCTCAGTTCCCCGTGTGAAGAAAAAGGTGATGAAATCGTTCGACTTCATATCAGGAATCAGTACATTCTATATTATTCGAAATTACGCTATTTATTACGTGCCTTTATGTATATTGTTGGGATCGAACGTTTTCTATGAAATATTTGGCAGCAATTTCACCCAGTAAACAATTATTATAACAAATAAAGCACAAATCAAAATGGTTTAAGAAAATAATAATGGTGTTCAGTGAAGCTTTACATACAGATGTACCCTGGTGTCCAAAATTAAAGCAACAAACCGCTATTTCTCCGTCCTGTGTCTAATTCACGATTTAATCATTCAAACTGTCAACAAATGTCCGTACAATCGAGTTCTGCGGAGTCGTCAACATGCTAACTGGACGGTCGAACAGTGGACCAATGTTCTTTTCACAGATGAATCCCGATTTGGTCTAGAGAGTGATTATAGACGGATTCGCATTTGGAGGAAACGTGGTACACGATTTCGGGATCCAAACATTGTGGGAAGATATGGAGGAGGCTCCCCAATGGTCTGGGCAGGGATTAAGTTAACCACTCGAATACATGTTCATGAAATTGTACAGGTGAATCGCCAAGGTTTAACTGCCGTCAGATTTCGTGACGAGATCTTGGCACCTCATGTGTGGTTGTTGCGAGGTGTTTCGTATTGATGGACGATAATGCTTGACCTCATAGAGCACGGGTGGTCGATGTTGGAAACTGAAGATATTACACGCATGGTGTGACCTGCTCGCTCTCCCGATTTGAATCTCACAGAGGATGTCTGGGATGCACTAGGGAGACGATTTGCATTACGTCAGCACCTACCATCCACTCTCCAAGACTTGCTAGCAGCTCTGCAGGAAGAATGGGCGTTATTGCCTCAACATGAGATTGATGATATCATTCACAGCATGCCCCGCCATTGTCAATCCTGCATTGCTGCCAGAGGTGGTCACGCCCCATACTGAGCACATTAACTAGTTGTCGGAATATGTGTGCAAATTCGTTAAGTTGGAAAAAACGAAGAACATTTCTGTCTACCGTTATGCTTGTTGCAGTTGTTGACATTCTGTATTTTTTACATTGTTTCTATTGTACTATCATCTTTTTATACTGTTTTGTGACAAAATAAACGCAACCCTGCAAAATTTTCGTTTGTTGCTTTAATTTTGGACACCAGTGTCATAACTAAAACAATTAATATAAAGTTAGGAGTAAAATATTTTATTCAAACAAAAATATTGAATTGTGTCCGGGATGGCATTTTAACGGACTTTGGCTTTTTCTTAATAATTGCTTATCGCATATTCATACTTCTTGCTAAACGAAAGCATCTTGCCGACCAAATTCGACGTTAGGAAATGCGCCATCCTACTCGCAAATTCGAAGAAGGCATTAATCTTTACTTCCCCGGCTTGGATAAAACATTCAAGAAGGCTGAGGAACTAAGAGCGTAAGACTAGCAATAACCAGAAGAAACAATATATCCATTTTAATATGTAGTTTTTACTTCTTACTTATGGAACATCAAAGATAAAATAAATACTTTGGTAGCCATTATAAACTTCTTTTGGGACTTTAGGGCTGCTATACAGAAAACGTACTGAAGTGTCTAACGCTAAAGGGGTTTTAAAGCTAACTTTCGCTTCAGTTGTGCACGTAGTTTGTTATCTTTGCTTTTCCGTTAAATTTCTTCAGTGAAAAATTTACCACACTGTATTGATACATTTCCACTTCACACGAACATTCGAAGCTGGTATTACTCTTAGTGTCATGCAATACATTTTCCGACTGTCATTGCGTCGTGTCTCAATAATCTATAAATCTGTCCTCCACAGATCTGATTTTATCACTTGTGTAATTAATTCTCACCAGATACGTACCGGCGTTAAGGTGAATAGCACCCGACAAGGCTGTTCTCTGCGAAGAATACTGGCAGGTGCGGTCGCTTGTTAGCTGGCCACAGTGTATTCACGAGCGTCCTCTCGGCGTTTCGGTTTGCTTGACTGTAATTGCGGTCTCCGTGGCCCCGCTTCGCCTGTCACTGTTTGCAGACGTCCAGTATTGGCCAACATCTGACTTGACTCCTTTGAGACAGACGCCCGTAGCGAAATAGCACAGAGGGGTTTCAACGTGCGTAAGTGAACAGTACTTCAATTAGCCTTTATTAGGCTTATCAAAACACTGTAATTTGTTAAAGGATTTGTTGTTTTTGCAGGCGTCATATTAATATAAATGCTTACGGGATTATCGCTGCGTTGCTATACTCCTCCTTCTTCTTTTCCCGACGTTTCAACCTAGTCTTAGGCCTTCTTCAGGGGTCGTGAGCCGACTCTGCTACAGATTGTGATCTACTGGAGACCGGCGTGGCTAGGTGTTTACTTATTTGTACTGTCGATTGTCTGATTATCCAGAGATGTTGTTTACGATATAATATCTGTGGGTCCAGAGTTAATTATTTATCCAGCACACATTTTCAACTCTGGCTAAAACCGTAACCACCATCTTTGTTGAGGTTGTTGAAATATTCAAACATTCAAACAACCGGAACAAAGATGGTGGTTTGGAAGATCCTTGATATGATGAATTAGTGAGAGCTGATGAAATGAAATGGGAATAGGATCACAACATTATGTGTTGATCCCAGTGCCTTAAAAATTAACGTTGAACACTGGGATCGAGCGTTGTGGATAAGCGATAACGCTCTGGCCTCGCATTCGGGAGTACGCGGGTTCGAATCCCCGTCTACGCCTTGAGTTTTCCATGGTTTCCCCAAATACTTCAGGGGAATCCAGGAATGCTTCCTTCAAAAGACAATGGCCTAATTCCTTTCCGTTCCTTGTCTCCAGTCCTTTCCCACCCCTTGGTGTCGGCGAGGCGTAAAGCCACAAGAAGAAGAAAAAAATTGAACACTGGGAACAGCAGAAAGGTAGAAATTTGAATTTTTAGAAAGTAGTGCCATCGAAAACTATCAATTGAAAGATAAGATGGCAATATGAATTACGGAAGTAATGTGCTCAGGAAACAATGGATGGAGAAAGCAGTTTATGAAAGAATTTTACAAAAGGGACAGAAAGGAGAGATTGTTCTATAATTTGGGGATTGGTTTGTTAGAAGTGAGAAACTATTGATGAGTAGATATTTAATAGCCTATTTCGTGAGGGGTATGTTAAAAGTACTGATAAGACATAACTAAATCAAAAACTTGGAAACACCTTCGTCTCTAGAATCAAAGCAACTGGAATAACATTACTCATATCTTATACTGACATCGGTACAAGCAATTGTCTGACTTGGTGTCTGGAAATAAATAAAGTTTCTTCAGCCAAATATATACATGTAGCAACACTGCTATTCCGCCTAGCAGACCACCAGAAAAATACACGAGTTAGGGCTGCGCAGGTCTTAATTGAAGTAAGTGTCCTCGTAGTATGCCACGCCTTTGAACGACAAACCAGTAAATCAACAATTTATTTGAGACTATGGACGGTATATCGGTTCCCGGGCAATTACGGTCTCCGTGTTATTGGGTTACCGATTCCCACCGTACCTTCCTCTTACATGAAGTGGAGTGTTGTCTGGAACACTCTACGTCATAATGGCAATGGAAGAGAAGAGAGTTAGGTAACTAATTCTACCGCCAAAGCTAATTAATGAAATCGAGCGTGTGGGTGAGTGAAGACGCTTTGGCTTCGACTTCGGGAGGACGTGGGTTAGAATCCCGTTCCTGCAATCCAGATTTGGGTTTTCCGTGGTATCCCGACCCCACTACAAGGGAAACTCTAAGGGGAAATTATGACACTCTCAAATTTCCTTTTCAAAAATTAAATACTACTCAAACTCATCAACAAAAGTCATATATAACTTATAATGTTTACATAGAGATGACAAGAGCTAAATTACTACCAGTAAAAATGGCAATTTGGTATCGAACGCATTTGTTAAGCAGACGTGCGATGATTACGACGGATATCACGAAAATTGTAGTGTGTTTTTTACGGAATCATAACAACAATGGTCGTATATTGGCTGTTTACTAATCCTATTAAACAGACATATGTAGTTCGGGAGTACATACCTCCATGAAAAACTTACGCCGATGCCAAACCTTCGTAACGGTTACTCCAGGAATAATCGAGCTGCTGATAAATGATGGTCTTGTGAAGATGTATAGTGAGACTGAGTGTTGCACACAACAGCTCCATTCTAGTATCAACCTCTAATACGGACCGAGCGTCGTGGGATTCGCATTCCGGTAGACGCGAGTGCGAATCGCCATCTGGCCATCCTGATTTGTGTTTTACATGGTTTCCCCAAATAACTCCTGGTGAATGACGGGATGCTTCCTACAAAAGACCATAGCTGAATTCCTCCCACTTCCTAGCACGCAGGCCTTTCCCGCCTATAATGACCTCGACGTCGACGAGGTGTATAGCCAGAAGAAGAAGAAGAAAAAATAGAACGAGATTCGCAGTTGAGTTTACATCCGTATAATCACGTTAGCTACTGTCCTTCACGGTCCATATGACTCTTCTCCATTTTGATTTAAATTTGTGCTTCGGGAAATTTGCCCAAGGACGAACCATTAAAGCTAAATGTATAACATTTCGCTCAATGTCCAGCGGTCTGTTGCAACTGGTTTCAAATGTTTTGTCAGACTCATCCTCGTCTCACACCTATTAAATTATTCCTTTAGTTGCAACGCTGCTTTGGAGATATAATGTAAAGAAATGCATTGCAAACTCTCTGCGTACCCAGTGAGACGACTATTTTAATTCCTTTTGAAGAAATAAAAACAAAACCGCTTGCTACAAATAATTTAAAAATCTAATGTTTTCACTAGGCGCTCCTTATTCTTCATGTCAAAAGCAGTCAATTTTGTACTTGTTACTAATAGAACAGATTGTGTGACTATATTTTACTGTAAACTCAACGTTACAAACGACTAGATGCGATGATCACTGATGAGGCCAATTTATTGTTTTCCTTTAACCCATTAATCAACATCTTCCACTTTGACAGCCAGTTATTTCTTAAAAGTTGTGTATATCTTCTCTCATTAATTTTTATAGTATTTGTTTATTACTTATGTGGTAGCTAGTAAACAGGTTTTATCTTCGAAACGATTTCCTCTCTTTGTTTTCGTATGGTGTTTGTACACCAGATTAATATGTTGAATACTTCGGAATTATTTCCAGCTAACAATTGATCAGTGTCATCATGTTAACAATCCAGCTCTATTGAAGGCATAGTCATGTTTAAAACTAATGCCACCCCTATTTGTGCGGTAAATGAAAAAATAATATTTGTTTTGATCAAAATTCGTCATTTTACTCTTTCGCAGCGTCATGTATGTGACATTTGGAATGATGTGTACCGAACGTATTGGATGAACGTTGACGCACTGGCTTGATATTCTGAAGGATGCGTCTCCAAATCCCTGTCCGGCCATCCAGATTTTGCTTTTCTTTGGTTTCTAGAAATTCCTCCAGGTGAATGCCAGAATGGTTCATTCAAAAGACCATGGCTAAGTTCCTACTCGTTCTGTTATCTTGGTTGTCCGGGTTGAACCGCGTCAATTTATGAAAACTTGACGTTTCGGCCATCATTTTGTGGCCTTCTTCAGACATCGACAACGACCGCAGAAGTCTGTGCACCCACTTCCTACCCTAGTCTTTCCGTTTCGAATCCCTGTCTCGGCGATGATTTTCAATAGCCCTTAACCCTAAATTCACCTCTGTCACAGCTTACTGTGTAATGTGAAGTATGCCAGAACGCCTCCGCAGTTCGTATTCTACACTGTAGGTCTCTTATGCCCAGTAGGATTACCGGGTTAGATTAAGTTGGCTACATTTGGGATGGAATACGCAAACAACAAAATCCCTGTCACCAGGCATTTATGACCACACGCGCCTTTACCTCTACTGTGCATTAAATGCGTCATGCGCAGGTTACCATGTCATCGGCTGCACAGCGTGGAGTAAGTACGCAGACTGTTGCAGCAGTGGATTGTCGGCTGGTTGCTCAGTAACGCCTGCTGGTCGAGTGATGAGCATGCTATTGCAGGTGCTGCAGGTGGTGGTGCTGCTGCTGGTGCTGACGATTCGCGCGTTGCGCATGCGCAGGTCGCCACAAGTGCCGCGAGGTGTGGCCCAGCGCTGCCGTGGAGCGGGCGTACAATCTGTTCCTGGACGCGATGCTGCTGCTGGTGCCTCTGGTGATCATGAGCCTGGCCTACTCGCTCATCGTCTCCAAGCTGTGGAAGGGGCTGCGGCGGGAGATACAGCACCACTCCTCGTGCCGCCGCCAGCAGAGTGAGTACTCAGCGGCACCACTACAAATACAATAAACCAATCAAATCCTCAAAACAATAGTAATTTTTATACGCTGCCTAAATTCTAAGCCACATTGGCAGCACTATTATAATCTTGGTGTCGCAATTTGATGATAGTTATTATGTATCTGTAGGTAATCAGGTTATAAATTGTTATGTTTTATACAATTTAATCATTTCCATTTTTATACCTAAAGGTTGTCAGCAAATGAAAGCAAATTCAGAGAACTGTATTGTTCTAATTCCAAACATTTCGTTGGATATCCGTTCTGCATTGTCCAGACGCATTTTAAAAATAAACAAGACGCTGTTGGAACAAAAATAGCTTCAAACGGTCAACTGACTGAGTTAGATTTCCATTATAACTGCTTTGTTAGAAACAGTACATGTAAAGTAAGTTGAAATATTGATGATAAAGTGAAGAAGCGTCACTTAATGTGTGTTACAATAAAGAAAACGTTGGAAAACAGATACTCAGGGAATCAAAATAAAATCATAGCAAATTCAACGCTGCCCATTGAAGTGAGTCATGGATAATAAACACAGGCAACAGAGATAAAGTTCCAAAGATCTGTGAAGGGTGCAAAAAGTTATATCTAATAAGAAATGAGACGATTTAGAGAGGAGCTAATCACATATAGTAAAATAAGAAAATAGAGGAACATACAAATACGTGCGACTCCTGATAGCAATAAACTAATATAGACCACAAGGTAGATGAAGACCAAAAAAAGATGTTGGAAAGCTGTTAAAAAAAATAGATCTAATAACATATGAGAAAATTTAGAGACGAGCTGAATATACCATATACGGTAAACTAAGAAAACAGAGGGATGTAGGAACAAAATATTACGGATGGATGACTCCCGACTCCAGAAAGCAGTAAAGTAATCTAAACCAGTATCTAGAGGAAGACCTTAAACAAGTGGGAATAGACCCTGAAGTTGCAACAGGTCAGCAGGCTGTAACAAACATACTTCATAAAACACGGAAATACTAATGATGATGCTGTATTTATTGTAGTAACATGAAAATGATGTGAAGAAAATTAATATAAGGTTGTATTTAATGAAATATGTCGAGTCAAAATGAATAATGATAATGGAGAACAACCAGCAGAAAGTACTGGTATGTATATTTATGTTGGAGGTCAGTTGGGAGCGGATGTTGCTAAAGTAGATATACTGAAGAAGCAGAACGAAGGAGAAACTATGAAGGTCTAATCTCTTTATGAGCAGAAAAATTATGGAAGGCTTAAATGAATCAGAATTTTTTGAATGGGCGTATGTGAATGGAAGTAAACTTTCGAAAAACTGAAAAAGAAACAAATTCCAGAAGCCTTAATAAAAAAAAAATTTGTGATTATATGTGGTATTTTCATTTGAAATATGTTAGCTTAACATGTCCCACTATTTGAAAAACAATTCTAAAATGTTTTCCACTATGATGGCAGTTCGAAAATTTGAAAAGTACGTCCTTTCAAAAAAATTCAAATGGGATGAAATAATTTTAAGGAAGTATAATTCTGCATTTATTTGTCAGACATCTGTCAAAGTGCAAATTAAATTAATAGCAGTAAATTTAAGAGTGAACGTACAACTGAGTACTTTAATGCATTTTCTATATTAGGCTAACATTATGTTCATATGAAATATTTTTCTTGTCCTTCGGCCTCTTATTCAAAGCCGCTATCTGGAGTTACACCAGTGATTGGCCAGTGGAATAACTCCTCCTAATAAATGTCATAATCATGTGGATCCTAGTTCTTCAGTTTGTTTGAGTCAATTAACTAGCAAAGAATGTTCCCACATATGCCTTTTCAAAAGAAACTGATAGCTCTATTCTCAAGGAACAAAAAACGCCAGAAAAAAAAGAAATGTTGAAAAAATGTTAATTACGCCCTTTCAAAAAGCTTCGATTGAAATATCTGTCCAACATATGTTCCATGAGTCTTTCTCATGGATGAATTTAAACATAAAAATATGAGATTTATTAATTTCAAGAAATAATGTGTTACATAACAATTGTTTTTTCGGCGTCGAGTGTTATCACATGACATTTCGGCGATCACATACACTGTCACCATCTTCTGGTGACAGCGATTGTGATCGCCGAAATATGGTGTGATAACAGTTTCCCGAGGGCATTTCATAAAATAATGTCTTACGAGGAAACAAATTATATAAATTTAAAGGTAAAAAAAAATAATTTGTGAGTTATTTGAACAGAGGGATGAGAGGTGATGATGGTTCTTTATTGAACGCGTTGTATTCGTCTCCGTTCCTTAGCGCGTAACGTCTCGTAGTAGCGACGTGTAGTCAGAATTAGAGATGAAACGGATATTCATTTAAGAATACGATACGAAGTTTTAATTCAGTTTTCTAAGAGGCTCTAATATAAGGTAAGTCAGGAGTTCTTTGTACTTTTTCAACGTTAACTGAATATTTTTTTAGTTCAGAAACTAGTGATATTACTTCGGAATTGCAGTAGATACAAGAGCTTGTATTTTTTGTTATTGCTTCAAAGGACTTCAGTAGCTTAACGAACTTTACCATCAAACAACACTGTTTAAGCGTGAACTAAATGTGCATTCCACGATCAGCCACATATGGCGATATAGCCCTTCTTTGTAGAAAGGTAGAATTCCGTCTCGAGTTGATATTTGGGACCAGCTGACGGTCGGGTAAATTTTCTTATTTTAATCGCCAGCAATTTTCTTGATCTGAAACGACACGTCTACCAGTAACAATCACTCTTGCCTCTTCAGGCTGGATTTTCAATGGCTCAGTTAAAATGATCTGAAGCCAATGGATGAAACATCTAGCAGACGCATACTCAGCCACGCGTACACCCTTTAGGGAGCGTGCATAAACCACGTAGCTCCATTTTGGCCTCCTGTGAACCCCCCGACCCCTTCAAGTAGCTCTACGTGGGTTTTGCCTCTACCCCCCCCCCCCCACCCCCACGTAGCACGTAGCTTTTTTTCCGTTTTGATTCCAGAAGACATATTCTACTGTTTTCTCTTGTCAGACTATTGTAAATTACATAAGGAGATAATTAACTGAGGGAAATAAATATTCACATGCTGTTGTGAGTTATATTCCTCATTTTAACTGTGAAAAATGTTATGAAAGGAAAGCTACGTGGCCTGGCTCGGAACCCCCCCTCCCCCCACGTAGCCCAGCGTAGCCTTCCAGCCAACCCCTCCCCCCCCTTCCCTGCACCGAGCTACATAGTTTGTGCACGCTCCCTTATCATGTTGGCGCCATTGTCATGAATAAGTAAATGTATTTTGTTTTGGTCAATATTCCAATGATTTGCGATATTGTTAAACAGGGAAATACTTCATAGCAAAAACTAGTTTGATTCCAGAAGATACTCATGAGCTGTGAAATTGTTGTGCACTTGATGATTTATTTATTTATTTGCGTCGCTTAAATCCCAAAGAAATTTAGGATGTTTTATTTTCAAATGGTTTGTCATGGCAGAGGTATCTGTTCGTAGACTGAAACAAATACGTCATTGCGTTTTCTTTAAGTCCAGTTAATAAAAAGGAAATGATTCAGACTTCTCATCAAATCTTGCCTCACGAAAAGTAATTCAAAATTATTGTCATTATTTATATCAAAATATTCCCATATATGCGATCATTTCTTCACTGACGAAATTTTTATTTTTCCTAACCTCAAATAACAACGTTCACCACGACATCACGGATTCGGCAGCCGAATATCCGGCTATCCGGCTTGTAGGATGGCCGGATAACCGGTATCCGGCAAAGCAGTTAATAGCTATCCGTTTCATCTCGAGTCAGAACAGCAGATCGCCGTGTTCTCCTCATTGTAGGTTATGCACTCCCGCAAGGCAGTGAAGGGGACTGCTTCCAGCTGACATCAAGGAATTCGTCATTTATCGGACGGTGACGTCGTTCTTAGATGGCGATAGAGACTTCATAGTCGTCAGCGCCGCTGTCCTCTTCCCTCGATATATCAACTTTACTGGCCTTCTTCAGAACTGCGAGGATCTCAAACGATCAAGCCTCTTCAGAGGCCTACACTTTTCTCCGATTCATCACCATAAAACAGGAAATTAGCATTAGCCGCTGTGCAAATAAATTTTGACTTTTAACTCACTAAAAAAATATCAGATTGTTTTGACGCTCTCTCATCGTCCGAGCGACCACGCACCTTCTAAGAACTATGTTCTTAAAATAACATTTAATGCTCGCACATACTTAGAAGAAAAGGTTTTCCTCTTTACCGAATAGAACCCCGTCGACTTGTAACACGCTTGTCCGCACAAGCCGATAGCCGCTTGCCTTTCTTGTTCAGCTGTAGACCCCTTGTTGCTGTCTTTCGACAGGCAGATCAGCTCCCACATCACCGAACCCCGAAGGAAGGTTTTTATTCCATGTTGTTCTGTCGTAAAGTTACATAAAAGCCCTGTAGAAATGCATTTGGAAATAAGTTAATAGACAGGAAGATCCCAAAAAAAGCTGTAGTTTAACTAATTGAAACTATTAATTACGGATTAACTTTTCAGACCCATTGAATTAATAGCTGACATCAATTAATTTTCAAAAAAATATGGTAACAACTGCCATGGCACCGAGTATGTTTGTAACGTTATCATACTTTACCTTTTTTTCCTTACCATCCGTTTTTTTACAATGATCTGCCATTTTACGTATTGATTTAGGTTTCTCTGCAATAGAAAATAAATTAAAAGTCAAGTTGATTACTTTAACTATCGGACCTTGTTCTAAGCGGTTTGAATTTGTTGTGCACTTCTGAAATTAAGCCATTCTTTGATATCATTTATTAAAACAAATTTCTTCTTTTATTTAATCCACTTATTGATTGACTCTAACATCTTACTTCATGGAATCGTATTGATTATAAACTTTATTTAAATCAACCTCTTAAGTATAATTCCAGCACCAATTATTTACAATATTTTTTCTTGTCGTCTGAAATTGTTTTGATTAATTCTCAAACCGTACTATCACTACTAGCCTCCAAAGATTCTCCTTTACACCATACTGCACTGCTAACTACACTCTTCGCTTCGTGCACCTTCCGACTTACTTGTAGAGTACTTGAAACAAAACATTTTATTCTTATTATTAACAACATTCAGCACAATACAGGAAACAGTCACCTTACGCGTTGTTGTTTATGGTTAGTGGTATCATAATAGTTTCATAAGACTCTGAGGTGGCTCTTGTGGTGATTCTGAAAGAAGAGGAGCTTCTTATTACGTCTCACGATCTCGGGGTTATAGAGGATGTGGTGTCGTTGGCTCCCCCTGTTGTTTTTGCGAGGATTTTCTCTCCAGCACACTTTGAATACAAGGTGAGTATTTCGATGTAATGAAATTCGCGCGCGTTCTGTTTCATAAACCTGATGTTTAGGGAACCTATGACATTTGAGAATTGAAATGAAGGAACTCCTCGTATATGAAAGAGTGTCGCATGTCCTTATAACATGGCTCAGTTGGAGCGGCTCAAAGGATATGTCGAGGAGAGAAGAATCTACGACCTAAACTGAAGTACTAAGATTTTAGTTCATGATGGAGAGGAATTTCGTGAATTTCTAAACACATCTTTTCCTCCAACGGTAGCATTTACAGCAACGAATGTAAGATCACTGATACCATATGAATATATTCCTAAGCCATAATTAATAACACATATCTATAGCTTAATAACTGCGCTGCAACTATCCACATTTCAAGCCCTTTTTCTTAACCCTTTGACTGCTGTTGACGTCTATACACGTCATGCTGCCTGCGGGCCCCGTGTGCTGATGACGGGTATAGCCGCAGCCGTCGGATTTCTCCTGAGTGCTGATGACGAGATAAGCCGCACCCGCCTGCCGCTACCTTTGTGCTGATGACGAATATAGACGCGCCGCTACCTGAGTCGTAAAACGGACTTCTCGCCACATTTCTCAATAGCCTTTCGCAGTTTTGTTCGCTAGCTTATCGTACGAATGTTTGTCTGCTGGGAGCCTAGGCTTCGCTCTACAGTTCACTGTTCAACGAAAACTACATCAGTGTTCTTTGTGTCCTGTATTTTATAAAGAAAATTGAAAGACGTCATGGGTGCATTGAGGAATAAATCATGGAGATTCTTACGATGAGTGACACTGAGGATGAACTACTTCATTTTGATGGAAGTGATAGCTTTTCCAAAAAATCGGAAAGCTGTAATCCTAAAACATACTAGTCAGGAGGGGTGACAATGCAGTCTCATGTTTCAACAAGTTAGTTGTTCTGAAGAATCAGAAAGTGATAGTGAAACGGCTACGAAAAAAATTACGTCTTGGCGATAAATCTAACTAGAAAATCATTTTCGTTCAGTTAGTCACGCATTTGATGTTACACTATTGGGACATGCGTGTCAAATAGGGAATGTGTCAAGTATTCTGTCAGTTTTCATGTTATTTCTTACAGAAGAACTGACGAAATATTTAGCTGATGAAAAGAATCGGTGTTGTATAACCACTATGAAGAATACTTCAGAATCAGAGCTTTCTCGAATATCAAAGTGGAAAGATACTGGATATGATGAAATGTATTGTTTCAGAGATATTTGTCTTCTGATGCCTAGCGTGAAAAAAATTGAAAATTAGGGAATATTGGACAAGAGATGTCCTAAATACTCCAATTTTTAGTGAACTTATGTCCAGATACCGCTTTTTGTTACTCTGGTGAGGTTTCGTGCGATTTCGGCGCAACCCCCCACCCCTCTATTTCACATCACGTAATTAATGGACAGACACTTCATAGCTTAGAAATGAAAAATCTGTTGAGTACTTATGTGTAACAAATTTCATCAATGAAACAAAATTACGTATAATCGGGTAATTACAAAGCGCAGCAAACATTCAGTCAACATCGAGATATTTTGGGTGTCTACATCTACAAAGATATTCCGGAAACCAAATTTCGGTGTGTGGGGGAGGCTGCTTGAATAATTATCATTTTAAGGTCTCTTTTATATTCGTGAATAGCGCGAGGAAAAATCGGATGGCTTTAGATCTCTGTATGAGTTCGAATATCTCTAATTTTGCAGTCGTGGTCTGAACGCGGTATGTAAGTGTGGAATACAATGTTTCTAGCATTTTTTTCGAATCAACAATAACACTCTAATACAGTAAGGGACCTACAGAAACTGCCAAGAAAGAACTGTAAAATATTGACGTAAATTTAAGAATCACCATGCTTTCGACATAAGCTGCAAAAATCGAGAGAGAAATGCAAGCAAGAAATAATTATTACTTATGAAAAATAGGGTTAATGATTCAGTTTTATTCTGTAGTAATTTACTTGCAGAGAAACTATGTAGTGAGAGCATTTATTCTGTATCAGTCGTGAGAGGTCACAGTGCTTCGCCAGAAACATTCAGCACTGGGCGGGTGGAGCCACTCGGACGGCTCCGTCCCCAGGGATAATCACTTAGCGCAGGTAGCAGGCCACAGCGCGGCAGGTACACGATCCGCCGGCAGCAGTCAAAGGGTTAATCGTATCTGAGAATTGAAGTGATTATATTGCAATGTGGAGTGGACCAGAAGAAAACATTTCGCCAAAGCCACAAAGCTCACAGGCTACACATGCACAGCGGATGTTTTATTTTCGGGAGTAGTTTACTTCGCGATACACGTCATCACTAACAAAGCGTTCATTAAAGCAGCTTATTAATTGCTAACAATAATTGAATTCCTAATGTTGTTACAAGACCTTTCTGGTCCAGGCTACATTTCAACTTAACCACAATCTATACTGATATTGCCGCTACAGAATCAAACGACACAGATACACCTAAACACACTAAACCCATTACTAACTGCTTTGGGTAGTGACAACATTTTCTATTTCAGGGTTACAAGTACGCGTTCCATAAATTTTAATAATTAATTTCATAATACACCTCCAGTTTGAACTGAAACAGGAATAAAACACGCGCAATAATGCATTCACTGAATCGCGATGTAAACTTTACATTTGTTTTCTTCCTAGCGGTTGTGGTTATGTTAAAATACAGCCTGGACCAGATAAAGCCACAATGAATTGTAAACTGATTTTCTGATATCTCGAGAACTACCGGTAACACAGTATTTTATTATTTATTTTCGAATAGTCAAGTTAGGTAAGAATTCACTATCAAATTGAGACGACACGGCTATCGTGGAATGTAATAATACCATTTAATATCGATACTAAGCACAAATGTATTTACCATAAATATCATAATGCTGTTACTCTTATTGAAGAGTTAATATACTCGTATTATGTAGTGTTTTGAATACGAATTCCGTTTAATTAAATCTATAAAAATTCAGAAAACCGAGTAAATATAACCAAGGACAAATACAACAAAGCAACCCAAAGTAATTCATATTAGGGCAACCTCTTCAAGCAGATTACGTTTACAGTAAATAAAATATTAGCATAATTAATTCGATTCAGGTATTACGTTTATTGAATGCATTCCAGAAAACTGAATAATCAAGTATTCTAAATCAAAATATTAAAGAGAATCCTAAGTTGAGTTATCTTTCGTCAGTTTTTCGTGAAAGGAGAGCCCATCTAAGTACAGTGTGATCCGTGGCCTATAACATTCCGTCTAGAAATGATTTCAGTCACTGTAAGTTTTTAGGAGTCAATTTTAACAGTGTATGCTTGTTTAGAGGTGACAATAAGAAAAAAATTCCAACTTCCCTGTGTCTGTCGGTGACTTCGTTTCAGCCACAGGTGACAGCTACCTGTGCCGCACACTTGCAACAGTTTGGTAATTACCTGCCAATAGCAGGATGATCCGGTGCCGGAGGTATATTATTCTGTGAAGTACGTGCCACCAGCTGCTAAACCAGGAGCACAGAGCCCGTTAAGAAATGGCTGTATGAGAAGTGTGTGAGCTGATGTTCAAAAGCTTAAATAAAAGCTAATACTTTACTATACTCCTAATGCTTTGATTAAAAAATCTTAAATTTTAGCTGAAAAATAGAACAACAGATTTTTTTACCATGTATGCGTTTTACTGAAAACGCCGCATGGAAGTGAAGCCCACATCATCAAAAATTCAGTGAAAATTGATATTTCTTGTTTTAACCAGGTATTGTGTGGCTTAATCTAACACCGCACAAGTCTCACAAAATTAGTTTATAAAATGGTAAATAATACGTTTCTTTTTCAATATCATTGTAAACAGGAGTATGACAGGAAAGCTCAATTGTTCATTATACTAATAAAGTCAAAAGGTATCTTGTTTGCAGAAGACATAATTTTATATAAGAGAATTATTACGGCAAAGGTCGATCGTCATCTGGCCACCCCTATTTCGGATTTCTGTGATTTATCGAAAGCCACTCCCTGCGAATACCAATATGTTTTCTCAGCTGGCAGAGGCCTAATTCCTTCCCCTTACTTGTCCCTAAACCTCTCCTGCCTCTAATGACATCGACGTCGACCAGGCGCACAGTACTAAGCAAAAAAAATATAGGTCAACACGAAGATAGTTGCCATAAAGAGCTAGCTTATTAGCTATGCAGATATAAAAATTAAAGTTCCATTTGAGATTTTAGGTGGAAAGACGAATTAATTGTTGAAAATCTTAAGTGTGAGATACGGATAGGTGTTGAAAGCAGAATCAGGAGTAGTAGACGGAAGGAAAGAGGTAACCATGACAAAAAAACTAGCAGGGAGCAATAAATATGGATTTTTTTTTTTTTTTTTTTTTTTTTTTTTTTTTTTTTTTTTTTTAGGTAAAGAAGCTTTGGACTGACGTAATTACGGAAGGAAGTGTTGAATAATTAACTGGAAAAATTGAAATGATTTAAAATTTTTTAAAGGTGAGCTAGAAAATTTAACACAAAGAATTTAAACAAAAATATGTGTAATGTGAAAATAGGTAAGTAGAAAAATATCCACCAGGACATAAACTGCATCTAAATTATATTGAATGAAACATACTCATTTTCCGCTCCTAAATATAACAATACAGCTCTTCTGAGAACACTTTCAAACGAAATGGAAGAAGAATTCTATATAAAATAGATTCTTCCTCTACTCGTTCCAAACTGTAAAAAAAAATTCCAAGGTTTTAGCAAATAAACTAATAATATTGTGCAGAGCTGTGAAACTCAAACCTGAAAGGTAGAATTGCCGATTCATTGCATCTAACTATAGTTGCAGATCCTCCGTTGACAAATTACTCCAAAGCAATTGTTGTATTTCTCATCTAGTCACAATCTACAGCGAAATATTCTGCAAGTAACACTTACAAAAGAACACAAGAACACCAATAAATATTGGAGTGCAACAGAATAACTGTGTAGAAGGGGTATGTTTCAAGGAATTTACTCATCTCCTATGTTTACAGAAAGAAAGAAGAACACGAGCTCGATGATGCTGGGAGTGTAAACAAATATATACTTACTTTCGACAACCTTCAAACCACAGCCGCCCAGCCGATGGAAAAAACAGTTATTACTGCTGAAAAAAAAAGAATTAAGCAGTCTATCAACAGCAATGATAACCTTACAAACGTGGAATACAAAATTACCTGATTACCTGATAAATTGTTCAGGCAGGAAACACATTGTTCAAGCCACTGAATTCAAGAAACACATAGTTGCTCTGTCCTTCTATGACAAACCACCCTTTTTACAGAGAATTAGGATATCTATATAAACTAGTGATCGCCCAGCGGTCGAAATTCGACAGTAATTCATTAAGTTGTTTAGTTTCTTTAATGATAGAGTAATAATCATTATTTGATTTTGTTCTATTGCGTTTGGTGCGAGCATAGATATATACTGTATACACTGACTTCATTGGCTGCAAACGTGTACCAACACGTTATTAGCATGTGTTGTTTGGCTTAATTCTCTGCATTATCTATAAAACTAAAACGATTCACTCCACGCGTGACTGTATGCTAAATTTGAGATTCTGAACCAACCATAGCAAATGATGAAATGTATTTATCGATGGCTAATTTGAATTTAAAATATTCATTTTGATTTAAGGCCGGAAAACTGCTTTAGCTTTATGAAACATGAAGTAAATGCAGTCCTTTCACCTGAAGTGACTTCTGAATCGAAATGTTTTGCATTGCGAAATCTGCATTGTAAATTTGAAACTGTAAAAATTTCGTGGAATGACATTCAGTGCGCATTTAAATGTATCTATCAAAATTATTTCGTAATTTTGTGTGATCGCTATTTAAATTTGGTCTATTATAATTTTGAATTTCACGCAAATAAGTATTTCTTGTTTCTTGTCTCTCTCTCTCTCTCTCTCTCTCTCTAATGAAATTACTGAAATTAAAAAATCAAAAGACATTTAACCAAAGTTTAACATTTTAAATAATCAAATATAGTATCTGACAGAATCGCTACATTCCTTTTCGAAGTATTCCTTTTATAACTTCAGAGATTAATCTCTATGCGAATCTTTCATTTTACCAAAGGCCACGAAGTGTCTCAATGCTAGGAATACACGTCAGAACGTTGGCTCCGACCCTATTTGACGCACACACACACGTTCGCAAATTAAATTTTTTATTTGAATAATCTGTTTGTAACATGTATTAACTATGCTCATTAATTATATTTATTTCTTTACTGCTGACAGAGATCACAGACATCGGAAGATTCGCTTACCACTAAAAAAAAATGTAAACAACGAATTTTTCATTTAATTTAATTTGATGTATCTGTAACACATATTATATTCAGATTTTAGCATTTCTTCTCCATATAAACATTAACTATACCGAATCTCAAACTTTTCCGTGCATGACACATAGATTTTAGCTTTCTACATTTCTCGCTAGCTGTACGATCTATCAGCTGTCAGCTGAACCTGCGCCAGAACTGAGCAACAGGGAGAGTGCTCTGGCGGCAGGAAAAGTGCTCTGGCAGGACTTATTCTTAAAAATGGATCCGAATTTTTCGCTTAGCATATTAATATATAGGTTTGTAAGACATATTATATATAATTTTAGCTTTCTGCATTTCATTAAGTTGCTTCGTTTGCCCAGTATTCTGGCCGTTAGCTGCGCTATCTATCATCCGTCAGTTGAAGCAGCGCCAGAACTGGCGGCATCTGAACGAACTATGTAGGGGAGCGAGTGTTTTATTTTATTTTATGTATTTGTAACGCATATTATATATAGATTTTAGCTTCCTGCACTTCTTCTCCATATAAACTTTAACTATGCCAAATCTCACACTTCTCCGTGTGCGCAATATTCTTACAAATGGATTCGAAATTTTCGCTTAGCGTATTAATTTATAGATTATGGAAGCCTTATTAAATTATTTAACCAGTTTCAAGTTCTGCAGTAGTGGTCCATCATTGTGTGAATATGGAGTACACTATCTAGAAGCACAGAAATACGTGCCCATATTCTTGAAGATTCCTTAGCAGGGTCACTTCTCTTCAAAATCTATGGCTCATACCTGAAATCAATCAGAGCGCTTTGCACAGCTACGTAATGTTATCACATGGTTGTCTTCACATATCGGTGTAACAGACATTTAACTATAGTTAGGAGCAAATACATTTTCAAAATTTTCAATAGTGTCAGATGATAAAAAAAACATTTAAATTAACTGTAAATACGTATACTCCAGAAAATACACATAACACTTTAAAAAACGTTGGCTTACTCCATCGAAATAATATAGTAGTTGTGCACCTACCTTGCCAAAAGATTCATGGGCTTCTGTGAATTAGTGAAATAAGATAACGAAATTCAAAGAGCTCACTATCAAAAATTTGCTTTCAAATCTTTCCAGCGTCATAGGTGTTCTCAAAACATTAATCAATATAAAGATTCACATCAATCAAGTAGCACTGAAACCAAATTATTCACATGGTCTAGAACATAGGTTTCCAAAACTTTTTGGCCTTTTCGTAAGAAAATTACTCACCGACCCCCTACTCGAACAAAAAATTACTCACAACTCCCTTTCCACGAAATAATAATAATAATAAATAAAAGAACAGCGACTACCATTCTTGTAGTGAAAAATATAACTAGTACAGCTCCATCATATTTGGCTTGTAACCCATTTTTTGAAATAGTGATATGATGGCGTCCTTCTTAAGTGAAGTGTGAAATATCATATGTAGATATACAAGGACAGTCTTCTAAAATTACTTTAGTAACAGATATTAACAATATTACTGTATTTTTCATAGTATGATTAACAAATGCCTTTTATAGAAAAATATTATTAATTAAAGGGCTGATTTCGGTATAATGGTAGTAGTTTTCGAATATTTTAGACCTTATTTGTTATCAGCAATTTTAAATCGCCGCATCCCACAACTGAATTTTTTTGTATTTTATTTTTTTTATATAAATAAGTTGCTGACTACATCAAATCTTCTTTTGTCTACGAACTGGATTGCAATTAAAAACTTCTTTGATGCAACCCTAAGTGCCGGATGTAGTACTGGAAATGAGTGTGGTGGTGGTTGGTAATCAATTCCGCCCAAATTTCCTGTTGACCACAACCGACCCCTATGATCTCTTCAACGACCTCCGGTGTTTGGTACCGCCCTCGTAGAGAACCACTGTTCATCTGGAGCAGTGGTTCTCAAGCAAAACCATGTGTGATTGGCTTACAACAGTGCGCTTATCCGAAAATTTTGGACAGCTTTACTTTTTTTCTATACATTACATTTTACTTTCAATGCCTATACAAGGAAAAAAAATTATTTATTTGATAATGCTAAATTTTAATGTTTTGTAGTTCTATGACATAAATCTTTTCACAGACACAAAGATCATTTTATTTTTTAACAACTGCTACAAGATGGCCTGTTTACCATTAATAGTAAAAAAAAATAATTAAAAAACCCTTCATTTCTATAACTTAAGTGGCATAAAGGAAAATTTACTGGCTCACCTGCACAGGATTAAGAAAGAAACCTCCTAACAATGTTTCCTTTCAAAACGGAAAAACAGTATTCGGGCTCAGAAAATGATGAGTGCCTAGGTTACAGTTTCAGAATGAGCAAAAAATTACCCATCATTCCTAAAAAAAAAAAAAAAAAAAAAATATGTTGGTCAGGATTTGCTACAAAAGATAAGTGCCAATGCTTCGCACCATCCACTTACGCTTGCTCCTTACTCATTGAACAGTAGGCTGATCTGGTGTAGCGAGCCATCCCAGCAGCTCAGTTTACAATACATATCACTGTGATTCGTCTAAAGTAGAACTTTGACCTCCCAATCAAGCATCAGTTGCTCAACACGCTCAACGGTTCTCGTTTTCGGAGGTATAACGATATTTATGTAGTAGGCCTATTGTTTTACTTGCCGAATGTTAACAGTTATAAATTCCAACAGGCTTCTATAAAATTTATCAATTCTATATGGTTAGTAAAGGGGAATAGTAAATTTCACATTAACGATTTTGATTGAAAACTTAACTAATAGACCGGAGGAGAAAGACATTCTTATCAATCCGCTAAAACCGCATTTATGATGAAATATTAAGTAATTATATTTTTATAGCAAAATATCAAATTTTTTATATTGTATGATTTTTGCAATGCTCTAAATTATATTTTTTTAAATCAGATTTTTTTTTAAAATTATCAAATGATTCTTCTCTCAACTTCATTAAATTCATTCTCAGCGTGAAGTGCCGAAACATAAGACCATTTATTTCAGTACCAGATGATCCGGCAGCGAACTCGTTAAGATTACGTTTCAATTATCCGCGGAGAAAGTCTTCGTTCACATGATCTTTTACATGCTGAGTGAGGAAATTTATAAGCTGATCTATTTCAGTTAATTTCTGTAAGCTTTCAAATTCGTAATGTACTGCAAAAGAGTAAAACTTTCGTCTAAATGGCTAAAAATTATAGTTGAAAGTGGAAGTTAAAAGCGACAGCTAATAATAAATTTACAACATAGGTGCATATTGGCTGTAAAACTTTAATTAAATCAACTCCCAGAAATGAAAGATTTTTCACATATCATTTAATTTATTTCACATAAAGAATACCTGTTAATCAAACATTGAACCTTAGTTACTAACATTGTAGATCAAATAACCAAATGAATTAATAAAATATGAATACAATTTAATGCGATACTCGGCTGGCAAAATAAAATCTAGAATCAAATATATGATGAGCATGGAGCATGAAATTGTTCTTAATCTCGGGGCGCTTTCAGGTCATATTAATGCTGATCAGCCCATGCGCCAGTGTACTTTCACTGTGGATAACGGACTTCAGCATAATTGTGGGGCGTCTCGTTATTTCACTATGTGCAAGAGGTTATCTTTACGATAATCATTTGTCGTAGCTCTGTGATATCCATTATCTGGCAGGCGTCTCCGTTGACTCATAGGCAGCGACCAAATATTATTCACTCTGACCTACGACGTCCACTTAAAACTTTACTCCACTCTGCTCGGCATACTGCAATCTTCTCTCCTGTGCTCGTGCCAAACCTCCTGTCAGAGAGCACCTGCCCCCACCCCCACCCTGCATACATTCCAGCAGGGGTGTCCAGGCTGTTATCTCAAGGTCTGAGCGGGACTAAAGTTAACTGGATCATTACAGTTAGCTCCCCTTCAAAGCGATTCGAAAGCAACGGAGATTGTCTTTCAAATCCACTATAATTGTCTCACTTCACTTACCACGCCATGTCACACCATAGCTCAAATTGTTCAATATCCTGTTACCATAACACTTTACACCAAGGTAGCCAGGTTGTACTAGTTCAGCCAGTCATACTCTAAATAAAATACATCAACATATATAAAAGATTACAAAAATTACAAAAAAAACATAAACATGGGTGCTAGTTGTATCAAAATATGTCTTACAAACAACCATGAGCATCTTACATCGATATTCCTTTTTTTTTTTTAAATAAAATATTTCCCTTTCTTCTCACTATTAATGGTATAAATAAATGGGACACCACAGCTTTGCAAGCTCTCTTTCCTTACCATCAGCATGAAGAATCACATCAGTCATTATGCCATCCATATTGACATCTGTCATGCACTTTCATACTATACTGCTACATCCACAGAACAATAGAGTACTGTCTGAAACAATTCACCAAAGTAGTACAATGTAGTGCTCATAGACTGACATTTATAAATCCTTTCCCTTTACTAAGATTAGTACTATTAACGGTAACACATTCCGATTTACTTAAACACTATCTTCTGTATCCAATTATACTAACAATATTTCCATTTTAGTTAATAATGGATTTTATGATCGAAACTTATGTAGTCTCGAGTCTCGAAGTACGCAGAAACAGCAATCAGCACGGAAATTATGTCGTATTTTACAACTTCCCTACAGCGATCAACAATACGTGTACTTGAATTTAATATGATATTTGGGCACTTCATGTTGAAATTATAACATCATAAGATAAACTGACGAACAATTTCCGTCCGTCTGATAGGAAAATAAATGTTGGAAATGATTTAATATTAAATTTGCGCCTGTACTCATGCGTGAATTTTTCATATTTTTTTATGTGACATAACTTCAGCATAAATGCACGTTTAACTTTAGCAGCACTTATGACGTATTCTCCTAGTATAGAGGTTTTCGCTTTTCATAACTTAAATTTCATGTTGCCCCACCATATTAACTGTATCAAGATGCGACCGGTAATCCACCCCCCCCCTCCTCCCCACCTCCTCCTCCAATTGCATATGTGACATTTAGGCACCATTCTCCAACCTGCTCTACCATCTGACCGCTAGCTCTGGATCACATACTCATTTTACTTTGCGTGGACTTACTATTTCTGTCCACATTCAGCAGAAATTCTGTAGCATTCTAATATGCGTAGTCAAATACCGGACCCTTCATCTTACTGTAACAACTTAAACAATTTAAAACCATTAAACCCATTTTACTTCTGTACTATTTTTTTTTTAAATCAACTTCATAAATATCCCAAATTTTACCATTCAGTATGTTTTAATGTATGCGTTTCACAATTTACTCTCAGTTCACCTAGTTCCGCTCGCCAATGTTTGTTTTTATTTAAGCACATGATATTCTATTCTATAAAATTCTTGACGTTTGCTTAGTATGTAGTTTGGCTCTTTATATCGTCTAAAATTCTACAGCCTAAAAAAAAAAAAAAATTATGTGACTTTGCTTCGACATACAAACAAAACTCAGTAACTAGCAGTCTACTTCGTTCATCAAATTACACAATTATGATTCGTTTGAGTACCTTCTTATAAGATTGAATTGATATCCTAATATTTTTTTTAGAACTAAGAAAAACATTAGCGGAAACTTTATTTCAAAAGAAGGTGAATTTCGCTGTCTTCCAGTAGAAAACTTTTATCTCCCTAATTTAATATCTTTTCCTACACTTTAGTAAATTATCATTTTCAAGCTAACTTACTTAAATACACTACAGTAATACATTCCCTATAATATAATCAAAAAATTTAAGTTTTCTAGAGAACCACAACAATACAGGATTATTTTCGCGTAAAATCAATGAATCAGACTGGTTTCTGAAATTTATAGACACTTTAAACGTCCGTGTACCAACTCAAACCAGGACTTGCATTTCGCATTTACGTCACTGTGATAAGTTTCAGGCTTTTCGCACAAAATCTGAAAGTACTCTTGTTTACACCTCACCACATTCCGGTTTTCTGTTCTCGATGACGAGTTGCAAATGATCTTAAGGAAGCTGGTCTCAGTGAAACGTTCTAAATCACGCATTTGAAGGTAACATTTTCCCCATCGAATGGAATATACAAACTGGTTAACATCCCCCTAGCAGAAAGTCAAATCCCACGGGAGGCTTAAAGTCGGTGAATCCTGTGTTGAATTTCGTACTCTTCTGGCAAATGAGAAGTTATCAAACACTGGCCTCGCTTCAAAGAAATGTACTGCTGATCTTTACACTCGTGACCGACAAATCTGTTGTGATTTACAAAACATCTGCTCCCAGCTGTTTCCTTGGGATCACATAAACTTTTGTGTTTTCTGATGTCTGAAATTTTCAAATAAATGCTGATGATTTCATTTATCAGGAGTTTTGTGATGTATCTAGCTACTGACTTATTCTTACTCTCACTTTCAACTGCTACTACAATCAAACCGTCTTGTGATAGTTTGGATTGACAACATACTGATTCGATAGTTTCTACACCTGTTTCTTCACTCATTACTGTAAATGGAATTGCCCCATTAATGTTGGATTTTACTTGATCAGCTTTATCTATAGAATTTATTACCGCAATATTATCCCACGAGACACTTGAAAATTCTTTAGTCTCTGATGTCACTGTGTTTCGCTCTTCCCGCTTTTCATTTAAGCATGAAACTTGATTGTTTCTCATTTCTTTTATGTCCCAATTTACAATTTCTTCCCGCAATGATTCTTGTCCAGTTATTACATCATTTCTTATATTATTTATATCGCCCCGTAATGAATCTTTCACTTCTTTTAGCATTTGTAACAATTGTGTCATAGGATCAAGTCTTTTTTGTTTTTGTTCGGTCAATGAATGTGTTTCATGTGTGACTGATTTAAAAATGGAATTACTAATTTTGTTATGATCTGAGCTGTTAGTGGTTGTTCCCAGCGTTGACTCGAAAACGCCACTAGTTGGTGGTAAATCTACATTTATGAAGAGATTACAACTGATTGTTTCCCCACATCTGCCATTTGAACTTTGTATTTACTACCAGCGCATAAAATAATATTCATGCGACACAGAGACACTTTCGTTATGCATTCTGCTGTGCCTAACCCAACAAAACTGCCTCAAACGTAACAACATCACATAAATAAAACAACGACATGAATACCTGAAACGTGAACATTACCGGTATCTCAAACCAACAGTCATATTCACCATTTTATCCTAAAACACAGTAAACAAACACAACAAATATTAACACAACACATATTCAAAGTTGCAAGCTTACAAAATAACAACGCTGCATTTCTCGTGGCAGATATGAAAATCTGTTACTTCATAGAAAATGTAATTAGTGCTTCCAAAGCAACACACATACACAGTCATTCAGTGAAACAACAGCTGACGTAAGGGAAAAGAAAACAACGTGAATCGAAATGTCCACATTATTGAAAACAAAAATGAATATTTATTTAGCAAATGAATAGCCGACGGGGCGTAAATTGTGGTAATTATTGCCAACCACGTTGGGAGCCAAGCTGTAACACCCCTGATGGCTGTAAAACTTCAATTAAATCAACTCCGAAAAGTGAAAGATTTAATTCATTTAATTTATTTCACATAAAGAATACCTGTTAATCAAACTTTCAACCTTAGTTACCAACATTGTAGATCAAATAACCAAATGAATTAATAAAATATGAATACAATATAATCGATACTCGGCTGGCAAAATAAAATCTAGAATTAAATATATGCTGAACATGGAGCATGAATTTGTTCTTAACCTCGGGGCGCTTACAGTTCATATTAATACTGATGAGCCCAAACGCCAATTACTCGAAATGAAGTGTACTTGCACTGTGGATAACTGACCTCAGCATAATTGTAGGGCGTCTCGTTATTTCACTATGTGCAAGAGATTTTCTTTACGATAATCATTTGTCGTAGCACAGTGATATCCATTATTTGACAGGCGTCTCCGTTCACTCATAGGCAGCTACCAAATACTATACTCTGACCTATGACGTTCACTTAAAACTTTACTCCACTCTGCTCGGCATACAACTCTTTTCTCTCCTCGTGCCAAACCTCCCATCAGAGAGCACCTGTACACCCCCCCCCCCCTGCATGCATTCCAGCATTGGTGTCCGGGCTGTTATCTCAAAGTCTGAGCTGAAACAAAACTGGATCATTACAATCCTCTCAGTTATAGCAAATAGTGTTTGAAAACAGTTTTCTTAAAACTATTCAAGCATATCTACATCATCGAAAACTATTTCAAAGGAACTTTTGAATATTACGAAATACATGAATGAGAAAGTTGGATGGATTTTTGTTGCTAAATCATGCCTTAATGGCTAAACGCATTTGAATTGAAAATTTGTACAGAATTAGAATATGGTCTACATTAACACGTAAAATACGTTTAGAGGACTTTGGGAGCAGCTATACCGAAACTTGCCTGGAGTGAATTTGGTTTTTTATGGTTTTCCGAAATCACTCCAGGCAAATGCCTGGATAGTTTCTTCAAAAATCCATTGCCAAATTTCTTTATGTTTTTTGTCCCCAATCCTTTCTCTGTTATAATATTCACATTCTCTTTTGGTTACCTAAAGAACAATTTGAACAGGATTAAAATACTAAGAAGAATTGGTGAAGCATTGTCACGAAAGATACTGACAACGTTACTCTTTGCGTTTTAAGTATATTTTTTTACTAGTGCAATGTGTTAACAGATGTAATTGGTATTTTATTTAATTTTGTAATTTTAGGTCACGCCGGATAAAAGTAAATAATGCCCGTCTTTTATTGCTGCACGCTAGCAACGGATGGCATAATTTATATTATTTTAATTGTTTTATTTTATTTAGGTACTTTGGTGGTACGTTCAAGCATTGAATGTTCAGTCCTTACTAAAATAATTAAGAAATCTGTTTGCATATTAACCTTCACTTCTAAAAGTCTAGTGTAAATTATGTGCCACTTAGACCAACAGTTTTAAATCATAAACAAATATATTTAAGCATAAACACTGTTCGATATTCACCTTAAACTTTTGATAAACACAGAGAATGCAATGTATCTGAGGGAACAGTTCACGCATTATATCAGCCTTACTGCAATAATACGCTCCTCAAAATTCGACTATGCATTCTGCTTATTAGCAGAAGCAGCTATGATATTTGAAAGCCTTGTTTGATCCTTTGATAGTGGCAATTAAACTGGTGCTTCAGTGTACCGTGAATGTCCGATTTAATCAGATTACATCTAGGGCACCTAACAAAGGATTTCTGTATAGCTTTCCATAAGATTACTTGAAATTAAACAGACAATAGGAACGGACCACGTCTCTTCAAACCAGCGCAATATAATTCTAGAATGGTCTGTTGAGATATTATTTTTGAAAAGGGATTAGCGGAAAGACAACGGATCTGCTGCTTTCACGGTGGTCTCGCAGCTGCATTGATTGTTTTGGCATGTGAATATTTTTAGAATGAAAGGAGGAAATTTTATTGAGATCACCTATGATTTATTTTTGATATTATTAATTTACAAATGTCTTACGTTCATAATGGAATATAATTACTAACAAATAAATAGTGGCAATTCTAGAACGAAAGGGCAATTGAAATTATCATGGAGAAATAACATTTTGCAAATATGGCAGAAGTGTTTCATACTTCATTCGTCTGACTCTCAGCTGTGATTATAGCAGGATTTTCTCTTCCAGGAAATTTAGCATTGCGTTGTATGATGAGGTCTTTCTTTCCTCTCTTAGCTGTTTTTGTGTAATGATCCGCTACTTAGTCTAGTCCCTGCCCTGGGAGGCCATTTCAGGAGTTTATTCTCCATTATACGGTCATAATAGGGCTGGCCACTCCCAATCTCGAAGAGACCTCAGAGAAATGCCTTAATTCCAGTGAGGGTAATAAAATCATCACCACATTGCCCTGTGATTGTTCGAGTTGTTGGTATAACGTAGTTTCATCTCTTTGGAAATTCATTGCAGCCGGTTTGATTGTATCCCAAGTCAGCAGCTAAAGCTTTTATGTCTGCGAGTCGCACGGGTCATCTAGGAAATTTATGAGTATCATATTCCTTTTCTTGTCATCAAAGGCACAGCAGCACTTCACAGAGCATGCGAATATTGCAGAAATTGATATCATCAGAATTGTTTATCTTCGCCCGTTAATCTCAATCTGCAAATACAGCTTACATTGCAAACTTTCTGGATCCCATTACAATTTTAACTGCCGTAGATATAATGGTGGATCCATTAACTGATGTTTGTAGTCGATTGCAAAATCCCCTATATTCATTTTACCACTTGTTACAGTTCTCCTGTTGTTCACTATTTTCAGTTATGTTCCGACGGGTGTTCTCTGGACATCAGAAATAAAGATGGCTTTGGAATCAGAGTCATTTAATAACAACAACAAAAAATATTTGTGGACTTGAGTAATGAATGTCTACAATTTTCAGGAATCTTATTGTAGGGAGTTGAAACGTGCGTATGAATTAAACGATTTTGCCTGATAACATTTAAGGCAAAATAGTGGCCAGATTGCGTATTAATTCTTTACGTGTCATCGACCATAAGATCGGTACCCGGGACAAGGATTTGGGAAAATGGACGGATCAATCTTGGTTATGGAATTTTTTACAGGAAACATACTGGCATTCTTCTATAGAGATTTCAGAAATCCGTGATAATCGTAAACTGGATGATCCAACCTGATCGAACGATTGTCCTGCGAAATGCTAGGTCCAAACTTTAAACGTTTAGCCACCAGGCTCGGTAAAAGAAGATGATCGAAGAGTAGAAGCAGTAGAGATGAAGAAGAAGTGAAGTTGGCGGATGTGGTGTTAAAGATCTGAGAAGAATGGGTGCCGAAAGGAGAACCGTAATTATGATCTAGAAAACAAATATTCTATCTTTTTAATTTTGACTGAAAAGAAGTTGCAGTAAGCATAATCAAGGGTGGAAAATTAATAGTAAGGAGGTTATTGGTGAAAGATGTGTACTGGTGTTGAGATTCAGGAAGGAATATGAGAACAAGGGACGTACCATGAATAGGAACAACAAATAAATAAAACTTACTAAGATATTCCACTAAAATTTCTTCTCAGCTGATTTAAAATTTTGGATTACTAGGAAAAACAGGTTTCTAGAAATTTCTCATTTGTTGAACACGTTTCGTTTGTTACGTTTCAAAATACTGGCTAGACAAATTGATCCTGAAATTGTAAATTAAAATGTTAGATCTTTTAGTGCTACCACATCTTTATGTTACACAAATTGTCACCAGTTTATATATCAACTGCTAATTTTCGTGCTGAGATATGTTTTGCGTCTACCTTTCTCGTTCCAGTAAAACTCTTATTAGATTTTTATATCTGACAAATTATTTGAAGCAGGTAAGTCTAATTGTAATAAATCTGCTACATATATGACATGTGAAGATCTTGCTCGATACCAGGCCTGACAATCTGAAGATTTCAGTTTTTCATGGTTTTCCGAAATTATTCCTGGTGAATAATGGGATGGTTCTTTCTCAAGTCAATAGCCGAATTCCTTCCAGTTTCCTGCCCCCATTCCTTTTCCGCGTCTAATGACCTCCATGCCTACGAGGCCTAAGAGCAATTACAAAAAAGACTTGGGATGCAGTTGTTTCTATTTTGCTTCTCTATTCCGTTTCATGGTCATACCGCTAGGCAATATATATATACTCGGTTGAAAATTATGAAAAAATTTTCACATGTATGGTAGACTGTTGAAAGAATAAATTTTGGTGGCACTGGAGCAGAAGTTAAAATTTGCTATTATGCTGAATGGGCATGGCTCGTAGCTCAGACCAGCTTCAAACTAATCGAAGAGATAATTTTTAAATCGACCACGTGTCAGTTCTGGCTAGATAGCATGCAAACTCTCATTCAAATATGTGATTGCTAACTATGTTAATCAAATAGAATCGTATGGAACGAAAACAACGGAAGTAATTAAAATTAATTGAAGCCAATTACGTAAAATGCGAATAAAATACACTCTCATTTCAAGTTAATGTTTCCCCGCGCATCACAGATGTAACTTTACCAGTGATTTATTCGTCAAAAACGTTTTGATCAAAACTGATCTCCTTTATTGGTACAATATTTTACCAACATTGATGTAGTTAATCATCCAGTTATAAATACCAGATTTATTCTCTTCGACTAAAATCGTTGCTGAATGCCATGGGGATACATTTTGTCTTTTCAGACTAACCCAGGCCACATAAAAGGACATAGTCTCCTCTTATTTGCGTTACCTCTGTATCCCACAGTTTCAAAACATCATGACTGTTATCATATTTTCTTGTTGCTAGTGAAAGTCAGAATACAAATCTTCAGGGCAGTGCTGTCTGTTTTGGTGATACTGAATACAACAAACGATAATGGCTGTTGAAGAGTCACCCCGATGACATCGCCCTAGGTGGTGCGGTTACTACGTGACACTGTATCTCGCTTCATTTGTAGTCCCCCTCGCTTTCCCCCCTCCATCTCAGTACTATTCTAGCGCAGCAGAAACATACTCGTGGACTATTTCAAAAGCAGGAGCAGCGACTAGAAGATAATTTGTTGCGAGACAAATATTTTTATTGCTTTACGCCTCGTTGACGTCGAGGTCATTAGAGGCGAGAGGGCAAAGGTCGGAAAGGAATTCGGCCATATCCTTTTGAAGGAAGCATCCAGGCATTCACCTGGAGTGATCTGGGGAAGCCATGGAAAACCCAAATCTGGATTATTGGAACGGGGATTCGAACCCACATCCTCTCGAATGGGAAGCCAGAGCATTAACCGATCTCCCGCCACGTTCGGTTACAAAGATTTGGATACGAGATGTAAACATTGCAATCAGTATGATTGCGTAATCTTCTGGGGTCGTTGCGAATATTTCTTTCGTTCTCCAGCTGGAGCCGCGTCGAATTTTTTAAAACTAAAGTTTCAACTATTTTATAGTAGTTTTCATCCGAGGACTGCCACACCTGTAATCGCTGTGTTTTGGCTCAAGAAAGGAGATGATGTGCCAAGTGATTCGGAGAGCTATCAGAAATATAAAAAATACCGGATGATATGAATGCGGGCAGTGGGCTGCAGCATGACCAAATATGGTGATACATGATCAGGACAACACGGAACGAAAACGTCGGACCACCTGTACTCGCTGTGGCAATATCCATGACGTCACTTTACAGTAGGCGTGCTCTTCAGGCGCTATTTATAGGCGGCAGCGATCAAAGAGATTTTAGTCCTCTGAAGAAAGCCACAGTATGATGACTGATACGTAAAGTTTCGAAACCAAGAAAACTCAGGAATCAGTACTTAGAAAAGTTGGTTCTGACATAATTTTAGCTACGACTGCAACGCACACTGACGATATTTTAAATATTTTGGATTTTTTTATGGAAAAGCAAAAAAATAAAATTGTTCGTAGCCTTTATGAAATGACGGAATGAGTTTCATGCTTAAAATACTGAGCGTAAATGTTTGGATCCTAAGTTCTCTGCAAATGTTTCAGTAAAGACTTTACCACGTGTACATACATTTGGTATTATACATTTGAACACAGTAAATCTTAACTAATGACTGTAACAAATAATCACTAATGCAGCAATCACTAATACGAGTAATATCTAATACTTACATAACGCAAGTAAACATTAATATAGTAAAGGCTTGGAGCGGCAGAACGATGTTGGCTGCGTACACAGCAATACAAAATTAATTAGTATATATTTTAGCAAGTATCTAGTGACGCGTCAACTGAGAAATAAAACTGTGTAATATGTAAAAGGTCATGACCAGAGGTGTAATGTGGCAAAGCAGTAACATGTACTTCTTCGCCGTTGTCGAGAAAATCGGCATTGAAATATTACGTTGCGTTCAAATGGTTCAGAAGCTTTCTACGTTAGGAAACCGTCAAGGGGCTTATGAGGCAAAGAGAAGGCTCTCTGCCTCATAAGCCCGTCTTCGCTTTAATTTATGATTAGATGTTTCAGGACGATAAAAAGTTACCAACGTGCACTATGAAGGTAATTCTTCCAAAGTGGTCTCCTCTCTTTCAGCCTTGTGACGCTTACTTTTACTGGCTGCAAAAAAATCTGATCAAAGTGCCTTCAAAATCGTGTTTATCTAATCCAGCAAGAGCGTGAGATCAGTTCAAGAAAATATTGTATGAAAGTAAACAGATCGTCCAGCATCATTCGTATTCTCCGATTTCTTCCGATATTATAAGATACGTGTGATTTCTATCACACCTGATGGACAATGGAACATTTTTTAGAATGTAAATCAGATGTGATTCCAGACAGATACATTAAAAAACAATTGTTCTTGTGAAAACGCATCGTTTATCAGATTGTGAGATGTTGTGCTATGCTTTGCTTTCCATTTTTTTTTTTTAACTATCACTTTGTTTCGTGAGATTCTGCGGCTACTTGATCCCATTAACTGTAAATTACCTGCAAGTATACAAGGTTTTTTAAAAAAGTGTAAAATAAAATAAAAAAATCTAGTAAAAATTCGGTCGCAAACACATACTTTCATAGTTATTAACAGGTCCTCAAGGTGACGCCAGTCTACGGCTATTCATGCCTCAACTCTTCGCACTCTTTGAAACTGTCTTGGTTGGTCCTGTACGTCTTCAGTGCATGCCATCAACCAGGAGAGTTTGAGAGAGTGCGTGATTCGTCACCCTGAAGGGCTGAGGCATACATTGCTGCGGACGGACGTCACATTGAGGACCTGTTAATAACTCTGAAAGTATGTATTTGCGACCCAATATTTATTAGACATTTTTGTCTCCTAAAATATTTTACACTTTTTTAACACCCAATATAGGAAATCTTTCGAAAAATTGTTTTTACTTGAATGTTATTTGTGACATCATGTTTAATTACTAATGTTTTTTGCATGGAAGAACTATAAAATGTAAGTTTGTTTACAACAACACAATGAAGTTTGAAAGTGTTTTTTTTTTCCAACAAATGGCATTTAAAAAAATTTATTATATGGATAATTGTTGAAACTTATTGCCTGAAATTATCTGTATACACATTTGGATCAATAAAAAAAAAGTTGCTAGCAGGGAGACTTGACCCGGTGACAGCAGGCTTAGGGAGCAGCTGACAGTACGCTGACGTAGAAAACATATGAACCATTTGAACGCAACGTAATATTTCAATCCCGATTTTCTCGACAACGGCGAAGAAGCGCATGTTATTGCTTTGCCACATTACACCTTTGGCCACAACCTTCTATCCCATATTGTATCAATCAAATCTGAATTATGCAGTTGACGGCCCCCCCTTGTAAGTATCAATTTCTGTACGGTTGTTACTTTAGAAGATTATCAAAAGCTTTTATCCAGATCTCAGGAACCCATTCAAAGAGGTGGAAAGAGCTAATTAAAACGAACATGTAAATATCACTCATAGACGTAGGCAAGAGATTTAAAGACTCGGGATGACAATATAACATAGGCAGGACGCAGGAGGCACTGACAAGTGGTTAGCAGTGGTAAGAGGTCATCACAGGACGCACTGACAGACCTACAGCGGACCACTTAAAGGCTGTTTGCTTTGTCGCAAAATATTTACCATTTACTGCAACATATACATACGAAAATTAAGAGTAATATATATATCTTCTCTTGTGGCGACTGATTTAAAAGCCATCGGAGGCGCAAGTTACCAGAGACAGGACGCCAGAAATCGTAAAACGACGGCCAAGTGCGTGTCAGACATCGCTTAATATATTATTACCATATTTAGAGTGACACTTTTTCCTCAAGTAGCAGAGAAGCACTAGGAAAGTTTGGGTAATATCAAGATGGGGATACCGTCGCGGCCTCGCGTAGTAAACACATAGATCATGTAGTGTACGAGTATATGATATCATTGTGAAGTATTCAGTCTGCACCTCCCAACACTGTAACGGGTATAGATATGATCTGCAAATTGGATATCTGCGATATCGTGCGTTATGGTTACGTTTCACTTTGGTCCAGGCTGCATTACGACCTAAACGCATATTTATAAAATATGATTTCATCCATCATCTTTTGAATTTATGTTGTAATGCAGCCTGGACCAAACGTCACAATGATGGTAATATATACCACGTGATTTGTGTGTTTACTACGCGAGGCCGCAGCGATATCCCCATCTTGGTATTACCCGAAATTTTATGTTCAACTTTTAAAAATGTTGTTATTAATGTAATAAAATTTGTTATCACTGGTATGATGAATCCATAGCGAAAGTATTATTTCTTATACACGTTGTTTCTTTATTAGAGAACTTGTTACAGTTCTTACAAAAAAAAAAAAAAATTATCAAGCAACAAATGCTCTCTGAAATATTTACAGCATGTCAAATATTACCTAAGAATCAATATTTTCATTATTAACCAAACTAACTCAACCTCGTCTCTACACTGAGGCCTACAGTTGGGTTGAATACATAATACTTACACACAGAACAGGATGGTGTCACACTTGTTTGTTACTCTTGTGACGGGATATTAATTTGCTTCTATGTCCTCAATTAGTAACGTGATGAAATACATCTCAAATTTTATGCCAGACCGCAAGTCTTCATGTCGCGAAAACACCGTCAAAATCTGTTCAATATATTCTGAATTTATGCCAGATTATGGGTCTAAGAATATGATGTTCAGAAGATACTGTGAATTCCTGCTCTAATTCCAGGTGGCGTAGTGTGACTATATATACCTATGATTTCAAATTAAAACCAAAGATGTCAACCTGCGAATACTCTAATATATTTGTCCAGACTTTTTCTAGTCATGCCACAGTGGTTATGGCTCAGTGGTTAAGGCGTCTGTCTGGAGATAGAAAGACTGTCGTTTCAAATAACTGTCTCGGCGGGAAATTTCGTAGGACCTTTACCCGATCTTCCCCTCTGGAGGCTCTGGCACAGTTTGTTGTGTAAGGTGAAGTACACCAGAGAGTTTCCGTCATTACGATTCATGTTTAAGTGTAGTTCCCCTTTACCCGGTAGGATTACCTGGTTAGATTAGGTAAGGAGGAAAGGAATTGGACACCATACCTCTCATACGAGGCTAAGTATGCCACCTTCGGTAGGGTACAACCGACCTTTGAGAGCAACGCTTTACTTGGCCTCATTGTAGGTAAAATGTTTGGAGTTCAGAAAAGATGTTAACAACCTTCTCTAGTACAATGTAGCTTAGAGTAATGAGACATACTTCACATTTTAATCCTGACCATAAGCTTTCAAGCAGTGAAAATCCTGTCAAAATCTGATCAATATTTTTTGCCTCATGCGGGAACAAAATGACTCAGCTCCGTTACAGATATTCAGTAGATTATAAGGTATGTATTAGTAATATAGATTATGCACGTAATTTTCTTTTCCTCTTGCACTGAAAACTTCTATCATCTGTTTACTGATTGCTAAAACGATAGCTATCTAATAAAAACCATACTTGAAGGAAATACCCCTTTCATGTGAAACCTTGTGGCCGTGAGTCATCGGATATACAAATGAGAATAACCTTGTTGAAATATGGCCATCCGGCAGCCATAGTTATGTTTATTTTGTATTTATAAAATCTTTTAATTATCGTTCTGTGCTTTTCAATTGAAATATTCGTAACAAAATGAAAATTTGATCCGAAAATGTGCGTTGGTAACACCTTATTGAGATAGTTAAAATATAGCTTTACTATAGTTCCATAAAACGCAGAGCGGATGAAGTGGTGTTATCTTTCAAAACCTACACTTAAATTTCAGAGGAAACCTACCTCTTGGTTTCTTCGTTTTTTCCCAACATCTGATGCCGTAGTACGATATTTATAAAATCAAATTGCTTTTCTCGCTATAAATGGTCTATGTCATTTCATCTTTTATCTTACCACTGTTGAGGATCACACAGACATTTGTTTTTAGATGTTCTATATTTTTAAAAATCTAGTGGAAGAGCAGCCGAACCATTTGAATGGGAATAATTGCCTTAGACAATAGACGACGAAAATTAAAATCATGTTCTTATATTATTCTACGAAATGTTCCACTGATTTTTTAAATTATTTTGCTGGTGAATACAGGATTTTTTTAATAATATGTTTAATTATCAGATTTACGATATAAGATTGATACATGACGACAGTGGGCGATGCTTAGTTTCTTGGTTGATGGGTAGATTCTCCACGGAAAGTGTTTTAGACATACGAGAAAGTGTGCAGTTACTTCAAGGGAATTTGAATATGAATCTAGAAATTGATTGTTTCTACACTATTAATGCCACTGTTATTTCAGTTCTTTAAACATTATTTGTTTCCTGATAGCAAACAATTGAATTTACTCCAATGTTGGTGTAGGCCGTTTTTATGAAGTTGCTTGACTCACTGAACTATTTTAAAAAAAACTGCAAATGCAACTGTTGTTTATGTTACCTTTTATTGTGCGCGCATTTCGCAGGCTTTCTGTCTACACATTTCTGCCATCTCACGCAGTTCCTTTCGGAGACATCTGCTAAATGAACACCAATGCAAATTAATCGTCGCTGATGATACGTCGACAAGGGACGAAACACGTTCGACAGTAAAAATATATTAAAAAAAAAAAATACTGGTGTCCGCACCAGTGTACACTCGCGCAAGATGTGAAACGTCTTCATGGGTTTTTCCTGCGTATTTTTTCTTTATATTTCTTTCGTTCTTGAGCAGACGAACGATGATACAACATTCCATTTGTACTGTAGATCTGATATTTGTCCAATCTATTCTCGTAAAAAATGATAATTCGCTAGAACATAGAGTATTGCATTTAGTCTTAGTCTGTATTTGTATTTAGAGCTTTTATATCGTAAAACATCTGGGTCAAATTGACACCGCGATACAGTGAATGTATTATTGCGCTAGTTTAGTCCAATTGTAATTTATATTGAAGGTGTATGATGATATTAATTGTGATAATTTGTGCTATGCAAACTAGGAATCCTGATGTATAAAATGTCATTATTTCACGAAATTTAGTTTGCGACGAATTTCACGTAGTAGATATGTCTGTGTGATTTGATTTGGCAGTGGCAATGTTAGCGGAGATTTTGGTGATGTTAAAATAGAGCCTGGACTAGAATACTCATGTTACAGCACAGAGCACGAGGAATTTAGTTATTATTATTAATTAATAAGCTGCATTCATGAGCACCATGTTAGTCGACATCGAGATGTAAACTACTCCCGAACATCTTGGACAAAATTATCCGATAACGGTTGTCACAGACAATTTCTGTCAGTAACTAATTTCTAAACCCGACAAAAATGAAGGGTAGAACACAGATCTCTTGTTCATAACTTAAATAAGGCGAACCCGGCAGCGTAGAGGATAGTGTGATAGCCTCGCATGTAGGGGTCGCTGGTTGGAGTCCTGCCTCAGGCATGGGTGATTTTAATTAAGTGTTGTGTTTGTCTTGTGCAATCAATATCATGGAGAATCTATATCACGTTAAGTGCTGTAATTCATACTAGCAAACTACAAACTTTATGGTCTTGTAGCCAAATACCATGAAAAAAAAAAAAAAAAACTTGAATAACATATTTCATCTGTTGTAAAGACGAATACAACTATTTCTGAATTAAAATTAATGCGATCAGAGAATATGATGAAATCTTCTTTTTTTTTAACAAATATAAATAGACAAAAAGTAACAAATAAATAAAATGTAACAAATATACAACAAAAATTAAAAATACAGGTTCATGCCTCACTATTTAATAATGGCGACTCCTCTTGCTGTATATATCCTGTCTGACGTTGCCACGTGATTACCAACGCTCTACGTATGCGCAGAATGTTGGGCCGCGTAACAATAACCAACTTCTCTTAACTGCGACCAAAGAAGTTCCACTTCAAAAAATGTATAAAAAATAGTTGCATTGGCGGCTTTTTAATGACAATTCAATTGAAATTACTGTTCAGACTCTGTGTTTGGATTTTTGAGCAGTAAACATAGGGTTGAACTCGGTCTTCATGGGGACAGAGTAACAGGTGGTTGTTCTGGTTTCCAGTTGAGCGCTGTCCGGCCGACCACCTGTTGCCGAACAACAACCACGACGGCAACGGCGGCGCTGGCTTGCAGCTGGGCCCGTCCACGGTTCGCTCTCCGGCCAGACCCACCACGCTCTTCGACAAACACCAACCCGCAGCCAGGATGTGGTTCATGGTAAGGCTCTCAACATCAAGTTGTCTGCATTTTTAAATAGCCCACAAGTGCATGTATCATATTGAGATTGATTTATTTACAACGAATCTGCATAGTCTGTAAATTCATATTTTTTGGAGTCAGTATTCTACTAATCAGAAAATAATTATGAGTAACTAATTTAAAGACAATCAAAAATACACCTATGGACATAAAATAGCGAGAAAAGATCTTCGGGCTTCATCGGCTAGCGACAGACATCGTGCGTCGGATTAATGATGAGATGTGAGTGTTCTACTATTTGTTTGATGATTATTCATAAGACAATAACATTTTACTGAAATTTATATACAAGTTCTCTGTAAAATGTGACTGACTAGCATCACATTCCTGAGTACTATAACAATAACAACCTTACCTTGTTGTTGGCATTGAAGAAATTCGTGCGTTTCTTCGATGCTCTTCATCAATACAAAAATAAACATTAAATAATCTCACTTAGTTTGTTTAATCTCCTTCGATTAATACGATTTTATAACTTGATATGTTGAACATAAAATTACACTTTTGTCACATTACAATCTTCCTGTATGCCAATTTCCAAAATCTCCTATAATCGACTTTTTTTTTACTTTCAGCCGCAAGTCGCAGCTTTTTAGCAATCTGTGTCGTGCCCTCTCATTTCATTTGTCCGCGCTCGTACATCTTTCTCTTTCTTTTTACTCTCTGACAAATATATTCTTCCTACACTCATAGTTCACTGTTCAGAGATTATAATATACACTGCCATAGAAATAACTCTCGTCCAACTCGAATCATTAGCAAAATTATTATACAAAAAATATTACACTGATCAAGAACAACATAAAAGGAAAAGAAAACATTAATCAATAATTCTTTAAATATTTATAGACTGTGTTTCCTTAGAGGACGTAGGTTCGAATCCCCATCCTGCCATCCAGATTTCGGTTTTCCCTGGTTTACCTGAATCACTCCAGGAAAATGCCGAGATGGTTCCTAAGATAAGCAATCGCTGAATTCTTTCCTATTCTGTGACTCCAGTTTTTCACCGACTTTAATGACCTAGATGTTTATTTGTCGTATGGCTAAGCAACTAATGTAATATATATAAATATATACAAAGACAAGAACGTTGGTAGCATTCACAAATCGATGTCCAGCTGTTGGAGCCATGCTATGAAAGAAGTTTAAGCACTGAAAACATCTTGAAGTGGTCCATCGTACTTCCTTAGAGGGTATTCCTTAATGATGTGCTACACACTCTGGGAATGATCTCTGAAGTCACAGACAGGAGAATCCTCGTCTCCATTTATAGAGAATGGCATTGCATTTGGCGTAGCCTGTTCTTAGGGGATTTAGATAGACCTGCGAGTCTTCCTTCAGATGGAATCCAGGAATTCCAGTTGCAGGATCTTCAATATCTTGAGTTCCAACTTTTTTGCCATTTTTCCTTGACATCGAAATCAAATATGTCATGCCATATTTGATATCTGGTTTTAAGACGAGTGGGGAAGGTCATTTAGGACCTCGTGGGTTCGGAGATCCTGCGGATGGTAAGGATGGTGCAAATTTATCCGCTCACGTGCCGTTACTTCTTGGCGTCTTACCTCTGGAGGTGGTATTTTGCTGATGATGTGTAATTTTTACAATTTATCTCACGGCAGTTACCGGGTTTATGAATACATTCATCAACAATTTCCTCACACATAACGCTACCACGGCGTCATGATGTTCACTAACTTATGTTTTGCGGTCGCCTTCGGAACCCAGCTGTTGAAACCTGAGCATAGTGACAACATGTCTCTCCGCAGTAGAAACTTCCTCTTTACTGATGTTTCGGATCGTGTTCCTTAATTAAAACTTACAGTTCCGGCGTACCCTTGAAGTACTGTTGCTTACCTCCGAGGTCGACTCACAGATCGACAGCCTATGCAGCTGACTTCGCAGTTCTGTTGACGCTAAAAGTCGACGCCAAAGTTGTGCTTCTTCTTGGAAGGGACTCGCATTGAAATTGTCTCATAAGTCTGTACGCGTGGACGGTTGTCTTGAGAGTTGACTTGTAAGTCTTGTCGTGCTCTTGGTGGAAGATGACTGCAGAGATGTGATACCCATTGTAGCGGACTTAACGTCGTCGTTTTATACCGTCCAGAACTTCAGAAGAAAATTTCGTTCTACATTTTAAGGACCATATTTAAATTATTCCTAGTCACAGCAGCCAATCATGCTATGTTGCAAAGTGCCCTTGCTTGCCTTGCCATTTGTTAGTTTTACCAGGTTAAATTGCATTTCTCCATCAGCCCTTATGTGGCGTTCGCCTGACGCGAACGTTTCTACTGTCAGATTCAAATAACACAAACGAGGATTTGTTTTTTGGTCGTTAGATCGTTATGGGCTTACAGCGGTTATTAGGTGATATGATCAGCTGTGACAAAATCCCTTTCTCCGCGTATCTGAACAGCAGACATCTGGAGTCTGTATGGGACCCCACAGACACACAAGAGAAAATATACTGTCCTTCTCAACTCATACTGTCATTCAATCTTTATTCATACATAAATCACAATTTGCCATAACTATTTACACAACATATGTACCAATCCGCAATCCAAACTTTACCCCAATCTAATATTTGCGGTTAAAGGTATGGTGCAGGTATATTATTATACATTACTGTTTCTCGAATGACTTAGAAGGTTTTGAGACTTCAACAGATTTTCTAAGAAATATCTTCATGCTGTTGGATATGTGCAAGTTGAAAAATGTGGAAACTATCTAACAAGAATGTTAAACATCGTCTGCTTGCATATTAACAGTTTGCGTAATACTAAAAGATTCAAGTATTAAATGATGATCAGTTCGAGTCTTGGAAAAGTTCTACTACAGTAAAACAAATTCTGTTGTTACGCTTAGTGTTAGATTGACTGACAAAAAAAGGTTCAGTTTTCTGCGTTATGGGAATTTAAAGTGATTCTTATAACGTTTTAGGGTGCAAGACTTTTGAAAATTCTGAGAAAATCAGGTATCAAATATGGAGGCAGAAGTGTTAATCAGCTGTAACAGAATCTAGCTAGACAAATATCAATTAAAAAAAAATAAAAAGTAAGTTTCAGTAAGAACAAGTAATCTGAAACAAATGTAATTAAAAATGAGATAAAGTTATAAAAGCTCAACAGAAATCACAGGTAATATTGATCCAGAATTCGGAATAATTTTTTGTATAGATCACTGCAATTTGTGGAAGCGGTTACTAATACTTTTAGATTCATTCGCTGAGCTGAGACATATTGTCTCTTTCTCTGTCTGATGTATGGAAAAAGGCTTCCTTTTTACCTGTAGTCCAAGAAATGTATAATTTTTTTATTTGTATGAAGAGTTTAGAGATTAGCACTAGCATAAATAACCCATTACAAAAATAAAATGCTTTTAATGCTATGCATTATTATGTATTGACCTTGTGAGTTAGAATAACATGTTATGTAATTAAAATTTCAACACGGCGTAGATGATAAAAAAAAGTATAAATATATATGAGACACACGGGGCTGATTATATCTTAACAGCGTATGCCCATTTTACAGGAAGAAAAGGATCAGAGTGTTTGAAAAAGTTAATCAAGAACATAACAAGCAATTTTTTGCTATAGAAATATTTTTCAACTCATTTTACTATCATTTTCGTTAAACAATTGACGTCTGAAAAGTTGCGTAGTCTTCAAAGCTTTTTTAAAAAAACATTTTGGAGCGAAAGTTTTCCCTGAGTGACCAAATTCCATAATAGGAAATGTATTTTAACACTTTTGAATTACATTTTTTAGTTTGTTCTCAACATCTCACTTTTAAATAATAAAAAGTTAAAAAAAACCATTCAACTGAAATTGTTTCATAACAGGCTCAATCAATTAATTTCTCGTTTCTAGTAGCTATTAACAAGTTCTCGGAACATAAGTGATGCTTAATTTAACTACTGGTTTCCAAATGTTTCGTTTCTACTGCTGTATTTCCAGAAGTTAGCGAAGTTATAATTCACATGTGAACATAATTAAAAAAAACATGGGCTAAAAAGCTTGATGAAACTTCAGACATACTCTCTTAATAGCAGAGAGTATTACATTGATATATGTTCACTGAAGCACTGTGTGGTAGATACCATCCTTCAACAAGTGAAGGTCATTAGTTCAGTTCCCGGTATCAGATGAAATTTGTTGAACCATTAGTTCAAATGACATTACTTTCTGTATGTCAACTGTGCTAATATTGCGCCGTGAAACGAGTTCCACATAATATTGTCCCAGGGGAAAAGGAAAGGAACAGAGCGTCATATTCCCTAAACAGTGGCTTTGAATGCCTGCAGAGGGACAATGTTGTCATAGTGGAATAAATTCAGTGTGACACAGATGTTCTCTAAGAATTAAGAGATAATCTGTATACTCTGGTTTCTTCTTTGAAATAGCACCAGAAGAGTCGTTGTATTGACAGCATCAGATAAGATTATATAATTGGTACAAATCCAAGAGAAATCGTTCCTTGTGTCTCACGTAGGTACAACAATTTAATGTATAACCATTAAATGTGGCGTGGCTTCTCTAGGACGTGTGCTGATGATCAACAAATCTGACGTCATACGTGTAAATACGTGTAAATACTGAATTGGCAACATAGATCGTCAGATGAAGATCTTGTAATTTTCCAAACGCACACAAATTTTAAGTACAACTGCAATGTATGTTTCTTACAAAGTAGTTTTCTGATAGTTCAACAGGATATTTCACTGTTCCTGTCGCTGAAGAAATTACTTCACCCGTTAGTGCCATTCACAAAACTGTGAGAATGTAGGTTGCTTTGCAAAAAACTGAGATCTTTTCTGTGCATTTGAATCCAGCGATTAATGCAGCATGTTATTTCTCTGATCTAACCGATCTCCTATGGTATATGTTAGTATTAAATATATGAAGTTGTACAGTAAATTGTTTGATAGTGACGCGTATGAAACCGCGAAGAGCAGTATGACTTGCGCCGGTGCGAAGCAATGACCTCAAGCCAAGAATGAATTAGCCGAGGACTCGAGCATAGTGCAGGTAGGAGGCACGGGAAGCGAGGAAATACGGTATGCGCTCCCAATCTTGGTGGATTCTTTGCTGAGTGTTTGCGAAATATTCACGAGAGGGGACAATGTTTCCGAGTCAACGAGAAACTTTTGAAAAAAATGACATATTTCGCTACCTGGAACGACAGGTATAGGAATGTAGCAATAAACTTTACTATCAAAGAATCATGACAATGAGATATACTGAAACCTGGACATTTCCAAGTGTTGGGAAAAGAGCTTTGTGTTTCAAAGAAATGCAGTAACACGTGTTTCAGAGCAGCCATTGCAAGAAGAGTGATTGAATGAAGAGAGTGGAATGAAAAATATCCTGAATAAGAAAGCGAAAAGGAATGTTGCAAATTATTATTCAATTTTGTTTATTTTCTCGGCAAAGCATCGGGAGAAAATGTTTCCCGGCAGTCTGGATTGGTGATAATGGTACATCCAAAGAACGGCGGAAGGTGCGCTGTAGATTTCGTAGTAGGAGACGAAAAAACGTCAAGATGTTCGCTGCTGCCCGATCACTTTTGATAGTTTTGAGATTGCTGTCTTAGGCTGTAACACAGCTAATTGTTTCGTTGGTATCAATGAGATTCCATTATTCTCGCTGCGGATAAGAAGCCAAACTGCATTACCAAATGCTGGCATTACGGAGCATTTGTCGAAGGAAGAGATATATTACTGTCTGGTAATGGTGTTGTGATTATCATTTTTCATTATGCTTCGACAACATGCTGAGTGCAGACTTTATCATGGTAACAGTCCATCCACCAAAAAACAAAATAAAAGAACCCGGTAGTATCCTGTTTATTAACATCACGTGAAAGGAATTTTCACTGAACTAATCCCATTTGTAACTGATCTGCTAGTTATTATTGTCAAGTTCGTCTCTTGTCAGGAAATTGTATGACAATTATTTTTGTTAGTTAATTTTATTAATAAGTCGTTCAATAAATTTGATTGGAGTTTACGTATCACTATAATAAACAAATTGAAAATTGTTTATTAACTTCATATGGTTTATAATTAAAAAAGTAATATTATTCCGCTTGTCTTGTGTTTCACTTATTAATTTCATTAATATGTTAAAAGCAATTAATTTGAAGTTTGATGTATTTTCCACGGCGATCAACATTAAATTATAGAAACAAGTAAAAGCAACCATAATTATTAGAAACAATAATTTAAATTATTTTGAACAGATCATGTGGTAGTCCACAATATTTTGCTTTTGGTACTGGAATCCAAATGCATTGGTTGAAGAAGTAATATTCAAATCCGAAAAAATACTGATGATATCAGAGACCTGCTCCGAAACGTCACATCACATTGACGTGGTAGACGGTGGGAGTTGCGGGAACGTTTTATACAACTTTTATAATGTCCCTCTTACTTTGATCTTGACTGTAGCCTCGACAGCACACATAATTAACGCATGAAGGGGAAGGTAGCAGCAGCAGCGGCTACCATCAAGAACTCAACGTCAATACTAGGTGGTAACTGCAAGTGAGTGGCGGGTGTTTATACAATCAACCACACAGCAAATACGTCTATCCCTGCAGTTAGCGCAGTTAAATTACATTATGCCGCTTGTGCAAAGCCATGGAAACGTGCTATCTTTTATTTACAGACTAGGGATTTTAATTGTTCTTCACAGAGAGATAATGCGAAGCCAAAATAAAGGTTTCTTAGGTGACCGCACCGACATTCACTTCGAAAATTTTATGTAAAACTTAGGAAACAAAACTCAGGGCGCCAAGATCAAGAATTTAGCATGCATATTTCGGAAAACAGATACTTGATATTAAAGATCACCATGCATTCTGGCCGAATACGCAAAGAAAGAGCTCGCTGCTGTCATCACCAATAGTTTGCTATGCAGCTTAGTTTATATGCTTCAGCTCTTTCCATAGGAGTATACATATGAAATGGTGCCACATGAAGTAGATTTGAAAAGGAAAAAACAAAGAGCATCATGAATAAAGACGGTGATTTAGTAGGTAGGCACTGAACGAAATTAAAATAAAAAGACTGGTTTACTGTGTGTTTATGTGTATTTTCGTAAAGGCTGCTGAGGCCTTTTCTTCATTTGGGCTTGTTGGTGATGATATCATTACGCCATGGAAAGGTATAGATTTAAGGAAAGAGAAGGTAATTTTTCCGTAGTTGTTATTCGTTTACATTGGTTTCGGGAAATCTTTTTATACCTATATTCTCTATAGGTCGACATTTTTTAGTTACACATTAGAAGATACAGGGTGTTTGCCGGGAAACGCTACCCACTGTTAGCGCTACAAGGAAGAAACTGCTCCCGGCGAGCGAGCGGTCAGCTTCCGGCATTGTTCGACCGTCGGCCGCGGACTATTTCATAATAATTACGCTTCATAAACTTGTATGTGCTAAGCATTTAAATGTGACGTCAGTTGCGGATCAACAGTGCCATCGTGGACACCCTGTAGGTACCAGTTGCAAAATCTAATCCTAGGCCCCTGGTCTATTTCTGTAAATTTATGCACCACAATTGTTTTGTACGGCTTTAAGTGAACTAGCTTTGTTACTTTCCAAGCTGACGTCTTAGATACGCCTGCCTGCTGCCCTAACAGAATTAATGATTTTTTGGGTGACTGTTCTAGTCGAAAAGCGATATCGTCGATTTTCTCCTCTGTGAGAATACGGTTGACCGACAGTCTCTTTTTGTTAAAAAATGAACCCATTTCTGTTACTTTTTTAACCAGACGCAGAATTGTTGATTTAGCTGGCAGTAAAGCGCCAGGATATTCGTGACGAAATTTACTGCGACACTTTTTAAACGACTTCTTCTTCACATATGTATCGTAGAGAAATATTCTTTGTTGCAAACTGTAATGTACCATAATTTTACTCACACTCAAACACGGTACAGATTAGTAAGAGTTTGAAGCCCCAAACCAGCCAAACCGCAAAGAAACGTTTATTCACAACACTGTTGGGGCAGCGGAGGTGTTAAACAGTGCGGTGATTCACGGCGCCGTGTGGCGGGAGTTGCTGGCTCCACTGTCCCAGCAAGTTGCCGACGGCAACAGACTGGGAGGGTAGCATTTCCCGGCGAACGCCCTGTAGATGGGAATGGGGACAATGACCGCTAAAGAATTCGGCAATGGCCTTTAGCCTAGATTGATTTCGGGAAACCATGGAAAACCCAAATCTGGATGCCCGGACGGTGATTCGAACCGGTGTCCTTTCGAATGTGAGGGCAGAACGTTAATCGTTCACCCACCACGCTCGGTGGGATAGGTCGACCGGAAGACAGACATTGCCATTGATAATAGCAGGTTCAAAATTTACAACACACGGTGGGACGCTAATGGATCGCTAAAAGCTTGTTGATAACAATCACACAATTAAAAAATTCTACTTGTGGGCGCATACGAAGAAAGCACTGTATTTGCGTGAATCCTTCATCGCCACAGTCACATGAACCAACTGATTCGCAAGACTTGAACCTCGATTTGAAGCAGATATGAAATACCGTTTTTAAGTGACTAATTTTCAACGACGTCAGTTTGGACAGCTGGTATGTCCATTCTTAGCCTCTTATTACACTACGCCGCCTGGCGGAGCAACCAGCCGCGCCACTAGTGACTGTTGGCGACGCGTGCAGCCAGCCAGCCAGCCACTCCTTTCCGTTCTCACACAGCCGAGCAGTCTGTTTGCTGCTATCCTCGCACTGTACCCGAATTGAAGAGTTCAATATCGCCAGTGAAGTACAGAACGTCACTGTGGAAATGAGTGGAACTGAAAGTATAGAGAAGACAAAAGGGTAAAGCAAGAGATATTTCTCATTTTCGTATCTTTCCCGGTAATATCAACATTTATTAACGAAAATAATTCAAAGAAAGACGATTTAGACATTCTTAAGTAATTAAAAAACTTGTTGTCGTCTGAATACAGTTCATCAAAATTAGTATAGATTCCCTTAGCGATAGAATATGATGTACATGCATTTTCTTCTCCCTTCGCCTTCTCTTTTTCATTTTCACTTTTTTAAAAATTGTTTATTAATTTCATTGCGATGGAGCTAACACTCCGATGGCAATTTCCCAAATCATCTAATCACCCACTTATTTATATATATATTATAGTTGTAATGTTAAATTCCTCCCCCATTTACTTTTCCGATTTACAAATTTTAAGTTAAATTCCTTAAGCGTTTTTGGTAAATTATTTATGACTACACTTGGTAATTTGTTCCAATCCATGACACACTTACCAACAAAAGAAAATTTTCCCACTCCCTTAGCGCAAGCTTGTAATCATGTTCGCCTTTCCCCTTCCATGTACAATTCCTAATTCTTTGACCAATATCCCTCCAATCCTCGTCACCAACATGTGCCCTGTACATTTTCAGTACTCTCTTCACCCTCCTTCTTTCCTCCAATGAATCCCAATCCAGCTCCTTTATCATATCAATTACTGACAAAGAAATCTAGCTGCTCCTTTTTGCACACCTTCTAACTCCTGTATTTGATACCCAAAATGTGGGACCGAAACTACACCACCATATTCAATCAATGACATGACCAAAATTTTGTAACCAAACTTCCTAACTTCTCTGATACATCCTCTCATCACCCGCTCCAGTAAATGAAGGATTTTGTAACCTTTTTATACCACCTGCCCAATATGCTCTGCCCAACTGAGTTTTTTTTTATAAAATGTTATTCCAAGATATTTACACTTCAAGCTTTCAACAAACAATGCTGACCCCACCCTATAATCATAATTAACCTTTAGTTTTCTATCTGTGTACCTTATAAGCTGACTCTTCTTGGCAATTATCTTCATTCGATGCTGACCTACCCATTTAGATATTCTATCCAGGTCACCTAGGAGTTATTCACCGACTTCACCCGTTTTTATCCTATTGTATACCATTATCTCATCTGCAAAATACCTAGATTCTGACCGTAACACAGTCATTCATTAGAATAATGAACAGAAACGGTCCCAATACACTACCCTGTGGCACTTCTATATTTACTTTCACCTTTTTTGCTAATGTATTTCCTACTCTAACACTTTGCTTTCTGGCTTTTAAGAATTCCTCTACTCAGCAAATAATTTTTTCATCCAATCGAATAGATTTCAGTTTATTTAAAAACATTCTGTCAAATGCCTTAAAAAGATCTAGTGCCACACTATCAACTTGGCCTCCTTTGTCCAATTCATCTGAAATAACTTGCATATAGCCCACCATCTGAGATTCACATGAATATCTTTGCCTAAAGCCATGTTGTCGATATGAAAAACAGTTTCTTTCTTCACAGACATTTCTGATATAGCTGAATATTAATCTCTCCATCATTCTGCCTATCACTGATGTCAAACTAATTGGTCTGTAATTTTTAACCCTATTTGTAACCCCTCCTTTATGAAATGGTACTACTATTGCACTTTCAATCCTCTGGTAAGCAGCAAGTCTCCAAACTCATTTTAAATAAAATTTCAAGGTAAGGTACAATATCGTATCCCACAATCTTTAATAATCTGTAGTAATATTATCTGCACTAGTCCCTTTAAGTTTTTTTAGCGTTTTGTGTTTCTTCATTATTTCCTGAGAATTTATTTCAAACTTTGTAGTTTCCTCATTTATACTTTTAGGAAGACTCCACTCTGATTAATTCCCTCCCATCACAGTATGATTGTCCCCAGTTGTCTCACTAAAACAGTCACTCAATATCTCTGCAATTTTAAAATCCTGAAGTACAAGGAGGAGCATATGCGTAAAATTGTTATCAGATATGTTACCTCGTCACTAATGAAGAGTAGACTGGTCGAGTGGTAGCGAGACGGGCTGCGCCGCCAGTCAGCCTAGTGTAATAATCTAGGTATGACACAATGCCCTAACACGACTCTCCGCCACCAGTGGCTGCCAACGTGGTCGCGGGGCACGGCAGCCAGTCAGCCGCCAGTTTGTAGCAACGCCACTGGCTGCCCTAGTGTAACAAGCTCCATAAGAGTCAATGCACAGTGACGAGAAGCGCCACCAGTCACGCACCTGGTGGCCTAGTGTAATAAGGCCCTTATTATTAGAGATGACACTTGAGTCACGCGGAAAACTCAGTAACACAGCTTCGGCTGCGTATTCTGTCGCAGAGTAGCTTCTTAAGACAATACTTCAAACACCAACGAATAGGTAAAATTGTTGGTGATGGAAAACATTCAGACTTCGCACATCCACTGGAACTGCTCAGCCAGTGACTTAACTGGCTTCATTGGGCTGGATACATATAATAATAGCCGGTTAATGATTCACTTATGATATATCGATGCAGTAATTTCTATACATTAAAATAATTTGCTAAGAGTCCCGTTGTCAAATATACAGGTCGCCACAAAGTTTTTAGTAAAAAAAAAAAAAAAAAAAAAAAAAAAAAAAAAAAAAAAAAAAACTTTATTCGCAAATGAGCAAATGATAGGATGTAGCGTAAATAAAAATGAATTTTTTGTGATCAGACAGTGGCTTTCTCTTTATCGAGATGTAAGCAACAGAAAAAAATAAAATCACTATTCGCACTTCATTAAACTAAAGATGGCTATTCTGGCCAGCAGACGATATTAATGAAGTAAGAGGGATGCATGAATATTCATAAAATGTTGTATCATCTTCGCATAATGTCTCACACTTTGTTGCAGTTCAGTATTGAAGTAATTTGCGGATGTTACACTTTTTTCGATACCACTCGACGGTAAGCTGTTACTAGCACTATAGAAAATCGGCGTATTCTTTTCAGTACAATAGATTTCTTCGGCTACTGATATTAATTAATTCACTTCTTCATTCGAACTAACTGCACTCCGCGCTAGCGTACGCTTTCCAAACTAGTGATAAAGCCAATGGTTCCCAATTATGTTCCTCCCAGTATCACTTCAAGAAAGAGCTCAATCACGCGTATCCCTTATACCTGAAATCATAAGTAAGTAAATTCGTTAATCCTATTGGAGTGCTTTGCACAACCACGGCATCGCAGTAATGTAATTCACACACTAAAGTATGTCTTAAAATATACTTTGCCGATGTTTGCGGAATTGTTTTTTTAATTATCTTAGTGATTACCTTTGTCAAAAGACGTACAGCGCGAAAGCTGCGTACCCCTCACGTACCCCTAATTAGGAGCCAGTGCTCTAATTGAATCAATCAACAGCTAGCTCACAGCATGAGGTTTCTTTATGGCAATCGCCGTTTCCCGTTTCTCGAATTCCATTTCACTCGGTCCCACCAACCGTATTCCTGAATTTCTCTATTAACATTGCTCCTTCTGCGTCTTTTTTCCAGATTCTCGGTGTTTTTCTCGTTTCTTTCTTTCGGATGGTTTCATTCCCAAACTTATTTTGGCCATCTGGTGTCTTTCATTCGCTGAACATGACCAAACCACCTGTGGCATTTCCCTTCTATAGAGTCTGTAATGGTACTTTCTACACTTATTTTTCCTCATTGTGTCATTTCTAGCACGTTAGAATAGAAAATACACTAAAATAAAATAATCTGAGTAATTAATCTCTATGCGGACACTGTGAATTAAAAATGAATATTTTAAAGTAACTAATGGTATCACTTCATTCATACATTACAGTAATGAGGCTTATCTTCTTCAACCAACCAACAGATTGATTGATAATTATCCTCGCGTGACCTTCACTGGGTAAACCGAACCGCTTGTAGCTAAATGCACGGTCAAACACATCAAGGCTTGTAGAATATTCACTGAATTCATGAAACCGAATGCTTTGATTATGACCGAGACAAGTTACTCTTAATCAAGTAAGAATTTTAAAAAAGCAAGGCTTATCTCTGACAGTCTATACCGTTATAAGCCTCCTATGGAATGAGCTAAGGAGCCTATCACTGGTAGGTAAACAGACTGGAGTTGGGGCTGATCTCTACGTCTGTATTCTAGAATTGAGCTTATGGAGTGCATGGGCAGAAATAATTATTCCGTTTCATGATAAGGAGATTTTACTAATGGCAACAGTGCTTTGATCATTATTTGACTTAAACTCTTCAGGCTGTTATTACTATCATTTGATATGCTAAAATAGCTTAAATACCAAAAAGATTTCTGAATAACTCTAATGTGTTCACTGCTAGTAAGTTAGTTTTTCAATATGTTAGGCCGTTCTGATTTTTCAGATTTAGTTCAAATAATCGGTAGGTAATTGATTTTTCAGGCTTCTCCTGCCGTCTTCGTTAGTGGTTACTGGTTTTACGGGAAAAGCCGCGTTTTTTAAAAAAAATTACATTCTGAACATGGCAGCTGAAAGCTCAGATTGTAAAATAAACAACGCGGCTTATCCCGTGAAACCAGTAATCATCTATCTGTAGGTAGCACAGTGATAGCTTCATAAGTTGTTAACAACCCTCGTGTACCAGGTGCGGCTTCCGCAGACCGGCACCGCCTCCGCCGCCAGCGACAGCTGCGCTGAAGTGGTCGGCGGGCCTCGCGCAGTGACCAGCATGTGTCTGCGGAGGGCCGCCTCCATGCACACCGGGCTCGTCTCATCGGGGGCGGCGGGCGCTGCGGGCACCGGCCTGGGGGCCCACCGCGGGGGACCGGAGGCGGCAGTAGCTGGGAGGCTGATGGCTGCCAAGGAGGGCGACGGACAGGCCACCACCTACACCTTCACCAGGCACGCCATCAGGTCCAACTACATGGACAAGAGCATCGAGGCCAAGAAGAAGGTCAGTCCCCACACCTGACACCAATAACTTCACATATTAAGAGAGTGGGATCTGAGTGCGCAGACTTCCACGGTCGTTGTCGATATTATGGTTTTCTGGGTGGAACCGAGTCAATTTATCGTAACCTGACGTTTCAACCAATATTTTATGCTCGGTTCTCATTTTGTTGCCTGTCCTCTGAAGAAAGTCACAATATGATGACTGAAACATTAGGTTTCGATAAATTGAAGCGGTTCCACCCAGACAACCGAGATAATAAAGTGGAGTCTGTTGAACGAATATAATAAAATGTCACATATCTTGTAAAATAAACTATAAGCACCTTCATTTAAATACTTTTAGGTTAATTCAGTACAGTTTAACTATTTTTTTCACTTTTTGTATTTATTTCGTTTATCAATTTATGAAAAATTTTCATATCAGTTAATTAGGTTTGAATGTTGTGTAACACTGCAGTTATTTTTACAATGTAAGCCCATTCTCATGACAATACTGAAAGATATAATTTTCAAGAAGTTTTTAACGAGGAAAGTTTACAACAAACTTTTCTATTAACTGGAGACTTCACGGCCACTGTACATTGAATTCATCTTAGTTATGGTGTCTCCGTTTGAAGTTTTGCTGTGTTGCTGCTTTTTCTGTCTTACTGTTACCTTTCCTGATTTTTAAACGCAAACTGATACTGCTTTAATCGCTCTTCTTGTTTACAAGCTAAGCTATATGATAGCAAACCAAAGCGTCCTTGGTGGCGCCCTTTTTCCTGCCTCCCCCCTTTTGTACTTTTCTTCTGTTTGAATTTGTTAGTGTCCGTAAGTGTAAATTGTTCACGCCACTATGCGGTTATGCTCGACGTCCATGTTACCAGTTCAAATCAGGGACTATGTTTAACGGAATCTTTCTTTCATTATCCTTAAGTAAAACCGCGGTGATGTAATACTTAACGGCATACGAATGGTTAAACTCTGGATCAAAGTGAGTGGAAGGGGGTGACAGTGTTACAGAACGTGCTATCATAAGAACCAGGCGTTATTTCTTTAGGTAGATAAAACTGCGTGTTCAATTAGAGCTTCACAGCATGTGACTATTTCTTAGCAACATATAATGGAGGTCCTTTTAAAACGATTCTACAAAACTATCGTGAGTGAACTATATCTTTCAGGACGGCATGAAAATTATTTCTAGGTCATCGAGTCCTTTCACTTTTCACACCTTCACTCCAACAGCGTGGCAACTTTGAATGTTTATTTTGTAAATCAACATAGTCTGGTAACAAGAAAAACTTTTTTTTTTTTTGTAGAGAAGTGAAATTCCATCACAGACTGGTCAAACCAGAAATTGTTTGGCAATGTAGAATAGAGATATTTAATAACAATAGTTTTTCAATTTTTCACGTTGATTACGATTCAAAGTTTTACCCTTTCTGCCTGCTGTAAACTTATCACTTACTATTAATTTATTAGAGAACATCTGATAAGTTGATACCACGTAACTGGAGAAAACTATATATTACAAGAACATATCATGTATGGAAATACGCTGGGTTAACTTCACGACACTATTTCGTATAGTGAATGTACTTATTAGTAGAAGTTGCAACGGTACGCTAGGATTGCTTCCTTTGGTAGGACCCAGTGATGATCACATGGTACCTGATTCCTTCCAAACGTCTGTGGGACGTCCGGGACTCTGCTTTCACTGCTGTGGCTATTGTTCTTCTGCCGACAATGTCAGCAGAATCTGTTATCTCTCGGATTCAACATATCAGGTTCTAGTTCATCCATATTTTAGCATCTCTCCCCCCACCCCTCACACCTCAGGACCCGTCCCGCCGCAAACCACCGCTGTCCACCCACTCTCCCCTCGACCTAGGCATACCAGCATAACCGAACTGTTCTTGGCACGGCGTCGTAGCAGGCTTGCTCTGTTAACAAACTTTCTACCTGTAGATCTAGACACGGAATTTCCTCCCATCAGCTGCTGAGTTTCCAACGACAGTTTAGCTCGTAGCACCAATCTTCCGGCACAGTAGTGAGTTAGCTGGCTGGCCGCAGGTGATCCGGATGCTGTTCGTGGTGGTGGCCGAGTTCTTCGTGTGCTGGGCGCCGCTGCACGTGCTGAACACGTGGTACGTGTTCAGCCCGGAGGCCGTGTACTCGCACGTGGGCCGCACGGGGGTGGCGCTGGTGCAGCTGCTGGCCTACATCAGCTGCTGCTGCAACCCCATCACCTACTGCTTCATGAACCGCAAGTTCAGGGCCGCCTTCCTCGGCGCGTTCGGCTGCAGGAGGTAACACACGAGACGATCTAATCCACTTGTAGTACCACTTTAACTGTGAAAGGTTAATTAATCCTTCTGATTGGGTGGGAATAACAACAATTGATAAAATATATCTTGTGGAAATTATTCAATCAATACGAGCTGTTAATTATTTATTTGGAATTTTCACATGAAACTTGAATATTTACTCAAAGTACAACCAGGATTTAATAGAATGTATTTTACAATGTAAAGAATGACCCACGTCTGCTGGTCCTACATTTGAGACTGCTTTTTATAATAGTTTGTGTACGGGTTGTCTTATTTGAAGCACTCTCTTACGCTCTTAGTTTGTAATCGCTGAACAAACTGTTTGCCCGTATCCAAGCGAACAAGTGAGACCTTTTTGTATAAAGTATCTAGTTTTGTCGGGAATGCGTTGCAATGCCTTTATTTATTTCTTAAGTGGTTACACATACAGAAAACAGACACATTAACATGTACCAAATAAATGATTTTTGTCCGCTAAATTAAAATTGAAAAAATTTATTCTGGTGGTTTGGAATATACAATATTTTCGGTCTCACATCTTTTGGAAAAGCAGAGTACCAAGCGTTGCTCGGCAGGTGGAAATGAAAGTTCTGATGTTATATTCCCTTCTACTTTGGCAGATGCAAAAAAAAAAAAAAAAAAAAAACCCGGACTGGTTGGTATAGGGTAGAAAGAATGAGAGGGGTTGGGTTTCTTAAAATCAAATTTAGACAGTATTTTTCTGTTTGTTTTAACGTACACGTGTGCAAATAACGATTGAAAGGAGGAGAAAGATAAGGTCTCTGAAAACAAATGTAGACACTATTTTTCTGCTGGTTTTAAAGCATACATATGCAAAGTTCCGTCGATAGTGGATAAAAACTTTGGGTATGTGTAAAGAACGTTGACAAAAATTAAGGGGATGGAAAGTTGGAGAGGGGCTGGGTTTTTGCAAATCAAATTTATACAATATTTTTCTGTTTGTTTTGAAGTATACGTGTGAAAATATCGTCGATATAAGTAAAAAAATGTGGGTTCGTATTAAATTATGGGTTGTAAGGGGAGAGAGAGGGTGATTTTTTATTTTATTTTATGTCAGAAACCTTCGCACGCGTGCAGACATAACTCACCAAAGTTTCATGGTAATAGGATGAATGGTATAAGAACGCATAGAAGACGTACATACAAACTCACAAACATTCTTTTTTATATATAAGGAATACTGTTGTTCACATAAATGCACTAGAAACTAACGGCCTCCCTGGGACTTAAAGAAAGGAATGCAGGTTGAGGCGGATTGACAACTGCCGGCTCACAATAGAAAATTAATACTAAACATGGTGTTTAATGTTTTCACCTATATTTATCACTTTGAAGAAAATTAATAATTTTCAACTGGAAAATATATATAACAGTGCAGATATACAGACAACACATATGAAGTCACGGAATCTTCGGCAACATAAGAAGAAAACTCCTCTTCCATGTTTTCCGTCTTATTACCTCAAGACAGTATGAAAGGACTTTACCGCGTGAAGGCGCAGATCTTGTGGATTGAGACGGGTTCAGCGAGATTGCCTCCACGTACGAATGTTGCCCAGGCAACGCATCTCATACCCCGGCCTCGTCTCGCCTTATCAATTGCAAAGCAAGGTAATATCTCCGTAGAATTAAAATCATCTACCCGACCCGAAATAACTATGGCAACCGAGCCGTGTTCAGTCAGCTGCAACAGTAATGCGCATATGTGTGTGTTAAATTAAACTTGCCGTATTCTGAATTAATGATATATTGTCTCACATGTCGTCACACCTCGTTATTTAAAATAAAAAAAAAATGAACTTGATTTAACATTTATTTTTTCAGGTGACGTAATATCACCTGTGATGGTGCCCAGATGTCAGTCAAAATATTTTCATTGATCTTGTACAAAAGAGTGATAGTATTACAAAGATTACAGAACAGTTGTTGCATTCGCCGTTACGTAAGATGTGACTAGATTTTCCGAGCAGTTAAGTGACTGTAACTACCTGCCAGTGTGGCTCAGCGCTGAGGCGCCGCGATCTGGATCGGGGAGGTTCAACGGACCGGGCACGAGGCCAGAACCCGCGTACCGACCGTCCTGACTGCGGTTTTCCGCAGCCACCAAGATGAATCCCAATCTCCGCTCAGCATCAAGACATTTCACAATCAAAAAATGCACTCATCACACATTGGACATAGTTATACGTTTCACAGACTTGTAGCAACACTTCACTTCCCCCATTAGTATTAAACAAGACTGGCAGTAGGAATAAAATGTTTGGGGTCTGCAAGGGCATGTGTCCGTTAAACCACGGCTCCAAATTTGATCTTCCCAACGATGAGTAAATCCCATCAAAGGCAGCCTACCCTAAGTGTTGGGAAAATGTGGTGAAGAAGAAGAAGAAGAAAAAAATTTTTTTAACTGCTTTACGTCTCTTTTTAACATTGAGGTCTTTAGAGACGGGAAAGGATGGGGGGCAAGGATGGGGGCAAGGAATGGGAAGGAATTCGGCCATGGCCTTTTGAAGGAAGCATCCCGGCATTTGCCTGGAGTGATTTGGGAAACCATGGAAAACCCAAATCTGGATGCCCGGACGAGGATTCGAACCGCCGTCCTCCCGAATGCGAGGTGAGAACGCTAACCGTTACACCGCCACGCTCGGTAAGAAGAAAAAGAGAGAGACTAACTCGAAGCGTAGAGTATGAATTGTGAATGGACCCTCATTGTCGTTTTAATAACTACTGTCCGTTGTTGTTGCCATATCTGACGGCAAGCTGTGAATTATTTTGATGGTTGGAATAGAGCTATGTTGCCTATGGCGGTATATACGAAGCCGTGGATGCGGTAGAAGGATTGATGATTTCACCGTAGACCATCTCGACATGTCCTTAAGTTCGTGTGATACGTCTCCCCTTAGACGCCAAGTAATTGTTTATGTAAAAAAAAAAAAATAAAAGTTCTCTCAGTCACAGCCAACCGTCACCTGAAGCCATACCTAATGGCTCCTCATACCATGACGCCAGGAGTAACACCGCTGTGCCTTTCCAACTCAATGGAAGAATAGGACATGTCAGCAGGTTGCCGCCACACTCGCCGACGATGGTCATCCGAGGTAGTGCAGAACCGACATTGTGACGCCATTCATCAGCAGCCCATGTTTCCCGGCACCGCACGACTGCAAACGTAGCCTTTTGCTACAGATCTGGTTATATGCCATCTTCCTCAGTTGTTGATCAAAAGATTTTAATAAAATTTCAGTCTAAACCAAAACAAACGCCATTTAGTTAGTGTACAAGTGCAGTAATAAGGAAAAATAGTGTACAGTTGATAATATAAAGTATACACTGCCAAATAGTTATGCAGAAATCCGTGAAACTTTTGAAACAGTGTTACTTATACAGAAGAAGATCTGTAAAGTTGTATAAAGTGCTGTTCCAGATCGCCATGTGAAGATTATAACCATACCTCCACTGATGATGCCCCACACCATAAGGGCGAAAAGCGTAAGGAAATAAAATAAAAAATAAATCAACAGTTGGTTTCAGAAGGAAATATTAAAATCTGTTGTCTTTTGTGTTGTGGTGTTAGCGGCAGCCTACGCTGGGGCGGTTAGCCTCCGAGCAACGGTTCGGGATGACAGAGCGTTGCAGGGAGTCCATTGCTTGTTCTCGGATGGCAGGCACAGATGTGAATGGGATATGGTGTGCTTGATACACAACATGGTAACCCTCCCTTGTGGTGGTCAGACGTAGTCGAACGAAACCTTGAGGAAGAGCCTTCACGTTACCGTGCGGTCCAATATCGGGCTACTATCACATACGAATCGCGAAAAATCTGCATGTTACAAGATTCGACCAGCTGACCAAATGGAGAGTCACGATTAGGTCTCTCTATCGAGTGCTGATAACGCTGTCTCACACGAGTACGCTGCATTTCCATGTCTTTTTACCAGTGATCAATCACAATCTGACGCTGTTTAAACCTTATATAAACTACCAGGCCTGGCAACAACACGAGTAACATTAATACATTTTGGTTGTCGCTCTACCTGTCAGAGAATTGATAATCAAATCATTTTCATATTCGCCGATGGTGTGTAAGCATACGGAGTTACATTGACATCCAACCATGTCTTCTTGGTGGTTCAGTTTTACTATTGGCGAGTGTATTATACGAAATGCAGTAATTTACACTCATACGATACATGCTATCCTCGAAAATAGGAATTTATAATACGAATTATGTAGTTATAATGCGCCACGGAACTGGTTTTGGATTGTAAAATAGCCAGAAACAAATTCTCGTATGTAATCGGTAACGGTTAAGCCTGAAATTAGGGAGGACTAAGATTCGTTTAACAGTTTGCTTACTTTCTTGTTTCTCATCCATAAACATGCTCCGATTCTAAACGTACTTAATTGTAGAAATAACTAATATTTAATCTCTTTCTTGTTAACATCATCGACTTGAGTGAGTAGCTTGCAGTTGCCGATCCAAAGAATGAATCTCACATGATACGTATATAAGTGGCGATCTAGCTGTCATCAGACTCCGCTAGTGCAATCTTCCAACCGTTAAAGGACCTGCACATGTCTGCTTGCAACCTACAATTTCATTTATGTACTTTTCGTAATGCACAATGCATCCATCAAGATATCAAATGTGATCCACTGTGCTGTTTCATCTTTTCGCTAGATTCCTCTGAAAACCATGTTGCCACTCTATCACTAGAAGAAATGTATCGAACATCATCTGACCACCTAATTTTCAGCACCCTTCTATTGTACCAGATGTCGAAAGATTCATTTTCTCTTCGGTATAGTGTTATGAAAATCCGGAATATCATCCGCTAGTTATACTTACAGACAATATTTATTCCACCATTCTTTATGGTAAAGTTTATACCACTCTTAAACCACCTTGTCTTACATCCCAGGTGTAATTTTGCTAGGTAAGAAACAAAAACACTAAGATTTCTCCTCCGCAACTTTTACTGTAATACTTTCTGCTGAAATTTATGACCTTTGTCCCGTTTTTTGTCTACACTTGGTTCCAATACATGTCCGAGTATGTTGTCTTTTGCCATTCAGTAAACAAGTGTACTCTAACAGAAGCAAGGGCTATTACTTTGGCTCGGGGCTGCTCTGTAAAGTGCATGGTTTCAAATATGGGTGAATTAACTCATAATGGATGCTGCCCGTATTTTTCCCCGTCCGTTTAAAAGTAGTCTTCTCGGTAGCTATAAATAGAAATGGTTTCTTCTCATCATATATTTAGAACCCTCTCTCTTTGTTTATTGCACACAGCGTTCGCGCAGAAAGGAGTCTCGCATAATAAGAATATTTATGTCATTGTAAAACACAGCGATGCAACACAAGAAGGTGCCAAGCATAAAGTAAGAGATAAATGTCGAGCAGTCATAATAGGTACTTTTTTTGCACAACTGTCTCATTCGTAACGAGTGAATTACTAAGTAAGGGAGTCACCTCCAAAATATTGATCTGACAGACACTGCTGCGGTGTCTTCCTCATGTAAATGACATCATTCTGCAGAGGACATGAACAGACACACCACGTCACAAACAGATGGCATTGCAAGCTATTTAGGAGCATGCAGGATTCTGTGTGTTACTAACCGGTCTCTTGGGGCACTCTTAAGCCGCCACCTGATACTTAGTTTTCCCTCGTGCCTGGACCAAAGTAGTCACCTAATGGATACGGCGGAAAGATGAAGGACAAGGCTACAGTGGAACAAGTGTCGCTGACTGGTGAGCTGTCGGATAGTGTCGCTGAGAGCAACTGCTTGAGTTGAAAGCCCCAGAACGGAAGGAACGACCACGTCTCAGGAATCATGCATATTTTTATTAAAGAATGTCTCAAACTTTATTCGTGATGCTTCATACGTTGGTAACGAAATTCGAAGGTTTGTCTTATTACAAGTTTTACAACTCATTGTATATGCGTTGATCTATATATTAATACGCTAAGTGAAAACGTCGGATCCCTTTTTAAGAATATTGCGCAAACAGAGGAGTGTGAGATTTGGCATGGTAAAGTTTACGTGGAGAAGAAGTGCAGAAGGCTAAAATTTATATATAACATGTGTTAAATATACATTAAATTAGGTAAAACGAAATATTCATCGTTTACGTTCAATGGCAACGACGCTCAGCGATTCAGCCAAAGTTTATATGTTACTCTGTGATCTTTGATCAAACGGTTTAACAAGCATACTTAAAATTTATATAGGAAGAAGAAATGCAGAAAGTTAAAATCAATATATTAATACGTGAAGCGAAAACTTCGGATCCCTTTTTAAGAATGTTGGGCACGGAGCAGTGTTGGCATAGTTAAAGTTTATATGGAGAAGAAGTACAATATGAGTTACAAATACATTAAATTAAACAACATAAAAAATTCGTTGTTTACTTTGAATTGTTTGTTTTTAATGGCAACTACACTTAGAGATTTTGCCAAAGTCTGTGGTCTCTGGTCAACAGTAAATAAAAAAATATGATAAGCATAGTTAATATATGTGTTACAAATATTATTAAATAAAATATTGATTCGCGCGAGTGTGCGCGCTTGAAATCGGATCGGAGACAACTATCTGATGTGTATTCTGTGGTCTTTGGTGAAACAAAACAGTTGCATAATCTTTGAACTAATAAAACGCACATTTTCAAAAGGAAATTAAGGCAAACCGCAAACAACACAAGCTGGAAGCTAATGACGTATTGGTACACGCTCGCAGCCAAATACGTCAATGTATACAGTATTTAATATATCTACGCTCGCAGCAAATGCAATAGAACAAATTTTTAAAAAATGTATGCTATGAATATTACTCTTTTACAGTAAAAGAAATTAAAAAAATTAATGAATTAGGTCAAATTTCGACCCCGGGGCGATCACTAGTTCAAATTAATCAATTTCCAAGAAACGATTAATGCACTCGCACAGATATTATTAACGAAAACGTTGTAACGATTATCTGTTAGAGTAATGCTTACTGAAAGCGTTGATGTACCAGGTTATTCTTACCTTGTGGATTGAATGTATTACAGCAAAATCCAGTTATGGGAACAATAAGTTAATGCAATACTTAAATTTTAATTCGCCTCTAATTTTTAATTTAGCAGATACACTTGTTTCGTTATTAAAAATCGTTATTAAAACAACTTTTCTCAGCATTACAGAAAAAAAAGAGAGAGCTTCCGTGAAAAATGTACGTTTGTTGACGTCGAATTTAAACATCGTGTGATTCTAAGTAGATCAGGAAAATTATTGTTTGGTTATTGTTTCCTTTCGCTTATTGTGAATTTGTCAGCGTTAATGGTATCGTGACACAATAAAGTAATAGCTGTAACTATCTCAGGGGATATAATGGGCAAACTAACGTGAGTGTTATTACCTTTCCCAGAAGACCATGTGAAGCTGTGTTATATTGCGTGTAACCGTGTGATAATGTGTGTGGTTGTATATTCTTTGTGAAACTTAGTTTTCTGATGAAAAATGGCGCCGTCCTAACTATTTACGTAATAGATTGAGGAATACAGTCTGAAAGCCGTGATCAGGATAGCGGGTAAACTGGTCCTGGATTTTAAACTGGCGTATCGTTGCTTGGCTACCATCGTCGCACTTTAACGCACTCAGAAACACTGCTCAATCGCCAAAAACAATGATTTGGTTAAATTACCGACGGGGTTTCCACAGCTTGCAGGTTAAGAGTCCAAACTCTCTTTCTATTAGTATTGCTGACTTCGTAACTTTGGTTGGTTTTGGTATCATGACATTCGTGAAGACAATACAGATTTTTTTGTTTACTTCTGTATAATGTGAGGGCAGCACGGGTGAAGCTTCCTGGAAATACTAGTATCTAATAAATAAGTAAGTCAATGTTTCATGTATTTGTGAATCCCAACCGTTCATACGAAAGGTGTGTGTGTTTTTAATTTATATATCAGTACATTCAGATAGTTCGTACACTAGAGTCTATAACGAACCTTTAATTCTTAGTACTACAATAACGTTTACTAATTAGCCGATTTTAAGAACAGAAATCGTATTTACTAGTTATATGGTACACATTAATATGCAATTACTACTACATACTGTACGTTAACATAACCTGTTATTAATACCGTTACCCAGTAAAATTTAAGAACTAAAAATTGAATTTTCAGCAGTGAAGTTCATTTATCGCTGGCATCCGTTGATGAATAAACTTTGGTAAATTCCAGAAGACACTTCCGACATCAGCGTTCCAATTAGTTGCCTAGAACGTCTTTTGTCCGTTTTGGATATCTACACCGTTTGTGATATAGTGAGAAGTTGCTGGCTAAGCTGAAGCCGACACCAAATCTTAGCTGCATCTGACACAGCATTTGCCAGCTTGTCCAGTCCTTCCCGGAGATGGTTCTTTTTTTAGTATTTCCGAGTTAGTTTTTCCCGTGAGCTTCACTATGTACTGTTTGACTCGACCATCTACTAATGCGCATTCAAACACATGTGTTGCTGGAGATACCCATTAGTATAGATCACTCTCTGCCCTATTGATCCTGTAGACGACCGGCGAAATAATGTATCAACCCTCGGGATGGATTGAAATGCCTCATACGCATCCTCTTTCTGATGTCATGAAGTATTTTAAATACTGTTCTTCCTGTTTCTGAAGTTTTTCACTGATGGTGCCATTCATTTAATCTTATTGGAATCTCCGTTACCTCGGTAATGTTTTGATTTGGTGTGTTGCTCCCGCAGGCTGGCTGCAGGCGGCAGCTGCTGCGTGCCTAAGGCGGAGGGCGGCCACTCGTGCGCCGTGCAGAGGCCGGCGGCCACCGCCAACAACAACTCCGACGTCTCCGGCAACGACTCCACGCAGTGCGTGCTGCGGGCCAGCGTCGCCGCCCGCTCCGGTTAGTACTGTACCCAACCTCTGTGCCACAGTGTCAAGCTATAAGCCACCTCGCTGGATTTCTCCACCATTCCACCTCACTAAGATTCCTTCCGCCTTCCAGATTCCAGCTGCCAACCCCGGCAGCGTCAGGGCTAGCGTGTTAGCCTCAACTTGCTGGGGTTGCAGGTTCGAGTCCATCCTCGAGGATTGGTGGTTTTAATTAAAAGTTGTGTCCGTCTTGTGTTGTCCACACTGTTGTAAATATAAACATCTGAGTGATAATACATGTTCAGTTACAAAAAATGATGCAGACTTAATTAATTAATTTCAACTACTAGAGTCACTAATAAAAACGTTTTGAAGCTGGATAAATGGCAATAGAAGCCATATTATTAAAAATAAAGGTTCAGGTTTTCCATGGTTACGCAAAATCAAAATTTCTGTTGCGGTACATGCAAATATTCCTGTCTTGGTTGTAATCATCTTGTTAAAAACAAGTTTTACAGCCATATTTCTTTTTTTAAAAAAATCAATAAACTATTTGCTTTGGCAGAAGGAGAAGATTATGAAATACGACAGGCAATTGAACTTCCATTGTCAAACAAACCATTTTAGAAACATCGTTTTTTTTGGTTTTTTTACTTTGTGCTTTACGCCTCGTCGACGGCTAAGAAAATTAGAGGCGGGATGGGATTGGGGACAAGGAACGTGAAGGAAATCGGCCATGGCCTTTTTGAAGGAGGCATCCCGGCATTCTCCTGGAGTGATTTGGGTAAACCATGGAAAACCCAAATTTGGATGGCCGGACGGGGATTCGAACCCGCGTCCTCCCGAATGCTAGGCCAGAACGTTAACCGTTCACCCACCATGCTCGGTGGGAAACTTCGTCGTAATAACTGCGACTTCTTTGAAATTACAGCTGTTCCGTCACAGTTTGAGTGCCTAGAGATGGGATTCTTATTAACTTACATCACTCGCCACTAATGGAGTGATATGTTACACACTTCTACCAGAAAGTTATTTAAGTTAATCTTTGACAATTCTGAAGTGGTCTTCTATATCTACGACGGATCGCTAATATAGGATGACGCATTTCGAAAACTGGGAGACTGAGGCAGGAATCACGAAGTGTAAATAAAAGAATTTTACTCCAAGCTAAATCCAGACGGATCCACTCAGTTGTTACTAAACGAAAACAACAGTTTTGTTTGGGGATATAAAGCAGCCGGATACCGACCGCACAACACCCTTCAAGTTCCAAGGAAGGAAATTCTGATCTTACCTACCACAAGCCTCATTTTGGCTAGACATACCAATGATCAAATAAAATATGTAGAAGTGATACGATCTGAAAGTTACCATGAACCCTTTAACTTGTCCCACGTACTTCAAGTTACACGGTTTTCATTTTTCTTTAACTTCTTCCATAATATTAAACTTATAATGCAAATTTAATTCTAAGGCAAACACTTTCTTACTCTTCTTTGCAACTTTCATCCCGATTTACATCTCTTGTTTATAAAAGTGTCTAAACTGTCCAGGATTTAAACAGAAACACTTAGAAGAGAAGCTTTTCGTATTTCTCCTGTAATATTCCACGCTTCATAAATTAATGACGTTGTGAAAAAGTATGTTGAAAAATAAAATTTCATTCTAACATTTATTATAAAAACATTTTCAAAATACTTGTTCGACAGCAGTGGCACTTTGAATGAGTTCCCATAATTGTATACTGCATTTTAATACCAGATAATGAAATTGTAGGTAAACATAATTTTAAAAGCCAGATAGTGATGCCAAAACGAAATTAATAAACGACATTTTGTATAATAGAATTAGAACTAATAGGAAAAGAAAATCGAATGGCAGAAAATCATCAAAACTAACAAACAGACCCATCTTTGAATGGAAATAGGGTTTAATTTTAAACATTATCAATAATAGAGAATAAATCTTTCTCGAACTGTAGTTACAGAGTAAGGCATATTATGAATTGAAACTTAGTTTTTAGGAAGAGTTCGACATTTGGTGGTTTAGAGGGGTAGCAGTTGATGTAGCTAATCAAACCTTGGTTCCAAATTTATGTGAAAGAAGGAGTTTTTTGAAGAACTATTCAAAAGGCTTTTAAGACATGATCAATAGGTTACTGTAAAGAATAGGCCGTAATTGTAGGGTGGTTTAGTTTGTGGGTGTTCTATTATATTATTTTAATTTAGCTAGTACCGAGTGGACAGATTATTTCCTCTATAGAATTACAGTAAATTAGTCAGTCTGACACCAGGAGATTTTAAGTGAAGTAGAATCACCAGCTGCGTTAATTAGTAGTCATTGGTGGCATACATTACTCTTAACAAATAGATAGAATTATGTACCTCTTACCTTAAGGACGTATTACTCGCACCATATGCATTACCCCTGAATCATTCGGGTATTTTATTCTAACGACTGATAAATGACTTGGGAAACACCAGCGGGGTGGATTGAATGAGAGTATTTATTCATTAGATGCCAACCTTACATGCGTCCGCATGTCCGAATAAGTAATAACGGGAGGAATAACACGCGCAGTACCAACATGGTATTAAATGTTAACTGAACTATGTCTTCTTCAGACGTTAAATATGGATTCAATTGTAGAATAACTGGGACACAATGATAAACTAATGGACTGTGAACCTAACCGATTAGAACCTAACGTGAACATTAGGAAGTATTGATGCAGGAGGCTTGAAGCTAGAAGTTGAACGTGTGGTTTTAGGAAGGCATATAATCCTGGAACGAAATACAAAGCTGTGGAACAGAAGGAAACTACTAATATTACGAGAAGGCTAGAACAGACTAAGTCTAACTGCCTTGCAGCAGCAAACCGACCCGCAACTCTTACCTTGCTACATCGTGTCGCGTCTCTCCGTCAAGTGAGCAAGGGAGAGCGGCAAGATGGCGTCGTGCCTTTAAATAGTATCAAGTTACTGATACTACTAGGGCATCGCTCCGCGACACGCTTGTGGAATTTGCGACTCTGCGTTTGACACCGCTTCGCTCGGGAGCTTAAGCTGGAGCGACTGTCTCGAGTGTTCACTAGTAAACTTACGTGATTTCTACTGAAACTCATAATAAATTTGGACCTTTACATTAGAATGTTAGCGGAAGGACTGTTTAATTGAAGAATAAGAAATAAATTGACAAATGGAAAGAGACAGAGAATGATACAAATACTGTAATAGAAAATAATTATAAACATAAACTCTCAATTAATAGTGACCATATTAAAAAAAAGTTTTCATTACTTTATTATTCATAGCTTTTCTGATTACAATGGCTACTCCTAAATTCCCACTCCTCTCCTCTCCCGAATAATAACAGTGATACTCTCCGCTTTCGAATTCTCCATTCCCACCCCATCTAACTTCACATATTTCTAAAATGTCCAACTTATTTATCTTCATCTCCTGTTTCAAATTCTCTAATTTTCCCGCTTGTAGTCACTGTGCGTGGACCTGCTGTATAGCAGAGAACCCTTGATGATGATGATATTAAAAAAAAAAAGTTAGGCTTACCTTTAAATTAAAGGTTAATTATTAAAAAATTAAATAATGATCCTGAAATATAGGGTTATCTTTATGGGGTAGATACTGTATATAAGTACCACTTACTACATTTTAAGTATTTCTTAAGTATCAAAAATATTTTGCCGTTAATATTAAAATCAAAAACAAAAACATAATAATTATTATAAATGAACCAAATCACAAGCTAAGTCAAATACTATTTAATTATAAATAGTATAATAAATCCAGAAACTTACTTCAAGAAATATTAACATGTAGTATATTCGGCTCTCTTACTGAGTGTGATATATACTTTGATGTATGAACCTCTGAAGTAAAAGAAATCGCTCCACTGATTCTTGTAGCCGAGTAGGCCAGTTCACCAAACTTGGCCACACTGAATACCTTTGACAAACATACCACGCATACGATGAGTCCAAAAACTTTGTTTATTATTCTTGAAGGTCTTAACACTTGCCATTATACGCTGTTCTCTCCGAACAGGTCTAGTTCCCTTGGTCCCTCTCCTCACCTCACAACCTACTACCTTCGTATCTTTCACAGGTGAACGCTATGTCCAGGTACGCGAGTGGTAAATTTCCACATCGCATGTAGGGGTGGGGTTACAACAGAGTGATCTTGAACTGGAAGAGCTATAATGCCCCGTTTACACGATGCGAGTTGACTGGAACGAGTGTACTGTCTTGCTGCGCGCGCAGCACTGGATAGTCCACTCTCCTCGTGTAAACAGGTACAAGACAGACAGTTTTTTTTTTTTTTTTTTTTTTTTTTTTTTTTTTTTTTTTTTGCATTCGGCTACTGTGCCATACAGCCAGCTCAAAGTGATTTGTTGCTATCAAGTATTTACACACAACAACACAGTCAAGACATTCACAGACACAACACTAAAAACCCATGCCCTCGGCCGGACTCGAACCGGCGACCTTTGGTACGCGGAGCTAGCGCTCTAGCCCCTACGCTACCGAGGCCGGCAAGACAGGCAGTTGGCTGAGGATAGTGGACTCGGTTCACGACCAACTTTTGGCGTGTGAGTTCAACAATCAAGATGGCGACAGCTAACAAGGCGCGTAAGCGGATCAAAGTAGAGGCATTAAAATCTTTAGGACTGCATGAAAGTGGGAAAATTACGTGAAATTTTAAGAATAAAAATTATAAGAACCAGGATTTTAGAGACTCTGCTATCAAAAAAATTGCTTTATTGCGGAGTCATTTTTTATGTATCAGAAAAAATATTTCACAATAGCTCTTCAAATTGAGATACAGTTAGTCTTAAATGGCGCAACTCTATATTTTTAATTTGCAACTACATTTTTAAAAAAAGGCGCAGAGGCATTTAAAACATTTCTTTTTAATATCCACTCTTTTAACGTTTTTTCTACGTTTTATTTTATAATTCTTCATATCATTCAACATTATAATCAACAAATTAGCTACGATGTTAATTCCTTTCTGTAATATGGTCATAATATTTTCAATAAGATCACAATGTAGGAGCAGAGAACTGTCCTTACAGTGGACAGTGCACTGTCTTCTAATTATTACTAGCATGCTAGTCCACACTCTTACCCCCACCACCGACCGGCCAACTGTCGTTCCAGTCAACTCTCATCGTGTAAACGCGGCCTAAGAGAATATTCTTCAGGCAATTGTTATAACACTCATCAATTACATTGTTTGACTGAGTGAAACAGTTTGTGTAACGGTGCCGTGCCCGCCTGTCCGGTGACTGTGTTGTGTTCCAGAAGTGCTGGTGCTGGAGGCGGAGGATCGTGTTTAGCAGCGAGCGGCAGGCCCACGTGGTGGAACCGTCTCCAGGAGACGACTCGTTCCGGTACCGCATCACGTGGCGCCGGCCTGCCTCCAGCAACAACACGCACAGCTTCTCCAGCTCCAGCGACCTCTACTCGTGAGCGGGCGGCAGCTCCAGTGGACTGCTGCTGTGTGCATACGAGTGCGCACATTTTGTGCCACGGACAAAGTGGTAGTTATTAAGGTCCAGGTACCGAGTCTTATTAGATTTTTCCCATGGAAGAAAATACTGTGACTTACAGTGGAAACGAATCCACAGCCGAAGTGAATATTGAGTAGGTGCGCAGACTTCCGCGGTCGTTGTTGATGTTATCTTGGTTAACCTTTTGGAGCGCGCTTTCCGGGAGCTATATATAGGCGACAGCGATCCCAGCCTTTACGGCCTCCGAAGAAGGCCGCAAAATGATGGCCGAAACGTTAGGTTTTGATAAATTGACGCGGTTCAACCCGGACAACCAAGATAACATGAATATTGAATAGTTTTTGCAGCAGATTATTTAATGGCAGTACGTACAGGACGTCGGTCAGTACTGAGCAGATAGTACGAGTGATTCTTATCGGTTAACCAAACCTGCAGCAGGAGAACAGAAATGGCGAAATTAAGTTACCTGTAGAAATAGTGCACCATTTTTAAAGACTAAGTTATTCTGACTCCTGCTTCCTGAGCAACGAATCGTATCATCGTACAAAAACGTTTTTGTGTTTTTGTTTTCGCTGTACAGTTCACAGCAACGCAAATTATAGCTGGGCTGTTATCACATTCGCGATCCGGAAAATAGTTCACTATTATCTTTGCACTTTTCCATCAATAGTAGTCTGAATACAACGAAATGGTAATCTCGACGTTCCCTTTTAGTATTTGGCCCTACATACTCAGCGTAAGGAGCTCAAGATGCATGTCAAATCCAATAAATTATTCATAAATAACTACCAAATGAGATTAGACTTACAATATTTTAAGAATGGGAGAGGGATCTTTAGATTTCAGCTAATAAAGAAGTTTATTAAATACCATTTTCGTTACAGACGTGATATAGGAGGAAATGACTGTCACCAAGTTTATACCAATCTTTTTTTTTTTAATTTTCAGTAGTGTTTTTGAAACAAAATATGCTAAAGATTTACTGAGAATGACTGAATACCAATAGTTACAGTAGTTGCCAACAATCCTTTATCCTCACTCCCCACATACTAACGCACAATGCCTTCTGGCAGACTACTGGGTAACTTGTCTAGTTGGCTAATATTTCATTTTAAGTTTCATAGACTAACAGGATCGTGTAGATTGGCAGCCACATTTTCAATGTCCTGAAAGTATCTCCACTTCAGGATTTTAACTGGATTACTGATTAGACTGACGTTGATGATACCAAATCATTGCCGATAGTCGTTAATAAATGTTTGTTAAGAAATATTCTCCGTAAGGATAAGTTGTTGTTACATATTGGCGAAAACAGTGTATCAAAAGCGATCTTCTAACGTCAGAGGGAAACTAAAGAGATGTTTCAGACCGCAGTTAGATAGTCTTCTAATCGTTTTACATCGTACAATATGTGTTTGGCCGTTACTACCTCGTGGAGATTTTTGAAATTCCTATAAATTGCACTGGTAGTATTCCTCACTGAACATTTTGTAATACAACGAAGGTTTTTTTAATTTCCGAATCTCTTTAAATGAGATAATTTCTCATAATGTTCGATAAATATATCTTTCAATTACAAAACAAAATATAACGATTGCTGCTTTCATACGTAACCATGGAAGTTGAAAGTAATTTAAAATTTCTTACAGTGTTCTCGCTGATTTCAGTTTATTATCTACTGAATCATAGCACCGAAAGTGGTGTAGACAATAAAACCCACAATTTATTTTAAAAAAAATCCTCAAATGTGAAATTTACTATTGATAAATCTTCGGACAAATTAGATTTTCGAGCCACCGTCTGCCCAAAATACGATTTCGGCTTGGGGCTAGTGACCCTGTCAACGTCGAGTGGAAGAGGATTGGAACAGGAATCAGTTCTGGCATTCCCATGAAGTTATTTGATTAAAATTTCTACAATCAAAATTTGCATGTCCAGGCTGAGATGTAAACCAGCGTCCTCTCGAATACTAGGCCCGACATTTACCGTATCACATCATGCTCGATAACATGCCACTAATCAACTGTAGGTCTGAATACCTAACTCGTTTAGCAGTAACCACTTGAGTTCTATGCCCCATTCTTCCAATAACCTCGCCTTTGCTGTTTGTATTACAGCAAACACTCAATGTGGATGGGGCATAGCTCTGGTTCAATAACCCAAATCACATTCCTTTGAGCTTTTGATGAGTAAAAGGTCGCAATCATCTATTTGAACAAGTCGGAAATCAAAGCAATATTTTGCCAACAATATCATAAACGGACGAAAGAACTAACGGTTTGGTAGCTTCACAACAGATGAATAGTGCGTTAATTACACTCATTCATCCACAGACTGATTTCCAGTGACTGGCCAAATTGCAGGACGAAACCGTATAGCTTCCTGATGTAGATAATTCGGAAAAAATTTTGGTCCTTCGGTTTTTTAACCGATCTACATTTCGCAATGTAAACCACTAAGCGACACCACATTTACAAGTTTTTAATATATACGTGTTATTCGTCCGAATTATCTTGTTCGCCAGTACACATTTGCAATAGAAGTTATTTGCGTTTTTTATACATATATAATATATTGCATTGCAATGAAGAGGGCAGCAAAAGTCAAAGTGCTAGAGAGTGAATGATCTTATTTATATTGCAGAGACCGAAAATCGTTTATGACAATATGATCTGCAACGAGTTTAGAATTCGTTAATTTATTGTTTGCGGATACGGAGTCGTTTAGCACCAATCAGGTTATACTCTTCCAAGTGACATCGCTTCTGGTTGCTGAAACAGAGCATATGCTGTCGCATGTGCATGTTGTTTCAAAACTCAGTGTACCTACACCTCTAATATCTTCGCCGCATTCACAAATGACCCCGCTTACTACTTTTTTCCTCATGTAAACAGGCAATAAGTTTTAAAAGCACAAGTGTACTGTTCGTATTGTATATTTAGTATGGCAGGTGAGAAGTCTCCTAAAACACCAGAATTTTAATTCCTAGTATTAAAATGTGTGTTGACAATATATTTCGATAATCGATTACAATGAAGATTGGTTCTAAATTTATTTGTAATTAGCAACTGCGAATACAGTTTTTTTATGAGTCCATGTGAATATTATTATCATGCAAAGAGAATCTGTGTGTCATTCTTGGGAGAACATAGTTTTGCCACAGATTGTCCATTTATGAATCACTTCTTCAATAAACAATGAGTGCACTGTGGTTTCTATTAAGTGAATGTGTATTAATCTTCGTTAAACAAAATAAAAGTTACCAAATTTTTGTATCTATAATGACAACAAACCATTAATGTTTAACTTGTCCATGGACTTAGTATACATTTGAAATTTTACAATCAAAGGCTGTCCACTAACTTTAAATATTACTAATAATTGTTTTTGTATGTCAAGTATGTATTTTACCAATATTTAACGTAACTTGTCGCTGACTTTAAGTACATCTCAAAATTCGATTTTTTCCATTTATCTGACAATTGGTGTAAGTGATTTTGCTCAAAGTCAGTGTATACCTTGGACTGTGATAACCTTTGTTGCAAGTGAATGGTTTCTCTCATAATGGTGCTTAAACTTCTTGTTGTTTGATGTTCCAGTGTTACTGTACAAAAAATAAATAAAACCAAATTACCTGGTCTCCTGAGTATTGAATTAGTTTTGTAACATCCTTTTGGAATCGATTTATTTTGTAGGATTACAGAATACAGGAGCATGAAATAATTTACAGAGTGTTTCTTGGTTAACAGAACTTCTGATCAGCTTCCTAATAAAGTAACGAAATAATAATAACAACGTTTACTGAAAGAAAAACTCAGAATAAAAGTTTAGGCCTGAAAATTTGATTTTCAAATAAAAATGTTGCCGTTATGTTGTAGCATCACGATTCTAAATTTTTATCGTTTGTCTACACGAATATACACTCACAGTTGGTTCGAAGTGGCCTTTAATTCTGCGAATATGTACTCAAATAAATAAACATGGTGTGTCTTGTAAAAGGATCTGCGATGAAGAACTATCAAAACTAATATAGGTCCACGGTTTTAGTGCAGGCTGTCGCAGTCATGAATAAAGTTCTTGTGGTAGAAAAAGGAGAATCCTCTGCGTTAATACTGAGGAAATTAATTTCCAGCAAATGTTTCAGAAAAAAAATCATAAAATAATAATAAGGTATTTCTTATTTAGAGAACCAATCAGAGCACATATTGCGATACTCGAAGCCAGATGTGGCTGTCTGAAGGGAAATTTGATAGGAACATATTTTTATTCTATGATTTTTATTTGACAATCATTGTGCAGTGATGTAAACCATTCAAAAACCTTTACCTATCTGTTTAAACTACGTATCTTAGGCTGTTTTATTCCGACAAAATGTTTGTTATATAGTCAGATAATTAAGAGTATCGACAATAATTATCATTGTACACTGTTACATACGAATAAGAACTAAATTTTTCTCGGCGTTGAGAAATAATATAATGTTCTCGGGTGACTGAGAAGATGGCGACAGTGATTTTGATCGCCGAAATATCGTGTGTAAACATATCGTTAACTTGGCGAGTCATCCGAAAGCATTATATTAATTGTGCCTGTTATTATTACTGATTCATTTTACGTCGAATTGTGACTCAGCACCTTCAACAAGAGACTTGTAGACAAGGCTCCTCAACGAATCTGTTTCTCTCAGTTTCTCTTTCAGTCAATTACTATGAAAGATCATTTAATTTGACCTGTTAAGGTATATGAACAATTTCTCCCTGTATCACTCGTATATATCGTTTCATGAAACCTAAAAACAAACAAAAAATCTTTGAAACATTATCTGTTGTTCACAGTATGTTGAGACCAAAATATTTTTTGTTGTTAACGATTTAAACTAGTGTACTAAATCAAGTTAACAGAAGAAAATATTTAAGTTTTTTGTTTAAAATTTCTGATGCCAAAATAACTGGCATTGGAGAAGCTGTATTCAGTAAACAGTAAAAAAAAAAAAAAAAAAGGCTCACTAGTAAGAAATAAATGTTTTCCAAACCGTCAACAAGTTAGGCAGTCTGCGGAGTGCTGATTCCAGAATAACAACAATTAAGAGCAGACCTTAACATTATTCATCTAAGCTGTCATACTAAATTCTGACATTTCATACAAACTTTCATTACAATTTCTTTTAAAGTAATTCTTTAACACTTCAATGTCCTAAACAATTGTTAATCTGTCTTTCCTAATCCTGTAGGTTAACTTGATATTGTGGTCACTTTACACTTACTGAAACCTTGGTGCCACATTCTAGGGACTTATGTGATTGTTAAAATGTATAAGGTACCTTACCTTGTTAAGAAACGTAGCTGGATTCATTATGGTCCGAGTGTTGCGAAAATTTGTTTCTACGTTACGTAATGAAAATTGGCTTAAAATACCACTAGAATAACACCAGTTCTAACTGTAAAATTTCTGAACGTTTTGAAACATATATTTCTTTTAACTGAAGCGGCTGCTACTTAGCCAAGTTACTTCTACATATCCATCGCCACATTTCTGAAACTCACATTTCAGGGCAGAAATGTATTCCTATCCCTAAATGGAGAAAACCTAAGCCATATAACTTTTAGAGATAAATTTTAGTTAGGAATGAGTAAAGTGATTGGGAAACAAGTGGCGTCAAGTATTTTTGAATAAATAGATTGTAATATGTCATCACTACTAAATAAAATAAAATCTAACGCATTCGTCAAGTCGGTCAGTACAGCAGATGGACTTGCAAAATATTCCCACTTGACCAGAAGCGGGTGCGGTTACGACTACCTCGGTGGAACACGAGAGTTTATTAAGATGGATGAGAGCCTGTATGTTCTGCATTAGCTTCCAAAAAACAAACTATAACGGGAGAGGGAACAGAAGCGAGGGACTTGCGTTCCCATCTATCTCACCTTAAAGACAGTATGCGTGTGGGAGTAGACTGATCCATCATCGCCTCCAGCAGCTGCCTCGTAATATATTAGAAAATAGCTTTAACGCGTACAGTGTAGGAGTCTCTTGTGTTGGGGTGAGGATATATGGTTTTAATCGTTAACTTATGCCACTATGGACCACTAATTTTTTCCTTTACCTAGGCAAGCAGATTCAAGGTGGAATCCACACACATTCTGCATCCAGAATAATCGAGGACAAGACATGATTTATTCAGTAAATACCAGCTCGCACTGTTTCGTCTCCTGATCTAACTTCTATCTCTCCCAAAACCCAATATTGTATCAGTTATGAACTTGCACTTTACAATATCAGACATTATGCATTCCTTAAAACACGTCCTATTTTCCATAAACGAACAAATTATGTAACTTAACACTATTTGCATCAGTTTTTTAAATGGATAACCCTATGATTGGAGGGCACAAAAAATTTTCAGGTCACTGAAAGTAAGGTAGATTTGTATTTATGAAACGAATTGGCACAACGTTTTAGTTTTCGGAATTAAACACGAGTTATGTTAAGTATTATCGTCCTGCAAAAAAAAAAATCGTTCAGTTGGTCAAAAATGATTGAGAAGTAAACCTTCACTCCCAGAGTTTTACCATCCACGTTACCAATTTAGGTAAACATTTAGAGTATTTTATAAGTTTCAGGAGATTGTCTTAGTCCCTTCCAAACGGAAGTAAACACCTTCATGTGGTGCACCCTGTTAACACGGGTCAGACTTTTGCGATTGGTAATTTGTCGATATAAGAAGTCACTCAGTATATATAATTGAGGTATTTCCCGGCTTTCAGTATTATGTGTTCAGTCGATTTGTTATTCTAGAGTCGCTCACTGCTTCGCAACTGCTTCCCAAAAGCAGGGAGGAGGAGCGGTGAGTGGTTCTTTCTCTTGTGGCTGGAAACCGTGGTTGAACGGGGATATGTCAATAATAATCAACGTCGTAGGAATGCAGGAGGAATCTAGAGCCACAAAGGGTATTCCAGTGCCGCATAACGCTTCAAATCACACATGAAACAAATGTTTCATCCCTCGTAAAATATTCCTAGGTTAATAACTTATTTGGTTTGATCTCTGGGTAAGGACCCGTAGCGGAACAATTCTGGGATTTTGAAAATATTCTCAGAACAAGAGCATGGTGTGTTAGAACCCTTTATAGGGCCGGTAGATTAAAAAACTTACACAGGTAGGCGCAATGACTTCAGTTAGACGTGCCTAGCGAGTATAAATAGATGTAACATCTGTTATTAATTGTTTAGGTAATTCAAACTAATTATAACACAGGCTATCAAAGAGGTTGTGGAAGTTAATTCGTAGTTAATAACAGAGAATGTAAATATTATATGATTAGTTTGTTTGCACAATTATTTTGATGCGCCATCTACTTTAACACAAGTCCATATACCAAATTCGTTAAAAGACTATTCATTGAAGACTTAATAAAATATGGCGAGAGGGAAAGAAATTAATAATCACGGATAATCGAAATGTTTTAGTATAAGAATAAGAAGTATATGCTTTACTGAATTTGGCTCTAGTAGAAAGAAATGAGCGAGAAAATAGTCAGATTTATTATAGCAGACATACAACTTTTCAATCATCCAATAATAATTCACGCACAAAAAATTCAAGAAATGGAGGTATATTTTAACTGTAATACAAGAGGAATAAACGGAATGAAGTTAAGTTCTGAATCGTAAAGCATATTCGATATCAGATAAAGACTCTGTTCACTATTTGACAGACAAGAAGCTAAGAATGAAATTCAGTATAACAAGCCATTAACACAGACAGAACAGATTGTAAATTACCAAATTAAATTACCTCGCTTTAAAGAAAAATTTTCAGATATTGTAAATGCCAATATAAAATACCTCTACTTAGGAAATTCAGTTACGCCAACGATGGAGAAAATCATAACCTGTAAAGAAACGCTGGCCAGGGAAAGATAAACCATGGATCACAGAGGTCAATTTGGAGCTGATGAATCAGAAGAAAAGGAAAAATAGTGCTAAAGGTTAAGAGGTAAAACAACAGGACAGATATTTTAGAAATTAAAAAAATAGGATAATTAGCAAAGACGAAGGAAAGTATAATGAATAAATGGAAATGTTTATATATGTGATCGGTGGGGCCTCGACTCAACTGTAGGTATCGAAAGATTGAAGTGTTACACAAGAGAATATTTGGCGGATCACATTACAAGTATAATCTTTTCTCTCCCAACGAAAGAAATAGTTATTAAATGTTAAATTAATTATTGAACAATAAGTTTTGTTATCACATGCATCGATTACTACGACTGACTCTTACTATGAAAGCGTAGAGAAGAATAGAACAGAAAGTTAATGAGATATTAAGTTTAAGACCAGTTTTGGTTCGAGCGAAAAGCGGTGTGAAGAAAAACAATCCTGGTATATCAGCAAAAAGAAGAATACTTTTATGGCGTTCGTAGACTTAGAAAAAGGTTTAATACCATTACAAAGAGAAGATGTACAAACTATCGAGAAAGACGATTAATTTGCAATCTACAAAAGAATCACGTGGCTATATTAAAAATATAAAATCAAGAGACAAGAATCATTTAGAAATGTCCGATAAAGATTGGAATTTGACCACACTAATATTCAACTTTTATGAAGAGTTATAAATAAAATAAGTGAAAAAATGAAAACGGCAAAAGAGTTCAAAGGGAAGCAGTCAATATAATGCGATGTGTTGTCCCTTAGCGGAAAAAGATGAGGATTGAGAAATTGCTGATCAGCATGAACAACATATAAGGAGAAAGATCTGAGGTATATATTAACCAAAACTAGACAAAAGCCATAATTATAGCATTAATTATAAGAGTTACACTAGGTTAAAAATGAAACTGGGATCAGTGTATTAGGAGAAGTTCCTGTTTTCTCTCATTTATGAAGTTATATTGCCATTTGGTTAAAGCAGAAACTACACTCCTGGAAATTGAAATAAGAACACCGTGAATTCATTGTCCCAGGAATGGGAAACTTTATATACACATTCCTGGGGTCAGATACAACACATGATCACACAGACAGAACCATAGGCACATAGACACAGGCAACAGAGCATGCACAATGTCGGCACTAGTACCGTGTATATCCTCCTTTCGCAGCAATGCAGGCTGCAATTCTCCCATGGAGACGATCGTAGAGGTGCTGGATGTAGTCCTGTGGAACAGCATGCCAAGCCATTTCCACCTGGCGCCTCAGCTGGACCAGCGTTCGTGGTGGACATGCAGACCGCGTGAGACGACGTTTCATCCAGTCCCAAACATGCTCAATGGGGGACAGATCCGGAGATCTCGCTGGCCAGGGTAGTTGACTTACACCTTCTAGAGCACGTTGGGTGGAACGGGATACATGTGGACGTGCATTGTCCTGTTGGAACAACATGTTCCCTTGCCGGTCTAGGAATGGTAGAACGATGGGTTCGATGACGGTTTGAATGTACCGTGCACTGTTCAGTGTCCCCTCGACGATCACCAGAGGTGTACGGCCAGTGTAGGAGATCGCTCCCCACACCATGATGCCGGGTGTTGGCCCTGTGTGCCTCGGTCGTATGCAGTCCTGATTGTGGCGCTCACCTGCACGGCGCCAAACACGCATACGACCATCATTGGCACCAAGGCAGAAGCGACTCTCATCACTGAAGACGACACGTCTCTATTCGTCCCTCCATACACACCTGTCGCGACACCACTGGAGGCAGGCTGCACGATGTTGGGGCGTGAGCGGAAGACGACCTAACGGTGCGCGGGACCGTAGCCCAGCTTCATGGAGACGGTTGCGAATGGTGCTCTCTGATACCCCAGGAGCAACAGTGTCCCTAATTTGCCGGGAAGTGGGGTTCGGTCCCCTACGGCACTGCGTAGGATGCGACGATCTTGGCGTGCGTCCGTGCGTCGCTGCTGTCCGGACCAAGGTCGACGGGCACGTGCACCTTCCGCCGACCACTGGCGACAACATCGATGTACTGTGGAGACCTCGCGCCCCACATGTTGAGCAATTCGGCGGTACGTCTACCCGGCCTCCCGCATGCCCACTATACGCCCTCGCTCAAAGGCCGTCAACTGCACATACGGTTCACGTACACGCTGTCGCGGCATGCTACCAGTGTTAAAGACTGAGATGGAGCTCCGTATGCTACGGCAAACTGGCTGACACTGACTGCGGCCGTGCCCAACCGCTGCGCAGCTAGCGCCCTTCGACGGCCAACACTGCTGTTCCTGGTGTGTCCGCTGTGCCGTGCGTTTGATCATTGCTTGTACAGCCCTCTCGTAGTGTCCGGAGCAAGTATGGTGGGTCTTACACACCGGCGTCAATGTGTTCTTATTTCAATTTCCAGGAGTGTATGTCAAAAACGGAATAAAGCGTATAAGTTCAAACATATAAATCATTTAGTTTCAAAACTTGATCTAGAGCTCAGAAAGATCTTAACAGTAATTTATGAAACTGAAACCTGAATTTTGGAAATACTATAAAAAAAGAAATTCGAAGCATTTGAAATGTTAGCAATAGGAGGATTTTGAAAAATATATGGACAGATTAAGGACGAAATGATGCTGTTTCGCAAATGATGAGTGAATAAATAAGTTTGTTGATTAATCTGACAGAAAGAAAAGAGAGGACACTGGAGACTGGTTAATTTTATTACAAGGAAGACTGGTTGATTTGTCTACTACGGGAATAATAGAAGAAACGCAATGAAGTGGAGGACAGTCATCAAAATAATGATTTAGATAATTGAGGAGGTAGGATGCAGTTGAGACAAAGAGATTAGCTGAAGAAGAAATGGAGCGTGCCAATAAAAAACTGGTGACGAAAAAAAGAATTAAGTCGTTGTAAAAACAAAACAAAATGTATTACAAGTTTCATCCTGTACCGTTTCGTCAATATCGCAATATTAATACAAAATTATATATCCAGTCTGTCATTCTGAATTGTGAAAAAAAGAAGAAAAGTGATAACATCAGTATTAAGGCGACAAATAACAAGGATTATTATTACAGCTAGAAAATTTGTTTTAAAGGAAAATGTAATATTCAAACAGATACAATTGTAGGGCCTGTTGTTTCACATTAGTTACGATCATTAATTTGTCTCTCAACCTGCAATAAACCTGCAACCAGTGTTGTAAAGAGGTAACATCAAATTATCCAATCTCCTATCACTTAAAATATGACACATATTCTCTCTTTTATCTCTCAATCTTTTCCACAAACTTCATTTCCAAAACAAGTTCATTTCGTATTTCACCTGTCACCGTTATCGTTTTATAAAATCACAAGGCTCTTGAGATTTTAATAGGCAAGATGTACTATACGACACAAAAATTAATAACATATTCTAAAAATGAAAACATTACCTACTTAAGTTCTCTGGACTCCAATACCCGAAACGAGTAATTCACATTCGAGATGCGTTTATTTATCATTATCATTGTCAATATTACAACATGAGTACTCGTGTGACCGAGCTGTGCTTGGCGTCTTTCGATTTCCGTTCAATATGCAAGAGTTAATCGAAATGGGTAGAAATGTTTGTGTGAAATCAACTTTACAGATATACAAGGGTTGTTCGTATATTGGTATTTGATAGATTATATATATAAATTTAATTAACTTAGTCCACAACCCAAAGGTTGGTTGGATCCTCCCGAAGGAGACATACTAAGCCATTCGGAACCGTGGAACGTCCTGGCGTAGAAGCAAGTGCCTTAACGACTGAGAACAGTTTCCGACATATCAGTGTATATACCAATTGTTCGATTTGTTGTTGTTGTAAAATCGCGTTTTTTATTCAGGAAAGACACCTATTGTCTATTACACATTAAACTAGCCTCAAAGCCCTTAAAAAATGACGGGTTTAACGGAGTGTTTGGTAAACAAACTTCTTTGCAGTTGCTTAACTAAATAGAATTGTTATAAAATAAAGCTCAATCTAATTTCCGTCTCTTGTTCTGTAACAAAAAATTTCGATTGTCAACTTGGTCCTGGTTTCATTTCTGCCTAACTGCAATATCCGCTAGTATTGGCGCTAGAAAATCAAATCTTAAATCACGTGCGAATTAATCCATTCCCTACATCGCATGTCTATGTCATCATGCATTGACATATAAACTTGGGCCAAAATGTTTACGGATCCTTACATGTTTCTTTCTTATCTGTGATGAAGATCGACGTTTTGACGGCTGACAAGGCTTTCATGCGTCTGAAATAATGACCGCAGTGAAAACGAAGGATGTTAAAAATAAATCATACCACGTAATATTAGTTTTAATTGTGGTTTAGGCAGCATACATCGTGATAATTTGGAACTTCTTTCATTCAAACCAAGCAAAGATTTCAGTTTAAAAAAAAAACTGATGATTAATATTCCAGTTTAAACAGGAAATACATTCTTTTTTCAGTGTGCCTCGCACCGTAACAAACGTTTTCCGTTGCCATCCTGGTCCAGGTTGTATCTCAACCAAACCACATACTACGCTTAAATTGCCGCCAGAGAAACATTACATCAATCAGAAGCATATTTATACATGTACTGTATCGCAATTTAGTGGCAACAATGCATTGCGACATAAATCAAATAAAAAAATCTTCAGGTTCTTACATCTTCCTTTTTTTGTTATCCGTGATTCAGATCGATATTACAAAGGTTGAATGGGTAATGCATTTACATACGACTGAATTATGTCAACGGTAAAATAAAAAGAAATTAAAAAAAAATCTTGGTAGCTTACGTTATGCCAGGTAATATTAGATTTAATTGTAGTGTAGGCTGTAAAGATTGCAATAAGTGTGGAACTACTTTCGTTCGAATGAAGTAACGATTTCAGTAACAGGACACGCATGAAAACAATTAAAAAATTAATTTACTCATGCACTTTGCTTTAAAGTCAACTGCCGATTATAATAACAACCTAATCATTGCAAATCTAAAATTAAATTTTATTTAAGATATCTTTTGCCAAATATTTTAACGAATACTTTTAATTCGAACGAATATCAAATGAATATAAACAACTAATAATTATTTTGGCGATTTGAACGGAATACGAACTATTCTTTCAGTGCTCTGACAGTTAATTTATTTACTGACGTTTAGCTAAACAGAAATTTATTAAATAACGTTCATAATCTAGAACAACATCTCTGGACGTAAATTGTGCAATGAAGGCGAAAAACGTGACGTCATATTGTGACGTCACCACGTGACAGAAAATGCCCAAATAAGCGTTTTATAAGAATTGATATAATTTAGATCTGTGAGTTACGCTGGCCCTTGTGGCAGTGGTGTGAAGCATAAAACAAAGCCGAGCTGTCTTGCAATTCTACTTCCAATTCTGCCTACACAAGTGAGTTCTGTATTACGTTTTACTATCAGCAAAAACGTCGAGATGACAGTCTCTACGTATGGCAGAACGTCAGGGAAGATACGTCCATAAAATTTCTACGCAGCAGTTAACAGACAATTGTCGAGAAATAGTGAATCCGGCCGTTTTCAGTGCAGTGGCGAGAAAACATTATGTTCCCCACGCTGCTTCAAGCTCACTTATTCAGCATTGTGAGTGAGACAAGAGTTCGCCGCTACTGTGGTAAGAATTTTTATGCAATAATCCACGCAGCTAATATTCAAGTTGTGTCGCTGAATGTCCGGTGTCAAGGCTGAAAGACGACGGACAACAACCCGTCATCCCAGAGTGTTCCGCACCATAGCAGAGCACACTCTGAGATCGAGTTAGTCAGAGTCATAGCAACGGATAAATCAACACTATGGTTACTGGGTCACAATGCGAGACCATTTTCACTTGCAACAGCCTCCTGTAAACAGTGGCCTACCGTCCAGAAATGATGTAAAACTCATTCAGTTTTGTTAGTACAACTAATGCAGTTTCTCTTTCATAATCATCCAAAAAAGAGGGTAAAAAAACAACATAAAACTCATTCAGTCTTCCTAATGTAATTACAGCCACGTTTGTAACCCAAGATGACTAAATACATTTTTGCTGTTTATTCAGTATGAAATAATCAGCGGATTCAACTAATGAAAAGTAGTCAACCCGTCTTGCAGACCCTTTGGAGTAATATTAAATGTTTTGCAAAAATGATTTATCTCTGTAGGAGACGTGATGCTTGTTTTTCGTTGCAGTTTCATTTCTAAAAGTGAGTATGCCTGTAAGAGTACAGCAGTTCACACTACAATAATGTTACTTCTGGCAATAGATCGCCGAGCCTGATTAACTTGAATACTACCGAGTGTGGTAGGTGAGCGGTTAATGCTCTGGCCTCGCATTTGGAAGGACGTCCGGGAACCAGATTTGGGTTTTCCAGATTTTCCCCAAATCACTCCAGGCGACTGCTGTGAAGCTTCCTTCAAAAGGCTAAAAAAAAAGACTACTTAAGTGACTCGACATCTGTGCTATTCAATTAGTATATTAAAAATAACTGACATTAAAACATTGGCAACTTCAAGCACGAAAAATTCCACTGTTTATTACGACGCAATAAATATAATAAAACGGACACATTTACTATCGCGCACCGCGAATGGATAAAGACCAGCTATATGTAATTATAACAGGGTTATATGAAACTTAAGTCGGCTCAATGATCTGACAAGCGACGTAATTCCAAAAGTGAGGCTGTAGATCTGGCTTTCACCACGCAGTGCACGTCTGGCAAATCACCAACTACCTGTTTGATTCCAAAGGGGTGTATGTAATCAATCGACTGTAAGAAACGACCGCCATTTTTTAAAGGTGTCGCGTTCACAAAAAATATTCAGCGAATAGTTTTAAGATCAAAAACATTACAGAGGATGCACGAAAATTATATTAGAAACTTATAAAAACGGTTACTATACTTTGACTGTTGGATATCAGCTAGTAGGTAGGAAGGTGGAAGTTTGAATCGTTAAGGTGAACTTATAGCCCGCTGGCACGTGTGGCCGCAGCTCAGCACCGGATGAGTGGAACTGCAAACGAAGGCAATCTGACGCGTTCGGCTACGTGACACGGGACCGCTCGTGACCTGTTTGCAGAACGAGGTGTGATTTGCTTTCATATCACTGCCAGTCGCAACAGTAATCTTTGGCAAATAAGCGATAAGTTATCGCTTCATCAAATACAGTTATGTTCGTACCGTATCAGAAATTTTCTGATTTTCTCAAAATAGAATTCCAGTCTATTGAAGGCCACAGCTATCATAATATCCCTGAAGAGCTATTTTTTCTTTCGATCATCAGCTTCCATAACAGTTTAATTACTAAATTGAATTCACCAAAAAGTGGCTGATTTTATTCTTTTATGAAAACAACTAATTTCACAAAGATCTTTATAGCTTCCCTGTAAAACATAAGAAGCTACAAATTATCGTAAAATATTTTTAAAAATTTTGGATCAACAGTTATGGAAATAAGGAAAAAAATATGGTGCTTTCCCCAAATCATGTTTAAGTCACTGAATAAAGCTTTTAGAATCTTTCTGGCTATTCAGCTTTCATTTCAGTAACAACAAAGATCAGCTAGAGACATTTTTAACTTCATACTCCCATTAAAATCCCTACTATTTTTTCAACCCTAATGATTTTTCCAAACTGATATTATAATGAACTTAAGATCATAAAAAGCTTAAATACAATATTCTAGTTTAAATGGTTCTGTAGTAAACGAGCGGCAATTCACCACAGCCAAGTTTTGATTCGTCTCTGATCAACGACTCCCCAGTCAGCTTCCGAAGATATGTGGCCCTAGGATCAGAGCAATTACGTTCTGCCCTCACTTAGTGCTAGTAATGAGCAGGAATCAGCGATACAAATGAAAACATGTAGTTGAAAGAATGGAGTGACTTTAATACCTTCAATAAAATTGGGCACATAGAAATACACTTGAAATATCTGAAAAATACTGCATAGAATAGCTCTCATAAAAGGAATCTCTTACTAATAAAATCCTGTCACTCGGAATGTTCTTTCTAAGCCAGCAGAAGGGTATAAATGCATTAGCCTTTACCTAATAAAATCTTCATGTCGTCTGGCAACGTGGTCCATCCTGAGGCTCGACTAATAGACTCCTCGAGAACTGCGCCAAAGTGAGCTCCCGCGCAGTGAAGCGGAGTGGGGGAAGTCATGTGACATTAGTTCTATTCGTTTAAAACCCCTTGCTAAGGGCTTTCTGGGCTACCGTGGTAGGGGGACTGCTTCCCACGGGAAGTGACTTTGCCCAACCTTGAACTCTGCTTCGTTGGGTTGAATTAAATTACATAGCTGCCAGCTTGAGAAAAATTATTCCGAGTAAAAATTGCAATATCCTATAACTAAAATCCCTCAATATACTACAGTTCTAAATTTAGGAGGATACAACAGACGAACGATGAATTAGAGTTAATCTATTCCATTTTTCGTTCAGAGGGAACGAAATGTTGTAATTCAAAAGATCTCCACCTTCTCTGAATCTTAGCCTTCTTTTTGGGTGATTTTGTAAGATTGAGTGGTTGTATTTGGCTCGTACGGTTATTCAGATCTACCTGGATCACAGAAACGTGGGCTTGAAAGGAACTGACAACGCACTTGCAACGACACAAGGACAATTATTTATTTAATTAATAATGTTCTAATGTTCTGAACGTGACCATTTAAGCTCATTACTATTGGGTTAATTGTCCTTCACATACAAATAGCACTTATCAGAGCAGCAGAACACGGTTCTGTCGCGAAGCCATGTGACGATATAAAGATAATAGGTGGTTGGTCAATTGACCCGTCCTCTGCATAGTGCTTATACTGGTTTAGAAGATATTGCATCTAGTTCGTTCTGAACACGGCGCCGTTAAATGAAAGGGTCTCACTACTTGTATTGTACATAACATTCCTGTAATAACCTTGGCTGATTACTGAAAAATTCATAGGTGGAGCAACATGTCAACACACAGCAACTAGTTCCAAAGTTCACAGTTTGTAAACATATATTAATGAAAAAATAATACAACGTGCAACTCGCCAAAGTAAACCACCAGTTCATTTAAATTGACCGGATTTCATTTCCGAAGACAGCATGGTCCGAATTGGAAAGCGACACGACACAAACGCTTAACAAATCAATAGCTGATAGTCCCTCCTCTCGAGTTACGTTTTCATTCTGTAAACGTGCTTCGTTTTCACTAAAAACAGCATGAGGACACGGAGAGTTCATTTCGCACTACACAAATACGACAAAACAGTTTCGTGTTCCGTCCTATGTTCTGCGCTCACTTCCACTATCGTACCCCGCCGTTAAGCCCCACGTGCACACAAATGGTTTCCGCTCCACACACTCGCTACTACCCGATTATCGCCATCTTCTCCCGCGATGATAATCTTGCAGCAGTAGCCAGTATGGGTAGTCCGCCGATATTCCTGTACTGTTACGAACTGTTTGTGGCTACTAAATACATGCAGATGACACTGTTGAACCTCTGAAACCAACAGAGTGTTTATTTCAACGAGTCAGGAAGTATCCTTCGCGAATGGTATGCATTGCCAATTAATCGCGCAAAATTTTTCACGAGTTTCTATTTTATAACTCATCTCACAGACTGTTACCTGGTTGCAGGGATTGTATCATCACGTCGAAGTCGTTCGTACCGCATAGAACCTGAACGCAGCAATGTTTATGGTATCTTCGTCTACGTAGTACGAAGTGTGAACTTCCTTTGAAGATTGTGACAGGAGTGAATTGACTTCATTATACTGATTTCATCCAGCCTCACAAGAATTTCAGAACTGCTATCAAAATTCTTTTAAACCTAATTTTATTTTGGAATTGATGTTTTCCAGATAAATAATGATAAAGGAGCTGGAGTGGGATTCATTTGAGGATAGAAGGAGGGCGAGGAGAGTCGTGGGAGTGTACAAAGTCTATACTGGTGTGATGAAGCACGGGAAGATATTGGTAGGAAAATTAAGAGAGGTGCTTGGAAGGGTAAGGTTGACCATGACCACAAGCTGGCACTTGATTTCAGGCATAAGGGTGTGGAAAAATTTTCTTTCATAGGAAAGGGATTGAGGGACTGGAATAAATTGCCAAGAGAAGTGATGAATAACTTACCGGAAACACAGAAAGAATTTAAAGTATAAATTAGCAGAGGGCAAAAGTAGGTTGGAAGGGGAAAGGGAGGGAGTGTTGGCAGATTTCCACTGAAGCGGGTTCTCCATCGCAATTTATCTATTATTATAATAAAGAAGTTAGTAATAAATGTCAAAGCACCTTAAATTTAGATATTATCTCTTATTGTTTCTGGGCAATGAATTTAACTAACCGGTCATACTTCTAGCTGTCTTTGTTTTGAACAGTTCTACATGTAAATCACAAGAATAAATGTATCCGACTACAATTTAACTGCACCGTTGAACCCCAGAATCGATCATCATCATCGCAATTAACGCAAAACTGGTATAAGAATGAAATATGCTGCCACAGCTACCGAATGTAGCAGCCTCAGTAGTTCAGAGCAAGCAAACCATTTAAATCGTTGAATGCTGATTCTTTCTCAACTGTGCCAGTCTGAGCCATTTTCCATAATCGGAGCTCTTTTAAAAACGAGAAACTTCTGCGCGACTGAGTCCGTGCTCTTTCACTGTATCCACTTGCATTCAGATGCACTGCACAAAGACGAATTTCGACAGCAGATAAGCTGTGCTAGCATGGAGATTACCTAAAGATCTAAGGTACATTTTAAAGAAAAAAATACTTGGTAGATACGTAAGGAATAAAGAAATCCCTTCTCCACTGGAAGTTGTAAACAATCCAGAAGTTTAATAAAAAAAAAGCTTACGTCATCGTACAACATCTGTAAAAGAAAAAAGCAGATGAAAAATTAATTGCAAAAGTTTTTGTTCCATCAATCCAGCTCTCTTCAAAGCGACGCGACAACTGATATTCTGACGAGCAAATAAATGTTAATGACTTAGTATCTATACATCGTCCATATAATGGAGTTACGAAACACAGTTATCGAATACAGCAAATTTATTTCTGTACCATTTTCGGAATAAAGTTTTTTAAACATTGTAATTCCATTTTGTATTTAACAGGAAATTGTGCACACCATTTGAAGATTCTACATTATTTCCTTTTCTTGTGAAATCGAATTTAAAATTCGGTTTCATTTCCAGCGAAACGAAATTACAAAAGTAAACATATTCATCATTAATCATCTTTCAGGAGAAGTATGTAACTTCATATTCAGTCGCTCTGCAGATAATTAATTCAACATTTTCTTTGAATCGTCTTCTGATGCTATTACGTAATTACCTTCTGCCGCTACCAGACTACCAGTGAATTTTTTCCTGTGTCATCCAAATGTTCACCAATGCGAATTCTAATGAACAAATAATTACAGTCTGTGAAGTAATTATCTTTCATAAACTATGAATTATTACAGTTCACGATGTAGCTAAGTATTTATCATCCAGACGGCAGCATAAAGAGATCAGGCGTTTAACATTCCTGAAACTCAGAAAAAGAGAAAAAGAAAATAACAAGGATAAGGAAGGGTTCCCAGACTACATAAATAAGCCACATAAATGTGAGTAATAATTTACGTTTTTGTATTTAACAATAGTTGTTTCCTTACACAGGCTTATCGATCAACATTTACAAAACTTAATAAAAAGATCCACTGCACATAGAGTTAATTACGCCATCTACAATTTTCCTCTCATCTATTGACTCAACTTTTCAGTTAAAAATATTACTATATGCCGGCCGGAACGTAAATATTAAGAAAAAAATTCCCTACAGATGTTCACAATAATAAAGAGCTAATCACGTCTCCTTTACTAGTTACAAAGGTATTACGTAACCTTTAATTCGTCTTCGACACTTTAAAATTTAATTTCGGTAACTGTAGGGATGACTCATATTTCAAAAATTCTTATAAAAATTGCGCATCTGACTTTTTTCACTCTTCATTCTAGAGCGTAAAAGAACAATTTAAATGATTTATAGTTATTGTTATGCAATCTGATTATCTTCACTTTCCTTTCCACATAGCTTTCAGGGGTGCTAAAGAACAATTTAGATCTCCATTATGATACCCCTCATGGCTGTATAGTTTTTAAATTACATCAGTATTTATTTTAATTTTATTTGTGGATTGTTAATTTAATTACTTCAAGAAACGCCCAAAATTAAAGATTTTTTCACACATCCATTAACTTATTTGTATCGAATCTATGAAAAGGAACTTTGAATTTATTTTACGTTTACGTTTACCTCACATAATCAAAATGAATGGATTATAAATTTTAAAGGTTCTGATACAAATATAGAAAAGTTAAAACTAATCATGAACTAAACATGACATGGCTTTACAAAAGACATGAACCTATTCTTAACCTCACGGACTTTGTTTTGAAGATCAGTTCATGTGGCAATTATTCGACACTCGTAACTTGTAATTTTGTCACGAGATTTGAAGAACATTTGAAACGACGAATGTTCCTTTTCTGATGATATCAGGCTATGGCCAAATGGTAGTCACGGCCTGTTTCTTCTGCAAGATGTTCACATTAAACTTTTCTACTCGGCGTTCCGAGTTGTTCTCTGCGAACTGTCCTGCGTGCGAATGACACACAGCAGAGAGTGGTCACAAATAACTAAGCTGCTACAAATAACCGTTATTTCAAAAACACCATTTAGCAGTCAGTGGCCAAAATGATAATTGGAGTTATTAAAATTACTATGAGCACCTCATTTTTTTTTTTTTTTTTGCTTTAGCCTTAAGCTAATTTAGCCACTTACATTGAATAATGGAGCTCTTATATTTATATCATGCCTTCAGTTTTAGTCACATATAAGTAAATTAAGATAATCGCTTTCTTACTGGGAGCAGCGAGAGTTATTATCACATCTTCTTCATCTTCTCATGTCTTCTATATGTAGAGCGTCTTTTAATATGGTTCTTCTGTATTCGCGGTCGCACCTACATCTTAGCAGGAAGTGGCAAGTGCTGATCTTTCCTTCGTAGTGAGCCCAGTTAGCCCTGTTACACAACCACCGTCTCCTTGAGTGCCGGCGGACAGATGGGACATTCCAATTTAAAGATAATCTAAGGACGCAGTGATCACTTCCGACAGGATCTGGTATCAGATCCCAGTTCACTCTGTGCATCAAGTTCTAGATATGAGAGTAAATCTGGAGAAGAATTTCTCTGACTAGGAGCACCAAGTCTAGTTCCATGTTTATGTTAAGAACGGCAAATGAAGAGGCTGATATGGCATGGGCGAGCTCGATTCCCTGCATGTCTTGCCATAGCGAATGGTGAGCGTTGAAGTCGCCTCGAACCACACTATTTGGTGGCAGCTGATTGAATATCGCCGACCAATCTTTATATGTAACGGTGGCCGCTTTGATAGGTCCACCATCTCACTCACTCACTCGAGAGCTACAGCGGTGCGCATACGAGTGCAGTGAGGTTAGTTAACTCTTGCTCGCGTATGCGGGCACTGTTTGCTCCAGCGAAGAATATAGTGAGCTGCTTCTTCTTATTTGGGGATATCCTTGGCCCTCCCTAACCGAGCTTTTAGGGTTTTACCGCCATACAGCCCACTCCTGCGGGAGTGGAACCCACTGGCGCGAGTTTTTAGGGTTGTTTCCGGTTCGGGCAACCTTACGGTGACAACAACGGACCGGAACAACACCCCCTTGGTCTTCTCCTAACCCAAAATATGACTGATTCGAGTGGCACTTTTTGCGCTCCGACTCTGGCTAACTACAGCGACTCTCCGCGCTCGCCTTCACCAGAAGACAACAAGATGGAAGTGACAAATTCATCCTGTGCGTCGACGCCTGACAGTCTCAGAAACTCTCCGCGCTCACTCTCCTCAGAAGAAAATGAGAACGAGACGGAATCGAAGAACAGTCAGAACCCTGACACAAGGAAGGACACATCCCTGCCAAGTCCCATGTTGACGCCCCAGCTCCCACAAGGACGGGGTGAATTACGCGTAGCAAAGAGGCGCATCTCGCCTTCTGCTGCAGAAACTATCAAACACCCAAGAAGGGGCGATACCATCAGTGTTTGTACTAAACAACTAGAGAGGAATATTGCCAGCAAAGATAGGAAGACGCTGAAGAAGAGGAAGGGGGCGACTGACCAGGTGACTGCCACACCACTTGCGCGGAAAGCGGGAAGCTCAGCTACTTCAGCTGTTGGGAGACAATCTCACCAGCGAGATGATGAGGAAGACTTTACGTTTCCCAAAATCACTAGTAAAACCTCCACCTGCTCTGGACCCCAACATCGTCGAAACTAGAAACCAGTTTCAACCTCTGCAGCCTGAACCAACACCACCAGTGCAGAGATCCACACACATTCCTCCTATCGTGTTGCAATTTGAGCAGAGTTACAAGACTCTCCATGATAAGGTTGAAGCTGTTGTGAAGAACTCCTTCGGCTGCCAAAACTGCCGGTGGTGATAAGATAAAGTTCACCTTCACCACAGCAGAAGACTACTCAGCCGCTACAGGGATGTTGAAGGACAGCAATGTCCCATACTACACGTTTCCAGTAGGAGCAGTCCCACTACTTAAAGTCGTCTTCAGGGGGCATTCCAAGAACTCTCCCACCGTAGATCTCAAAGAAGAACTCTCAGAGATGGGATTTACTGTTCAAAGGTGTCCCAACTTCGCCGTCCAGGCAGCAACATATTAATGCCACTATTCTTGGTGATTCTTGCGGATTGCCCAGGAAAACAGGGAAATCTTATGGGGTGGAGAGAATTTGCCACATCCAAAGTGAAGGTCGAGAAACTTCGGGCAACGACCGGACCTGCGCAATGTTATAATTGCCAGCATTTTGGACACGTGGCCAAGAATTGTCATATGCCTCCACTCTGCGTTAAGTGCGCAGAACAACACGATTTCTACCAAATGCACCTCGCAGAAAGGATGAGACTCCGCCAAGTGTTCAACTGTGGAGATGGACACGAGGCCAGTTATAAAGGCTGCCCGGCCTTTAAGAGAGCCGAAACCGACTAAGAGGCCTTTCCAACTGAAATAGAAAAACCTTCAGACCGTGAGTCTACAACATTCAACACAGCGCGGCAAGACCAGACTTCAGCTCCTGAGCAGCTGGGCAACCCTCCCGCAACAGGGCACGATCAGGCTCCGTCTGCCACGACGAAGAAGATGTCCGCGTTACAGTCGCGCCGCAGACGGAGGAGAAAGATAGGATCGAACAATGTAACCTAGCAACAACACCTGTTGACGGGAGAAGACAATACTACTTCCACAAACTAACGAGTCGCCCCTTCCGGGTGCCCCGCTGATCCGTCTGCATCAACGACACTTGAGCAACTAATTAAATCAGCTGACCCACCTACTGGTCACCACGCCTACAAGCAACAGCAAAGAATCACAGGCGAAACTGACCGCGAAGCGCAACACAACCTAGGCAGACTTACTAACATGATGGAGTCTGCCCTGAAGATGTTGTGTCACCTCACTGAGCAGCTGGAAAAAGTGACCAGCTCCGTAACTAATGCTCTAGCTGTCCCAAAGTGCCAACACTGCAACCACAATGGATAGACAACCACAAATTCACTCTTTATCTTTCTGTGTTTGCAATGCTAATAGCATGTTCAACCAGCTACTTGAGTTTAGACAGTTCCTTCGAGTCCAAGACGTCGACGTATGTCTGGTGTCAGAGACTTTCTTGTAACCCGGCCTGCGAACTGCAGTAACCAATTACAGTTGTTACCCGCCGAGACCGACCCACCGCTGGAGGTGGAGTCGCGATTTTCATCAAGAACAGTATTCCACATCATGAAATTGTCCTACCACCCCTCCAACAGATGGAAGTCGTCGGAGTCGAAGTGGCTACAGCTAATGGGAAGCTAACCATCATCTCATGTTACCGACCACCTCGAAGACAGCTCGACGAAGCCGACTTTGCGGCTCTGGCAGATGTCAGCGGCAAAGTCCTGATTGGAGGCGACCTTAATGCCAAATATTCCGACTGGAATAGTAGGTACAATAACACAGCGGGTATAGCACTGAGGCGCCTCACAAACAGGTACAATATGTGCGTATGGGCACCAGAAGAGCCCACGCACTACCCAAGCAACGGTAACAGATTAGACGTACTTGATGTAGTCATTACCAAGGGCATCCAGGGCTATGTCGCCACCTCAGTCATAAACCGATTATCCTCAGATCACTGTCCAGTTATGATTGAGGTTGAGGTTGATCCCTGGCAAACCCAAGAAGAACCATCTTTCAACTTCCACAAAACAAACTGGAGGCGTTATCAGGAGCACCTACAGGCTAATCTAGTCGACCCACCTGAAATTGACAATATTGACGTTGCCCTTCAGTCTTTTGAGGCAGCAGTCAAAGATGCAACCGCAGACTCCACTCCAATAATTTTTTTTTTTTTTTTTGTAACAGTTTAACGTCCCTTTTTAACAACGTGGTCTTTAGAGACGGGAAAGGATGGGGGCAAGGAATGGGAAGGAATTCGGCAATGGCCTTTTGAAGGAAGCATCCCGGCATTCACCTGGAGTGATTTGGGGAAACCATGGAAAACCCAAATCTGGATGCCCGGACGGGGATTCGAACCGCCGTCCTCCCGAATGCGAGGCCAGAACGCTATCCGTTACACCACCACGCTCGGTCACTCCAATAAAGATACCAAGACCAGCTCCCACTCCGCAGCTTCCACCCCACCTCCTGGCTAAAATCCGCCACAAAAACCGGATTGCCAAAGAGTGGAAACTCACAAGAAATCAGGTGACCAGGAGACTACTAAATCGCTTGCAAAGGGATATTAAAGCTTCCCTGATTCAACATCGGAACCAAGAGTGGGAAGCAAGAGACACTATGCTCCATCCAGAGGATGGGTCACTATGGCTACAAACAAGAAGACTCATCAGGCGAAGGCAGCGTCTTCCCCCTCTGCACGGCGAAAGAGGCCTAGCCGTCATTCCGGAGGAAGAGGCCAACGCACTGGCTGATGTCATTGTGAATAACTTTCGGCCTTCGCAAACAAACGTGGACCCCACACACCTCACTGCAGTTCATCGACGCCTGAGAGTATATCTCGACGCTGAAGATGACCATCAAATACGTAGATGACATCACCCGGGAGAAGTAGTCAATTACCTGTTGAAACTGTACCCACACAAAGCACCAGGGCTAGACGAGATCAGCAACACTCTTCTCAGGCACCTACCACCAGAGGCCTCTGTTCACCTCGCAGCTATCTTCAATGCCATCTTGAGACGTCAGCATTACCATCAATTGTGGAAACACGCTATAATTGTAGGTATTCACAAGACCGGGAAAGACAAACACCTACCTCAGAACTATAGGCCCATAATATGAAAGATAAGTCTTTGGATTCTTCTGTGTGAGAATAATGTGAACGATGACGCTATGAGAACAGTTATTGTGTCAGCCAATCAGAATACCGCTTGGCTTCCTAAGTTTTCTCGAGATTAAACATCATGATTAATAGTGGTAGAATAATGTAAACGGTGATACAAAATGAACAGTGACGTTATGCGAACATTGACGTAGATAATCCATCTTCTTTTCCATTTAACAACCTGGGCTTTGGTTTCGCTGTGAGCCAACTGTCGGTACAACGCTGGTATATATCTACGCCTGGTCCCACAACCGACCAATTACAGCAACGGAATGGTTACGTCATTGGAGTCAGCCAATCGGAAGTCGACAACGTTCCTGGCTCGTTTCAGTTCCGCTATTCAGTCCAGTTCTCGTTGTTCCTTCAGTTACAACAGACCTGATGATGGCGGCGGTGCAAGTCGCCGAAAGCTTGTGGTTAGAAAATGTGATCCGGCGGCAAACCCGCGAAGAATATGTATCAATATAGGCCCAGAAGTTTGTTCCCAGGCATTAGCAATGTGTTCGAACGGCTGCTACTAAAACGCCTGTCCGCATTGATGACGCCAATGTTATTCCAGATCACCAGCTAGGATTTCGACGCGGCCACTCCAACACTCAAGAGCTGATGCGGGTAGTAGAAGCAGTGACCCATGCCTTGAATGTCAAGAACTACAGCGCTATGGTACTCCTGGACATCTCGCGTGCTTTTGATTCCGTGTGGCATCTGGGGCTCCTGCTCAGGCTTTACGAACAGGGTATCCCGGGGCCATACGTGAAGCTACTAAAATCCTACCTCACCGGCCGGACCTTCAGCGTAAAGGTGGACAAAGCTTACTCCTCTACCAGGAACATCGAGGCAGGAGTGCCGCAGGGCTCTGTGCTTGGGCCCGTGCTATACTCCCTTTACACCGCCGACGTACCGACTAGCAATGGTGTTCTGACTGCTACTTACGCCGACGACACCACGTACTTGGCCTCCAGCCGCAGTAGAGCACTGGCCGACTGCAGGAAGTTCTCCAAGTAACAGAGGCCTGGGCTAGGAGGTGGCATATTGATATAAATCCCACCAAGACTCAAGCCATTATTGTAACCAAACGACTCGGTGCCCGTCAACCAGCTAATCCTGACCCAACACTTCGGCTATACGGAAGAGAAATTCCATGGTCCACCACGGCACACTACCTGGGGTTGACTCTAGACAAAAGACTGAACTGGTGTAGCCACATCAACGAAGTCCGTCGGAGAGCAAGCACCAGGCTCCATAGTCTTTACTGTGTACTAAATAAGGATAGCAAGCTAGCCCCATCCACTGGAGTCAAGATATATACTTCGCTCATACGCCCCATTATGGAGTATGCATGTCCTGTGTGGGCATACGCCAGTGACAGGCAAATCAGAAAGCTCCAGGTTATTCAAAACAGGGCCCTAAAGAGAGCCCTACACCTCCAGTGCCGGTTCCCCACGGATGCACTCCATGAGGCCGCCGGCATACCTATATTGAAGGATAGATTCCGCCAGTTGGCCGAAAATTTTTACAATAACATCAGACAATGCAACAACCCTGCGGTCAACTCGCTTGGACGCTACGACAATGGCTATGACAGGCATAGAAGACCGCTCAGTATATTAGCAAACTGACACCCAACAATAAGACACACCGAAAGTCAGGAGTATTGTAACCCCCTCTTGAAATTTGAGACAATGTCTTCGAACAAACACTCCACCCCTCACCTGCCTGAAACTTCAGGCAGTGAAGGTGCCATGTGTGTGTGATTGGTCCATCGTAAGGGAGGTCAACTGAGAGCATTTCTATGTTGGCAATTGGTGCCGCTAATCTACGCACGGAGCTTTTAATGTGGCGCCTCACCAAGATGGCAACGCCCCCGTGCCCATCTTCTCTGTCTTTCCGAAACATACTGAAGTTCTTAAAGTTTATGTTAGATGTGTTGCTCAGCCAAGTTTCCGATATAAGGACTAGATCGGCCTTATGTTCTGTTATGATTCTTTTAAATTCGTCCCATTTTGGAAATAGGCTACGTGCGTTCCACTGTAACACTGTAAATTTAGTCCTCCTATCCATTTTTAATTAACAGATTTGTAGCCTCCGATGTGGTACCACTTGGCCCCATTTGTTTAATTTCTTGAAGCACTTGTCGAAATGCTTCGTCCTGAATTTTCTTCACTGTGGTGGCTGCCAGCTTACCTTTCATCTACTGTGCAATTAGTTTAACCACTATTTTGACTATTACATTAACGATGTCTTCTCCTGCCTCTCTGCTAGTTTGTTGTTTGTTGGTTGCTTCTTTCATTTGGGTAGCGATAGATTCCTTGGGAGTACTGACGGTACTTTGGCAGTCACCCTGACTTGATTCATTCCCTGTGGCATCGTCACCACGCTGTACCTTTTACTCTGTATAGGTGGAAATTCCGCTGCCGTGTATTGGTAACTTTGCAGTGTACTCCTCTTGTTATCAGTCGCCGTTTTTGCCTTGTCCTCTTCTTGTCTCTTCGGTTCGGGGCATTTCCTATCGTTGGCTTTGTGGTCACCTCCACAGTTTACGCATTTTTGGAACTCATTTTAGCAGATGGAAATGTTGTGTTCTTCACCACACTTCATACATCTTTCTTTTCCTTTACAGAATTTGACCGTATGACCAAATCTATAGCATTTGAAAGCAGTTGCGTTAGAGAAATATGTAGGGAGCCACCTTGAATCTCGATTTCTTCTGGTAGATTGGCTATCAAAGGTTATAAGCACGGTCTGCAGGGGTAGTGTTTCGCTGATCATCGGTTCTTCACTTTTCTCTTTCGTGACGATTCTCCTGTCTGCAGCTTTAAGTTTCTTCCTCAGATTGTACTTTTCTTCTTCATCGGTGTCGTTATGGTTTGCCTCCATTGTCTTCCTCGCTGTCTCCATCATCTCTTGGTCACTCTGGTACACGGTATACGCCTCTTCTTTTCTCGACTTGATTCCATCACTTGCTTCTGCCACTTCCTCTCGCCCTCCGGCAGAAGGGTCCGACGAGATGTGCTCAGCCAAGGATGTATTACCACAGTTAGGTTGTCTTCTCTAGATGTAAATTACTATAACTGTCCAGTGATTCACAAAAGTTCTGTGAATATTACACGACCGCAGTTAGTACTGTTGATAATTGCCGGGAGATTAGTCCGCTCCGCTGCCACTCACACTCGTGCAGCACTCACTTCCGCACTCTATCACACCGCTTATTTCCGTACTCGTCGGCTGCAAGCAGCAAAGTGACCATCAGCACCTCCCTCTGACAACGCTGTAATTGTTCATCAACCCACCGCTACGAGTGCATCAGTCACGGCTTATTGCATCTCTCCCCGTTATTAATTGCAAAAGCTACCATTTGATAACACCGCCATCGCAATTCGCTACTTGCTAGTTACTAACTACGATAGCGACCAGTAGAGAACACCACCCATGTAAAGCGCTTTTCACTACCTTTCACCGTTATTAACTGCGATACAAACCAACAGGTGTCGCTACTACTGACAACGTTAAATACCACTTTGCAGATAATATTTGCGATAGGGTCCAAAATTTATCATTTCTCTACCACTTAGTGACCGTTAAGCTGGTTTTCAGCACCCATCCTTCCATCGTAAACCACTTGATGATGCTTTTTGCTACTTGTTGCTACAGCTGTTTTGCCGTGATTCAGCGTCTTTGCTAGTTGAAGCCGTTATTAACTGCGATAGCGACCGTTAGAGGAGACCACCTATGCAAAGCGCTTTTTTACTAACTTTGATCGTTATTAACTGCGATAGCGACCATCAGGTGTCGCTACTACTAACAACGTTAAATGCTACTTTGCAGATATTATTTGCGATAGGGTTCAAAATTTATCATCTCTCTACGATTTAGCAACCATCAAGCTGGTTTCCAGCATCCATCTACCACCGTAAACCGCTTGAAGATGCTTTTTGTTACTTGTTGCGACGGCTTTTTACCCGTGTCGCCAGAGATTACAGCGTCTTTGCCAGATGAAATAGTTATTAACTGCAGTAACTACCATCAGACAACACCACAGTAGCAAAGCGCTTATACTATTATTTCCCGTTATTAATCGCAATATCAGCCAACAGATGGAGAAACCATCGAAGAGCGCTAGTTTTAAAGTGGGAATTAACATATACCTTTGTCTTAATTAAAATTAATCCTGTTCCTAACTCCTGTATACCAAGCCAAGATTTCGACTGATGGTTAAGTAAGTTAAAATAATTCCAGGTATTAGTTACTGTTTTTTAGGTTGCAATGCTTAAATATTAGAAAATGAAACTTCTAAAAGATGCCAAAAGCCTTTAAATTTTCAATTAAATTTACTGGTAGTACATTAGCTTATATTCTGACTGGGTATGAATAGACAATAGGACTTTTTTTATGTTTTTTGAAAGTGCTGACATTATTGGTAAACCATGTTTCCATAACAGAAAAAGAATACTTTTAACTTGTGTGTGTAATTTGTTGATAGAAGTAGCTATAACAGAATTATCTGGCATATATTTTATTCTTTGTGAACATCTCCTTTAAAAAATTACATAATGTTAGACTATAGGAAGATTGCACAAACCATCAGTCTTGGGATCAGTAGTTATTATTAATCAATTTTCTCTTGCTAGTATTTCTGTGTAGCACTTAAACAGTTTAAAATTTTCCTTTGGACACATAAATATTTATTCTGGGTAGCAGAGTTGTTAAAGATAAATTTCCACAATCTAAACTCAAAATGTAATTAGATTTAAATGTGTGCCACATTTGTGGTGCAAGGTAAGGTATACTGAATGAATGACTGAAGTACTATCTACTAATACACAATTTAATAATTGTTGACAAATGGTGCAAAATTGACAGATTTCATTCAGAACTTTTTTTTTTTTTAACTGCTTAACGTCTCTTAACAGCGAGGTCTTTAGGAACGGGAGAGGATGGGGGGGGGGGGGGACGACGTCCACCCGAATGCGAGGCCAGAACGCTAACCTATCCATTACACCACCACCCTCGGTCAGGACTTGTAGAGGGAGGCAGAAGATTTATATTTATTTGCTTCAGCAAAGGTTACGCAAATTAAATAACTAATACTATGTAAGAGTTTCTACTGAGATTTATGTTGTAACTTGCTGAAATAAAAAGGGCTGTTTGTGAAAGTAAGTATAAAGAAGTGATATCACTTGGAAAAACTGCAATACTACAGTGAAAGTGGACAAATATTATTCAAGCTAGAGTTTGGTTACAACAAAAAAGGATTTTTATACTATTACAGAAAACTAACTCGGGTGGTACATTATTAAAACATATTAATATAGGTGCCACATTTGTATGCTCCATTATGCACAAAAAGCAGTGTTGTGAAAGTATAAGATTCTTAAGGTTACTATGTTGGAAACGCATGTCACAATCTTAATTTTCACGCTTCAAATTAAGAGAAAAACTGCCAATACACATATATAACAACTTTGTTATTCTGAAGGTAAAACTGCAACTGATTTCTGAGGAAAGGGTGCAATAAAATAGCATACAACTTGGTTAAATAAACCTTCTTCAATCAGTTATTCAAGTTCAGGAAAAACTTTATGGACTATGTGGAAATTACATTTTCTTCCAGATCGAAATAAATGTTTACATTACCACACAAAACTTCAACTCACACTAATGTTTGATTTCCGATCGGTTCATTTACAGATTCGTTAAGAATATGTAATATGGCCATATTTGTTTCACGTTCCCACAAGTTAATTAATTTCAAACAGCAAACAATATTTAGACAAAAGGTAGAATGAGAAACAGCCTTCAGTCACTAGAATACAACTTTTATTGTATTACACAATGCATTTCGGACCCTGTGGATCCATCTTCAGGTTACTATGGTATTTACATTTGGTTTTAAATTTTCCTTAAGCGAGATTCGTGCCTAGTAAAGTTTGTTCCTGCGCTGAAAAATGATTTCAAGTAAGTGACGAGAACACGTTTATTATGAGAGAAAATACAAAATATGAAAACATTGTGGAAAACTTACCAGAATTGACGAGATGCTGAATAATTGGTAATATATACATATTTATTGCGGAGCACTGTACTAGACACGATGTCGTTTAAGATGCACATGTTTACATAAACAGAACAAAACAGTTTACAGATGATGTGTGTTACAAGTTATACAAAGATGAAATTTATCATTCGTTGCCAGAGTATATCGTGTCGGTGAACTTTTCTTGTCTCTAGTATTTAAAAATTAAGCTGAAAATAAGTCTTTAAAAATATTAAAGTAATAGTGGCTAGTAAAGTCTACTTGTTCATTTAACATATGTTCTTGGCTTTTAATCTTGTGGAGGAATATTTCTAACTGTTCTAACAGATCAATTTTTTTGGCATTGGACTCCATATGTAATACTGCTAAATTATTTTGAATGTCGTTAATAACATGCTTTGTGTCATACATGTGTTCTGCAATGGCTGATTTCTCGAAGTGGTTTGATCTAAAAGCGTTCATGTGTTCTTTGAAACGGGTTTGAAAACTTCTGCCAGTTTTACCGATGTAATATGCTGGACAGTCTCGGCATGATATTTTGTATACTCCACTGTTCTTGATTTTCTGTTTGTCTGTTTTTATGTCATGTTCTAATAGGTGTCCTAGCTTATTGTTAGTGGAGAATGCTATTGCTACGTTGGTTTTCCTAAATAAGTTGGCAATTTTTTGTGATATGGGACCTAAATATGGAATGTTGATATATATTTTCTTCTCTTTACCTGAATTATACTGTGTTATTGTATTGTTATTTTTCTGTATTTTGGTGGATAATTTGTCAATTAATTTGGGTGTGTAGCCATTGTTCACTGCTATGGTTTTTATTGTCTCTATTTCTTGTTTGAGGATGTTTTTCTCTAGGTCCAAACATCCTCAAACAAGAAATAGAGACAATAAAAACCATAGCAGTGAACAATGGCTACACACCCAAATTAATTGACAAATTATCCACCAAAATACAGAAAAATAACAATACAATAACACAGTATAATTCAGGTAAAGAGAAGAAAATATATATCAACATTCCATATTTAGGTCCCATATCACAAAAAATTGCCAATTTATTTAGGAAAACCAACGTAGCAATAGCATTCTCCACTAACAATAAGCTAGGACACCTATTAGAACATGACATAAAAACAGACAAACAGAAAATCAAGAACAGTGGAGTATACAAAATATCATGCCGAGACTGTCCAGCATACTACATCGGTAAAACTGGCAGAAGTTTTCAAACCCGTTTCAAAGAACACATGAACGCTTTTAGATCAAACCACTTCGAGAAATCAGCCATTGCAGAACACATGTATGACACAAAGCATGTTATTAACGACATTCAAAATAATTTAGCAGTATTACATATGGAGTCCAATGCCAAAAAAATTGATCTGTTAGAACAGTTAGAAATATTCCTCCACAAGATTAAAAGCCAAGAACATATATTAAATGAACAAGTAGACTTTACTAGCCACTATTACTTTAATATTTTTAAAGACTTATTTTCAGCTTAATTTTTAAATACTAGAGACAAGAAAAGTTCACCGACACGATATACTCTGGCAACGAATGATAAATTTCATCTTTGTATAACTTGTAACACACATCATCTGTAAACTGTTTTGTTCTGTTTATGTAAACATGTGCATCTTAAACGACATCGTGTCTAGTACAGTGCTCCGCAATAAATATGTATATATTACCAATTATTCAGCATCTCGTCAATTCTGGTAAGTTTTCCACTATGTTTTCATATTTTGTATTTTCTCTCATAATAAATGTGTTCTCGTCACTTACTTGAAATCATTTTTCAGCGCAGGAACAAACTTTACTAGGCACGAATCTCGCTTAAGGAAAATTTAAAACCAAATGTAAATACCATAGTAACCTGAAGATGGATCCACAGGGTCAGAAATGCATTGTGTAATACAATAAAAGTTGTATTCTAGTGACTGAGGGCTGTTTCTCATTCTACCTTTTGTCTGATTAATACAGTCACGTCAATATAGGGAATTATGGATAAATTTTTTTTAAAAAAAACAATATTTACATTTAAGATTACTTTTATGTACGTTTGTAACATCATATTTAAATTTTATCTGCTCGGTTATTCGAACACATTTACTATATATGTAAAATTCAAATCACTATAGCCACACAAAACTTAACGTGAATTCATGGCCAGGCTGAAAAATTGTTTCCTTTTCTTTGAGAGTTGGCAACGCGTAACGCTATATTTGTTATAGTGTTGCATATGTTCGTAAAACTCCTACGACAAATTCATTAGTTTCAAACAGAAAAACATATTAACACTTTATGTATCGTACGTCTCTAACTCACTAATACTTCATTTCATTCTGTTTGATCACGTTATAAACAAGCCGATTAAGCTGATCCATGTGATTATAATTCGATATTAATTTACAAAGGTATCACTGTTCAATACCACTTACTAAACAAAAACAAGCCGAAGGCGTATACAATGTCTCTTACAGGTATCATGGAAGCAACAACTAAGAAGCCGCTTTTGATGACGTATCGCTATTCCTCTACTTTTGAGGGCGTTGTCGCTAATAAACAGCTTTTCGTGCCGTCAGGGCTATTTCTGGGGGCGTGGTAACTATTTTGATGACACCCGGTTATTTGACATAATTTCCGGCTATTTCAACAAGAGAAGAGCGTTTTTGGGCAGAGATTTTAATGGCGTGTCCACAGATAGTATGTCGGGGGAAAAAAATACTATACACTATTTATAGCGGTTGAAAAAAGCGGTTAGAAAAAACAAGCAATAACTGAATAACGTATTACTGGAAGAAATCTCTAACACTCAGGCTTCGCTCGTACCCCTCTGGAATTCCGTCAAATCTGTAGTTACCTCTCAACGTCTAGGCGTCACTAAAACCAAGGGGTGTCCAGCAAGGTATATCCGGTCTGCCTCGCAAGTATTAAACGATAGCGAAACCAACTGGAATTGAGCCGTTATAGTATTAAGGCTCTGCTGAATCTTATCGAATTACTGATGAAGTTAACTGTCTCCGAACCCGCACTAAGACTCATTGACAATATCAAACAAACAGTAACTTTGGCTCTCAGACAATATACTGAGCCATCAAGGATTTTAACAGACTTGCCAACGGAAGACATTAATACTTGGCCGCATTTCACCTATTTGTCTGCCTCACTATACTGACCTACACTTATTAGCCACAAAGACAGAATGACACACGAATGGAGCTACCATTTAAGTACGATGTTCACTTCCAGTAAAGACATCGGTCCTCTCCTTCACAGTACTTCTGGAGTGGCCATACAAACTCTCTGAGCGCCAAAAGATGAAAGACCGCCATCTTATCTACTGGCCCCTATTAATTCGTTTTCTCAAATTTTCCGATCTGATGCAACTTTGCCGACGTGGTATTTGGAAGCGGTTCTTACACTGAAGTCATCTGCTGCACCAATTTTCCTTAAAGATTTATTCAAACCTTGCAGCTCAAGCTGATGGTTGAAAACGAATCAAAACTCCTCATATGAAGCCCTTATGATCTTGCAAGCTGTTCATTCTTGAGCAGTTAGTATTAAGCTTTATAGACTGCCGTGTTTTGCTAAAAGCCTCTCTGGAATTATTCGAGGGACCTTATCTCGGATGAAATATGGGAACACGGTTTTCTGCAACTCTTCCTAGATGGCTTAACAGACCGTATAACGCCACGAGTGTGTTTGCTATCTAGTAGCATGGGGAGGCGGCGCAATTAATTTACTTGCTGAAACAAAAACAACTCCGTTACCGCAAACCTGAAGCAAAAGAGCGTCAATTATGCAGATCACTCACGATTTGCATACCGACGCTAAATCAGGCTTTCTTGTTCTGAAACGTTGGCGGCAAGAAATACTCTAGCATAAAATGCCAATCGTAGAGGAAATACGTTCTTTCGAGTATTCTAATAACTACTGTTAACAAGAAAGGTATCGTTCGTTTCTTCTATAATTTCTTAAGCTCGCTTACTCACTCACCTCAATAGCTATTTTCATAAGAACGGTGACGCCACACGCCAGCCTTCAGTCGCAAATTAACAGCGACCAGAGATATTATTAAAAGAAATTAGAGATTAGTTGCACATTTTTACAGCTAATCAACTGCTATGAGATTAATGGCGAGAACACATTCATTAAGTTTGATTTTTAAAAATATACAAAATCTATGTGGCTGAAAAAACACATGTCAATTCGTATTTGGCCAGATCAGGTCAACCTGTAATAACTATTGACCCTAAAAACTGAAACTATTGTAAACCCGTGACCATACGCAAAAAGCGATCACGGTGGTTCTTTTTTTTTTTGCTGTCATCAGTCTTTTGACTGGTTTGATGCAATACTCCATCCCTTCCTATCTTGTGCTAACCTCTTCATCTCTACATATCCCCTTTCAACCCACGTCCTCAATTGTCTGCTTCATATATTCTAATCTCTGTCTTCCTCTACAGTTCTTACCTTCGACTGTTCCCTCCGCCAGCAAATTAACTAATCCAGCATGTCTCAAAATATGACCTACCAGCCTGTCTCTTCTTCCTGTAAGCTTCTTCCACAAACTTCTTTACTCGCACATCATTTCCAAAACTCGTTCATTACGTACTTTGTCTGTCCACTTAATTTTCAGCATTCTTCTGTAACACCACATTTCAAATGCTTCAATTTTCCTTCTTTCCGGTATTCCTAAAGTCCATGTTTCGCTACCGTAAAGTACTGTGCTCCACACATAGAGTTTTGAAAAGTTTTTTCTAATTCCTAGATCAATATTTGAAACTAAAAGGTTTCTCTTTTTCATGAAGGCTCTTTTTCCAAGTGCTATTCCGCTTTTAACATCATTCTTGCTTCTGCCATCGATTGTAATTTTGCTTCCTAAGTAACAGACTTCACTTACTTATCCGATCCTATTTTTTATTTAATCTACTAGTATTGGTATCATTTCTGCTTCATTTCATCACTTTAGTCTTACTTTGATTTATATTCAGTCCAAAATCTTCCTTCAGTATTTTATTCATGACATTCAGTAACTTCTTAATATCCTCAGCCCTCTCTGCTAACAAGACAATGTCATCAGCAATTCGTAACATACTAATTTTTTCTCCCTGAACACTTATGCCACATGGAAATTTTACTTTCTTTATTTCTTCCTCTACATACAAGTTGAATATTAGCGGGGATAGGCTACAACTTTGTCTCACGCCCTTTTTAACTGATGCTTGTCACTTTATTACAGCCACTTGATTCTTATACAGTTTATAATGTATTCTCGATACTTAAGACCCGACTTCTTTAATATTTTGAACATCTTGTCCCACCTAACATTTTGATATCAGCTTGAATAATCTTTCGATTCCTTCTTGTCCTAGGGATTTAAGAAGTTCTGCAGGAATCTCATCAATTCCAACTGCCTTATTTGCTTTCAAGTCATTCAAAGCTCTATTAAATTCTGTCCTCAAAACAGGATCTCCTAAGTCATTAATGTTGACATCACCTTCCTTTTCCATTACACTATTGTTCAAGTTGTCCCCAACATACAGTTTCTCAATGTATTCCTTCCATCGGTTAGCTCTATCGTCTGAGCTTAAAAGAGATTTCCCAACGGCAGCTTTAATGTTCACACCTCTTTTCTTCATTTCTCCAAAATTCTGTTTGATCTTTCTATGTGCAACATCTACTTTTCCTACGACCATTTCTTTTTCAACTTCTTCACACTTTTCTTGTAGCCATTTTTCTTTTGCTGTTTTGCATTTCCTGTTTATTTGATTTCTAAATTGCCTGTATTGCTCTCATCCTGCTTCATCCTGAGAATTTTTGTGCCTTCTCCTCTGATCCATCAGTTCCAAAATTTCTTCTGTGATCCAAGGTTTACGGGCAGCTGGTTCCCTAAAGCCTAATGTTTCTTTACCAGCTTTCATTATTTCGGTCTTTAATGCATTCCATTCGTCCTCGGTTGAACTCCTTTCAGAGTTACTTCTTATCCCTAAGTCTACCATTTCTGCAAATTTTTCTCTGGTGCTATATTGTTTCAGTTTATTCACTTCCAGTCTGTTCTGCTTATGCTGCTTCCTTATTCGCTTGAATTTCAGCCTGCACTTCATTGCTATCAAATTATGGTCCGAGTCTATGTCTGCTCCTGGGTACGCTTTACAGTCTATAACTTTATTCCTGAATCTCTGTTCTTACCATGTTATAATCTAGCTGATATCTGCCTGTATCTCCAAGACGTTTATAGGCGTATATTCTTCTTGCATGGTTCTTAAACAGTGTGTTTGCCACTATTAGCTTATATCTTTCACAAAATTCTAGCAACCTGCTTCCTCGCTCATTTCTATTCCTAGACCAAAACTTCCTACAGTATTCCCCTCTTTTCCTTCTGCACAATCGCATTCCAATCACCCATGATTATTATATTTTCCTCCCCTTTCACATATTGGATTAATTCTTCAATTTCGGTGTACATTTTCTCTATTTCTTCGTCGTCTTCCTGTGACGCTGGCATGTACACTTATACTAACGTGTTTGTGACGGGCTTAGTTTCTAACTGTATCAAAATTATCCTGTCACTGAACTGTTCAAATGACTCACCCGTTTCACTCTCTTACTCATTACAAATCCTACACCAGTGACTCCATTGACAGTTTGTGTGCTAATCATCCTGTGTTCCCCAGACCAGAAATCCTGCGCGTCCTTCCATTTAATCTCGCTAATTCCAACAACATCTAACTTAAGTCATTCCATCAGCCTTTTTAGGTTTTCTAATCTACCTGCCCTATTCAGATTTCTAACATTCCACGCTCCGACTCGTAGAATGTTTCTATACATTCTGATGACTCCTCCCTGAGAAGTCCCCACCCGGAGGTCCGATTGGGGTACTATTTTACCTCTGGAATATTTTACCCAGGAAGAAGCCATCATGATATATGTAATTTGAGAGGATTACGTGTCCTCGGTATACCCTTTGGGTCTTTAACGCAGTTGTTTCCCGTTGCCTTCTGCATCCCGATCATTTCTGATTCATCCGCCTTTAGGGGCCGTTTCCAACCCCAAGAGGGTGCCCTGGACCACTCCCCGCTCTTCCGCCCTCCTTTCGGAGGCTGTTGGCAAGCTTTAGGTGACTCCTTGACTCCGTATACGGGGAATCATTCAGTCGCCAGAGCCTCATCCGTGCAAACATGGTGCACCACGTGAAGGAGAGGTTGACATTTGGTTGGAAAAGAATAGTATAGTCTCTCCCAAACCCTTACACTCCATCGCGGTGTAAGACTCTCCTTTACGTGGTTGTTTCTTTATCACAAGCTAAGGTTCGCCGTTCATCCCTGTAGTGCTCAAACTTCACCTTATCACACTCACTGTTCAAATCAGACCATTAAGTTCTCTTTATAACAGGTCCACGATTCTAAATGCTCATTCCCTATAGCGCGCCACTTGCTAAACTACGCGTCACGACTAACTTAAACAATGTATTACTCCGCTACTCAGGCATTACTGTCTTCTCGGAGGATGGTAGCCGTTAAGTCAAAACGGACTTACACTAGTAAAAAATAAACTTCTTCACTCTAAGGGAAAATTTTATTTTGAATTCATATATGTAGCAAAGCGTATCGCGAGCTGCTGTAATGATACGAAATTATAAAACATGTAGATACAAACGCTTTTATGGTTCTCCATTTCTATGGATACTGAATTGCTGTCGCTCTGCTGTTTGCCACAGGCCTCTAACTCGTAAATAAAATATGTTTCAGTGTTCAAATTTTCATGTGATATGTGATATTTGACCCAAAATCGAATAACATATTCAAAATTTTGTGAAAGTTGACAGAAGAGAATCGTTTTGATGTTACACTTATTACGCCAAAAATGGCGAATGATAGTTTCCTTTCCACTGGTTGAAAATAATTTTATTGAATAAGATCCACTCCACCTTAAATAACTCTCCTTATGTTTTCCACTATTAAGTCTTCATTTAAAATACTGCATGAATCATTTACAGATACTCAGCATTTCTTTTTGCAGTAAATTTTTTTAAAAAAATCCTTTCTGGCCTCGCATTTGGGAGGACGCGGATTCGAATCCCCGTCCGGGCATCCAGATTTGGGTTTCCCATGGTTTCCCCAAATCACTCCAGCCGAATGCCGGAATACTTCATTCAATAGGTCAATTTCTTTCCCGTTCCCTGCTCCCAGTCTTTTCCCGCCTCTAATGACCTCGACGTCGATAAGGCGTAAAGCCGTAAACAAAACAAAAAAAAAAATAAAAATAAAAAATAAACAAAAAATCAGTTCTTAGACTCAACTGAACTCTTGTTTTCAGCAATAACGTTGTTACAACGATAATAAAACTCTCTTTGCTAAGGTCAACGTATCCACCATTATGTCACAATCTAGCTTATAGGCTAGCCAACTTAATTACATATATACTCTTATGTTGAAGCCGTCCAATCCATATATTAACAATTTGTTTTAAATATATTATTTCGTACTTATTATTTCTATGATTTTTACCTCACAAGCTGTATGCGTGTTACTTAGTAATAAAGAGATTCGAAGAAACATTTTATTTTCCATCCCAGCTTTTTAAATAGATAGAAAAATATTTATTCCAGTTTCTTCACAAAAAAATAAAGACAATGTTGGCCAAAATTTGTCAGTTTTTGGACCATATTGGTTACCGGCTCTGTTTCAAAAGCGCTATCAATTAGTAAATTAAAATCCTTCTCAATACTATCGTTTATAATTAATCTACCAAAGCTGAAAGCACTTACATGCAATTTAAGTTGTGTGCAAAATAACGTATATTCAGGTTGCTTTGCCATAAATATATTTTTAATGCTCTCACCTCATTGCATTCTAAAGTACCTATGGTTAGTGTGATTGTAACTGAATGCTACTGTTAGCAGCGTTGAAGTGCCGTCGAGTGGACTCTGCTACATAACCCCAGAACATATTACAGGCGTTGATTTTCACGCCAAGACTCTGCCGTCTGACCCACCACATCCACATTCGTGAAAGTCTTTACAGTGCGGAAAAATAATTGCTGGTGGCTTAATTCTTTCCAGTTCTCTTTTTTTTCCTGTTATTTTCTTTAGTCGTCTTTCAAGTGATTTATGTGATCCTCCCATGATTTCATTTAATAAGGATTTTAACTACCCATAACTAGGAAACTTAAATTCCATTCATCAGTTTGGTCACCAATTTATGGTTAGTTACATTTTTTGGGCTTCTTTCAATTAACTAACTAGTCGAATCAGATTTCGTGCAAAAACATTCAACCAAAAGCCGTTCCCATGCATATGAGGTATGGATTCATAGAGTATTTTTCCTCAGTGGAATACAGCGTGGATAGATGGTTAACGCGTCTGACTGGAGACAGAAAGGTTCCTGGTGCGAATACCGGTTTCGGCGGGAATTTTCAAAGGCACCTAAGCCGACCATCACCTCTGGTACAACTTGCTGTGTAATGTGAAGTACGCCAGAAAGCTTCCGTGGTTCGGATACCACGTTAAACTGTAGGTCCCCTGTACCCGGTAGGATTTCCGGGCTAGGTTAAGGTGGCTACGGTAGGGGCGGAATGCGCAGCCAATTGAAACCCTGTCTCCGGGTCATTACGATCACACGGAATTATTATCATACCTCAGTGGAATTATATTTTGCGCTAGGAGTGTGTTTAAAACAAGAACGCGCAACTATCCTTGGACTTTGATAGCATATTAAAACTGCAAGCACTACGGAATTTATAATGCAGACTTTTTAAGTTTCAATTTGAAAACTTTGTCTACAGAAATTTTGGCTTTAATACTGCTGTTAATTTTGATACTATGAACGCTCCCAACTCTTTGCATGTATGGTAGTGAGATTTGAGAGAAGTGTGTTACAGACTACTGCCGGTTCTTCTACTGTTAACACAATTATTTTATGTAGATGTTGTACGAAGACTAATATGATAGAATATAGGTTACTAGTACAGTAAGGTTGATCTAGAAAAGTGTTAATTTATTACTAACGTGGCCGGAAGTACGAAATCATATACTAGTATACGTAAACAACATATGTCCTTCAGCCTATATAGGGGTTTTAGCGTGCAAGTAACCAATATAAGATTCTGAAATAGAGAACGATGAATGTAATGTTATCTTTCCTGGCATAAACGAGTTGGATCAACATTTACCACAAAACATTGAAGACGCTCTTATCATTTAGAGAAGCTGGATAGCCCTCTCTAGCTTGGAAGTTAACTTAAATAAATACGCTCGCATCTTATTCAACCTTGTGAGGGTCGGAACTGTAATGCACAAGGATTTTTTTTAAAATTTATTAATGTGAATAGGCTTAAATAATGTTCCTTAGAAACGATGTTGGGGCATAGACTAACGGATGTGTGCAGATTTGACTCACGAATTTATGTTTTATTTTGTTGGATTACAAGAATTCGTACTTAACATTATACTACAAAAACTATCTATATCTGTGTCTATGGCAAGGAGGAAGAAATAATACATATAAGAATCAGTGAGGCATCTTATTTATCTAATCTTATCACTCCTGTCATTGTGACGCAAGTAGGTTCATGGACAAAATATTTCAACACACAGGCAAATGAAAGGTGATGTTCGTTTGTTTGCTGATACAGTCAAACGAAACCTACGTCGTCTGCCTGACATACAATCCCAGTCCAATCTATTCATCAATTCTGTGACGCTTTCGTAGGTGCCGAGTCAATAGCTGCTCTTCTCTGTAGTATATCAATCACTCGCGATATGGATCCCAAACTCCGCAACAGTAACCCTACCGTGGACGCACAAGAGTTTTGTATGCTATCTTCTTTGCATGAGCGTTACAATTCTTCACACAACTTTTTCCGGCCTCTACATAATTTTTATTTTTTTTTTTTTTATTTTTTTTTTTTTTTTTTTTTGTTAGAGAAAAGCCGCAAATGTAGTTGTGTCTCGGTTTTGCTACCACTGGGAAACTGAAAGAGTCCTGTATACCCTGTAATGCCGCCTCAGTTGCTCTACAGTGCAACCGACGCCTAACTTAACAGGGGATGGAATAATTCTTCCATTCTGATAGTGTGCGCCCAAATGAAAAAACCTCGGCGGACAGCTCGTTGGTGCGGCGAGGCAGTAAATCAGCAGAGCCGACGGGTCAGAGAGAGATGAATGGAGGGGCCGCCAGCGCGGGCATGAAAGCCGCCTTCCGGCCAAATTAAGGCCGCCACTGTGTGCGGTGCAAGAGTCACGGAGCGCGGACCAGTTATAAAACGAACAATGGCTAGACACACACCACTGTTAAAGAGGAGCGAGACATATGCTTATGTTTGCTTCCGCAGCCGGGCTCCACGAATGTATTATCTTCCGGACAGGATTCTCCTTGTGGAACATACCTCAGTGAACAGAGTAAGCTATTATCTACGACAGTGTTTCTCAGCCTGTGACCCGCGAAGATGGTTCAGGTGGTCTGTAGGCAGAATGTTAAAAATTTAGACACTGTATACGTACTGTATAAGGATGTAAGCCAAAATAAACTATAACCGCAACTTTTTAAAAGCCCCGAAAATATCAACGACCAGGCAAATGTAATTTTCAGGATGAAGCTAGAACAGCATTGTTCTTACAGTAGTCTATTCATTTCCATTTGGCATCAAAAAGAGCTCGGTTCATTTAAGGATTAAGTGTATGACTATTTTTTGAGGGTTTTATAGTAAGTGCCAATGACCGCGGTACATTAAGAATAATGAAATAAACAAAGTTAAAAAAAAGGTGTAAAACCTTTTGTGTGGCATACATTCAAAAGAGAAATAATGAAAGCTGGTAAAGAAACATTAGGGTTTAGGGAACAAGCCACCCGAAAAGTTTCTATCACAAAAGATATTTAGGGGCTGATGGATCAGAGGAGAAGGCACAAAAATGCTCAGGATCAAGCAGGAAGAGAGCAATACAGGCAGTTTAGAAATCAAATAAACAGAAAATGGCAAAAAAGCGAAAGATAAACGGCTACAAGAAAAGTGTGAAGAATTAGAAAAGGAAATGGTAATAGGTAAAGTAGATGTTGCATATAAGAAGACCAAACAAAATTTTGGAGAAATGAAGAAAAGGGTGTAAACATTAGAGCTGCAAATGGGAAACCTTTTTTAAGCTCAGATGATAGAGCTAACCGATGGAAAGAATACACTGAGAAACTAAATGGTGTGAAAGACTTGAATAATAGCGTAATGGAAAAGGAAGGTGATTTCGACATTGATGACTTAGGAGATCCTGTTTTGAGGACAGAATTTGATAGAACTCTGGATGGCTTGAAAGCAAAAAGGTAGTTGGAATTGATGAGATCCCTGCAGAACTTCTTAAATCCCTATGAGAAGTAAAAAAAAAAAGATTATTCAAACTGATATCAAAAGTTTATGAAACAAGCACAAGCCGACAAGTGTGAGAATTATCGCACCATTAATCAAACATTAAAAGCTTCAAAATTACTGACCATAATAATATACAGAAGGATGGAAAGGGTAGTAGAAGAGATAGTAGGTGAAGATCAGTTTGGGTTTAGGAAAAACCGCTCTGCAAGAGAAGCAATTCTAGCTTTAAGATTATTACTTGAAGGGCGGTTCAAGAAAAATAAAGATACTTTTATGGCGTTTGTTGATTTAGAAAAAGCTTTTGATAATGTTACGTGGGACAAGATGCTAAAAATTTCAAAGACGTTGGGTCTAAATATCGGAATATAAGAATATAAACTATACAAGAATCAAGGGGCTATAAAAGTAGAGAATTATAAGATATATGTAACATTTAAAAGGGCGTGTCTCAAGGTTATAGTCTATCCCCATTAATATTCATCTTGTATGTAGACGAAGCAATAAAGGAAGAAAAAGAAAAATATTCACGTGGCTAAGTGTTCAAGGAGAAAAAATCAGTTTGCTATGATTTGCTGATGACATTGTCTTGTTAGCAGAACAGGTTAAGGATATTGAGAAGTTGCTGAATGACATGAACAACATACTGAAAGAAGATTTTGGACTGAATATAAATCAAAACAACACAAAAGTGATTAAATGTAGCAGAAATAATACCAATCATAGTAGATTAAATATAAAATTAGGATCGGATGCAACAGGAGAAGTAAATAATTTCTACTATTTGGGAAACAAAATTACAACCGATGGCCGAAGCAGGAATGATGTTACAAGCAGAATAGCACTAGCAAAAAGAGCCTTCATGAAAAAGAGAAATCGTTTAGTTTCAAATATTGATCTAGGATTTAGAAATAACTTTTTATAAAACAACAATGTTTTTATGCTCTTATCATTACTTTCTATGTTATTATTGAAATAGCACTTTATTGTAGAGAAGCATGGACTTTAGGAATACCAGAAAGAAAATTGAAGCATTTCAAATGTGGTGCTAAGGAAAAATGCTGAAAATTACGTGGACAAAGTATGAAATGAACGAGTTTTGGAGAAGATTGGAGAAGAAAGAAGTTTGTGGAAGAAAGAAGAGACGGGCTGGTAGGTCATATTTTGAAAAATGCTCGATTGGTTATTTTGTTAGTGGAGGGAACAGTTGAAGGTAAGAACTGTAGATTAGAATATATGAATATATTGAGGACGGAAAGAAACAACTAAAAAAACAGCGTAGCATCCAATCTATAGTAACATTATAATTCATTTAATTTAATTGCAATGGAGCACACGCTCCGGTGTCAATTTCCATACACACCCAACTTCCCGCTATCCTTCACTCACCTACATTTGCCCTCTACAAATTTTAAGTTTGAATTCTTTTAACGTTTCCCCTTGGTAACTCATTCCAATCCCTGACACCCTTACCTAAAAAAGAAAATCTTCCCACACCCTTGTGCCTGAAATCGAGTGCCAGCTTGTGGTCAAGGTCATCTTTTCCCTTCCATGAACTACTTTTCATACCTACTGCAATATCTTTCCATGCCTCATCGCCAGTATATGCCCTGTACACTCCCATGACCCTCCTCATCCTCCTGCTGTCTTGCAATGAATCCCATTCCAGCTCCTTTATCATATCTGTCACTGATTGCATTCTGCGATAATTTCCAGAAACAAATCTAGCAGCCCTTCTTTGCACCTTCTCCAACTCCTGTATTTGATACTCAAAATGTGGGTCCCATACTACACTACCATATTCGAGCAATGGTCTGACCAAAGTTTACTAAATACTAAGAATCTGGTCCATATTAAATTTTAATAGTTCACTTGCACTTTCATAACTGTGCTTCCTTATGAATTCAAAATATGCTTTCATATTTATTATATTATAATCATACATCAATGTATGTCGCAGATGTTAATAGTACCCATACAGGTAAAACATTAAACCTATATACGTTAGTGGTCAGCAGCATTGTTTTTGACAATTTACTGGTCCTCGGGTTGAAAAAGGTTGGGAAACGCTGATCCACAACAATGTTTTTACGCTGTTATCATTACTTTCTATACTACTATTGAAACATTGTAATGCTTTAAAGGTCAGAAGTCCTTTTGAAGTCTTTAGCAGTATTAAGTTTAAGGAGAAACGTGATGAATAGATTTGTTGGATACTCTCTTCCAAATTAGCTCTTCAAAGTATATGTGTATATATAATCTGATGGTATCCGTTATCACCAATTAAAAATTGTGAAAAAGAGGGAATGTTGATCACCTCCGAAAACTTTTTAATGGGCGTTGAATCACTTCATACATGCTTCTGTAAGCGGCCGTTTTCGAGGTATTTGTTTGTCTAAAAATCACTCAAAAATTGCCAAACGATATGGATGGAGTTTTAATGGTTTGATAGCTTAGGATATAGCTTCAAACGGCAGTACGTCTAACGACTCTGCGCAATCGGTGAAATGAACAAGATATGATAATATGTTCGTAGTCTGAATACACCAAAGATCACACAATATCAACAATATATACTCCATGACCCTCCTCATCCTCCTGCTGTCTTGCAATGAATCCCATTCCAGCTCCTTTATCATATCTGTCACTGATTGCATTCTGCGATAATTTCCAGAAACAAATCTAGCAGCCCTTCTTTGCACCTTCTCCAACTCCTGTATTTGATACTCAAAATGTGGGTCCCATACTACACTACCATATTCGAGCAATGGTCTGACCAAAGTTTACTAAATACTAAGAATCTGGTCCATATTAAATTTTAATAGTTCACTTGCACTTTCATAACTGTGCTTCCTTATGAATTCAAAATATGCTTTCATATTTATTATATTATAATCATACATCAATGTATGTCGCAGATGTTAATAGTACCCATACAGGTAAAACATTAAACCTATATACGTTAGTGGTCAGCAGCATTGTTTTTGACAATTTACTGGTCCTCGGGTTGAAAAAGGTTGGGAAACGCTGATCCACAACAATGTTTTTACGCTGTTATCATTACTTTCTATACTACTATTGAAACATTGTAATGCTTTAAAGGTCAGAAGTCCTTTTGAAGTCTTTAGCAGTATTAAGTTTAAGGAGAAACGTGATGAATAGATTTGTTGGATACTCTCTTCCAAATTAGCTCTTCAAAGTATATGTGTATATATAATCTGATGGTATCCGTTATCACCAATTAAAAATTGTGAAAAAGAGGGAATGTTGATCACCCTCGAAAACTTTTTAATGGGCGTTGAATCACTTCATACATGCTTCTGTAAGCGGCCGTTTTCGAGGTATTTGTTTGTCTAAAAATCACTCAAAAATTGCCAAACGATATGGATGGAGTTTTAATGGTTTGATAGCTTAGGATATAGCTTCAAACGGCAGTACGTCTAACGACTCTGCGCAATCGGTGAAATGAACAAGATATGATAATATGTTCGTAGTCTGAATACACCAAAGATCACACAATATCAACAATATATACTCCATTCTTTGGATTCTGCTAATATTATTGTTGACAGTGTAAATTTCCTTGTTTATTTCTTCAATTTTCTGAAATATAGAACCCTGAGCGCTTAACGCTTTGGCCTCGCATTCGGGAGAACACCGCTTCGAATACCCGTCCGGACATCCAGATTTGGGTTTTCCATGGTTTCCCCAAATCACTCCAGGTGGATGCTGGGATGCTTCATTCAAAAGGCCATGGCCGAATTCCTTCCCGTTCCTGGGTCCCTATCCTAATCCGCCTCTAATGACCTCGACGTCGACGAGCCGTAAAGAATGAAGTGTAGTACCATAAAATACACGTCAAATGTAAACCAAACCGTTTCAGAAAGCTGGAGGAGCTAGCCAAATATTAAAATAGCTAGGAGCGTGGAAACTTCTTTCACGGCAAAAAAGGTTTATTTTGGGGGGGAGGGAGATTTGGGGGTATTAATGCAGGTAAAGCAGTGGGAAAAAGTAATGAATTCAGTAATTTGGCACTCATGAAGGCAACTTATATTATTAAAAACTAAATTCATTGTGTGTTATGCCTGTAATAAGTAATGTTATTTTTGGCGCATAACCACAGCCTCTGCTAACATTACCGCACGGAAATACAAACACCTGCCACACGCGCACTTGTCCAAGCCCAAGTGGCCGGAGCTTTATATACAAACACCTAACTACTACAGTACGTTGCAAAATATAATTAAAGCTATTTGTATCATAAAATGCACTAGCTAACAAATTATTACGATCGATGTAGCAATTACGAATGATCTGTAATAATATGCGATACAAATTATCATTATTGAAATGAAATTATGAATGCGCTAAGAGAAAGCTGAATGTGACCTGGAATGGATCGACTCTGCTGCACAGTATAAATCTAAAGTTCCTCGGCGTAACTCTCTATAGGGGTCTCACTTTTGAAAGCCATCGTCACAACGTCAAGATGAAAGTATCATCACGCAACAACATCGTAAGCAAGTTGACCGTATCTAGTTGCGGAGCTAACTCAAGCGTCATCCTCACCTCTGCCTTAGCATTATGCTACTCCGCAGCAGAGCATGCATGTCGTCTATGGCAAAAATCAAGTCATGCTAAGACAGTAGACGTTGTGCTCCACAGAACGTACCGGCTACTCAAAAGTTGCTTCAGATCATCGCCTGTGAGCAAAGTGGATGTACTAGCTGGTATTGCCTCTGGAGAGATACGCCGGGAAGTTGCCACTAGCATGGCAAGGTACAGAGTGAACAAAGACGCTCGACACCCTCTACACGGCTGTACACCAGCGCCATCGAGACTAAAGTCCCGATCAGGCTTCCTGCGGACTTCATAGCCACTAAATAGAGCACCAAGCAATGAAAGAATATTGGCTTGGGAAAAGAGAGTGCAACATGATATCGAATGGATCCAGCTAAAGTAGGGTCTACCACCTGGGTCTGAACAATCAATGCCCATATGAAAGTCACTAAATATGCTTTCAGTTGGAGTTGACCGTCCCAAAGATATTCTTGCCTCATGAGGATACCTGGGAGATCAGTCAAATACCATATGTTCGTTCGGGGAGAGAGAAACCATGGTACATCTGCTGTCTTGTTCACAGATCGCAATGAGAGTATCCCAACTTGACCTTCAATCAGCTACAGACAAAGCCGGAAAAAACTACCTCATATTTGATGGTGTCATCGACACGAGAAAAGAAGAAGAATTATGTATAAAAAAACTCTGCTAATTTACAACTCATTGAGTAAAAAAACCATTCTGAGGGAATCATCAGCGTCAATAAAATAAACTCATGCGAATGCTAATTAGACAGTGATGTCCTTCAAATCAAGTAAATTATAGACAGACTGCTCGTCACAACCAGTGTATCACATATGGACTTCCTGGCGTTACGTATCTGTCGGGCTGTCCCTCTGAGGTTCGTTTAGGTGAGTCTTAATAGTTATTATTTTTTAATATATTTCTCCGTCTTACAAAAAATAAAATGTTATTACGAAATGCGCATATTTTATTTCTATTAAAGATATCTTCAATGAATTTTCAAAAGCCGCTCCATACTGGTTTTAAATTATATATAATATACATTAAATAAATTCTTGAGATGATCCTGTACAAAGACGATTGATCGTGAATCTGTTCAAAACAGATTCCCACATTACCTTAGTTTTCATTGTTGGTAATCAAATTCCAGATGTTTGTGAACATTTATTCACAGCGTCGTAGAAAGGAGGTAAGGTCTTTCTCTCAATCTGCAGCACAGCAAGGTCCTAGGTCAGATTTCATCTCGGAGAATGGCCAGGAAATGCGGTCAGCACAACCACTATTGCTTTCTGCTTCCCAGTGTCGGTTTTATACGTAAGGGCATCGCGCCAAATGCTGGTAAACCAATCTCGCAACTGGGAGCAGAATGTTTTGTCGGCTTGGATCCCCACAACAGAACGGCTTTGTGTAGACTGTTGTCAGTCTACAGTGTTCCTCGCCCGTGGCTTTCTCAATACAGCTAAATTTTCCTTAATTATTACTAAATGAGAAAAAAGCGAAAAAAGATCAATCTTGCGGCTCATGACATTACACTAACAAAAGAACCCAATGAGCTTTTAGTAAACTAAAATAACTAGCAATCCCACTATCGAGTTTAGATGCGACATCAAAAATTGATGTGAAACATAAAACATACATACCCAGATGGACTGTCGGACATCCAACAGAATGTCATGAACTTGGGTGGTGATATTCTCGAGGCGCCGTAATCTGCAGGAATATGTAAAAAGGCGTTAGTGCGAGTAACAGCTTGAACTCATACAGAATAAGGCTGCATAGGTTCGTTTCGTATTTTTTAGTGTTTTTCAAGGATAGTTACTTATGGAATAAAACGGCAGTTTAATAATGGAACGGTAAAGTATATTGTTTTGTATACAAGTAATTATTACTATTCATATAATTCTTTCATAATGTAATTTATTAATAATATGAAAATCGATCAGAGAGAATGATTGTTCCGGAAAGAAAACTATAAAGACTTGGTTTAATACAATTCACAAACAGCACTTCGAGGATTTGTTTACAATATTTTTAACAAATCAAAAAACAGATTATTGAAATTAAACAATAACAATTAATAGTTCTTGGCGTTTCATCGATTAAAATGTAGATAGAGCACGATAATTTACTTCTGGCATCATTGCGATTCGAAGGGTGTGTGACCGTGCTGTTGACTGTATTGATCAGAACTTTACTGGCGAATATATATATTTTTTTTATTTTTATTTTTTTATTGGCCTTTGGTCTGCGACCATTTAGCCATCTTGCAACTACAACAGTTTACATTAACTATGTTACAATAACAATTTTACAATGGCAACATGGTAATAAGACCATTATAATAACATTGCAATAAAAACATTGTAACAATAGTGCGATAACATTATAATAGCAACATTAGAAAGGTAACTTTACAGGACATCATTGAGGTAACAAATTTCTTATACATTTTATGGGCTTTAGATCTTTATGTTTGTGTCTTGCAAGAAGCGGATGATTGCATTGTAGACCTGTATATTTTTTGATTGTAGAATGGTAATTAGGTTCGCTGGGAAACTAACCGATAGCTGTTGTAATTGTTTGTATAGTCGCTTACGTTGAGCTTGGTATTGCGAACATGAAAGTATGATGTGGTTAAGATCTGAGGTCTCTTGATCAAAAAGTGCATGTCGGGGAGTTAATTATTCGGAGGCGGCATAAATGTTGTGGATAGCACCCGTGTCCTAATCTCATTCTAATGATTGTTGTTATGTGTCTTCTTGCTATATTGAATTTTTTAAACCACGGTGTCCTTGGTATTGTTGGTTGAACTGCTGCATAATGTTTCCCTTTTAGTAGCTGTGTCTGGGCCCAGTCTTCATTCCACTTACTGTATGCCTTCCTGGTAACGAGTTGTATAAAATCGGTCCAAGGTAACTGAATGCCTAAGAAGTTCCCCTCATTAATACTCTGTTTCGACAGCTGATCAGGCAAATATATTACCACCGGGTTGATGTTTGTTGTCAGTTGGGCCGATAACTGGATGTCTTGTGTTTTCAGGAAGGGCTCGTTGTCATCGCTTTGCGACGGCCGGCACCCCTACTGATGCGAAGGCAGCTACCGCAGCACCAACGCCAGCTGGTAACGGAGAGAAAACGGCTTGCAATCTCGGCAGTTGAGCACCGAATGGCCTACGCGTTTGCGTCGTCCTCTACGCTTACGCGGATTTAGGTAGTTCACGAAAAGGAATTGGAATAAACAATGAAGGAATCGGTCAAATATCAGCTCATATGCGAACATGGGAACAAAGAAAAGTTTATTGTTAAAGCAATCCAGGGTTGCTAACACAGCGTTACCAAGTGCTCACCCATACGACTGTTTACACTAAAAAAAAAAAAGTTCATGCCTGAAATCCCTTTCATTGCAAGGAACACTTTCATTGCTCTTCATTCAAACCTGTGTTAAAAAATCACATATCGTTGGACGGAACGAGACAGTCCACACCTTGCTGAAACTTCGGCGTCTGTATTCTTTTGTCAAAAAGGCTTATTCGAAAGTTACCTG
>CM061920.1:177092723-177174232 GCA_031002005.1 Vandiemenella viatica | reverse complement strand
AAACAGCTCATTACCAGGGTCGAAGAAGCAAGACAGCTGGCTCGCATACGAACACTGGCCACCCAGGAGAGGACCGTCAGCGGTATGACGGCAAGCACCGACCTGTTGCGTACAACCCAGGAGATCTCGTATGGATTTTTACCCCTGTCCGGAAGGTTGGGCTATCAGAAAAGTTACTGAAGCGGTACTTTGGTCCGTATCGTGTCATACGCCGCCGGTCAGACGTCACATACGAAGTCGAGGATTATGAGCCGTCTTCGAAACGACGAAAGCGAAGGGACATTGTTCACGTCCTCCGCATGAAGCCTTACTACAATCCTGACGAGCAGCTAGGCACAACCAGCTTCTTGTTCAAGGACTCTGAGGACGGTTTGGATACTGAGGAAGTCGGACAGGAAGATAATAGTAAACAGGAGGGGCCCTCCAGAACTGCCATACAGAGGACCCACGACAAGATCAAGATCCAGGACACTTCAGCGTGCCCCAAAAGAAATCTAACAGCGGGACGCTGTTTTCCTCAGGAGAGGGAGCAATGCCGCATGAACGCCAGTGTACCGTCTGCCAGCATGGCGCAGCGGGGTAGCGTCACGAATTGCGGTACCGAAGGTCGCCGGTTCAATCCCGCCCACTGACAAAAATTATTTAATTCTGTTTATTATTTCCAGAAGATTCTACATGTTTCCTAAGGTCACTTGTAACTTCTACACATTTCATTTGTTAACTACTCTTGTAATCTCTAGTACGTTCTATCTGTGTATAAATAGAAGAGCATTCTGCCCAAGAGGCAGTCAGTGCTGCGTGTATGTTTGAGTTCTCAATAAACCTGTTCTCAGTTTAAGTGCTGTGTTCATTGACAAGTAACCTTCGAATTCACACCTGCCCCGGTTGCAACGCGACAATATTGTCTAAATGTTTCGACATGCCGCCAGACATCCAAACTGACTTTTATGAATCTTCTCAAATTATTTTCAAAAAGTCGCTTTCAACAGAATACTAACCACTTGGACTATTCTGAATCTACTTACAGATCGACCTACGAGAATCATCAAGTGTTAGTTAGTTACAATGCGTTCTTGAATTGTTTAAGAATAATAGTAATGTTTCGTACCAAAAACCGAAAAAATTTAACCTCCATGAGTAATTGACTTGCACTTGAACTTCCTTCAACTTTTCATGGATCAAAGTGTCAATGGATAAAATATGAAACAATCACCAAAAAACTACGGATATTCAAATTCACTCACAGGCAAATATTTATTTCAATTGTCGGTATGAAAGAACCTAATTCATGTACCATAGCTCTGAAATATTTTATAGTTCGGACACGTTTTGTCAGTCAACTCGGCTGAAATTTGTTTAATTCAGAATTAAAACGGGATGTAGGAATGTCATGAGTTGAAAGTGATGTTTGGATTACGGTAACGACGCTGACATGACACGATATTAACTTCACTTGTTTTGTTTAACAAACAATTTATTTACCTTCTGCAATTACGGGCAGAAATATTATATTTACCTTTAAACATACGACCAACACAATTTGCGGTGAACAACATATTAGTTTTACCTCCGCCCTGAACATTCAACAATAAACCAACGGTGCGGTATAATTTCCTCAGAATTTTTATACCTACATTTTCCAAATCTTTTAGCAAAGGCCTGTTAGCTTGAAAAACTCCCCACATCCATAAGGCTGGAAAGGTAATATGACTTCGAGTGGCTTCTCAGACGTCAAGATCTTGTTTATGAGTGGGCTTCCCGTATCTCCGCTGAGTCATCAAGATGTTTACCCCGCGGTCTTTGAGACCGATGCTTTCCTACAACTGCGAAAAAAGAAAGTATGGTGTATGGGAAGGTAACGACGTATGAGGTTAAATAAAATACTCTTTTTTAATATATATATATAAAAGGAAGCTAAGAGAATCCTGCACCAAAAAAACCTGAATTAGTTATTAAAACAGCACAGACTGTCGTATAAACTTCTGCCCAATCTTAATAGTTTGTAAAAGAAAGTAAGTTCATTTTTTAAATTATCATGTCTTAATCGTACACAGTTAAAATTTCACATGAAATGTAAGACCGCTCTGAAAAATGAGTAAAATTCGATTTTAGAAATTAAAGTTCTTACTGTAATCATTTTTATTGAGAAGTGTATAAGACTTTTACAATTGAGAAGGGGGGGGGGGAGGGGGAGGTACCATCACGTCCTATACTTTCATTGTGAATATGAATATTAATTTTATAATTTGGTTAGTTGGTGAACTAGAACCTTGAATGCTGCAAGAATTTAAGTTACACAAAAATATTCAATTTATTCTGTCTTATACAAGGCCGGGCATATTTAACATTACGTTAAACACAATATAATCAAAGACAATAAACAAGAAATACCCGGCGTTTACAATTAGCCGAATAAATGCAAACTTACACAAATTTTAAATATTTCAAAGATTTTTCAAAGTCAATATACATTAAAGTGGCGTCGCAGGTCAACAAATTAAAGTTAACATTTACAAAAATCCCAGGGGCGCCATTTAAAATGAAATTTGAATTAATTATAATGAGCAAGATGTTTAAAATTTGAAGTTAATGAACATGGAAAGTTGGTTAGCTCAGTAAAATTGTTGTGATGAGAGCGGAGAATCTAATCCCAGAAGTCGCTTACGGGTTAGCAAGCCTCATTAAAACCCTATGGAACCATGGACCATTGCGTTGGTACTTTACCGTTGTCGCATCTGCTCGAGGAGGTGTGGCACGCTCTGTGTCACTGTTGAATGCCAATTCGCAGACCCATCCACGCTAGTACATCTGCTGATGGCCTTTACCAGATGAAACACCTTGTTCCCGGCCACATCTGAGCCAGAAAAGCGTCTATCTCCAGCCGCGGACCAACAGCTAGGAGAGTGTGTCGGACGACACGTCTATACTCCAGCTCGTCTGTACAGCCTCTCTCAGGCGTCCTCTTCTCCCGCCACGGAAAGCCAGTTTTCCCTCTCTCCGTACATGGAACAGAAACCTTTGCTTAACAAATGTGAACCCTGTAGCCATGGACGATTGGTGAAACGAGGTATCCCACAATCACATGTTTCGTGCCGTAGTTGTATTCGTCACTCGTTTCGCGCACATTTCCCCGACCTTGCACCCCTCAAGCGGATAGTCGAGGGACATCGTTCTCACACCCCTAACGGCATCTCAGCGTCCTTCACCGGGCGTTTCATTATGTATGCGGCGCCCGACTGGTTGTCGCCAGCGCTAGGCATTGTCCAGCTATCTGAACAGTTCCAACAATTTTCCAAATTTAATATTTCTTAACAGCAATTTTGCACTGAATTTAATGATATAATAATAATCTGGCCGCCCAGGCTTAATACATAATTATTTACGTATCAATTAACCCTATAATTTACATTTTAAATAAACAAATATAATAAAATTTGAATATTAATTATGATTATTTGTTAATATTCATTGGGGGATGACTCTGTCATACCACAGAAGTTGGTTTTCATATGTATGTTAGTTTTGACATGTATTTCGGAAATTACTAACAGCGTGTTAAGAATCTTTATTGGTAGCAAATATCCTATATTTATAATCCTCTAACAAGTAAGTTGTGTCCTAGTAAGAAAAATGAATAGTCTTACACACGAGGAAGATGATTTAGCTAAAAAAAATACTTCATAACTAGAAAATAATATTCCAAATAGTTTTATACACAGAAGTTCAAATTTGGTAGATGGGATTGGATAAAGGAAGAATCTATACACATGAAGTGAATGCTCGTAATGACGAGCAAACTGGTTAAGTGAACACTCTGTAAGTAATATGTAGACACATGAAGATAAGCCGAAGCACGCATGTCAAGTTTTCTACGTAGTGGTAAACGAGAGGTTGTCGAGCATGGTTGGTGAGCGGTTAAAGCTCTGGCCCCTCATTCGGGAGGACGTCGTTTTGAATCCCCGTGTGGGCATCCAGATTTGGGTTTTCCATGGTTTCCCAAAATCACTCCAGTCGAATGCCGGGATACTTCCTTCAAAAGGCCATGGCCGAATTCCTTTAAGTTCCTAGTCCCCATTCCCATGCCACCTCTAAGCCATGGTTAAAAAAAGAGGTTGTCAGTGAACTGTTTCTTATACTTGGCGTCAACATTCAAATGCTACATTCTCAAACCAATCGAGGTAGATTACCACGTTTACATTAAATTTTGCTGCTCAATGCTGCTTATCGTTGAACTTCAGAAATATCAGCGTTTCCCCACTGAAACACTTTTTCTTCAATAGGCCAGTTCTTAATTAATTTCTCTTTAATTGTTTTATAGTTTTAGTTTTAACAGATGTAGTTCATAATTAATTATGGACTTGATCTATTATCCTATCTCTCGGGCTTTACTTTCTCGTTGCCGGAGATGACTGACGACCCAGTATCCTCTAGGAAGGAGTAGACTTTGCAGAAACTTGCAAGATGAAGGACTACTCCATCAATCTAAGTTACTGACTGCAACTTAGATGGATGTTCTTAACCAAGTTCCTGGACAGTTTCAACATCAGAATAACCACAATCTGCTTGCATCCCGCGAGAAAATTATGGATAAAAGATTTCTGCTCAGTAGTTCCACCTTCTTTCGATGATAATAAATTTGGAATCAAAACCAACATTATGTCATTTTAATTATATTTTACGTCTTGCTGTTGTGTATAAAATGTGATTTGTAACAAATGCTTGAAATGAAATTCTGAATATAAGTATTGTTGATGCTATTAAGAACAAGTGACCACTTTATCTATTTATTTTATTTCACGTTGCTACTAATCATGCTAGCTTGTACTACTTATTATCTAAAATAATTTCAAACATATGAGACACCAAATTTTTGTGTTAGCAATGCTAGCTTATTTAGACATATGTCATCAAATGTTAAAATCTGAGCTATGTTGACTATTAGCAACATACTAAGCTCCATCAGGAAAAATAAATGAGGTCAATTTTTTTTCGGAAAACGAAGATTGAAAAATTGACTTAAATAATTACATTTTCACCACCTCTGTAGACGACTTAAAATTTATGCAACTCAATTATCTTCCAAGACTTTCCATTTTATTTATTGACTTTAGACGACGTAAAACTTAGAGCTATCAGAAGAAAATAAATTCAGCATTATAATCGAATGTTATGTTATCTAAGAAAACTTATCCTCTCCTTGTGTATGGAATTAATTTCATCATACATACATACATACATACATACAACTTGAATAACAATAAGAAAAATAAAAATCTTGCATCAAAGGTGACAAAAGAAATTTCCAAAGTGACATATAATTTCATTAGCGTTCCACCAAAATAATGGATCATTATTTTTCAGTTGAAACAGTGGTTAATGGGTTACCAATAAATCAATAAATGGAATTCGTAATTAGTCTGTTATATACTTTTCTGCTGTTGATGGCTAAAAGTAAAATTAAGTTGATTATTACAGGATTTTTATGCTGAGAAGCTACACTTACGGTATTAACTTGAGGTACTAAGTATATATATATATATATATATATATATATATATATATATATATATATATAAAAATTATTTTTTTTGCGTACCATCACCATAACATCTATTTCTCCAAAGAACCGACGTCTTCCTTTCCTAAACGGTACAAATGTACCGTGGTGTGTGGCAAATCTGTATACAAATTCGTTATACATTATTCCTCTGTGCCTTGGACCTACAGCATATATGCCACAATCCCAGAGCCTTATTGCAATGCAGGCTAAGCTAAGATTTGATATGCAGTGTGCGGCAGTTCAGTCGACAAAATGACTGATTGCTGGTTGAAATCCTGTGCTTTGCTCCCCTTGGAAGTAAAGAACATTTCTTCGAAGATCCTGCTTGTTGTCCAGTTACTGTCAAAGGGAAAAACTACTAGATTACGGATCCTTATACTTCGAATGTTATGTCGTCAGTATTTCTCCCCCCCCCCCCTCTTTCCCGTCCTTAAATCGTATAGAACTGATTTAATTAGTGTGATACAAGTTTCAGTAAGTTTGTATTAACAGTTGGTTCCCTAAATAGGAGTGACAGCACCGAATTCTCACTGGGAGAGGACAGTAGCACGAACTGCACTCCTGCCTATTTTCGGTTCTAGTCACTCATTAGTCTTCAGTTACCTGCTAGAAAAGTCACGTAGAACATTGGTCAAGATGGTAGCAGCAGGTTGAATCCAGTTTTACGCGAATGCGAAAAACGAATTCTGACCTTTACCCTTGCTCAAATTTCAACTTTCTCCTTAAATCTGTGGGCGGAAATGAAAAATTGTGCCGAGGAAGGTCATTCACAGAATTAATATCTTTTATTTTGCAACCTCGGTCGTTGAGAGAAAATAATATCGCTGGCCTCACAATCTTTTTTACGCTTCAGGAATAATTTTTCCATTATCTTTTTAAATGTTTTCTGCAGACAAGAGTGGCGTAGACACTTCACATATTCGCGCCTCGAGTCTGTCTGTTTGCCATAATTCTTTAGTTTTTGCTGGAACACCCTCCATGTCTGGTCAGTGCAGACAGTTACGTTATTATGGTTTATTATGACCTTACGAACAAAAGACTAATTTGAACTTTTATTGTATTAATTAAGTCAAATTGACATACTTCGATTTTTTTGAACTCAGTATGTTTTTTTCCTTGCGTTTATATATCGTCAACGATTAATCTGTAGTGAATGTATTGCATTTTGTTTATACCTGTTACGTCAAGATATCCCATTAAAGAATAATTTAAAATCGTTGTTTACAAATAATTTTATAAGTAATGTAAGATCGAAGAGTTTTACAGCATTGCATTTTGATAAAATATTCTCGAGTTTCCAGTCACGTGAAAACGTATTACATTTTGGACGTTTCTCTGCCTCATTTTATAGGCTATCATGATTCAGAGAAATTTGACTCGTTTATGAAAAAAAAATAATAATAATTAGTAATCACCACGCATGAGATTCTGACACACAGGACTACATCTCTACTAGTGGTTTATTTTAACTAAGGGAAAAATACTAATAATAGAAGTCCAGTTCCTTTCTCATACGTAGCATCGAGCTAGGCCGTTATGCTCGTGTAAACAGCCGTTTAGGCCGCGGTCACAGGGGAAGCGTTCGCTGACGACTCACTGCTATTGTTATTGTGTCGTGCGCGCTCGTCGGAGTGGTTGTGGTCACTTTGAATCGGAGTTGCTTGTTCATTTCAGTTAGAAACTGGACGCTAACTAAATGTTTTAGACAGTTCTGTGCTCCAACTCATGTTGTTTGAAGACTAAATAGAATGTTGCATTGGTGAATTAATTCTATTAGTGAAACTCAAAGAGAATTCACGTTACTTTTCCCAAATCTATTCACTGATGATCAAAAATTCTTCTTCTTCTTAAGGATGGGCCCAGAATCGATTAAAAAAAAAATTGAGAAATTGAAAAAGTTCTTGTTATTTACCAGTTTTATTTTTAATCCTAAAACGTTTTCAGTCAGTCAACAGCTTAAAACTTAATTACAAATCTTGTTGTAGGCCATCATCCCCAGTTGTTGATCAATAGATTATTAATAAAATTTCCGTCTAAAAACAACTGTTGATTTATTTCCATACGCGTTTCACCCTTATGGTGTGGGGCATCATCAATGGCTGTGAATTTATGTTTACATGTGTGTTATTTCAATTTGTTCGGAATATTACAAAATTATTATATACATGTCCGTGAAAGTTTTGAAATAGTGTTATTTATACAGAAGAAGATGTGTAAAGTTACATAAAGTACTGTTCCAGACCGCCATGTGAAGATCATAACCATACCTGTAAGTACAATGTAAATATGTATATAATAATTTGTAATATTCCGGACAAATTGTAATAACACACATTTAAACATAAATTCACAGCCACTGATGATGCGCCACACCATAAGGGCGAAACGCGTATGGAAATAAATGAAAATAAATCAACAGTTGTTTTTAGACGGAAATTTTATTAAAATCCATCAAAACTTAATAGTTACTTAATAGCTAGCTTATACAATATATAGTAATAATTTATTACGTAATTATCGGCAGTTACAGGAAATTATTGGTTTAAGGGAATCATCGTTTAGTTCATGTAATTTATTGTGCAAAACATTTACTCAAAACTTCACATCAGAGTTGTGGTAGTCTTCACTAACTAACGAAATCAGTTTCTCTGTATCTATTTTTAGTCCTACGACTACGCAGAAAAAAACGAACAGACTTGCTTCCAAATTCTGATCTTGCGTAGGAGGACGACTGCATACGACTAACTCACTTCCTCTATGACCGTAGTAACATGTTTTGCAGCATTTGTTTTACTCTGACGAAAACGTACGAGTACGCAAGATCACCAAATCGTCAGAGTACGCATCCACTGTGAGCGCAGCCTTACCAACTAGTTCAGGGTTTCCCAACACAAGGGGGCCTGCTGCTTATCCTGGTGGGTCCACGAGAAAAACAAAAATAAAATTAATATGAAAACATAAATGGAGACGTGAGCGCACGCGAACTCTGGCCACATGTGTGAGATGCGAGTCGAGCCATCAAATTACAGCTCTATAATAGCCAGTTTATAATAATAATAATTATTATTATTATTAACGGGTCCACGGTTAATCTCTAAAGCCGCGTTACCACGATATCTTGTAGCGGAGGTGGGACGGGACGGAACGGGAGAATACTCAACAACACGGCATGGGAACAGGGCCACCTCTGCTAGCGGAGATGAGACGCAGCTACCCACTTTGTATCGGTAAACATCACAGGCTTGTGAAGAGGTGCGCTGTTGTCATCGGTTTGCAGCAGCGGTGCGCACCTCTTCTGTTGCTGTAAAGTTCTCTGTCGCAACGACACTAGGCATCGTGGTGGGGAGGTGGCGGCGAGGTAAGCTAGGGCTAACCTGCGACGCGTGCTCATCCCTACACTTCGGCTAATGAGGTCCCGTCCCGTCCCGCCTCCGTTACAAGAGATCGTGGGAACGCGGCTTAAGGGGTCCGCGTTGAAAAAGGTTGGGAATGCCTACGCTAGGTTGACAATCGTTTTCTCTGCCTTCCGCTGCATTTGATGTCCTGCTACCAGGTTAAATGCTACTCGAAGACTAGACAAACTACTCCGCGGAGTGAGCCTCTGATTACATTGCTTCAAAATAATATTTATACACGTAAGTTAATTACTTGATTGGGGTGCTGTGGGAACGTCAAAATTTTCAACCAGCTGTATTAAAGCGGCAAGCTTCCGGATGCCCTAATAAACCGGCTTATTATAGCGATTTGTTGGTTAACTTCTGCTGGTTGAAAATGAAGACAGAGAAACATCGCAAGAGTGCGACATTTTTACGCCGAGTGCGGTAGGTAAACGGTAATGCTCAGGCCTCCCTTTTCGGAGCACGTAGCTTCGAATTCCTTTTCGATCATCCAGGCTACAGTTTCCTAAATCACTCCTGGCGAAAGTCAGGATGGTTCCATCAGAAGGCCATAGTCTAAATGCTTCCAGTACTTTGCCCACAGGCCTCTTATGATCTCGATATCTACGAAGCGTAAAACGATATTTAAAAGAAAAAAAATCCGCCTCTATAAATCCGAGAATATTTTATCAAGTTCGTAAGTGATAAATATATCCATCTGAAACACAATCAGTTGAGGTTAACTTTGTATTTAGGTTTAAGAGGCTAATTCGGATAATACTAATGTCACACTAAATAACTGTAATTTTAAATTCTACTGCTTGTAACTGTTAAAATAAAATGCAAATTTCTTTGTTTTACATATGTACTTATATTATTATTATTATTATTGTCAATGGGAAGAATTGGGAACCAATGCAGATGTTAATGTTATTAAATACGTTTTTCGCCATGTTTTTTTAAATTAAATATACGTTTCTGTTTAAATTTTGTATTAACATTTGAAAATTCATTTTAGAATTCTGGTTTACAGAAATTTATATGATTGTTAGATCACAACAGTTCCAATTGATTATTAAAGATTTCTGTCTACCTCCCGTATGGTTACTTGCGCCTATTTTAGGGCTTTGTTTGAGGGGTTTCGAGCCATTTTTGTGAGAGTTTTGATAGATTTTTTTTTTTTTTTTTTTTTTTTTTTTTTTTTTTTTTTTTTTTAACTGCTTAACGTCTCTTAACAACGAGGTCTTTAGAGATGGAGTTTTGATGAAAGAACCAGTGAAGATAAATGCGTTATACTTTGTGTGAAATATAGCTACAGAAACTGAGATTAAATTATTAAGTACGATTGTCACCCGGGTATCAAAGAGATAACTGACTCCGGCCGCGGAAGCCTTATGACCACATATTAAAGACGAGTTGAAATTTTTAGGATATATAGTTAGGGTTTCATTTATGTGAATATTCGTATGGAATTTTTTTAGAATTTACGTAACCGGCAGATAATATTTTAAGCAGAACATTTGATTCAGTAGTTACGGAAAAATTTCCAAATTAGTGTGATTAACGTTGTTGTGTCTGGTGGGTATTCCGACTAAAGATTTTTTTAAATATTGAATACCGGTCCGTGAGAGTGCTTGAAAAGAAGGGATAGGTTTAAAGACCAGAACCCGTCCATGAGAGTGCTTGAAAAGAAGGGATAGGTTTAAACACCAGAACCCAGACTATTATGAAAATTTATTCGATTTATTCCGCAGTTTGGAAAATCCGTGAATTTCTACTGCAGGCAGCTGCTGAAAATATAAAACTTACGACACCTTAAGTATACCACGAATTGTAAGAAGTTAGGATCTGCTTGCAGTAACGGAAAGGGAAAGAATTTACGCTCTTCTAAATCCTCATTTTCAAACTGAACGGTGATCAGTTCCATTACTAGATTTTATTTTGAAGCTATACTCAGTTTCCCGAAATAAACAAAACTTGACATTCGGAAAATATTTTAATAATTTTCTAAATGCTTTATTATTTTTACAAAGCTCATGTGTTGGAAGATAAATTTCCATGCATCCCTGACATGACCGTAGAGTCGGAATGTCATAGGAACTTGTTCCAAGAATACAACACTGTACTGGAGTTTTGTCCTAAGCCCAGAGAATTTAGTCTACGTTGCTTATTTGACGGAATGATGCTAGCAAACTGTTCGAGACTTTCAGCTTTGACGAAGTTTCGTGGTACATCGAGATTTTATCCTGGATTGATCTGTTGATTCTCAAGCAGTTTATTGATTGAGCTAAGAGACTGCATGAGGCTATTCTGTAATGAGTACCAACAAATGTGATGCAATTATACGAATGGAAGAAAATTAAACGAGAAAAGGTAAACGCCTGCAAATAGGCAGCCTCGCGTACAAATACGCAGCTTTGGTTGCGTCTGCACGGTGACATTAAGCCTGATTAGGAGAACTTTCAATGGAAATGCGGGAACTTGGAAATTTAGGGTGTTCGAATAGTTTCCTTACTGTAGCTGGTTGTGGAGTCACTACAGAATGGTGCAATCTTCTTAAGAAGGGTCGTCTTTTACCTCTACAAAATACTAAGAATGTTATCATTTAATGCTAAATTAGCTCGCCCATTTTAAATACTGCTAAATACATGAAATAAAAGTTCAGCCTTTAAGAAAATGAGATCCATAAAACTAAAGAAAGAAAAGTTACAATTGTTATATTACTATTTGAGACAGCATGAACCCATTTAAATTATTTTTAAATTTGTTCGTTAATGTTTAAGCACATTCCAAATAAAATTAAATCTGAAGCTCTGGAAGGCTATAGATTATAATTATAAGTACAATAGCATACGCTGAAACTGCCACCACAATAAAAAATGCACAGAATGCAGTTATTTATAATCCGTAAACAATAGAAACTGTATTGGACATATTGAATTAATGAAACAATAACTAAACAAAAATACATGGTAACTCTATTTTTGTATGAAAACTTAAATTCCAATTGAAAAGCTGAATATGGCCATCAAAGAACAAATTCGTTAAAAATTCTCATACACTACTTTCACACTTCTAACATATTTTTAAAGAATGGTTTTGTAGGAGTCTAGTTTGTGTAGTTGTGTCTTGCGATATAAAAAATATTTATACTTTCCATTTCATGTACATTAGAATTACAAGGATTGTGGCAACGTATGTTGTTGGTATGTATTTATAATCTATATTGATGATGGATATGGGTTGGGTCTCGTAATACGAGCCCACTTTTAAAAATCTGTGGGGTGGCTGCTATTCAGTTAATCACAAAAGCCTTGTAGCTACACTACCAGAAACAATATGTGGCAGTTGTAAAACAGAAAACTGCTTTAATGTTTCCAGGGAACAATATACGATGGAGAGGAAATAATAACGTGCTAATTCAAGGGAATGTGCTTATCCCTCGTACAGAAAGTCTACGCAACCTGCTAAACAAATTATCCAAATATTAAGACGAAGCACATTGAAAGAAAATATTTTCAATGTGCAAAACAAATTAATGTAGGAACTGGAAAATGTTACCTTAAATAAAATCACCTCAGCTCAGAAATAAGCGAAAACACAAAAACGTACCTTCCATTTCCGAAACAGGGAGCGAGATGTTTACAGGCATCAAACTTGCCAAGTCTTTAAATATCCAATTTAATTTTTCACCAAACGAATTTTGCTAAAATATGCGATCCATTGCACTAGCAATTAAGAATCGGTTGAATGTTTCCAATATTTGTTCTGACTTACGTGTGTAATATTAGGTAAGTATTCTGTGTTTTCGAGTGAGTCTTTAATCTTAAGAAAGAGATTTCCATCCAATAATGATTTAAAAGTAATAAATCTATATAATCCGATCCAAGTAAATCCTCGATTAAACTTTAGGAGGTGTAGAAAAATTTTGGAATTAATTACTCAAGTACAGATGATACCTACAAATAATATTAACTTTTTTTACAAAAAAAAATAAAAAAAAAATAAAAAAAAAATTATGAAACAAAATTATCTCGTTGAGAACCTCAATCTTTGTGAACGGAATGGTAAAACTACTTATAGTCTAACTGAATTCCAAACGCGTCCAGTCGAGTTACCAGGAAATGCGCCCTTTGAATTCTTTTGGCGATTCTTCCCTAATACTTCCCTTTCAATTTGGTCTACGTGACCTGAATTCAATTGTCTGCGATCACAGCTATAGGTTTCCATGATGCGAGAGCTGAATTGCTATTATCCAATGCCAGAACCTTTCAATAAAACTGAATTTCATTCTGACTAGCGAGTTGCCGTGTAATATCTTCCACTCGCTGTTGCCGTCATAAATTGTCTCTTTTTTACACAGTTCAAAATGATGGTGCGTATTAGTAGATGCTAATTTTCTTATTTCATCGATATAGTTTTAGTTTTTAGACTCGGGAATAAAAAAATATACGAAGTAAAAATATGTAATTTGTTGAATTGCAATAATCGTGTTAAGGGTGTGAAAATAAATAGTCACTAACCATTTATAAATCTTCCATAGAATAGTTGACAAGTTTGACGAAAAGATTTTAAAAAATTCAATGATGAATTGTATCTCTTCCTGTGAGATGCGTTAGAAGAACAGCACAAGTTACAGGATGAAGCAAACTTAGTCTTAAACGGCATCTGCTCCTCAGTTTAAGTCCACGAACTTTAATCTAAGATTACTCTGAATCATCAAGTATAATTGACACTTGTGATAATGCAACAGCATGGAGCTTCAACGAACATGTTGGCACCCTAGTACTACCAGCTCGTTTCTGATGTAGACTGTGACTGTTGCTTCGCACTTGTGAAATTTGAGATTTCTGCTGCTAATTTGCTGATAAATCAGCACTCAGAGCAATAATTGCAGTTGTGCTGTTTTTGATAAATTGATTTATTGTATGTATTTAAAATGTCACATAAAATCCATAATTAAATCGCGAAACCAATATATTTTAGTTTGATGATATAAACACAACATCAGATAGAATAAAATGCCTTTGTTGTCATCTGTAAGCAAGTATGTGACCTGTTTCCATATAAACTAGGATAAGAAAACTAGAGAACTATTTGCACCTGTAAAAATTGTGATAACAGCCAATACGTCTTCTTTGCTTACATAGAATTTATGATAATTTTTATGGGAAATTCACTATATAAAAAATTACTGTAATTATTTTGGAGGGTAAGTAACTAATAAAATCTTAATTTGTTTGTTCCTCAATATCGAAAATTATTTATTGGACTTAAGGGAAGGAAAATTTGTAGAGATGTAATCAATAGTAACATATTAATGATGTATTTGAAAATCCATAAAAATATTTCCCGTATGTTTAACGGCAATAACAGATCCAACTAAATATAACAATAGCATAATTTATTTATTATTACACACTGAGACTGACTTAAAATTAGCATCAAATATAAAACATTACTTTCAAGCTCTTTTATACAAATACCAATCAAGGAATAGTCGTACAACCGCAGAAGATAATTCATTTGAACATTCGCTTGCAGAGTAATAGCTACAGTCCAAATTCAAGAATATTCTCTTAAATCACAGCACATTGTTTTGCAGTTAGTAACTGATTAAATTGTTGAAGAGAAGCACTAAAATATTCATCAGGTGAGGCTGTTGCATTTATTCAAATATCATAGAAATACAAATGGTTAATAGATGATGCTTGATCTAAATTTTACAGTGGAAATATTTTGATTCAAATCAAAGTCATCTCCAGAACAAATGTGGAGTGTAAAAAAGTTGAGATGTTAATATTCACCTGAAAAGAAGGAGATATTGTTATTCCTTTATTATATCATACTTCCGATCATGTACAGTACCTACAAGTGGTGTTCGTTAGTTTGATACTAGGGCGAGTATCAGAAGGGAAGAAGAATAGAAGAAACAGAGATTGAGCTATGAGTAGGAGGTAACTGCTAAAACTGATTGTTTCAGGTTAAATGATGATAAAGCGTCTAGTTAAGAATTCGTTGAGATGATGGATGTCATCAAGCCAGTCAAAAGACGAGAAAAGAGTGCTTGGATCATGTATAGCTAACGAAAAAGTAACCCACCGAGAACATAATGCCCAGATATTACCAGAGGATACGGATTTTCTAATATAACGATTAAGTTAATTGAAAATTTTCCATGCACTGTATGTTATACATCCACTAGGTCACATAACACTCTTTGATTTAATCTCACATTCCACTTCTGTTTGATTTGTCATTTCATTCATTCATTTGCTTTTCACTCAATGTGCAAATGCTGGTGTCACCGTAACTTGGCAGATAAGAAGAGGGCGAATCCGCATTTAGGAGTGAAGTGACGGCATGCTAGTGTCCTCCCGAGACGCCCACTGTGTAGCCCGTACCCTTCGTCTTGAGCCTCGTCCAGTGGTCGAACTTGGCCGCCATCTCAGCAGACATCTCCTTCCTCCAGCCACCTGCTTCACCCCGCCTCATGAAGCTCAGGTCCTTCGGCTGCCCCGCGTCCTCCTGAAAGTGATAGTTCATTTGTGACTAGTAGAAACTTCAGTTTTACCGAATGGTTTTTCACCACTTGCAGTCTACAAAACCATGGTAATTTCATTCGTCCGTCACCTACTCATAAAACTTCACAGAGAAAGTGTGGTTTTGTAGCCAGCCACTCACATTTATTTGGCATTTTAATCCCAACTATCATTTCCAAATAATATTTGTGAATGCAAACTGTTGCAGGTCTTTTTTCTTTTGTCATTCACTGACTCAATTAAATTTTTTAGTACATCAGTGCAACCGGTATCTATAATTTTACTTAGCGCTGACAGAATAGTTTGAAGTAAACAACAGCATTGGCTTGCCAAATAAATTTAATTTCTTTAAAATTGTTTGAGACTATAAATATTGTTCTCAGGTGGCTAGCCGAGTTATAGCAGTATTATAATTACACAATATTTCGGCGCTCGCAATCGTGGTCGAGCCGAAATATTGTGTAATTATAACACTGCTATAACTCGGCTAGCCACCTGAGAACAATATTTATATTCTCAACGCCGAGAATTATGTTGTTTGAGACTATTTTCAGTTTGCATAGCTAACATAATTTTAAGCTACACTTAGATTTCATTTCCAGCTCTCTACCTCGTGTATTCACTGATGTTGTAATAAGAATATGGAAGAATTTTATTGTATATGTAGTCGCATATCCATTAATCTTATATGAATCAAATGCTTGTAACGGGGAACAGAAAACAATATACGTATGTCCACATTTCTGGGGATATAACTTCAAGGCGGCTTAGGTGCAGGGGAGGATCCAGGATTTTGTTTTTGGAGGGGGGGGGCTTGACTTGAGTGAATTTTGGTTCAAAAGTAGCCTCCTCGGGCCTCAAATCCGTAGAGCAAAAAAAAAAAAAAAAAAATTATCAAAACTGCAATGTCAGGGATGGACCTAGATACGTTTGGGGGGGGGGCCTTGAGCCCCCTGGCCCCCCCCCCTGGATCCGCCCTGCATAGGTGTAATGAAGAAACCAAACAATCTACCGTATGAATTTACCATAAGCGAAACAGGAAACACTCAACCACTGATCAAGTTCTACTGTGTTGTACATTTCCATCTTTTCCAGTAGATAATTGAAACAAGTTAAATAGTTAAAATTTCTCTGAAAATGGTTTGTGTTTTATTTATGGTCAGTTGGTGATGATAGGTTCATAATTTAGATTTCTTTTTTGCCAATCACTACTGACAGCTCAAATAATTTCAGAGACTCGTCAATACACTGCATATTTCCCTCTGAATGGTGAAACTACGTCAGCACATAGTAAGTCATCTCAGTTTATTGACAAAAATAAAATACGTTTGCATTATATTTTCTTAGGGTTTCGCTATTCGCCAGTGCGAGAATATTACAGCCAGCAGGGGATGGGTATCAACGAACTATAATGGATTCGGACATTGCCTTTTAGAAACAACTGTTCCATGATTATGCTGGAGCGATTTCGGGAAAATCTGGAAACAGGATGGTCGAACCAGCAAATGAACCAAAGTGTACTCCTTAATCACGTGCTGCCAAATAAAACTACTATGTTACCGTCTGCTAATGACATTACGTTTTTTCACATTTTTGTTGTGGATATTAAATGTGTTTCTGAGGTGAAAACAGCCCAATACAAACACCTAAAAAAACCTCATATGATATTATGGTTACAAGACTTAAATCAACAATGGATAGTTTGAACGGTTTCGCCAAAATAGTGACTCCTGAAAGTATTTAAGTAAAGCATAAATAAATTCTATTGCCTACGTTTCGCTCACTATTAATAAACTAAACCAGCCAAATAAATCAGGAGATGCAGAAAAATGTTTTCTAAGTGAGAACTAAGATGTATCCAACAGTGTGAGAATTTTCTGTTAATACTGAATCCGTTGATGATGGTTAAATACCAAACCAAGATGTATAATAGACATAAATTTAGTACAGGTTTTTACTGACAACTGATGTGGGCCCAGTTATTGTAACTTGCTGCAGAACAGTTGCTCTTAGTAGTGAACTATTTCCCCACCTAAAACTTGCTGTTAGTACCTAGGTCTTTTTTTGACTGCCCACTGACTTCGTGTTTCACCTGTTTGCCGTGGTTGATGACCTGCATTTTGGCCGCCTCGCCCGCCTTGTTGACGGCAGGGTTGTCGCGCATCGCAGAGAAGCTCAGGTGGTCCGCCAGGCTGGACACCTGTTGATCCGTCAGCTGCTTCCCCATGAAGCTCGCCGTGCGCCGGATAACTGCAGGCAGATCCTGCGAGGAGGAGAGGCAGCCAGTAACACACAGTACACAACGACGTCTCTACCTGAAAATGTTACACTGTCGACTGCACGAATCACCTTTCCTACACCATACGTAGGGAAAGGCCAGTCAAAGTGGCCACGCTAACGTTTGACGATATTTTAAGGTAACTTACAATATACCTAAAGGTATCAAAGTCAGGGTTTACAAATTTCAACTATCCTAGTACATACAGAATTTTTAGTTACCTTTTCATTAAGTTTAGTACCAAAAATAATAAATTTTTCAAAAAAGAACCCAAATGGCCACTTTGCACGATATGGTCGGGCAAAGTGGCCACTTAGCTTCAAAATCAGAGATGACTGATTTAAAACGCTCTAAATTTTTTAAAACAGTGTACTTTATTTTATGAAAGATTATATAACTTGTAAATAATAGAAATTATAACGCGCAAAGGGCACTTTAATTGCAATTTTAGCAAACGAAGGAATAGCTGTTTGTTCAACTCCATCACAAAGTTCGTGAACCCAAACACATTTTGCACTCGATCCATCACTCTTGGGACCTTGAAATGAAATATTTTCGTTGTAGTACGGGTACTGTGTGCACTCTGGATCATCGTCACGATTAAATGACACTCTTTTTGGATTAGATTTCCGGCGGTTGGTGATTTTCTATGTAGTATTGGTTTCCTTCTTTTTTTGTTTCCTTCTTTTTGTTTGATTTGCAGCTTTAATTAAATTTTTATATGAACTTGATATGAACATCTGTAAAGAACCTTTGTTTTGGCCTTAATATTTGGTTTTTCCTGCTATTGTTGCACGACAATATCCTTTGGGCTCAAGAAAAAGAAGTTTCCGGTAGTTGAAATATCACCACAAAATAGAAATGATATAACCACTTTTGTTGATTATCTTTATATATAAAGATGAATGTATGTTTGTTTGTTTGTTTGTTGGTTTGTTGGTTTGTTTGTTCTTCATACAAATCCACAGTTTTTATCCGTTCTCGATGAAACTTTGCACACTTATCCTTTGAAACAAGGAGAAAAATACTGTCTACATTTGGTTGAAAAATTATCTGTATAAATAACACATTTGTCTCCTAACTTCGAAATATGGTGATAGACAGACACTTTGGATGTGCACGACTCCGTACCGAGTTTCCGCGTAGTGGCCTGTCAGCTGAATGGCTAAAGCGCTGGCTTACGAACGTCATGGCCTCCGGTTCGAATCTCCGTCGGTGATAAGATTTTTAAAAATTGTTTTTCATCGTAAGAGTCAGGCCTGGGCCGTAGGTTATTCGGATTGAATGTTAAACCGTAGATATTAGAAAGTTAGGGGTGCAATGCGAGGCAAATCGTAGGTATTCTTGCAATGTTGTAGGTGTATACTCTTTTACGTTATAATGATCTCTCAGGTTTTGTTCGCAGTCAGTGTGTAAGTGTGAACCACAATAATCTTTATATATAGAGATGAATGTATGTTTGTTTGTTTGGTTTTTTTCTTTTGTTGGTTTGTTTGGTCTTCATACAAATCCACAGTTTTTATCCGTTCTCGATGAAACTTTGCACACTTATCCTTTGAAACAAGGAGAAAAATACTGTCTACATTTGGTTGAAAAATTATCTGTATAAATAACACATTTGTCTCATAACTTCGAAATACGGTGGTAGACAGACACTTTGGATGTGGACGACTGCGTACCGAGATTCCGCGTAGTGGCCTGTCAGCTGAGTGGCTAAAGCGCTGGCTTACGAACGTCGTGGTCTCCGGTTCGAATCTCCGTCGGGGATAAGATTTTTAAAAATTGTTTTTCATCGTAAGAGTCAGGCCTGGGCCGTAGGTTATTCGGATTGAATGTTAAACCGTAGATATTAGAAAGTTAGGGATGCAATGCGAGGCAAATCGTAGGTATTCTTGCAATGTTGTAGGTGTGTACTCTTTTACGTTATAATGATCCCTCAGGTTTTGTTCGCAGTCAGTGTGTAAGTGTGAACCACAGTAATATTATTATAATTAGGGATGTAAGTCTCTGTCTTTTTGATACGTTATGACTCCCAATTGGCTATATCGTTGTGATGTAATTTTATAAGAAAATCTGTATGAAGGGCACAGGATATTGTTTGCAGTGTGATTAACAGTTGTAGTCACGTAATTTTGAGACCTTATCGAATGGTGACAGAAATATGTTGGCAATTGATTCTCATAACTTGGAAATACGGCGATAGACAGACACGTTGGATATGCACGTCTTCAGACCGTGTTTCCGTGTAGTGAGCTGGAAGCTCATTGGCTAAAGAGCTTGCTTACGAACGTCGTGGTCTCTGGTTGAAATCTCCGTCGGGGATCAGATTTTTAAAAATTGTTTTTCATCGTAAGAGTCAGGCCTGGGTCGTAGGTTATTCGGATTGAATGTTAAACTGTAGATATTAGAAAGTTAGGGGCGCAATGCGAGGTAAATCGTAGGTAGTCTTGCAATGTTGTAGGTGTACACTTTTTTACGTTATAATGATCCCTCAGGTGTTGTTCATAGTCAGCGTGTGAGTGTGAACCACAGTAATATTATTATAAATACGGAAGTAAGTCTCTGTCTTATTGTTACGTTTTGACGACTAAATGGCTATATCGTTGTGATGTAATTTTATAAGGAAATGTGTATGAAGGGCACAGGATATTTTTTCCAGTATGATTAACAGTTGTAGTCACGAAATTTTGAGATCTTATCGAATAGTGACAGAAATATGTTTGAAATTAATTCTCTTCAAGAGGCAGGTTCGACGGTACAATGATATATTCCTGTCATATTATGCCGACTCGATATTGTTTGGGACTAATCCTTCGTTACCAACAACTTACTATATTTAATTCTGGCAAAACAATTCATAATCCACGCGTACGAAGTCGCGGGTACGAGGCTAGTTATTAATATACTCACTTCAAAGCATTTTAATAATCTGCTAGGAACAAACAGAATCCGTGCGCAGCAGACAGAGGCCACCACCACCGGCAGTTGGCCACTTTGAACGGTTTGGCGCCATTATAGAAATGTCGTTCTATCTTAACAACGCAAAGAAACAATCATGATCACCAAATCAGGAAGTTAGAGGAAAAACATCACTCTTGCAAAAGAATTTTGTTCAGATGCCTTAAGTCATATGACTTCTTAGCAATAAATTCATAAACTTACCAATTACCAAACACCATGCTCATCAAAAACTACAAACACTTTAATAACTTCGAGAGATGATAGACTAACCGGATCGAGATTCTCAAGGTAACCGAAGGCATTAATTGCACTGGTTGTGATTTTTCCCGTGTGATGGCACTACCTCTTAGTCCCAAAAAATCTCATGGCCCCTTTGTCCGCCATAGCCACTTTGCCCGGCTCTACCCTAAAACGGGAAACAGAGTAATACTAACATTAATAGTATATTTTTTAAAATAACATTTCGCTAGCAAAGCCATACGTCGATTCCATACATTTCATTTCATTTTATAACCACTGTACATATTATTTATTCAGGGCTTTCCCTTCTTGTTTCCTGTAAAATTAAAGGACAACAGAAGATGGACATAATACTTAATTGAAAACAACAAAGACCTAGAAAAATTTATTCTTGTTTTTAATTCTCAAAAAAAAAAGACGTCCCTCACTCTCAAGTACCGGCGATCATTTCAGAAGGTGGAAAGAGGAATACCCTCTTACCCTTGAAGGAGGAAACTGCTACTAACTGCGGTATTGGTATTATCAACACAGTGAAACAAATACGTCAGCCAGATATAAAACTGTAATAATCAAGTGCCATTTACTCTGACATCAAACTGTTCCATACCCTCATTGTGTATCAAACTGAATTCATTACAGAGAAATTTTATAAAAACTTATGAAAAATCAATAACAAATAATTTTTAAATAAAGCTCATTATTGTTATTGCGAAATTGTCTTTTAAATGTTATAGGTCTTAGAAATGTTCAAAATTTTGTTTATAAAAAATGTATTTTCATGACATATTTATAATGCAGATCATGAAATTTTCTGTTATGATATATATGATTTTTTTCGAAACATTTTATCTGCTGAATCCTAAAATTTGTTAAAATTGCGAAATACGTTAATACAGATTTCCTGTAAAATTCGTTGGGTTGCATATATCACTGTAAATTTTAAAATATTTTTTGATACGTAGTTACTGAAGTAATGGGAAGATTAGATTCTTCATGGTTTTTTGTCAAAATTTGTACAAATCCTGGAATAAAAACAAAAATGCAGGCATTTTGAGAGTCAACGATTTGGCATCATTCATTTGATACCCACGAAGATTATCTAAAGAAAAACATTTTCCGCAGCCTTCAGCTTAAAACCCTCGTAAATTTTTTATCCTCTCCTCCAAAGATTTTTCAAAATTGTATGTTATAATCGTGATTACATTAGAATAGAGATGGTATAATCTAAAATTACAAACACACCGCACATAGACAATGAAATTAGTTTAATGATCCTTTGTTAATGATTTGCTCCAAAAATAATCTCGTCATAGACAACACGATATGTAAGCTCCCAGATGAAATAACTGGAAATCTCTCGTACGTAACTGAGGCACCAGATTACCTTTACTGGATATCAGTACAATAGACAAAAAGTATTAGGGATTCATTTGAAGCATATCCCACTACAATAACTAGGATGACAGCGGAACCTGTGCTTAGGTTCACTTGGCATGTTGAAGGTGTTCATTCCTGACACTGAGCTTAAGATGGATGAACAAAATTTGCAGTAATTACCAAGACTATTTAATGTTACTACTTCCTTTTATATATTATCATATTGAATAATACACTAGGTTTACATAAGTTTTATATCATAATTAAAAAAAAAATTTTTGTCACAAACATTATGTAAATAAGTGTTTTGAGAGTCAATTATAATACGGGGTACATTTCTTTGCCGTCTAACAAATGACAGAACTTGTGAACTTAATTTCTGTCTTATGAAACTAGGACGATTTGAGTTACCATCCCATGCGTCTACTGCAGTCTTAACATGTCAAATCAGTGTGTTCCATGCATAGCATTGATATTGACTCACTGGTAATTTAAAATTACTCTAAATACATCGCTGTTGGTGGTGACTGTACCGCGGCACTCAAACTTCCTTTTCTCCCTCTGCGAAAGAAATCAGACACACAGCATATTTCAACGAGTTGCATTCAAATTATTTATAATAACGTACACCCAAAAGAAAGGTCACTGCACGCAAAAAATGGAAAAACTGAATATAAAATTTTTGTGAAATGTTGGTTGCGTACAATCAACTTTATAAAGTGGATATTTAGCGAAGCTAGGCGAAAGTATAAAACCTATGTCGAATTCTATACCGGTACAGACAGTTAAAAGGTGACATAATAAAAACAAATGTGTGAAAAGCAGAGAAGAATTTTTAAACTTAGTAAGTTAAGTTACCCGAAAATAGGGAAGACATAGATAGCAAACTGAAGAATGTTTTTCTAAAAGAAATTACATATGATACATGTTATTATGTACTGAACCTGGAAAGCAAAAAAATCCTGTAAGTATTAATGAATGCTTTTTCAGACTATCATAAAATTAAATCACAAATATCTACTGAAAGAGGACGGCAACTAAAAGCATCAGCATAAAATGTATCGCTAAGTTACAATACCTTCATAAACTGCGGTTGCATCAGTAGTGGTGAATACCCCTTTTTCAACCAAAAAGCAATACACGCTTGTCTCGATAACATTACTATTTTTCGTTTTACTGTTAGCAGATTATTTATTTTATTTTATCTCTAAAATAACTGTCGTTTTTACATCGACCCTAAAAACTGACTTTGAAATCATGAAATGTTTTTTTCTATATGTATCTTCAGTTTACTCTCTGATATGGTACGCTTTCAACCTGAGCAGATGCCTACGATTGACATCGACAAACGCCCACCCTCAATCTTTAGTTGTTCCCACCACTGTCATAATGAACTTATTGTGTCTACTGAAATTTCCTTGCTCAATCTGCACGCATATTCATGGGGTGAAGATATATTTCTCCTAAATTAACTCTTCACCCCTTACCCTCAATTCCCACTAGCATTCTTGACGAGAACCAATTCGAATTTGAGTACAACCTTCATGAAAAAGCTACCAAATATACCGCCAGCTCTGTTGCACTGAAGGGAAGGTGTTGTGGTATTACCTGCTTCATCTCCTCGAACGTGTTAAACAGTACATTCGGCTCATCCCGCAGCTTCCAGAACTCCATAACGTGTTCCCAGAAAGGACAGTACACAACTGCAACGAAAAACAACACACAAAATAATTAACCAAATACTAAAGAATGGGAAATTATTAAGTTTAAACACAGGTAATTGATTTATAATGCAAATAATAAATAAACATTGAATCCGGTGGAGATTTAGTGATAAAGCCTAAAGGCGCGTCCACACAGGCGTAGCTACCATAGGGTTAGGCGGTGCAGTGCACCGGGACCCCCAAGCTCAGGGGGACCCCGAAGGGTCTTCAGGGGAAATGGGCGACTGGGCCTTCTGAACCGAGATACGCTACTGCTTAGGGGGCCCCCAAGCTCAGCTCAGGGGCCGCTAACAGCAACTTGGCAGAGCAAAAAAAAAAAAAAAAAAAAAAAAAAAAAAAAAAAAAAAAAAAAAAAAAAGATCGCCAAATAATTTTTTTGCACCGGGGTTTCCTCCTAAAACTATACGGTTCCACTGCGTCCCCATAGGAAATAACATTCAGTGATAAAATGTTACCGACGAGGGCCTGCTTGTTGCCGCCGTTGCAGCGATGACGATTTGGATACGTCCCACTCTCAGAGGCAGAGCCAGATATGGTTGTAGTGACTTAACGATGGACGATGCAGATAATTTCAGTCTCGAGTACAGACGTGATGTTTTCGAATGTCAAGTAATGTTTTTGAGACTCAAACAATAAAAATTTGAATATATTACCTGTGTGTCTGTCATTCCTCTGGCTCGATTTCTGTCTTTTAGGAACAGTATACATATTACCGTATCAGTACCACCGACTTTTATAAACTGAATCATTCCTGCAACGGATTTGGCACTGTTTCCTTTTTAATCTCTATTGAAAAATAGCCAACCAGATTTCTTCTTTTTCCATTAATTTCCTCCGTATCAAAACCAAAACTGATAACTATTTTGGTAAGCGCATCATTTTTTTTATTATGATATTTGTATTATTTCAATCGAAAATCACACAAAACAGATCTAGTGCGCTAAAGCACTATTGATGAAAAGACTTTCTCGTTTGTCCAAACCATCTTCAGTGTAGAATTCCAAAGCAAAGCGACGTGTCGCCACTACTTGCCCTCTTCAGGAATAGCACTGCTTCCTTTGAAGTGGACTGACACTAGTCGGATTTGAGATAGCAAGCCACATGGCTCTTTTTTGCCATATGACACAGGCCACCACACACGTCCACATCAGCCACGCTATGTCACATGGTCTTCCCATGCCTTGCCGTATGCCATAGTGTGGACGTCCCTAACGCCGCAAAGCGGTGTGTGTAAATGAAATATAATGGAACTACGAGATGAGTTACTCCATATGTTAACACTGAACACCTCACTTTGTCCTTCGGAAAGAAGGTTATAGGAGTCGATGAGAGATAACGGTACGTTAGCAGCTCATTATATAGAAATCCTTACAATTGTACTTTTATTACCACAAAACACAAGAATTTGCAGGATAAGATACCATCAGAGCCTAAAAAATTTTCAGATCTCTCATTATCTCGTTTTGCAAAGGTGAAGTCAAAATTAAATAGTAAATAAATAACTCATAGCTTTGTTGGATTGAAAGAATAATCGGTTCTAGGGCAAAACCGCGACGGACAAAACCGCGACGGACAAAACCGCGACGGACAAAACCGCGAACGGACAAAACAGCGAACGGACAAAACCGCGAAAGGACAAAACCGCGAAAGGACAAAACAGCGAACGGACAAAACCGCGAAAGGACAAAACCGCGAAAGGACAAAACCGCGAATACAGAAAAACCAGGAATACATAAAACCACAAGAGTTCGTAGATTCTTAGCGTTACCCAGGATGCACCACGAGGAGGTGATCTACGTAACACCCCATTATTTTTTTTATTTTTAAAAAAAATACACAAAAGCATGAACATTATGTAAAATAAAAATACAATATAGATGGATTATACGAAATATACATCAATAAACCATTAATAAGTTAATATAAATTGTAACAAAATACACAAGCACACTATCTAATAATCGAAATTATGAACTATACCAAAAAGAAATTTCTGTGCATCGCTACAATCATATTCACTAACTAAATTGAAAATCGACTTGGTGACTCTCGCATATGTCATTTTCTGTATTTTTCTATCTCCCCTTCCATATTGCACCAATTTAACCTCCGTCAGATTTTGCTGCTTCTTGAAAGCTTCTATGAGTTTCCAAATTGTAGGATGGCTTGATTCAAGTAATAACCGAAAAGCATTGTGCCAACCTTCGACGGAGTTGTTGGTTCTCTCTAACGAATTTTTAACATTCTGGTTTTGGTTCCAAATTTCGATTGGAAATAGTGGTTCTCGTCGTCGATTTCCTCGAAGAATACGTCCAATCCATGTATCATCAATGTAATCCAAAAGTGGAGAGAATTCCTCGTCTGCAAACTCCCTATCACAGAGTTCTTCATAAACAGAGATGACTTCTGATCAAACAGTGAGGGGATAACTCGTAGATTTGTCCGTTTCGCAGTTTTGTCCGTTTCGCATACACAAAATGAGTTACAGTACTCCATAATAAAGTAACCCTAGCTGCGATCCGCAAATCATTTAAAACTGCGTTAGGATAATATTTTGATGCATAAGAAATCAAACAGTGAGGGGATAACTCGTAGATTATAAATTACATATACACAAAATAAATTACAGTACCGTACTCCATAATAACGTAACCCTAGCTGCGATCCCCAAATCGTTTAAAAACTGCGTTAGGATAATATTTTGATGCATAAGAGATCAAACAGTGAGGGGATAACTCGTAGATTTGCCCGTTTCGCGATTTTGTCCGTTTCGCTGTTTTGTCCGTTCGCGGTTTTGTCCGTTCGCGGTTCTGTCTGCGCGGTTTTGTCCTCGCGGTTTTGTCACTTCGCGGTTTTGTCCGGACACGGAATAATCCGAGAAACCCAGAGGGATGACAGAGTGTCAGTTTGAGGGACATTATGCCTCTGTTGTAGGTGTATAGGTCCTACAGTTAAACGTGGAATCTGATCACCAGACGCGGCCTGTTGTAGCTCATAAGAACTAAAAAAAGTCCTTAAAAATACCTGGCTGCATCGGAAATCAAGTCCGTGGCGCTGAGTAAACTAGCGTCTCTAGGGGCACGCGGTATTATATGAAGATATATACATAGTATTGACACTGTATTTTAAGATATTTAGAAGAGCTTTACACGAAGTTTCAAATCGTAACTACTGTATGAAGTAAAATTATTGTAGTCAATTCAATAAGTGATTTGAAAAAAATTGAAATTAGAAGATTGTTTGCTAAATATGTTGCAAAGACTGACTTCATTCGTGTAGGGCACAATAGTTTTAAATTAATTTCAGAACGAAATCCCTAAAGCTTTGATTATTTTAACTTTGTTTCTATCATACTTTTCCATAACAGAAGAAGAAGATACTTTAGTGAAAACATTCAGCAACATAAACGCAGGTAAAAAAGAGAGAAGTAAAGATGGAACTTGTATCAGAGAGAAGCCGGAGTTTGTATTGGTACTAACCTCCATAGAGAAAATTGAAGGTGTTTGGTAGGCTCGAGAATCCGTTCGCTTTATTATTGTAATTATTATTACTAATTACTCGCGACCTCACGGAAGTACCTAATCCTGCAGTTCAATAATTTTCTCTTTAAGTTGGTCAGGTTTTCAGGTAATTTCATCGCATGCATGGAATCTAATATTCTCGCGTGTTTCCGTAGGAGGATTTATAAAAACTCGACGATTCAGTATTGTACTGTGTCTCCTTCAGGTTTTGATGGTTTTAGTAGATCGAAATGTAGACTCACATTACATATTTCCGAAGCGGGTGTACGTTTATAGTTTCTGCGTCTTTCCCTAACTTGTTATTCCTCGCTTTGTGTGCCGCTCAATGCTGCCTATTACTTTTGAAAGAGGCCATTGCGCGTGGTACATAGTAACCTTATGAAGGCAGCAAAAGTCCCCGTAGAAACGTCGTATTTTTGTAAGACAGTCCTGCAGCACACTCGAGAAAATACCATTTCAGTTTTTGATCTTCTTTTGATTTTTCGGTACTAATTACAAATGGAACAGGTATTCGTAATGAAACATACTCAAATTTAAATCCTGGAAGGACCATTCTTATGGCCCTTTTTTATAAAATATATCTCTGCAATACAATGAAGCTAATGCCAGAATTCTTGTGTGTGATATATATATATATATATATATATATATTTTTCCCAAGCCATTGTGTCTTTTCGATGTCGAGGTCATAAGAAGTAGGTCGTTAATGTAGCTGATTCTGGTTTCATCTTTCCTTCCAATAAAACTCCACGAATAGATCCTCCTTAACGACTCTGAAGCTAAAGTGCCTCAAATTAGCTTAATGACTTCTATAAATTACCAGTTGAATGATACCGCCAATGTAACTGTTTAATTTATTTATTGTTGCGTCGTACGCATTTCACCTCTCATCGAGGCATCATCAGCGACGAATCTGCGTTACAGTTTTTATATACAGTTTTATATACATTTTTATCCTATTATTACGTAATTATGAGCGTGGGGTATTTTTATAGCTAACATTTACCTACTATTTACTTTTGTTAGTATGGTATGCAGCTGCACATCTCAGTATCCTTAGACAAAGCATGTTTTGCCTGTATCATATTTACACAATTATGCGTTCTCATCATTCGTCTGTTGGGCCAGCTGGTTTGTTTATTTCTTGTCCCTGGTGCGCTTTTGCGTCCGTCGGTTGTCTGCTGTAACGCAGATTCGTCGCTGAGGTTGCCTCGATGAGAGGTGAAACACGTACGACGCAACAATAAATAAATTAAACAGTTGCATTGGCGGTATCATTCAACTGGTAATTAATTAAGCAACTGTGGAAACATGGCCTGCAATAACATTGCACTTCTGTAAATTGTTCCGGTAGACGTAATTCATGTACACTTGCTCCTTCTAAACTGATAATGGTGGTCAACTTACGTGCATCTGCAAGGAAAGCCTCCAGAAAGTCATCAATAGTTCCGGTGTAGCCATTCCACAGCCGGTGATGGTGGTAGTAAGATATGGCGGCGTCTTTGGGGCACCGTGAAACGTAAATTATCTGCAACGATGTAAAACGTACAACATTTATTTGATCAATATAACAGTGCACTAGTGTTCTGTCTGAATGTTGATGTGAGATTATACAAACAATTTCTTAAGCAATTAAAGTCAAACTATCATGTTAGCATAAAAATACTCACCTTATTTCTCGGGGATACAACTTCAAACAACATGCTAGTAAACAATAATTTAAAAACAGCATATTCAGTTAACATTATTTAATTCAACAGTATACTATATGCTAAATATATGTGTGTGTGTGTTATTCAGCATCCAGCAAGTACCTAAAACTTTTGACAAGATAACACTTGACAATTCATTAATCGATCGTCAGATGATGGGTAAATGGCCACACTCACATCACTGTAATACAATCGAGCAGCTACCTGAGGTACTGTACATGGTTATACACATAGTTAGCATTAGAAACATTAATCTTCGCACTCTTAATTGATTCTTTACCATCCCTCAATGCCATATCCGACGATAAAAGTATCAACGCGAAAACCATCTGCTAAGTGGGTGTGAGAGTTACAACACAATTTGGTTAGAATAATATCTTGCTGAATACCATCATGACACCATATTGTACCTCTATCCTCTTCAAATAATCCGTAATTTATTTATTATTATTATTATTATTTTTATTTTTTGTCTTCAAATCAGTTTATCCATGTGCCCAAACAATAAACTGTTGAATATTTTGCTGCTATTTACAGATCATCTACGAGTTTATTTTTTCATGACTCATACTTGTTTTCTTAAAACAATGAATAATACTTAATTGTTATTACAGAAGAAAATATTTCCAATAGAATTTCATGTTAGGTCATTGGCATAAGTTTCATTTTTGTTTCATAAATTACAAACTTTAACTTAAATTAATACTTGGATGATTTTTTAAAAATATTTACATAACTATTCATGTTTCCTTTCAAAGATCAATCAGATCTTATTTCCTTGTTAATAAAGTTAAGTCTTCGATGCGGTGGCTGCATCCGTTGCCAGATATATGTCGCCAGTGATTGTTTGTGGTGTTCCATACGTCGGCACGAACGAAATTCTACAATTTGCGAAGACTGACTTCGCACTTTTAAAGGAGCATTCGCTCACTTAACAAGACGTTTATTATAATCATTTATTGTCAACTCACACTAAGACTGATGGTATGCCTATTATTTGCAAACTGGGTTTTAGGAGCTCTAAATCTACCACATTTCTGTACAATATCGTATATAACAATTACCGAGATATACCACTATATTGATTCTTTGATCCGCTTGAATTAGAAATGACTCTCCATAATTCTACCTTAAGATTGGCATACTTTTTAACAATTTAAAGTTATCAGAGCAACCACGTGCTACAAAATCAGAATGAAACAGTTAATACTGAAGGTTATATCCAAAAGACTGAATTAATTCGACCTAAAACATGTTGAGCTCTTAGCAGTTTCAACGATACTTGATATTAGCATAATAAAAGACATCAGGATACAAAATTCAACATCAACGAAGGCGGCATGCAAGGTCAATTAAAGTAAATGTTGTATATTCGCTGGAATGTTGTCGTATAGTCGAGAGGCGGGCTTAAGTCCTGTAACAGCTAAAACATTTTCCGAACAACTTACGCTAGGATGTACGAGGGTTATTTTATTTTTTTATTTTTTTTTTTTTTGGCTTTAGCCTTAGGCTAATTTAGCCAGTTACATGGAGTAATGGTGCTCTTGTATTTATATTATGCCTTTAGTTTTAGCCACGTACATGTAGATTAAGCTAATCGCTTTCTTATTGGGCGCGGCGAGGGTTATGATCACATCTGCGATGTTTTCTATGTGAAGAGCGTCTTTTAATAAGATTCTTCTATATTCGCGGTGGCGCCTACATCTTAGAAGGAAGTGGTAGATATCCTCCACTTCGTCGCAGGATTCGCAGTTCGGAGAATCCGAGACCTTCATTAGAAATTTTTTATCATTAAGCCAGGTGTGCCCCGTTCTTAATCTACTAATCAGCGTGATTGCCTTTCTATGGAGATCCACTTCCTGGAACCATGGTTTCATCGTAACTTTGCTGGCGATGGCGCGGTACCATAGCCCTTTCCCTTGGGCCTTTTCGTTCCATTTTCTTTCCCATGCGTTGAGAGCTCTTGCTGAGGCGATCGTTCTAAAATCGGTATAAGGCACTGGTATGTTCTCAGTATCGGGAACCTGGAGATGTCGTCGAGCTATTTTGTCCGCTAGCTCGTTCCCTGTCACTCCCACGTGACCCGGGATCCATTGTAGGCACACTTCTATGCCTCTGTGTATGGCTTTCCAGAGTTCTCTGCCAACTTCATATGTCAGGTAGTTTCTGCACTGGCCTTTAGGAATGCCTATGATAGCCTGTAAGGCACTTTGTGAATCCGAACATATCACTGCTTTTGTCTGTACTGACCGTTGTATATATTGTATGGCCCTCAGGATTGCGTACCTCTCGGATGAGAAGATTGAGAATTCTGCCGGCAATCTACAAGCTTCATAAACGCCACAGTCTGCATCGACCCAAGCGGCCGCGCTGGTGGATTGCATTACCCTTGATCCATCGGTAAATACTTTCCGCCATTCCTTCCATCGTGTGTTCAAGGTTTCTAATGCCCATTGCTTCAATTCTAACTGAAGGGTGGTTTTTTTGTCTACCGAGCCCTTGATCAAGGACAGGTGGATTCGCGACGAGATCTCCGCCCTTTGCCACGTATCTTCTTCGCTGAACATCTCGTTGATCTCTTGTCTGTGTATATTCCACAGGGCCGTTGTCTGAAAATACTGTATCAGGCTGGGTTTTTTCTGTTGTTGACGTGATTTGGCTGAACTTTCATGGGCAAGGAGCTGCACCTTCCTCTGTAGGGGATGTGACTTCATGGACCACACCTTTAGCCAGAAGTTCAACCCCAATTTACTTCTTCTTGTACTCAACGGTGGAATGGCTAATTCTGCCTCCATCACGGCGATGGGGGTGGATTTCACAAAGCCTCCGATTACTCGCAGAGCTGCTGATTGAATGCAGTCCAATTTTGTTAGAAGAGACTTGGCGGCAGTTTGATACAGGAACCCCCCGTATTCCATTCGGCTCCTCAGTAGAGAGCAGAATACATGCCGGAGTAGTCGAGGGTCCGCACCCCAGGTCGGGGCGGCGAGGGCTTTGAAACAGTTCAGGCGTTGCATACATGATTGCTGCAGTTCCATGATATGCTTTCTCCATGTTAATTTTGAATCTAACCACATTCCCAGGAATTTGATCTCTTTAACTAACTCGAGTGTGTGTCCATTTAGTGTAATTGCACAGTCTTTTCCTTGTAGCTGTCTTTGCGTAAACACACAAATTTTGCTTTTTTCTATTGATATTTCTAGCCCTTTGTCCAGCAATCTCTTTTGTATCAGCTTCAATTGCTCCTCTAGTATTCTGCGGGCCGTTTCTATGTCCGGGTGAGATATATATACAACAAAATCATCCGCATATTGGAGGAAGGATACTAGGCCCTTTAGGATGTTACATAGGTCTGCCATGTAGATATTGAATAGTAAGGGGCTCATTGGATCGCCCTGTGGTAAACCTTGGAAGACTAGCCGACTGATTCTGTCTCCCTCCGCTGTAAACACTGAATTCACTCTTCGGGCGAGGTATCGGCCACACCATGCGCATAGCTTGCTAGGTATGCCCATCTTTTTCATAATGCCCACAAGTATATCTATCTGCACATTGTTATAAGCATCCTTAATATCCAGGAAGGCAGCAACTAAATAGTTTCTTCTTGTGAATGACAGCTGAATATCTGTCACCAGCGTGCTGATATTGTCTAAGGTGCTGAAGCGTTTTCGAAAGCCCATAGTTCTGGTATCAAGTAACCTATGATGCTCCAGGTGCCACTCGATCCTGTTTTTGATCATTGCACTCATCAGTTTTGTCGGGCACGGCAGGAGAGAAATGGGGCGATATGACGAGATGATGTTCTTCTTCCTGTGGGGTTTACACACGGGAATAACGATTACCTCCCGCCACTGGTCAGGAACATAGGAGAGGTCAATCATAGTATTGTAGAGATCCAGCATGGCTTCCTTCGCTTTAAGAGGAAGTTTGTCGATCATTGTGTAGTTAATGGCGTCCATCCCCGGAGCAGTATCTTTCTTCCGTAGGGCGTGCAATAGTTCTGATAGGTGAAAACAGGGTTCCGTCGATCCTGTTGGGACGTCGTCTACTTCCCTACTCTTGTGATATTCCTCCTGTTTTGGTACATATGGAGGAGTGAACGAGGCTAGGAACTCCTCTGCTGCTTGTCTGTCTGACGATATCCAACTGGTAGCTGGCCTCTCACCCTTGAACCACTTCAGTTTCCGCCAAGTCTCTTGGGTCGTCACACCATATTTTAAATTGGAGCAAAAACTCTTCCAGCCTTCTCGTTTGGCCTTTCTAATGGTATCTAGTGCTTCAGCCGTTCTTTTCTTGAGTTCTACCACGTTCTCCTGAGTGGCGGCGTGCAAATATATTCTGGTAGCCAAGCGCCGCCTGGCGACAGCTCGTGAGCAGTCACTGTTCCACCAAGGTTTTCTAGTGAGCTCTCTTCTAGTGTGAGTTTTAACCTCTGGTATCGCCTCTTCTGCAGCAGCCTCCACTATTCTTTGAAATTCGTTGTACCGACATTGGATATCGTCGGTTGCACCTTCCCACTGCTCCAACAGCGTGCTGATCTTTCCTTCGTAGCGAGCCCAGTTAGCCCTGTTACACAACCACCGTCTGCTTGAGTGCCGGCGGACAGATGGGAGATTCCAATCTAATGATAATTTGAGGACGCAGTGATCACTTCCGATAGTCTCTGGTAGCAGATCCCATTTCGCTCTATGCATTAGGTTCATCGATATGAGAGTAATATCTGGAGAAGAGTTTCTCTGACTAGGAGCACCAAGTCTAGTTCCATGTTTGTTGTTAAGAACGGCAAATGAAGAGGCTGATATGGCATGGGCGAGCTCGATTCCCTGCGTGTCTACATAACTATCTTGCCATAACGAATGGTGAGCGTTGAAGTCGCCTCCAACCACACTATTTGCCGGCAGCTGATGGAATACAGCCGACCAATCTTCTTCCTTTAGGTTGACTTGAGGTGGTTTATATATGACGGTGGCCGCTTTGATAGGTCCATCGTAAGAGAGCTCGACAGAGAGCATTTCTACGTTGGCAATTGGTGCCGCTAATCTGCGCACGGAGCAATTAATGTGGCTTCCCACCAAGATGGCAACTCCCCCGTGCCCATCATCTCTGTCTTTCCGAAACACACTAAAATTCTTGATGTTTATGTTCGACGAGCTGCGCAGCCATGTTTCCGATATAAGGACTAAGTCGGCCTTATGTTCTGTTATGGTTCTTTGAAATTCGTCCCATTTTGGTAATAGGCTACGTGCGTTCCACTGTAACACTGTCAATTTAGTCCTTCTAGCCATTTTTAATTAACAGATTTGCAGCCTCCGATGTGGTTCCACTTGGCCCCATTTCTTTAATTTCTTGAAGCACTTGTCGACACGCTTCGTCCTGAATTTTCTTCACTGTGGTGGCTGCCAGCTTGCCTTTCATCTGTTGTGCCAGCAGTTTGACCACTATTTTGACTATTATATTAACCATGTCTTCTCCTGCCTCTCTACTAGTTTGTTCTTTGCTGGTTAATTCTTCGGTTTGGGTCGCTATAGATTCCTTGGGAGTACTGACGGTACTTTGGCAGTGCTCCCTGATTTGCTTCATTCCCTGTGGCATCGTCACCGCGCTGTACCTTATACTCTGTATAGGTGGGAATTCCGCTGCCTTGTATTGGTAACTTTGTTGTATACTCCTCTTGTTTTCCGTCGCCATTTTTGCTTTGTCCTCTTCTTGTCGCTTCCGTTCGGGGCATTTCCTATCGTTCGCTTTGTGGTCACCTCCACAGTTTACGCATTTTTGGACCTCATTTGAGCAGCTGGATATGTTGTGTTCTTCACCACACTTCATACATCTTTCTTTTCCTTTACAGAATTTGGCCGTATGACCAAATCTATAGCATTTGAAGCACTGCGTTACTGGAAATATGTAGGGAGCCACCTTGAATCTCAGGTAGAAAATCTCGATTTCCTCTGGCAGGAATTGGCTATCAAAAGTTATGAGCACAGTTTGCAGGGGAACTGTTTCCACCTTGCCGTCATTGAATACTTTCTTGGTAAATCGCCGTACATCGATAATCGGTGCCGACGAAAACAGCGTTAATCCTTAATTCTTCTTCTGCTAGGTCCGTAGGCACAAACTTGATTATCCCTTTCCGTTCTACTCGGTTAGCCGGTATATAAGCCTGCAGACCCAAGGATTGAAGAAACATCTTGTTTTCAACGAAGCCATTAGCAGTGTTGGCATTCAAAAATTCCATAGACATTCTGTTTTTCCCAAGTTGATTGAGTCGTTTCAGCCCAGTGACCTTGTTATAAAAAATTTTCCCCAGCTGAATTGGGTGTAGAGAAGCACTGTCTGATGCGTTCTCGATTATAACCATATATGGACCCTCTGCATGGTCATTATAAAGCCTCTTCCGCATTGCCGGCGCGGGGGGGTTCCGCTTGACTGCTTCTTCTCTTACTTGGCTTGCCTGACTAGTTGTCAGATGGTTACATAAGGTGTTCAACTGTTGGCCTCCATCTCCTGACGCTCTACTGGGATTTGTTTGAGGTGGGGTCGCTAGGCTGCACGCTACCTCCTTACCTCTGCTAGGAATCGACTCAGTGATCATCGGTTCTTCAATTTTCTCTTTCGTGACGTTTCTCCTGTCTGCAGCTTTACGTTTCTTCCTCAGATTGTACTTTTCTTCTTCGTCGGTGTCGTTTAGGTTTGCCTCCTTTGTCTTCCTCGCTGTCTCCATCATCTCTTGGTCACTCTGGTACACGGTATACGCCTCTTCTTTTCTCGGGTCGATTCCATCACTTGCTTCCGCCATTTCCTCTCGCCCTCCGGCAGAAGGGTCCGACGAGATGAGCTCAGCCAAGGATGTATTGACACAGTTAGGTTGTCTTCTCTAGATGAAAAATACTATAACTGTCCGCTGATTCACCAAAAGTTCTGTGAATATAACACGACCGCAGTTAGCACTGTTGATAGTCGCCTGGAGATGAGTCCGCTTCGCTGCCACTAACACTCGCGCAGGTAAACACGTCTCACTTCCTCACTCTATCGCACCGCTTACTTCCTTACTCGTCGGTTGCAAGCAGCAAACTGTACGAGGGTTAAATGATAAATAATGCCTTCCACCTTCATAACTCCTCAGCAGATGGCAGCACTGGTATGCGGCAGGTACTGGCTTGTTCTGTAAACTCTTTTCTACAGCTCCAGTGGGCGGGAAGCTTTAGCATTGAATAGTTGTAGTGTTACAGTGTAAAGTATGGAACCCTACGCAGACGGTCGTCAGTGCGATTTAAGCAACGTGCAGTATTTGAATTCTTGACAGCAGAATGTGTTAACCCAAAGGAGATTTATCAAAGAAAGCAAGCTGTTTATGGTGATTGTGTCGATGTGAGTACTGTGCATCGCTGGCCGCGTAAGTTTAAAGATGTTGAGGTGGGAACATCTGACTTGCGTGACAAACAAAGATTTGGACGTCCTGTGACAGCAACCACCGAGTTTCACAAGCAAAAAGTTGACAGACTGATTCAGGACGATCATTGTATCACTCAGAGAGAAATTGCAAGCATCGGCATTTCACAAGAACGTGTGGATCACATTATTGCTTTGTTTGGCTATCGGCTATTGGCTGTGCACGATGGATACCTTGGATGCTGACGCCTGAAATGAAAGCGAATAAAGTTTAACTTTGCCAGGAACTCCTCTCGCGTTACGAGAATGGAGGTGATGTCTTTCTCCATTCAATTGTGACAGGTGACGAGACATGGGTACACCATTACGACCCGGAGACGAAATGCCAGTCTATGGAATATCGACACAAAGACTCGCCCTACAATAAATTCAGAACGTTACATCACAACGCTGCAAACTTTGAAATGGCGGTGTGGTATGACAGAGTCATCCCCCAATGAATATTAATAAATAATTAATTAATATTCAATTTTTATTATATTTGTTTATTTAAAAATGTAAATTGTAGGGTTAATTGATACGTAAATAATTATGTATTAAGCCTGGGTGGCCAAATTTATTGTTATATAGTTTAATTCAGTACAAACATTGCTGTTAAGGGAGTATTAAATGTGGAAAATTGATAGGACTGCAGTTTTGAGCGTTCAGATAGCCGGACATAGTGGCGAGAGCTGGCGACACCCAGTCGCAGCATACACAATGGATCGGGCTGTGGAGAACGCTTAAATCCCGTTAGGTTGTGAGGGCGATGGCCTCGACTCTCCGCTGGAGGGGTGCAAGGTCAGGGAAATGTGCGCGAAACGGGTGACGAATAATAGATACGGCACGAAACACGTGATTGTAGCCTACGTCGTTTCACCAATCGTGCACGGCTCCAGGGTTCACATTTGTTAATAAAAGGCTTCTTTTCCATGTACAGAGAGGAAGGAAGCTGGCTTTCCGTGGCTGTTGAAGAGGATGCCATAAGAAGGGACTTGCTGGTCAGACGAGCTGAGGTATAGACGTGTCGTCCGACACACTCTACTAGCTGTTGGTCCATGCTGCATCTAGACGCTTTATGGCTCGGATATGGCCGGGAATAAGGTGTTTCATCTGGTAAAGGCCATCAGCAGATGTACTAGCGCGGATGGGCCCGCGAATTGGCATTCAACAGTGACACAGCGTGTCACACCTCGTCGAGCAGATGCGACAACGGTAAAGTACCGAAGCAAAGGTCCATGGTTCCATAGGGTTTTAACGAGGCTTGCTAACCCGTAAGCGACTTCTGAGATTAGATTCTCCGCTCTCATCACAACAATTTTACTGAGCTAACCAACTATCCATGTTTATTAACTTCAAACTTCTTAAAGCATCTTGCTCAAATGATGCTTTTCACTTTAAAATGGCACCCCTGGGATTTTTGTAAATGTTAACTTTAATTTGTTGGCCTGCGACGCCACTTTATTGAATAGTAACTTTGCAAAATCTTTGAAATATTTAAAATCTGTTCATGTTTGCATTTATCCGGCAAATTGTAAACGCCGGGTATTGCTTGTTTATTTTCTTTGAATATATTGTGTTTAACGTAACGTTAAATATGCCCGGCCTTGTATAAGCCAGAAGACCGAATAAATTGAATATTTTTTGTGTAAATTAAATTCTTGCAGCATTCAAGGTTCTAGTTCACCAATTCATAATTTAGTGAATTAATATTCATATTCACAATAAAAATATAGGACGTGATGGTATCCCCCCCACTCTCACTTGCACCGCCTTATACAGCGGCTAACAAGGGACCGAAATGAAAACGGATATGTTTTCCTGCAGCATGACAATGCCAGAATCTCACCACCGTACGGCATCCTCCATACAGTCCAAATTTGGCACTGACTTCCATCTGTTCCCGATAATGAAAGAAGATTTGCGGGGACATCACAATGCTTCTGATGAAGACGTTGAGAGAACTGTGAGACTGGTTGCGGAAATAGAGTGTCGACTTCTTCCGTGACGGCTTCAGGAAACTGGTTCATAGTTGGCAGAAATGTATCCAATTGTCTGGTGATCATGTGGAAAAGTGATTATTTGTAATTAAAGAAGACATCCTAAGGATTTTTTCTGTGTTTGATTTATTAAAATATTCCCATTCAGTCCAGAGTTATGACCTTGGAGGCACTATTTATCATTCAACCCTCGTATAATCTCCCTGTTTCATCGAAGTACTGTACGCGAATTGTCCAACTTGCGAAATTAACAGGGGAGCCAATTCGTAATGTAACTGCGCGGTGACCTGCGACTGAGAAACTAATCAACTGAGGAAATGGGAACCAGGTGTGCTGTAGCGCCCAGAGTCCGGATGGTAAATAATAACGATCGGCTCTAGCGTTGGGGAAACGCGGGTTCAAATCCCCGTCTGACAATCCAGATTTTGGTTTCCATAGTTTCCAAAAATCACTCCAGGCACAAGCCAGGATGGTTCCTTCAAGAGGCCTAGTTTAATTTATCCCCGTTCTTTGTACCAAAGCCTATCCTGCCCCTATTGAAATCGTTTTCTAAGGAGCGTTTACGTCTACGGAAAAAAAGTCCGATAAGATAGCTTATTACAGCGATGGTTAAGGCAATTCACTCGGCACCCAGTGGCAGTATCTAGACAAGGACATCACCTCGTCTGTGAAAAATACATGCTATTATGTGAACTGTCCTTTGAAATGGCCCATTAGGGTGTTCCCCTTCCTGTTTACTAATGACATTTTGTACTTCACTTCTATTTACACTATTTACTAATTGTTCATGGTTTTACATAAATACCAAGTTCCCTGCGCTTACTTTAGCCTGCGCACCATTTTAGCATAACTGTGATTTATTTCATTTAGCACAAATTTTGATACTACTATTAATTTGTTTAAGATACTAGTACATAGAGCGGTGTTTGTTCTCAAGTATTGCGATGACTAATATGTTATTCAACCCGCTTCCGTTAAACGCATCGATCAAGCTTGTTGCTGTTTGTTAGTAGTATCATGTTATTTTTCAAACTACTGCCAAATTGTCAGAACAGAATCTTTCCTGGTGTATGATTACAATGAAGCCACGGGTCTACCGCCGGAAGGTGTTGCGAAAACACAATATCTCGTCGATTAGCTCCGCCGTCTTCTTCAGGTGCGAAATCATCTGTAATGGTCTGCTGTCAGCCAGCAGCAGCCAACAGACCATTACCGATGATTTCGCACCTGAGGAAGAAAGCGGAGCCAGCCGTCGGAATATCACGTTTTCACTACAAGATCCGGCGGTACACCCATGAAGATTAAACAGGGGCTCCAAAAAATCTTATGAATGCCTTATTACCTATCGGATTGACCCGGAGGTGTTCTGCAGTCTGGGAGTTTAAATTTTGGGTCCTAGAAATTTACTGAAACTGGAGTTTCTTAATTCAAATTCTTCTGTGTCATTGTTGGTAACCTCTGTCACGGTACTAGGATCCTATAACTTCCTTTTAAAAATGTTATACGATTACATTCTTGAAGGAGATAACTTAAAAAATCATAAATTATATTGAGGACCAGCATATTTCACCTTGCAAATTTCCTCACGTGTTCCTTTTGCATTGTAGAAACTTTCGCTTTAGAATGATTCTGTAGTTGAGGTGATTTTTCTGAACATATTCCTCTGAAATGCACAAAAGTAAAGTTTCCCACACCGTCTACCCTGAAATCAAAGTCTAGTTAACGAGCGTGGTCGCCTCTTCCTTTCCATGTACCACTCACAATTTCCCTCCCGATACCCATCCAGGCATCAGTATCAGTGTGTGCATCATACAATGTCTCTTCCTCCACCTCCTCTTTTCCAGTGACTCCTAACGCAGCTCCTTTATCAAATCAGTCACTTAGTTTTCCACCAAGTTTCACTACAAATCTAGTTGCACTCGATTGAAAGCTTCCAACTGATTTACTGATTTGGGAATTAAGTTTTATTTAAGAGTCAAGAAGAATATTAAAAATTAGTTCAAAGACAAATTAATAATTATTAAAGAAGCTTTTGAATATCTCGTTGCTATACTAGATTATTGGAGCTTAATTGATCTCAAAACGTCAGAAATCGGAAATCAGCACTTTTACAATCTTGCTTTCAAAACCCAATCACACTGTTGCTATAATGACTCCGGTATCGTTGACTCCGCACTACTTGCTCTCACCTTGGGTCTTTCTGTCCACATTGACAGCGGGAGCAGTTCCCTGGGCAGGTGACTCTTGATGTATCTAGGGGGAGGCATGTCTGCTGACCGCTGCACTGTGTCTCCCTCGGCGCCCGGGTACCTGGTTATCGCAACGAACCTGCACACATACAACAAACACATGATTTATGATCAGTTTACAATACCGAGAAACTCAGTACGCTTCAACAATCCTACTACCAACAGTTGTGTGGAAATATTGGCGTCTACAAAATTTATGTGCGAATCAAATTAAGTATTTGTACTCGTGCTACACTGCGAAACAGAAAAACGAGATCAGCGTATACAGCACTTCAGAGTATTCCTTTGACAAACACTACGGAGATAGTGTTGCAGATATCTTTAGTCCACGAGTTAGAAACAGTTATCAAAACTTTTTTAATTGAATGTGTGGAGCACACTGTTAGGAATGTAAAGAGAAAGAACACAAATGTAATTTGATACCTTTTTTTACTTATGGCTTACGCCTCGTCGACATTGAGGTCATTAAAGACAGGATGGGACTGGGGACAAAGAACGGGAAGGAATTCTGTCATGGCCTTTTGAAGGAAGCATCCGGGCATTCACCTGGAGTGATTTTGGAAACCGTGGAAAACCCAAATCTGGATGCCCTGACGGGGATTCGAACCGCCGTCCTCCCGAATGCGAGGACAGAACATTTCATACCTAATGTCGATGGATGTTTTGGAGTTAAGTATAGCAACAAACAACGGAATTAAGCCTTTCCGGAAATAAATGTTAAAGAAGTCCTCCAGACTAAGAGACGGGTAGTTCAGTTGATCGAAATTTATATTAGTAAAGGGAAACAAATGTAAAAGATGATGCAACATTCGCTATAGTTGTAATTGTTTTGAAAAGGTGAAAACATTAAATAACCGTGCAAAGCTAACGCTTAAGGAATTTAAAATTAATTTTAAAAAAAATCAGAATAGTAAATTGGAGACGAATTTAACATTCCAATTATGAAAGAAAATTTAAAAAGAAATGTACAAAAAAAGGGATAAATGGATGACTGGAGGAATTAATTACCAATGGAGTGTTAGCGCCATCGCAATTAAAATTAATAATAATAATAACCTTTGACACGTTTTCAGGTTATTGATTAGACTCCTTTCCACGGCTCACAACGCTGCTCCATGTTTCCTTTCCAACTTCTAATGCAATTGACCCATCCAATAAACTTTGTTTTTTTTCTATTAATATACACCTAACTCTCAATTACGAACATTTTTCAATAAAATAAAATTAATACATCACAAAATAACCTCAAAATAAGAACATTTCTTGTTTTATACGAACTTATAAACTATATTAGACCTTATAGACTACAGTAAGGAAGAATTTTAAGTCCCTATGTATTACAGTTTTTTTAGATAGACGTTGAGGACCAACACGTTAAGTGGATAGTAAGCTCGCAGATAGTGGAGTAGATCAGTGGTCCACAACCCTTCCCTATTCGCGGCACACCATAAGGTTATCCATGAATCTCGCGGCACATCTTACCGGTCGGACGGTTGAGAACAAAAAGGTATTCTCTCTACAGGAAATTTTTTGTACCCATACCTTCAATGTGACACTTGTGCCTGATTAACTGCACACAAGTGGCTGATCCGTGGAGAAATCGTTAACCATGCAAGCCACATTTCTTCATGCACGGATTTGAGTGTTTCCCTCTTTGATGTTTTAATCTCAGTCAACGTCGAGGAGCGCAATTCAGAAAAATATGAAGCTGGAAATGGCAATAAGACCTTAACTGCCATGTCAGAGATAGCTGGATATTCATTCCTTATTTTTAGCCAAAATGTATCTAAAGGAGCTTCGAGAAGGGTTAATTTCAAAGTTCTGTCAGTTTTTAAATCTGCAAGTTCCTTTTGAATGTTAATTGGAAGGTGTTCCGAATTTGCAACGATCACTAACCCAGTCGAAATCTTCAACACTTTCTCCAAAGTACTTTTTGAATCTCTACTGCAGGACATCTAAATGTTCTTTAATTAAGTCCATCGCCATTTTATTACCGTCATCAAGTGACCATACAGTCGGGAACATCTCACGACCCATTTTCAATCCTCTGTAGCCACAAATCTAGCTTATTCTCAACTCCTTTAATCTTGTCCGTACTAATAAGAATATTTTCGTTTCTACCTTCCATTTTGATGTTCAGCTGATTCAAGTGTACTAAAATGTCGGAAAGATATACCAACTTACGTACCCATTTGCCATCTCCGAATAAATCCACGTACCCATGTCTTTCAACAGTCAAAAATGCCTGGACCTCTTCTCTAAGTTCAAATATTCGCATTAACGTTTTTCATCGTGACAGCCAGCGTACTTCTATATGTAGCAGGAGTGTAGTGTGTTCTGATCCCATTTCCTGACATAAATGGAAAAAAGTCACGAATTTAGGGGCCGCGATTTTATGAAGTTCATGACTTTTACTACTTCGACCAGCACATCTTTCAGAGAAGGTGGGGAAGACTTAGCAACAATGGCTTCGTGGTGAATGAGATAATGATCGCATCGTACATTGGGATTTATTTCGCGTACTTTAGCTTGGGCCTGTCATAGCAGCCGCTCCATCTATACAAACACAACGCAATTCTTCCATGTTAATTCATTAAGGAGCAAATATTCATCAGCCAAACCAAATATTTCTTCTGTGGTAGTTTGCTCTGGAAGTTCTTTGCAAAAGAAGAAATTACTTACAATTACATCCATAGATGTAGCGAATGTAAGGCAGAAGTTGTGCGTGGCGGCTAATATCTGTGGACTCGTTGATCTAACGTGAGAACTTCTGACTGTTGTTGGTTTTCTCCTTCATAATGTCTTCAATTTCACGAGACATGTCAATAACTCGGCGACTGATTGAGTCAGTAGAAACAGGAGTTTTTTAAATTTCACTATCAGATACTAAACTCAGAATTATTCTCACCATCTATTTACAAACAGGTTTAAACAGCGTTTCACCTATTGTATGTGGTTTCTTGGGCTTTACAATATGTTCGGCTGCCTTATAATTAGCTTCCTGTACTTTTTCCGAAACACGTACTGTAGCGATCATGAACGTTCTTGGTTTTTTCTTATTTTCCATCAACCGACGAAAATAATAAGATTTTTTTTGCACGTTTTTTCACCACACCAAAAAAAAAAATAGGACAAGTAATTATGACTATATTTCCGCTGCATCAACTTTTGTTTCTTTCTTTCTGGCTCAACGGTTTCACCAGTTGCACTCATAGACGGAACACTCCGTTCAAGGAATTTGTCCATCTTGAAGAAATAAAATAGTCTGCTAATTGTAATAGAAAATTTCAAGACTATATTCTAACACAGTTTTCGGACCACTTCAGAGTACAGCTATGATGGAACTGAAGTAATTGTAAGAAGCGGGATTTATACACTTCAAAGAATTCGCATATACAGTGGCGATTGCTTTTACAGTTATATCTAGCAATGCGTAGGTGCAACGGTACTGGAAAGAAGTAGTATTGTTGGAGAAGCACCGACACCGTCAACGCAGAAAAATGATATAAGGCTTGGAAAGTTCTGCTAATCCCAGCAGTTCAGACTGAGGGTAAACATGCGGTAAATATAACAGAACCTCAAAGCCCAGCAGTAGAGGCGAGGAATAAAAAATTCAAAAATGAATAAACAAAACTCACAGCAACTGTGAGTAAATAAATAACATGTAATTTCTTAGAATACGACAATGCGTAACAATTAGCGGCACATGGAACCCAAATATAATTAATAAAAAAAATTGACAGTTAACTCTTTATAATGGTTGCGGAACACTGGAATAGATCACGTTTAAGGAACGCTGTGTTTCGATATTGTTGAACACACAGTTAGTCGCGTCAAAAGTATTACGGACTGGGGCAGAAGCTACTTACATAGCAGGACAGTGAAGTGTGTGCTGGCATATTGGATGCGGTACGTGCCAAAGCAATCGGTCCTCCGATTCGGTTAATACTAAGCAGCTGCATTTCGAGTAGAACGATCCACCAATGAAGTGTCAGCTGATCAAGGATGATAATACATTTCGGCAACAGAAGGCACAATGTGTTGTAGTATTTGGTAATAATAGAACTGTGTGGGTTCTGTTAAATTTTCTCACTTGTAAGAATCTGCAACCTTTGGATTACTGTCTTATACGTATCAAAGTATAATTAAATTCTTTTATTTGGTCGGTGGCCACTCATATTTTGTAAAAGACCGATTGCAATAATAGAAACATATGGTCTTGTAATCAAAATTTGAGTGGCTGTTGATATATTAAACCTTGTTTTTATACATATGCATTATAAAATCTTGCAAATACGGATCGATTAAGCTTTGGTGGGTCGCGGACCGTGGTGAGAGAATAAACTAAATTACCAAGTCTCTATGCCTCTGCAAAATTAGCCATATTAAATTAGAAATAACATTTGACAATCTGGTTACAACACTTTAGCAAACCTGGACGGCTGTAGATGAAACATTGCTGAATATTTCTTCAGGGAAGTGGCGACGACTTGTTGAGTCTATACAACGTCGAGTTGCTGCATTTCACCGGACAAAAAGGGATCCCACATGATGTTAGAACGTATGTCATGAATTTAGCATTGTCTATTACTATATGAGGTAACTAGTTCGGAGTGAGATACGCTAAAAGTTTTCTATTGGCTCAGATTTTCACATTATTCTGCTGTTAACAAGGATCATCATTCCTTCGTCTCTGCATCCATTGATGAAATATCACAAAGAGATTTGTTTTACTGAGGGAAAAACTGAACTGTGGACAAATGCCATAATAGTTTACTAATTTAGGATAACTTTCAGTCCAGCAGTTCTCTTTCACGCATTCCATCTAGGATTTAATTTAATTTAATTTAATTGCAATAGAGCACAAGCTCCGGAGGCAATTTCCCTACACACCCAACATCCCCATATCCTGCACTAACCTACCTTTGGCCTGCACAAATTTCAACTTTTAACGTTTTCCGTAAGTTATTCATCATTCCCCTTGGTAAATCATTCCAATCCCTGACACCCTTACCTAAAAAAGAAAATTTTCCCACACCCTTGTGCCTGAAATCGAGTGTCAGTTTGTGGTCATGGTCATCTTTTCCCTTCCATGAACTACTTTTCATACCTACTGCAATATCTTTCCATGCATCATCGCCAGTATATGCCCTGTACACTCCCATCACCCTCCTCATCCTCCTCCTGTCTTGCAATGAATCCCATTCCAGCTCCTTTATCATATCTGTCACTGATTGCATTCTGCGATAATTCCCAGAAACAAATCTAGCAGCCCTTCTTTGTACGTGCTCCAACTCCTGTATTTGATACTCATAATGTGGGTCCCATACTACACTATCATATTCGAGTAATGGTCTGACCAAAGTTTTGTAACCCATTTCCTTTACTTCTCTCGTGCATCCCCTCATCACTCTCTCTAACAAGTGAAGAATTTTGAAACCTTTTCTTACCACCTGTCCAATGTGTCCTGCCCAGTTAAGCTTGTTATCAAATGTAATGCCAAGATATTTACATTTCAAGTTTTCAGCAAGCAATTCTTTCCCCACCTTATATTCATATTTAACCTTTTGTTTTTTATTAGTGTATTTAATTATCTGACTCTTCTTTGCATTTATCTTCATCCCATGTTTACCAACCCACCTGGATATCCTGTCCAGATCACCCTGCAACTGTGTACAGTCCTCTATCGTTTTGATCCTTTTATACAGCATTATGTTATGTGCAAACTCTGTAATTTCAGATAGTAAACAATCAACACAATTATTCATTAGAATAATGAATAGCAATGCTCCCAATACGCTACCCTGCTGCACTCCCATTTTATGGCTTATTCTGTCAAACGCCTTTGAAAGATCTAATACTACACTATCAATTTGGCCTCTCTTGTCCATTTCATCTGAAATATCTTGCATATATCCCACCAACTGAGATTCGCATGAATATCCTTGCCTGAACCCATGTTGCCTACTTGAAAACCACTTACGTTCCTCACATACATTTCTGATGTGGTTGCATATCAATCTTTCCATTAATTTACCTACCACTGAAGTCAAACTGATTGGCCTATAATTTTCGACTCTATTTCTCATCCCTCCTTTATGTACTGGTACTACTATCGCACTTTTCCAGTCTTGTGGTAAGAAGCAAGTATCCAGACTCAATTTAAATAATATTTCAAGATAAGGTACAATGTCACATCTGGCTATCTTTAAGATATCTGTAGTAATATTATCTACACCAGCCCCCTTATGTTTTTTCATATTTTTTATTTCCTTCATGATTTCTTCAGTACGAATTTCAAATTTTTTACTATCTTCATATCTAATCGTACTAAATCCGTAATCAAAAATGCAATCAACGTCCTTCTGGATTTCTGGATATATATTTTTTTTAAGAAGCTGGGTATGCCATTAGATATGAACTTTCAAAGTCATTATATAAGAGTTATGCTACGCACTGGAAATTTTTGTGCTGTATTAATTTTTGCATCATTTTATTACCAGCCAGTAATGACCTGTATCCATTGGTTGGAAAAAGAAGTAGATACTCCGCCTACAATTTCTGTAAAGTCATTAAAAAAGTGTTTTATTATCGAAATTCCGAGTTACATTTTGTCAAGGCTATCACATGTGTTCTCCGCTTGTCCTGCAAATGTTTCATTTTCTGTTACAGGTTACAGTACGGACGTGCGTCTGCAAGTCTGTCGGCCCTTATTATTAATAGCTTCGAGCCCATCAGAAATGATGGTTTGAATGCAATATTATGGCAGTTCATTTATTGCAGTTGGTTAATTATACGGTATTGTTATTACATAATGCTAGTGGCCTTGATTTGATAATGTTCTACATATTTGATTTGCTGTTCACATAGCAATACAGTAGAAACTGCTACTGAATTAATGACGACGGAAATATAGAACCAATAAAATTGAAAACAAATTAGGAATCCCGAAAACTTTTGCTATCCATGTAATATCAGTTTTATTCCTGGTCAGGACTAAATTCAGCACAATGCGTATGGAACTACTTAATTAATACCTTCAGTTACATGACGCTTATGAAAGCAGTTAAATTGATTTGTAAAACTCATTTCAGAGTGAATTATGCTGTTACAAAATGTGTCAGTTTTGATTCTGGTCAACTTCACCACAACCTTCACTAATATTGCATTCGGAAATCATTGCTTCTTTTACCCTCATATGAATTTCGACGGGCGTCACCTATAGTGGTAGTAGGAATTTATTATGGAAAAGCTTGAAATGAAAAAGGAATAACGATCGGGTCTACTGGAGATCGCGATTCCGCCAAAATAACATTCGGTAATGACGTCTTAATACTGCTGTGGTCAATCGCAAGACATTATTTCCAAGCAGTAATTCCGTTGTAATACAGCCTGGAACCTTGTTTTAAAGCAGAAATTAGGTTGTAATACAGCCTGGAGCAGCATAACATAGTTAAATGTACTTCGGAAAGTATTTATAGAGGAGTCTTGTGTTTGACCAGGGCAGTACTATGACGCCAATTCCGTCGGAAACGCGAACTCCTGTAATCCTGATTTATTTAAATAAATGCATTTTACTTTAAATGACGGAAAGTATAATATCAATAACGGATTTATTTGAGTTAAAAATACGGAATTGTTAATACATATTGCTCCTAACCTTAATTTTACAATGTTCTACGTATTTTGTTAGCAGTTTACATAGCAATACAGTAATAATGTCAACTGAATTACTTATGACAGAAGTATATAAACAAATTAAAAATAAATTCGGAATCCCAAAAACGTTTGCTATACCATGTAATATCAGTTTTAATCCAGGTCCAGGCACAATGCAGCACAATAAATATGGAACTACTTCCATCCGGATTAATTAATACCTTCAGTAACATAGATAACGCTTATGAAAGCAGTTTACATTGTTTAAAAACTGATTTCAGAGTGAATTATGCTGTAAAAAAATGTGTCAGTGGCGAGTCTGGTCAACTTAATCACAACATCCACTAATATCGGCGTCCTAAAACCATAGTTTCTATTACCCATATCCTCTTCAGTCCCGAGGTATCATATATGATACCTCCAGGAATTATTTTTTTCTTGGGCCACTGCACAGCTCAACCTATTCGAGCCTATCGTATCATCTACAATATACATCGCGCTTCTCACAGCTCATATGTTCGATCTTCTGCTTTTGGCAGCCCTGATTGGAAACTTGGTATCCTGCAGCTGTACAACATGGCTCGTCGAAATAAAGGTAAAGACATATATTTTTTCAATGAAATAAAGTAACTTGAAACAATTAAGTTGTGTGTATAATTTTCCTGCTGGACTCCCGAGGTTTCATATATATACCATCTATAAAAAATTAATTATTGTTTCAAAAAAATATTATGGTTATTTATTGTCAACTAGCATTAACAAAGAGTAAATAACACAATAGTAGTTCTGTTGCAATTTTGTTATGAACTCGAGACTGAAGAGGTTATATGAATAAAGACGGGAATCATCTATGGTGGTAGAAGCAGTTTACTCTGGAAAAGTTTGTAAGGAAAAACGAATAACGATCATTTTTAATGATCATACTGTGGTTAGATTATCGGAGTATTTGGCTATGATTTTTTAAATGACGGAAAGTATAATATCAAAAACCGATATTTGTCATTTATTTGAATGATGCATTTCGCGATTACGTACCTTTCGTGTAAACGTTCTCTGAAATTTTAATAAACTTCATTGTTTCTTATCTTCTGCCAAAAAAATTCTTAGGTTATATTTTAACCTAATTCTTTTAACTGATACAGATAATATAACATAAACATCGAACACCGTTCTCCTTTCAAGAGTTTCTGCATCTTTTTGTCGTAAATAAACAAAAAGCTACATGAACGAACGAATATAATATGGTGGCTGTTGATTGGCGAGTGAAGGCTGGCACGTGACCGTTCTCTAGCCAATAGCTATAGACAATGTACGCAGTCTCCAGATTAGCATTTTATATAAGATGATTCATCATTTATGCAGCTACCTATTCAAACTAGAAGTTTTTAAATAAGTCCGTGTTTTGAATCATCATCTTTGGAGCCATAATATTAGATTTTCGAAAGTTGTTAATAAATTATAAACTTTTTAATTAAATTGTTACCTGCCACGTTTGTTTGCAGACGGCCTTGTCAACTATTAGTATTTTCACGACCGGACACATTTGCGCACGGGGAGGGTGGTTATGTGTTATGGAGTAGAATTGTACAGAACAAATCATTGTTTTTTTATCTATACATATAACTGTTGTCATAACAATTACAAACTTAAAAACAAAACATAAATTAAGTGCATCAAAAAATTAAATAATTATAATGTCAATCAGAAATTATATAATATAATAAATATTGTTAAAAAGCAACTGTTATTCTAATGATTTTAATAATTGATAGGAATGATTCTATTAAGATCTTTCAAAAGATTTTATCCTGGATCAGTATTTATAAAAGCAAAGGTGTGCAAAGAAGAGCAGCTAGATTTGTTTGTGGAAATTATCGCATGACTCAGTCAGGAACATATATGATAAGGGAGCTGGTTTGGGACTTATTGGAGGATAGGAGGAGAGTGAAGAGAGTGCTGTGAATGTGAAGGGCATATGCTGGAGATGGATCTTGGAGGGATATTGGTCAATGAATTAAGACTATTGTATGAAAGGGGAAGGCGACCATGACCACAAGCTTGCACTCGATTTCGTGCATAAGGGAGTGGGAAAATTTTCTTTTGTTGGTAAGGGTGTCAATGATTGGAACATATTACATAGTGTAGTGATGATTAATTTTCCAAAAATACTTAAATAATTTAGAATTAAAATTTGTAAAACAAAATAGTAATTGGGGAAGGAATTTAACATTCTAATTATAAAAGAACGTTTTTTTTAAAAAAAAAAAAATATGTATATAAAAATGGGGTAAATGGATGACGGGGGGAATTGCCACCGAAGTGTTAGCTCCATCGCGATTAAATTAATAATAATAATAAATTCAGTGAAAGCCATCCTAAAAGTGAAAAGTACAATAATCAAGGACTTAATCATTTCCACTGTCAATCAATTCCTCTCGTCACACCAAGTTTTTTTCAAAATTTCGAAAACACGATCTACAAACACATTTGAAACTGAAACACATAATGAGTTATTTTTAATAAATTTGTGCTTGAGAGGAAATAGTTTTCCAAATATTATCACATAATTGTTTTCCTTACGCACTCAAGTTATTAACCCATCGTTTCAAAATCACTAAATTCTGAATGTGCAATAACATTTCTGTATTTTCTTTGGTAAGTCACTTATAATGTATTTGTAAAGTACAAATTAATAACACTATTCAGTCTACAATTCTCCGTGAGTAAAACAAGTACACGTTAGGTCGGCGGTAGGTAACTGAAACAATAAGCCAATCACTGCACGCTATCCATACATGCGACTAGAGGTAAAGTTTTGAACACGGAACGAAACAGCTGAATTAGGTTCAGCGGAGGGGTGAACAAGTAACCAGTTGCGGCGATTAGTTCATTGCGACATACATTTTTACTTCCTACAAATCTGAGTATTGACAGGTATTTTTTAACATTTCTTAATAAAGCGGACATCATGAGTCCCATTACCTGCAGTGAATCGGACACAAACAAAACATGTAAAAACCGGACTTTATCTTGACATTCAGATATTAGCCATACAAATTCATATGCCTTCACCCAGCCCTAAATTTCTAACGTAATTATTTTTCTTCTTTTTGTTTTGGGCTCTATGGACCAAGTGGTTACTAAACTCTGGCGAGCTTTCTTCTTAGCACAGTGTTCCTTCATCCTTGAACTGTGGTTTTTGCTTTTTTTTTTATTATTTCACCACAGATGCGGGGCGCAGCGCTTTGGCAATTAGAGATTGGAGGTAGCATCTGCCTTAATGAATATTTTGTACTCATTCCTGTTGTAAATCTTGTTTGGGTTAATTTTCAGTTGTTCGAGATCTTTTTTGACTAGCCTCGTCTAACATGACTATAATGATAAAAGGTTTGTTTAAATCAATAGACATAAACAATTAAAATTTCTCCAATAAATTCTCTATGTATTAACTTCTTGCTACCGAATATCGTATATGTATTTCCATGACAAAAGTATTCACTGGGAGTATCTTGAAAGAAAGTTAAGAAACATTGCAGAAATACTGCGTTCTACAGTGAAACTATTGGAGAAAAAAGTTATGGTGCATGGTGGATGAGCAGTGACGTGAGGCCTGATACTGGGGCGAACACAGGTTTGATTCTCGGTGAGTTCACCTATATTTCGGTTTCATATTTTTTTTTTCTTTCTGGAACCATTCCAAGCGGAAACAGGAATAGCTATTCCACGAATGTTATGCCTGATTTCCGTCCGATTCATTTTTGACATTCTTATTCTTGTCGTATTGAGCAGACTCCTGACATTCTATAAAACCATAGTTTAATAATAATAATAATAAAAAGCTATTAAGTAATTTACTTCGAAACAAAATTTATGACAAACGAGCAACTGCCACTTTAGCGATTGCGTTGGTAAAGAACTAAATTCTTTATGTTCTCCGGTACTTTACTGAACGTGGAGATTAGGGTTTATATTTCATTTTAATAAAATTAAATTCTTTTGCCGGAGAAGATAGAAATTATAGGTACAAAAAGCTTCATAAAAACAAACAAAATTAAATTTCTCGTAAAATAGGTAGTATTAACAGCAACGGTAATACGCTCCAAGATTTTTATTTTATCCTGGATTAGGTTTAAAAAAGCAAACAATGCACACAATGAGAGGTCCTGTGGAGGTGGCCTGGGTTCCGGGTGTTTATTCTGGGAAAGAAATTATCACCCCTCCACAAATCCAAAAAAAGAGAAACAAATATTCGCACACTGAAAACATCTATTTAATTTAAACGATGCACCTTCCAACGCAGACGGAATAAAAATATGCAGACGCCGTTCATTCATTACATTGGTGTTAAAATGAGGGACGGACGAACAAACATGGTGGAATTATTTACGTTTAATTAATTCAACTGCAATGGAGCGCACTTCCCGGTGGAATTTTCCCTACACACTCATTATTACCCTTTCTTGTACAGTATGTGCCTAATTTTGCCCTCTACGAATTTTAATTTTAAATTTGTGTTTTCCGTAAGTTATTAATTTGTTCCAATTCCGGACTTCTTTACGCACGAACGTAAATTTTCCTCTGACACTTATGCCTTTAAAGGGCGGATAGAAAGACATGGAACAACTTCTTGGTAAAATACATTTGAAGTTGAACCTCTCAGCTTTTTAAGATCAAATGGATATTCCATTGGTAAGAATGGTGTGAATACACAAACCAGTCGAGTGAAATCAGTTAGTAGCGTCACCTCGAACAATATCCTCTAGTCTAGAGAACCTGAATTCGCAGTCTAGCGCTGATACAAATTTTAATAGGCTTGAGACTTATCAGTTGCAGGTGCTCAAGCTTCTAGCAATGGGTGTCATTACTAAATTGCCTATTCTGTGCAACGGTACTACATTTGTAAATCTCTGAACGAATCTAGGAAAATTTTATGTATTATGTTCAGCGTTTTTAGAAGTCAAAATGTTGCGCTCATGTAATAAGCCCATAAACTTTTCTTTCTATTTTTTGTATAGGGATCAAATTTAACTGAATAAGCTGACATAACTCTTTGACAGCAATTTTGAGAAGCGTCTCAGAGAATTAGCCAAACGACACGTTAGAATTAACGTGGATTCACATGTTCTTTTTAAGCGTCAGCTAATAGATAAGTGGTGATAAGTATGAAGATTTGACGGATATAATCATGCCATCAGTGTACATCTTCAAATACTGCAAAGTATGCCGGAAATATCCGACCAATAGAGCGCTGACACATAGTATAACAATTCCGTCGAAAGCCTCGAAATCTCCTTTAATTGGTACAGTAATATCGTCCGAAATAATAAAGTTACAATTTCTGCAGTTCCTGAGCCATTTACTTTCAGACAGGATATCCTTTGGGTATTAGGCTTAAAAACAAATGAAAATCATCATGTGCAGTATTACCATCCCCCAACAAGGAAGAGCAATGACAGATGATGAAATTACTAATGCAATTAGTTCGTATTTTGGCTGAAAGAAAATTAATAAGGAAGGTTTATAGACTTCCACCTGCACCATCTAAATATCGTTGCAAGAGTTATTTTCAGTGCTCCCATGGATCGGTTTGTTCGTCTGCCACGAAGCGTTCATTATATGAGACTATCTGTGGCGAGGTAATAATTCATCTCCTACAATAGTCTCTGTTAGTTAAATATCTTCCATATTATTCAAAATCGAGCAAAAAGTATTGTGTTAATTTTTGACCTCCTGAAGTTAACAATGCCTTCCGAGCGTGGTGGGTGTGCGGTAACGCTCTGGCCTCGCATTCGGGAGGACGCGGGTTCGAATCACCGTCCAGGCATCCAGATTTGGGGTTTCCATGATTTCCCCAAATTCCCGAGGTGAATTTCGGGATGCTTCCTTTAAAAGGCCATGGCCGAATTCCTTCCCATTCCTTGCCCAACCCCATCCTTTCCCGCCTTTAATAATCTGGACGTCGACTAGGAGTAAAGCCATAAAACAGAATGATTAACAGGCCCCTTTTATATACCGCGTCCGTTATCATTACAAGCACTTGGAGTACAGACATTTTACTAAACCAACTGTAATGTAATAAGTCCACAAGTTTTTCTTTTACATTTTTTGTATAGGGATCAATTTTATCTGAATAAGGAGGCATACATATTTTCCCCACAAAAGAAGCGTCGTTTTTCACGGCTTCTAATTAAAAAATTAGTGTCTAAATAACAAAAATGTTTGTCTACAAATTTAAAGAATCTCAACATTAGGTATCTAATAAATCCTACGCCCACATCCCACCACTTCTCATCCCGTTTAGTTCAATTTTTTATATATATATATATATATATATATATGAAAAATATTTATTTCTGTTGAAAAGTATAAATAACAAGTTTTATGTCTATATATTTAATAAATCTCGAGATATCCCAGTAAACCACACCTTAACACTTTTCTACACTGGCAGGTCAAATACCGAAAAAAATACTGAATCATGTGTTTAAATAATTTAAAAGTTAAATTTCCTGTCTCCAAATTATGAGACTATTATGATGTATCAAGCCAATCCTTCTTCCTGTTGTTGTCTAAATCACACAGCGCAGACCACTTAAACATGTGTTTTTATGAGTAACAGACAGAAATCAATTTCTATTTATTCATAAACAAATTAAACTATCTAATGATTTATTTGTACACATACTTTTCAAATCACTCAAGTTTGTTGTGAACTGCGGAAATTAACCAGATTTATGCATTATTTCCACATATTGTATTAAAGTAAAACCACAAAAATGGTCTGTATGGCATCTATATGATATAATCTCCGGAAGGAGACGCTCAAAGGAATGCTTTTGACACTCCTTATAAGATTGTAACAACTCTTTCCAACTGATTACAATCCTTTAAATTATTTACGTTTGCGTGGTAGAAATACACAGTGGTTACTAGTAAATTGTATATATTTGCTATGAATGTGTAGTGTTTCGGTGGATGAGAATGATTTAAATGAACGGTAATTTGCTTAAAAGCAGTACAGTGAAATTAAAAAAAAAACATAATTCAGGAGGCTATGTAAGCTAAAATGTTTTGGGTGAGATTTTAGTTGTTTGGAAATGTTTAATTTTGATGTTAATATGCTTGTAAATTTTTCCTAATGTCATTTCCAAATGTTTTCTTATGATTCCAAGTAATCTTGTTCAATTTTTAATGCGATTTCCTTTGTCAGAGCGATTGTAAGAGCTCCAGAAACGTTTGGTAGCTCCTAATATTCTTTAGAAACTTCCAATCCGATTTGAGCTTCCCACTACTGCGGATAACCTGGCTCGGAACGGTGTTAACACGACGCTGTCATTTCTTTATTAGTAATGTTCCTTAAAACTTCTGCAGGAAGTCTGGTCTGGTGTGTTGTTGGTGTATGTTTTCTGAGTGCTTCGTCGAAATGTGTTTTGTCCACAGTGTTGCCATTTGAGCTGCTACCTTTCGCTGAGAATTTCAAGAAGCTTAGTAAGTACTTTGGTGAAAGTTTAAATTAACTGGTGACTTGACAAAATTAACAGTTACGAGTAGCTCAAGATGGCTTCCGCGCCAGAACTGAGTAATTAATCGCAACCTTGCATCAACATAGTTATGAGAAATTTCATAAACTCAAAACATTTTTCCTCTGTTTTTCAAACGAATGTGGCTGATGGCTATGCTGTGAATACAGAAACGGATCATGTATTCCTCGTTCATCTCACAATAGTTAAATAAGAACCTTCATAACCAGGGAAAGGTACTTTTTAGACGCTTTGTGGAATTATAAACACTTTTTCTATAACACTTACAAGTATTTCTGAAATTCAGTGAAAAGAAGTGAATGAACTGTATGGTAATTTCACTTACAAGGGACACCTTTGACCTCGAACGCTCTGAACCAGCACGAAAACATGTTTAGAATAACAAGCGATCATAAACAAAACAGTGGTGTGTGTCATTTCCATGCAAAACGTTGCATTCTACCTCAAGTAACATTTTAATAGAGAGAAACAAAGTAACAAATACCAAATGAAGGAAATTATATGTATCTCAATGACGTCAGTGAATCATTAAATTTGCAAACAATAGTGCCAAAACGTGTCTGCTTAAAGTACTTAATATAGTGCAAAACACGCATCTACAGTAGTACCACACACCTTATAGTGCTTACATTAGTCCTCAAAGTGCAGATGCTGGATTTCAATGAAGCAGTTAAAACAAAGTGGAAGAGAACAATGTGCTCACCCCACTAAAGCCACGGTATCTCATTACAAATCGCTTTCGCATTCACGCGGTCCAGTATCAAAAGCAACACTAATTACATTTTCAAATGATGATGTTGGTATGTCAATGTCATAACCTGGCTTTCGCCAAGCATATTGCATAGGCTGATACGTATGTGCAGCAAATTGATTGTAAATCACAGAGGAAAATTTCATGATGAAATAACGATAATTTTTCTTCACTTGTGGTTTGGCACACTGTATTCTTGCAAAATCTGTACATACCACTGTTTTATTTTTATGGTCGCTTGTTACTCTAAGCATGTTTTCGTGCGGTTTCGAGCGTTCGAGGTCAAATGTGGCCCTTGTTAGTATTAAAGACATGGACATAGTTCGTTTAAGAGTATACACATACATGCAATTTGGTAGCGAAATCAGCAGCATACTCACTCGAAGAAGGGCACTCTGTCGTTGAGCGGCCGCTTGCGTGCAGTTTCGTAGTCACAGTCGTTGCCTATCAGCCACACCATCTCCTGCGTCCATGTGGTGCCTGACAACAGTGCAAACACTCCTCTGTAAACGGCAGTCAGAGGCACAATTCACAGTACCATACTGAATAAGGAAATTTTTTTTTTTTTATTGGCATTCGGCTACTGGGCCATACAGCCAGCACAATGTGATTTGTTGCTATCAAGTATTGACACAAGGACACTACAACACGGACAAGACATTCACAGACACAACACTAAACACCCATGCCCTCGGCCGGACTCGAACCTTCGGTACGCGGAGCTAGCACTCTAGCCCCTACGCAACCGAGGCCGGCTAAAGACAAAAACTATTTGAAGAAGTCTGGCATTTCTAGCTGGGAGGCCCAGCCGCCTAAATAACACAGCTTTGATTTGACGCTCAGGCCGTGTCTTTCTTGACCATTTAAACCAACCATATAATCAAACGAAGCGTAGCCGGCCTACAACATTTTTTTGTTAAAAAAAATTCGCATTTGGCGATGTTAGCCATGCAGCCAGCTCAACGTATTTTTCTCTCTTACAATGTACAGATTTCATATCAGTGTGATTATTTTCCCTCTTTTGTAACGACGACACAAGACGAACAAAACATTTAATTAATTAAGATCACCCATGCCCTAGGCCGGACTCGAACCGGCGACTCCTGCAACGCGAAGCAAGGACGCTACCAGTACGCTGCCGGGGTCGGTAAAACAGCATTATTAAGAGCTTGGTTTGGCTAGTGTCTACATCCGCAGGGTGCAGGTCTTTTTGTAAACCAGTAACTATAATATTTTTATTTTGTTAGTAATGTATTTGTATGCTAGGGTTATACGCCAGTCTGACTGCGAGCGTTAAGGCCCACCACACTGTATATGGGAGGTACAACGGGGCAAGGTGCGATTTCTGGACCCCGCGTACTCGCCGTCCCGCTGCGGGTTTTAAGCAGCTTTCCGCAGTCACTAGCCGAATGCCAATACCAGCCTCAGAAACTACACATTTCACAATCAAAATACACATGTCATAGAAAACATAAGTTTCACTAATGGCAGACCGGTGCAACTCCCCCCATTCCTCGAAGAACTGAAAATTCCTGGTTCTAACTACCCAGTGGAAACATTGGACAAATTCACAATTACAAGCAATGTTGAGAATAGAGACTTAGCGTAATTCGACAAGGTCCATTCGGAAATAATTAGGTTTATTTCAATGTAAGCTGTTATTTCAGGAAACTGGGACTCATAGCACCATCTTAAGATGAAAACGTTAAAATTAGGTATAATCTTTTTAGAACTACATCAACAGATTCCGAAAGCTGCAGTTATGTTACGTCGAGGTCAACGCAATACGCTTTTCCATGCTCAATACTGACAATTCTGTTTTTTTGTTTGTTTTTTTCTTTAGCTTATTTAAATGTTTAACTATTTTTAATTATTCGTTCCTAGCTTCTTTGTTTAACATTCCCGCATCACAAACTCGATAGCTTCGCTCTACTGTGATCGAATATTTGATTGTTAATTGAACTCCGTTTACAAAGCAATTTCAAGAAAAACGCAAATTTAAGGGACTCCCTATCTACAACGAGACTGAACAAAACCAGCGTAAGATCTTACTGAAATTAGGAGGTACAGTTTCATAAAGTAATCGTCTACTTAAAAGCGTCGCACCGAATTCTCGCTTAAGCGTAGGAGAGAGTGCCTATTCAGGCTTGCCAATACGTCACACTGAATGCTAACAGACTGGGGTAATATTTTTGGATAATCCTTTATCAGCATTAAATTTGAAACAAACAAAGATTAGCAACGGGACTGTTCTAATTTAGTAACGTTTTAATAGATGAGAGAAATGTTAAACATAAAAAAATTCGAATCATTTATTTTAAGTTATCCGAAGAAGGTAACGTATACTAATTCTTACTAAAGAGGGTACACTCGATAGAGGCAAACTTGTCTACGTTACTAGCGCATTTAAACATAAGTTACTGAAATTTTCGATATTTTTTTTTAGTTTATGGCGATATGTAAAAGACAACTTGACTGAATATTATAAAACTAATGTGTAAGAAAATGAAAACTAGCATTTCACCAGGCACAATCTCCGCTGATCGGCTGATCCCTCGCCAGAGGGAAAGTTCTGCTTAGGTGAACTGGGCAGCTACCTAGGAACAAGGAAAATAATGACAATTTTTTCCGTAAGAAATAGAAAAATAATTTATCAAAGTTAACGTTTCGCAATTTAAGTGTCAAAACTGTTTTATTACTATTTATTTTATTTGTTTCACGTTGATCCTCACTACTCTATATAACATTTGCAGGTGGTCGCATTACAGACTAGTCTAATATGATACAAAGATTTTAAACAATAGATGAATGGAAGTACAGATAGCGATTGAAACGACGAAGAAGTGATGTCTTGAACTCCTTTAGTATGCGGCTCACTAAATTGATTCAAGAGAGATTCGCAAACCATCTGTCTTTAACACGTCGCCAGGAGTTCTCAGGGGAACCAACGGCAGTTTGCTGTTTTCAGTGGCGTTAGATTCCGGCTTAAAGCTCGAATCTTCCATGGAGATAAAACATTGTATTATTACATTCACAAGATAACGCAAGAACTAGATAAGATGTTCGACGGTCAAAAGCACAATACGTAGAAGACTCAGATCCAGACGTGAAATCAGAAACTAAAATGATTTACAGAGCTCTAGCAGGGGGGGGGGGGGGGGGGGATGTCTTTCCTGACTATAGACTGCTGTTCTTGTTTTTTTTTTTTTTTTTAACTGCTTAACGTCTCCTATAACAACTAGGTCTTTAGAGACGGGAAAGGATGGGGGGCAAGGAATGGGAAGGAATTCGGCCATGGCCTTTTGAAGGAAGCATCCCGGCATTCACCTGGAGTGATTTGAGGAAACCATGGAAAACCCAAATCTGGATGCCCGGACGGGGATTCGAACCGTCGTCCTCCCGAATGCGAGGCCAGAACGCTAGCCGTTACACCACCATGCTCGGTTCTGTTCTTGTTAACATTTGTCCACTGTTCCACCAAACTCCTTGTAACATATGCTACCACCCCAATTACGAAATTAATTAATTTGTAAATATTATTTAGTTAAGTGTAGTTAATTATAATGTAAATATTGATTGTAATAATGTATATAATCTAATTATGAAACTCGAGTAATCCACAGATTACGAAACACATTGTCCGTGGGTAGTGATACGATAGAAATCTTTGATCTGGTGTGAGACACAGATATAGAAACGGAAGAAGATGTGTGTGTGGCAAGGCGCGCTGTAGGTTTTGGACTGCGAGTGTCGCAGTAGCAATATATGAATGTATTAATTATTCGAGGAGTGACATATTGTAATTGTGTTTTTTGTGTCGAGTGTCTGCGAGATATAGTTTGGTTATTAAAACAGTTGACAGTATATGCTAACAACTGCGCGTTGTAATTTTTTTTTAGAGAATTAACGAACCTTTGATTGAGCAATTTTGTGACGATTGAATATTATAATATTTAAAGGTGTGACCTCTACTCTGTTTACTTGTGTCAAAAGACGACACATTTAGGGCTACGTGGTCATAAGATCTGCAGAGTTACGAGCAAGTTAATTAGTGGAGTTTGCTTGTCTTCGATTGCATAACTTTTAATTGTATGGAGGTTACATCCTGTAAACCACGCGAAACTTGTGCTCTCAATCACCGAGGGATCCGCCTCCGGACAGGGATCTCCGCTGTCAGATCTCTCGCGCGAAATTTACAGTACCACAGAGACAGTGAACTGTTAGCTGTAGGAGGCTGGCTGGCTTGGGCAGATATCCTTCCCGCGGAAGCGACAGAACCTGAAATTGAATTTAGTTGACACCGAACTTGCGTATCAAATAGAAGCTTTTCAAGCAGTATCTTGCAGAAACTATACATTCTTAATACACGGCTTTGGAACGTTGCATTATTGTTTTGCAACAAATACCAATATATAATAAAAATTATAAACTTTTAAATTTCAACTGGTACCAAAATTGATTTGAATTTTGAAATGTAACATATTTTCTTATATCTTATGCGAAGGAAAAATAATTTCTGAAATCAAATCAACTTAATAAAGCATCGAAGACAAATGACTTTATAAATGTAGCATACGGTGTACAGTATATTAAATATTCAACCAAACTGGATCTTGAGAAGCTCATTGGAACAAATTGATATGGACTGAAAGGAATCTAGGTCAAGTGGAATGTATTCATGCGGTGTTCTTCTACTTACTTACTAGCCTGCCTAAAATGACTAGTCGTGTATTAAGTTATACATTTCAAAAACTAATAATATAGTAATAATTTTATGAATTAATAAAGGTAGCAGGTTAAATCTGTTTAGATATAATGTACGACTTTAATAATAGTAAATATTAAATTACTTAATGGAAAATAAATAGAGTAGGAAAAAGATTTCACAGTTCTATGACTTAGATCAATAACTTCTTCAACATTACTATCAGTTCATTTCTATTATTTTATTCTCTGATACGTTTTACCTAATTCATCAATTCAAATGAATTAAGATTTTTTTAAAAATAAAACAGTATTACACACAGGTCCATAAGTTAAGGGATTCACGGAAAAATATAACGCGTAGTGATAAATATGTGGGGTGTGATGAGCTTGCATCGCAGTACAGGATGCACAAAGGCTCTCCCCGTAGCTTGAATCAGGCCGTCCAGCATGGCTTGTGGTAATGCATCCCACTGCTCGAAGAGCGCCCTGCCATTCAGAAGGACACCAGTTCGAATATCTGTCCCGCCAAACTGATTTCTTTTTTCCAATGCAAATACGAATATAATTTCTTAAGAAGGCCTTGTACCCAATAATACTCTTAGAATAATTCTTAAAAGGTAGAAAACAAACATTTATGGTAATCAATGAGGTGTCAAGAGAGCCGAAAGCGTTAAAGGGTAGTGTATTGTTTGGACCATCGCTGTTCACTGTTCCAATGAATGATTGTATTAATGGTTTACGGTAAGACGTTAGGTTGTTTTCGGGTGATATAATGTAATAAAGTGGTATTAGAACTGGAGAGGTCAGATACAGGAGGATCTGTAGATGCTATCTAGCTAGTCTACTTGACACTAACCACAATTACACACTTAAATAGTTCATTTATTGCAGAGGGAATTATACTGTAAATAGTCTGAACATTGGTTCATACTAGTGGTGTAATATAAGAATCACATTTTTGTATCAAATCCAGGGGTTAGAGCAGGTGCAAAAGAAGACAGCATTTGTTTGTTGACATTACCGTAGTACACCGTCATTAACTGATACGGTAAAGGAGATGAGTTGGAAGTCATTGGAAGAGTTTGCTGCGAGTTTAAAAGGCATATATTGACCATACTGCATGGATGGATACTGATAAAATAATTAGGAATAGTTCATGGAAGGGAACAGATTATCGTAATCACAAGTTTGTACTTGGTTTCAAGCATAAGAGCGTGGAAAAACTTTCTATAAAATATAAAGGAGTCTGGGGCTGGAATAAAGTATCAAGGGAAATGATGAATAATTTAACAAAAATAGTGGTATTTCAAAATTAAAAATCGTGAAGGACAAAAGTAGATAAAATACAAAATCATGAGATGGCAAAGTATGTGTGTAAGTAAATTGCCAGCAAGGCATGTAGTCCGTTGAAATTAAATAAAGTTCTTCCCGTCCTTGTGCTGCAAGGGAGTGGAAAGCAGAGAATTTAGTATTAGTGCAAAGCATCCTCCGACACCCACAGTTTTTCTTTTACAGAGTGTATATGTAAACGAAGATCCCATTTAAACCAAGAAACTGAAAACTCACTTGGGTGTCTTAGGGACTGTACTTGTTTGATTGCAACACTCAGATAACACATTTCGACCCCCGACTACAAGGTATAAGCCGCTTCATGCTTTTAAGCTGCTGCTGCTGCATTTGAGAAACCTTCCAGACTCCCCATCAGGTGAGTTTACTTACCACACTTGGGGAAGGACAGTATCCAGATGTCGTCGGGGCGCACGGCGAAGTGAGAGAGCCTCTGCCACATGCCCGGGTAGAGACAGGTTACGACGCTGCGAGAAGGTATGGTCCTGTAGAGGGCCGACTGGAAGATAGTGCTGGAGCAGCCACGAACCACTCGCAGAGCCACCTCGTCCTTCAGCTCCTCGAACTTGGGCTCGAAGTCGCAAAGCCTGCAATCAACAATATAACTGATAGCTACAAAGAGAAAAAGTTACTTTGTCTTTAATAAAACTTACCTTCCTGCTTGCTTCTCTCTCCGGAAAAAATAAAGAGCTATTTTTTCTTTTATAAAAAAAGTATATGGCCTTCGGTCTGTGCGACAATTTTTCCAGCTTCAATTTATGTTATTCTAAGTATTATTTCGTGATTTTTGTAAATGTGGGACACTGTTGTGAGGACAACACAAGACGAACAAAATACTCAATTAAAACCACCCATGCCCTAGGCCGGATTCGAACCAGCGACGCTTACAATGTGAGGCCAGTGAGCTAGTCCCTACGCTGCCAGGGCTAGCTAGAAATGACTTGTGAAGGTTTCACAGCATTCCAAACTCTTCGTGGTATACAAACACAACTATTCGACAAACCACTAACGGATTAACTTTCTATGTTGTTTGAGTGAGCCTCCGACACTTTTATAATGTAGCACTTACGGACTGGTTGTTCGATTGCGTCTCTCAGATGAGGGAATAATCAGTTACCACAAACAATCAGTTAATTGAAGAGTTACTGGTTGGTCATGGACCAATGTAACCAGAAATTAAAATATTTCATTGTTAGGGAGCGTGCATAAACCACGTAGCTCCATTTTGGTCTCCTGTGAACCCCCCTCCCTCTCCTCCACGTAGCCCAACGTGTATTTTGGCTCTACCCCCCCCCCCACGTAGCTTTTTCCCCCTTTTAATTCCAGAAGACATTTTGTACTGTTTTCTCGTGTCAGACTATTGCAAATTGCATACGGAGATAATTAACTGAGGGAAATAAATATCCACGTGCTGTTGTGTGTTCTGTTCCTCATTTTAACTGTGAAAAATGTTATGAAAGGAAAGCTACGTGGCCTGGCTCGGAACCCACCCCCCTCCCCCCACGTAGCCCAGCGTAGCCTTCCAGCCAACCCCTACTGGACCGAGCCACGTAGTTTGTGCACGCTCCCTTATTATGGCAGGTTAATCAATATCACAGTTTATCTGCATCGTTTAAGTTCTATGTGCTAGTGAATTATCTATTTCATAGCAGCTTTCCACAAGGTATACATCATACTGCAAATCAAATGTTTAATTCACGTATGGGTCAGTAAAAAGTGGAAAAAAATTATAGCACATTCAGTACATTAAGTACTTCTGCAAAGAAGGTATAGTAAAAGATGTATATATGACTGATTCCTAAAATCTGCATTCTGTTTACCTGCTTTTGCATATGAGCATTATACGTTACGAAATTAAAATTTTGTAATTCCGACGGAACATGTGTTTTTAAGTCTGACGTCCTCTATTTTTGGTATGGAATTTGCGTTACATTATTTTAATCGAATTTCAAGAGACTGCGAGTAGTTTTGAAAGATATTTTTCCTATTTACCAGTTTTAAAACACTTAACATATACGTTTTCAGTTGCTAATTTTTGTTTGCTATCCGGCATAAATCATAAAAAATACATATCAGAATACGCGTATTGTAAAATCTGCTGTATGTTTCATGAATGCTGTTAGCAAATACTGTTAATATTAACTGGGTACATGAATAATCATCATTGTCTTGGGCAGTTTCAAGCCTCTGGCAACGTCTAGCAGGATCAGAATCCTCTCCGGCGTCCTTTTTTTTCCGTACCCCATCTTGCCCTGCTTCTCAATTCACTCCTCTGTTTGCTGCACTCTTTCTTATTTCCTTGACCCACCTCTCTCTTGACTTTCTTCGAGGCAGTTTCCTTCCAGTTTTCTTTGACACCTTTACAACGGTCATTCGCTTCTTGAACCTTGGAGTCTCGACGCATCAATTCTCTCGAGTAAAGATTCTTCTTTAATTGCTTTACTCACATGGTCATTTTGTAATTTGTTCAATTTGGCCTAGAAAATGATAATTTCACAAATATATGACGCTTTTCACATCTTTATCTAACTAAATTTTGAAATTTGTAAGATAACTTATATCATGTTTTATATGAAACATTTAAATGGTTTCGTTGTAAAACAATAAATCCGAATGCTGTAATCGTAATGTAAATAAAAATAATGCCCATCACAGTAATAACATTGAAGTAAGGAAGACAAATGAAAATTAGCTCAATTAAAAAAAAAAAAAAATCTCCTGTGCAGTCCTAGGGTAAGTTCAAAGATAAATGTGTAAATCTCTTTTCATCTACACCAGGGGTCCCCAAAGTGGTCGATATCGATCCCTTGGGGTCGATAGCAATTTTCCAGGGGTCAACAAATACACGGGGATTGAAAGGGGGTCGATTAATATTAAATAAGATTAATTAAGTTGTCTAGGGAAAAATAGGAATGTTCCTATAAAAATCAGGTCAGTAAATAAAATTAAAGTTCATCCTCTCAATTCCCGTCTATTTGCGAAGTTATGTGAAGTAAATGATGAAACTCAACCAATATCATTTGCACACTAAGGTAAGGTGGTTGTCAAGAGGTTTGCAGACGCTCGTCTGAAGAGAGTCCATCGCTAAATGACCATCTTTTCTATTTGGCAGACCTTAATTCGAAATTTATTCCATCTATCCATAATTTTCTTATTATTTTTTGAGATTATAATAACAATGGAAAATATCTCCTTTTCCTGTTAATGTTATTGGCTGGATTTTGTAACATATGGAAACTAAATTTTTTCGTTGTGCTGTTATGCAGGTCTCATTGATTTGTATTACAAATGTCAAAAATGATTTTTTTTTAAATACTTAATCTGGGGGTCGATAAGAAGGTAAATATCCTATGAAGGGGTCGACGAGATAAAAAGTTTGGGGACCCCTGATCTACACCAACGCTAGGCTGAACGTTATTCGGAGAGAAACAATCTTTTCCCGCCTTATTTTCCTAGAAAAGCATGGAACTGATATAGTTTGAAGATGAGTCAGGCTGAAAAAGTAATAATCTTGGCCATAGATCTGAAAAAAAAGTTAAAATTGTAAGAAATCTTAACACATCGAAGTCTGTCACTCTGTCAACTATTATGCCAGGCTCATTGATTAACCAATAGGAAACACAGGGAATACATCACAACGATACTTGAGTGTAGGAACATCGTAACGGTATACTCAGTATTCATTAAGACAAGTTTAGATTTTATTTGAGGAATTTGAATGCTTTGAGCAGGAAACTGGTAATTCGCCATGGCATTCGCCTAAACGGTTACAGAAAGCAGTACGATAAATGTATTTAGCACAATGTGTGTTTTGAACATGGTTAGTTTTACTTCTATGGTCAAGTCTTAAACACGATTAGCCAAATTTGTTGGTACAGAAACGGATATTAAAAGAATCTCAATTTAATTACTTTTTTCCTTCGTGTTCTAGACTTATCTACGTCGAGGTCCGTAGAAGCGGGTGATGTATATGGAAAGAAACGGAAAGGAAGTCTTTTAAAGCAACTCTCCAGACATTCGTCTGAAGTGAATCCGAGAAGTCAAGGAAATCCGAAATTTGGATCTATTTGGCTTCCTGAGCGTTTCAGTTCATCACCTCGTCTCGTTTAAAGTTATTTGGAATTAGAATCTGTATCAAAATTATTACCAACTTGAAAAATGTACCTGGGATACGTGACTGTCTTATGGCACAATGTTATAAACGAAAAAAGTAAGTTTGGCCTGAGCAAAACACCTTGTTCAAATATTTAAATGGAACGTATTCATTTGCACTTTCTCGTTGATATCTGTGGCCGGTTAGATAACAACAGTGAACAATGCAGAGACGTGACATAAAGTCAACACACAAACTATGCACCACATCCTTGTAGATAACAGATCTTTCCCGTGGCAATCACAGCAACTATAAGCAGACAATTTTTTCAGATTTATATTGCCTCTATCAGTCACCTTGATTATAAAGTAAAGCTATAACTCCATCTGTCTTACTGGAAGGAGAGCCCCGTAGTTCATCTGTACACCGAGCGTCTGATTACGGCTTGGCATCCGATATCCGATGAAACAAAGTCCTTTTCTTCGAATCGTTAATTAGGGAACGGCTGCGCGACACTAAATAGCCTGTTATCCAGTGAATACCGAGAGTAAAACTCTTTTGGGTAGGTGAAATGGCGATAACCATGCCGCCAACATGCATTTTGGTAAATATATGAATGCCAGTAAACCCACGCAAACCTTACACTCCCACACTTTAAAAATAAAAATAAAAAAATAATAAAAATAAAAATTGAGTCAGTCATTTGTTGGGTTGTTGAGATGAAATACTCAACGAACTGTATACACAAAATAGTAAACAGTGTTTATTAATGTGAAGAACAAACAATACAGCATTTGATATCAGAATGCAATCATTTTTTTTTTTTTTTGCTAGTTGGGGTATATAATAAAAAATATTGTTTGAAATGCCATATAGGACTGTCGGTGATTATGTACTGCACGTGGGAGTATAATCCATCCCTTCGAAGCGTTTGTCCATAAGACTTTTAGATAGTCGTTTTAAGAACACTTTGAATGGAAACTGTTAATAATCTCCGAGGACGCCGCTAACTAAGCGCGCAGGCGATGCGGTGAGTCCCTGCGGCCCGTCAGTCCACTTTTAATTGATATTTACTTTAAATTTATTTTTTAACTTAAACAGAATGTTACGTCGGACGATGCCAGCATACCCTGATACCTTATTCATCGCCATAGGTTTTCTATCATTTGAGATAAAAGGATTTTAACAACAGAAGTAGAATCCACTTCACAGAAGTAGTAAGTCCACTCTTCACCGATTTTTATTAATATGTGTATGATCGACATCTAATCGCAGCTTGCCAAATTTTGCCAAAGCCTAAGAACTTTGAGATCACCACATGCAACTCGTTTTCAATTTACATTAAATAAATATTTTCTTTTATTTGTCACTAGTGTAAACTCGTGATCGCTATTTGCGTATCGTCACGGGTCTAGAATATTCCAGTTTTTAGGGTCAAAGATTATGATAGGTCAATCTGATCTGACCAAATACGAGCTTGACCTGTGTGTGTGTGGAGACTTTCCCGGCGTACTGAAGCAATGTAGTCTTCACGGGTGTGCAGCCGGATGGAATCACAACGTTTCGACAACCAGCTCGGCTGTCTTCATCAGGTGTCCGGTGTCTACAGGCTGACGAAAGCTGGCAGTCACCGCGTGGACTGGCTTAGCCTCTGGCAGTCACCGCGTGGACTAGCTCCTAGCCTCCCAGAGGCCAAGCCAATCCACGCGGTGACTGCCAGCTTTCGTCAGCCTGTAGACACCGGACACCTGATGAAGACAGCCGAGCTGGTTGTCGAAACGTTGTGTTTCCAAAACACCATCCGGCTGCACACCCGTGAAGACTACATAGCTTGACCTGTGTTTCATCCTTAGGGTGAATAAAATCTCTTGAGCTTGAAGAACTCGGAAGTATTGATAGACGCAAGTATTAAACACGGACAGGGACGATCACGCTATCGTATAATTGTTTCAAAGGTAGTAAGACTCGAACTAGCTGAAATACCAACTTAACTTGTATTTGACCCTTAAAGTTCACTCTGCAAAATTTGAAGAGTTTCTGTTTGCTTCGAAAGCATCACGTTGTTTTTTATTGAGACTGGGCAAACGTTCATAATGTAATCATTAGTCATAGAGTCTGTAACGGCCAGAGAACTTTATACAGATTCCAGATTATTGAACAGTTCAGCAACACCGTAGAAATGATTTGCCAGAATACTCGATTCTATAACATATTTGCTCTGATTTCCACTATAAATAACATATTAACTCAGGTACAGCGAACATGACCAAACATGACCAAATATGTAAAAAGCAAATAAATCGAAATGTATAAACTTTGGTCAAGCAACAAAATTAGAGAAAGTTTTAATTAGATTGAAATTTAGCCCACGCCGGAATTGCAAATATTATTTTGTTTATGGCTTTACACCTCGTCGACGTCAAGGTCATTAGAGGCGGGATGGGACGAGGGACAAGGAACAGGAAGGAATTCGGCCATGGCCTTTTGAAGGAAGCATCCCAGCATTCGTCTGGAGCGATTTGGGGAAACCATGAAAAACCCAAATCTGGATGCCCGGACGGGGATTTGAACCCGCGTCCTCCCGAATGTGAGGCCAGAGAGTTAACCACTCACCCACCATGCTCGCTCCGTGGTTATAGCAGAGACTATGAGTATTTTAAGTTTTTTAAAGTTTTTTATGTTGCTTTCATTGGAAACGGGTTACTGAAAAGCAGTTCACGGTTTAACAAACGTAAATTTTATAGATATTTTCTTAACTATGAAATGTTATGAAAAGTAGACTTAATGAATGTATTATGACAATAATTTGGTGGCAGTTTCTTAGCTATTAAATTGTGGACATTGTGGACCTCGATTTTTTTTTATTTTTTTTTATCTGCTTAACGTTTCTCTAACAGCGAGGTCTTTAGAGACGGGAAAGGATGGGGGGCAAGGAATGGGAAGGAATTCGGCCATGGCCTTTTGAAGGAAGCATCCCGGCATTTGCCTGGAGTGATTTGGTAAACCATACAAAATCCAACTCTGGATGCCCGGACGGGGATTCGAACCGCCGTCCTCCCGAATGCTAGGCCAGAATGCTAGCCGTTACACCACCACGCTCGGTGATTTTTTTTCTAATGATATCTCTGGTTGCTGTTAATTTGCGAGCGAAGGCTGAGACGTGACACCGTTCTCCAGCCAATAACTAAGTGAATGATTAAGTGAGTGAGCTTAGGAAATTAAATAGTAGATTTGTGGAAGACATTTCCGTAAACTTGTAGAACACAATATATAACGAATTAAAAAACAAAATGCATTAAATTATTACATTAATATTATGAGAAGTACTTAGAACATTTGTTGGATTTTATTGTAGCTGTTTTTTTTCTTTATGATCTTGTCAAAGATTTGTATACCTCTTTTTTTAAATAAAGTTCCGTCGCCGTCTTTCGATGTTTCACTTGGGGGTAAATACTTAATTTTTGTAATTCACATACGAATATTAAATACAAAATCTTATTCGTTTTATCATTCGTATTAAACATGTGCTATTCATAAATTAAGTAAGATTTTAGCCTATTTTGTTTTTCTATTAACGTGGGCATTGAAGAAATTAACAAACAGCAAGGCTTCACTGCTGTCATGTCCATACAGAATCTTCACTGCAACTGTAGGTGATTGGTAACCAAGCAATTGTGAGGGAATATTTCAGTTAATACTCAAATCACAGACAGAAAGTCAATAATGTCGTAAAAATATACGAACAATCGAGATATTGCCACAAAAAAAAATTGTCTTTTTTTTTTTCATGTGATTCAATAAAGTGATGGAATGTCGGTCTTGTGAAGATAAGTTTACAGTTATGTAATTCATTCCGGGAACGGAAAATCTGCTCTCTGGTTAGTCAGAATTCATCCAGTACTTGTTTTATTACCGGTGGTAATAACGGCATAACCGCATCTGCAAAACAAGTTTTTTATGTAGTTCCTCGAAAAAATGTGCCATTGCATAATTATTCGATTAAATGGAATCTGGAACTCCTCGTAAGGTCAAATAGAGTGCTGCTGTACTGTTGATTCTTTTACTTTTGGCGTGGTAACGATGCTTCTGGGACAAAAGTTATTTTCTTCGCGTATTTGATATTTATCACTTACAATTCCGACCCTATTGTAATAAAATAGCTCTAATGAGAGTTAATTCAGTCATTTTTATTTTCTATTGCTTTTGTTTTCCTTCTAGGGCAATAATTATTTCGTTCTTCGAACATGCAACATAGTTTCCCACAATTCCCAACAGTTTTTCCACACAGGATCTGGAGAGGGTGCAAAAAAGAGCTGCTAGATTTGTTTCTGGAAATTACCGCAAAATGCAATCAGTAACAGATATGATAAAATAGCTGGAATGGGATTCATTGAAATACAGCAGGACGATCATGGGAGTGTACAAGTGTATATTGTTGATGAGGCATGGAAAGATATTGGTGTAAGAATTAAAGTAATGCATGTAAGGGAAAAGGTGATCAAGACCACAAGCTGGTACTCGATTTCAGCACAAGGGTGACGGAAGATTCTCTTTTTTAGATAATGGTGAAGGGTGTCAGTGATTGGAATAAGTTACCAAGAGAAATGATGAATAATTTACCAAAAACGTTGAAAGAATTTAAACTTGAAATTTGTAGAGGGCAAATGTAGGAGTGTGCAGGAAAGGGAGAAGATGGGTGTGTAGGAAAACTGCCACAGGAACGTGCGCTCCATTGCAATTTCAATTCAATCAAAATCTTTGCCACCTTTACCATGTTCACATGAATCATCATTAATAAAATTTGGGCGCATAAAAGACCGATATTAGTATAGTGTCGTAGAATCTTTTTGTGTAAGTTTGAGTAACAATTTCTTCCACAAGCAGAGCAGCTTACAACAACCCAAGAGACTATATTATTACAGAGATTCGTAGAAGCCTAAATAGATCTAGAAATAAACGTGGATTTAAATCAAGGCTGAAGCGGATATTTTTCCATTAAAAGGGGAATATTAGCATCTAAAGGGTTTAACTCAGCTATTTTAGTCCCAAGAATATGTTTAATTAATATTTTGCAGAAATTCTTCGTCGTTCTATTGGCGATGTATCATTCATTATTAACAGTTTCAATCATTGTTCTTTAACTGATTTACTGAAAGAGGACTTGTGATGTTACATAGGCTTTATCTAAATTTATTATTTTTCCAAGATACACTACGGCTTTGTAAGGTCGTGGATTCTAGGACACCAACTTTACCCCGAGTAGACAATTTTTTATTTTTTTATAGTTCATTCGTCAGAAAGACGCTTTAATCTGTGTTTAGTGTATGATTTTGATATTCACAAAACTGACTTCGTCCAGCATATCTAAGCACTAACGCATCGTGGTGACCATTCTTTCCGAAATGGTATTCCTTAAAGCATGCAAACCTGGACCACAGATAGACGACGTGGCGAGAAGAATCGTTAACGAAAAAGCATTATTCTTCTTTTTCAGTGGCTTTCGGCTTGTTAGGCCACACAGCCAAACGGAAAAGCGAAATGCGATAATGGGATGCTGTGTCCTCACTCCTCGATTGGACAGTATGATAACTAAGCAAAGACCAAGTTCAAAAGACAGCTCGAAAGCCTTTCTGCGCACCGGTCTCAATAGTATTACTTCAGTCAACAAAGCTTCCAGATACGAACAGAATGGAGTCTTACCAAGATTTATCTGCTTTATTCCCGTTAAAGATGAGGTGAGGTATAGTAGGTAGAAATGGCGAAATGGACGTGAGAAGTCCTAACCAGAATATTCAAATAATTTAAAATTACTAACTACTATCAAGTTTGATGGAAAGTATGTGTCTATTTAACATTTGTCGAAGCTAAATAGTACAATTACAATAATTTAAAACAGTAATTTTCTTCTTTTTTATTGCAAGTAAACGAAGCTTGGTATTCCCCGTAGATTGGTTTTTCTCCTGGTATTGTAGGTATGGTGGGCAGTTCCTTTCCTCCTTACGCACACTAACCAGGTAAATTCTACCGGGTAAATGAAACCTACAGTGTAACGTGGAATCCGAACTAAAGAAGCGTTCTGGCGTAGTTCACATTGCACAGTAAGGTGTTCCAGAGGTGAACGTTGAATTAACGGCCTACGAAAATCCCCTATTCGAACTGAGGACCTTTCGATCTTCAATCATACGGCTTAACCACCAAGCTGCTTACAAGTAAATTACTGATGAAAAATTAAAATATTATTTACTGATCAGATTTGAGAGTAAATGACTAAACTGTCATTCTGGAACACTGTGGGCCAAGATGCAATAAGAATGGATAGCGATCCATTACTTAACTTTTAAATCTAATTTAAACTTTCTTATTCCGATGTATTGATTTCCAAGAGCATTAAACCATTTCACACTAGTAGCTAACATGTTTGAACCTGCATTCATTATGCAGTTAGCACCAACCCTCTTAGCGGTCTGGTAGCTCAGTGGTTACGGCGTCTGGCTGCATATCGAAAGGTCTCCGGTTCGAATTCCTGTCTCGGCGCGAATTTTGAAAGGCTGTTAACACGACCTTCACCTCTGGTACAGCTTGCTGTGTAATGTGAACTACGTGAGAATGCTTCAGTGGTTCAGATTCCACATTAAACTATAGATTCCCTCTACTCGGCAGGATTACCGGGTAGCCACGACACAGGCGTATGCGCCGCATGTAGAAACTCTGGCAAACCGTCGGCCGAACTACCCTTCGCGGACTCCCAGGCAATAATGAAGTACACCCTTTTTTTCTTAATAACCTTCTCTCGAAATTTAATGTAATCTAAGAACGTATACTATCATGTTAAATAATTGTGCATTAATTTTTCAGAACACTGTATAATTGCCCCAACTACAATTGTCTCAAGTGGTAAATGCACGCCATGTGAAATCGATGTAAAGTTTGATTGAAGAATGTCACCACGCGGAAAACCTCCACTTGAATGGTTCATTCTTTGTCAAAGGAATAAAGCAGAAAATCTGAAATAAATCAATAAAGATCAAAATACTGAAATCATTAACAACTGTATCGGTGATAACCTATTTTTGGGAAAAGATAACTTATTTGTAAGTACGTATTACCATTAATGAGAATATGGATCTTGTATAGATTTTAACCAGTTTGATAACGGTGTGATAATATTCCTTTAATAAGTCATCGGTCTGAGTTTAAACGGACATTCTATGACAGAATAAATAATTGTACAAGAAATAAGTTTGGGAATAGAATGAAATTTTGGAAAGTGTCACCAAATAAGTCATCAACAATTAGAAACACATTACAGATGTTTTGAAGAAACTATCCACTCACAACTGTGTCTTCTATCTCGGAGTGTTACTTCTCCTGCTTTTTCACAGGTCACAAGACAATTCTGCGTTATTTCGATGAGTTTTATATTACCAGTAATCTGGTAACAACAATTGTAACAACGTTTCCTAAGTAACGTATGTACAAATATATGAGATTCAATTTTCAACTAACAGTTGTGAAATATCGAATAATTACGATTGGCTCATTACTTGACTGTACCAAAACATTTATCTTATCAACAAAATTTTTTGTGGAGGTGACATCTGTTTCAACTACGGTTTTTCCCAGTCAACTGACACATAGGTTTTGAGCTATAGCGACCTACCAATTATTCTTTTTTTTTTTTTGCTTATAATATTATTGAAAACATCGAAATTTGCTGATATTTGTGGATATCATGTTCTCCTCCTGCTGATATCCGTGTAAAAAACGATGATTTTCCATCTCATTAACGACAGTACGATTTTCAAATATATATGGAATGGTAACAGAAAGAACGCTGCCCTCATGTATACTATGTGTAAGAACGATTCAGTGCGCTGCCAAGGTGACATTTACTTAATAGGCTGTACCACTGACTATAAGAACTTCCTTCTGCGGTTACTCAGGCATTATTAGTCGGGATATTGCCAACTGCTCATGGCTCTGAGACAGGATTCGCTAGCCTAGAGCAGCACCTGGAACAGATTCAACAGAGACGCAGGTAAGGTAATTACTTCCTCTCCATAAAAGCGACTGCGCACGACGATAGCGTCAGAGGGCACCCCACACACAGGTTACATGGCAGTGCATTCTGTTCATGTTTTAGGACGTAACGACTCTGTTATTCGTCATACATTCAACCATTTTCCTGCAAAAAAATGAATACCAGTATGCGTAGTGATATTTCTGTGTTTGTGGAAGAAAACGGAATTCTGAAGGACGCTAAGCCAGTTACCACGGGTCAGCGCGTCAGAGTAGGTACCAGTCACAAGCCAGTGCTGTGAAGGGTGCAGTGCAGAGTAGTGCGCTTGAGCAAATCGAGATCCCAGCTCTAAGTAAGCCGGGACGAAAAATGGGGATGTAAATACATCCTGAGCGAAACGAGTGACGTGAATTTTCACTTGCACAGAATGAAGAAGCTGGATTGTGTTGTTTCCAGTGAGAGCAGAACCAATTTCGCTGTAACTTGGTACTGATCCCCACTGAGGAACAGAATATCTTCTCATCGATCTCTCCTGGAAACTATTTTTTTCCCTTAGCTCTCCCCTGCCTATAATGACCTACATGTCAACGAAGCGTAAAGCCATAAAATGTTTTGGTGATGAATGTATCAGTTTTTTCTATTCCTTTAACTTTATGCTTAGCTCTGTAAATGTAGAAATAGACGTCTCCTGTTAACATTTAAGGCTTCATCACCAGAAGAGATGTGCTGTATCTGGTCTGCCCGTTACCATTATTCGCTGTCAACAAATGGTAATACTGACAGTATCTTTAAGGTACGATACTTGATGTCCTGGCTTTATCAACGGCAGAAATATGCAGTATCACACCTGTCAGTCAAAATAGATCGCCATCAACAAATTGTAATAAAGACAATCTTTGCTATTTTTGAAAGACACGAGTGTTCTCTTATTTAACAAACAATCTACAACCCGGTGAAGCAACTTCTAAGATTTAGGATTCGTGAATTATAGACACCATTCACATGGAAATTGGTTATCGTTCTGTGACCATGATTTTCAATGCATGTTTTTGTATGTTCAGTAACCTTTCGTTTTTCATTTTCAATTACAAAATAAGGTAGCAGTTTCATTCTATTAAAATTGTTTAAATAAGTGTAATGTTCACAGGCTGAGTTATTCTTTAGAATTTATATTATTAACTTGTTTTCCAAGATTATTTCAGATCATAATTTTATTAATTATTAGAAAGCTTAAGGTATTAAAATAGTATTTAAAGTACGTGAGTAGCCTATCATACTGATATCCCACACAGTACTTCTCTACACGACGACACCAGACGATAGATTCTCTATATTGCAGCAATGTAGCCAAATCATTGCAATCGTGACTTGTATCTGGGAAATTTTACACGTTAGGTTCAAGATGAGAGCTAAGAGAGAACTAGAAATAGTATACAGAGCACTAACCCCACTATACGTCACAACGTTAGATAGTTTCTCTATTGTCGAATCTATAGTTAGAAGGTGAAACAGTAATTTGCAAACATCCTAGTATGCATTAAAGACCGCAACAATTTCTAAATTCACAGAGCTAAGCAAAAAGTTAAAGGAATAGAAAACAGAAACATTCGTCACTCAAACCTTTCATGGACTTTACGCTTCGTTGAGATCGAGCTCACTTTACGCAGGGGAGAACTGAGGGAAAGGAATGGAAGGACATGAGGGTCTTTGGTTGTAACCATCCCAGCACACTAGGAGTGATTTCGAGAGCCCATGTAAAAACTAAATCTGGAAGGACCGACCTGGATTAGAACTCGTCTCCTCCCGAAGACTATGCCCGAACCTTTCCGGTCACCAACCAGCGTAGGTAGGACTGTACAGATACAACTGATTTCTTCACAATGTATTAACTCAAATATCCCGTTATTTACAAAAGGTACTGAAAACAATTATTGAAAACTGTGTAACAGAACAAAGGTTTACTGAACTAATACTTTCTACCGCCAATAAAAACCTGTTTCAATGCAAATTACAGTTTCCGTAATGTCGAATCAGTTCGTAAAGTAATCATGTGCTCCAATCATCACTGATATTTATTCCTTTGTCGTTTTGGATTTGTGTTCGTGGAATAATAAGGGAAAGCTTACAACATAATCCACACTAAAGTCATTAAGTTTAAAAACTCATTTGATCCATATACTTGTGTTTGCTGAAGGTACATAATTTCACTATGTATGTAGGGTATGTATTTACGCGTGATTAGGCCAACTAGGAGCATGTTAATCCTCGCTAGCCTTGAATTTGCTTTGGATGTGTACAAATACGTGTTACAACTAGAAATGTTAATCCTAGAGGGGACCTACAGTTTAACGCGGAATCTGAACAGCGAGGGCATTCTGGCGTACTTTACATAACAAACTGTGCCAGAAGAGAAGGTCAGGTTTATAGGGGATTACATAAATCTCCGCCGAGAAAGGAATTCAAACCGGAGACCTTTCGATCATCAATCAAACGCTTTAACCACCGAGCAACCGGTCACTTTAACATTTTATTATTATTATTATTATTATTATTATTACCTGTGGTGTTTTCTGCGTAAAGCTAATAGCTTTATGGCATACAAGAATGTAGTATCACAATCGCACTCCCTAACGACAGGAATCGTACAGTAATTTTCAGTGACTTTCTTGAGATGCAATTTTCAGAGTAGTACATAACAGTCTTTTACTGCAAAATGTGAATTATGGATAGATATTAAACTTGAAAATGTCTACACGTGAATCACAGAATTTACATTTGATGGGTTAATGTATCAGGAAGCACCACTGGTGATCGCGAAGGTGCTGACCGACAAAGTAAGCCTGCTACCTGTGCTGGATAAACATTCCGAAGAGTAGACCTGCCACTCTATCGCGACTCCGGTCGTTGGACTTCATTAAGTCACAGCTGGGGCCTATCGACCGCAACCACTTAGCTGAGAGCACCGCCCTTCATTAAGGGGAACCGCCTTCTGTCTGGAAGAGCAGGCACTTACGATGCCAGGTTCAGCTTACTCTCGCTATTTTAACAAAGGTTAAATATGAAATAATCAGCAGCTCCCATCATTAAGAACTAAACTCATCAGGCCCATGTGATAGTAACAGCTTCTATCAGGTTATTGCAAAAGTGCCTAGCTTTTGTTTCAGATATATATATTTTTTTAACCAAATGTCTTCAGAGATTGCTACTTTGAGATCAAGATTACGGCTAGAAACAGCATACGATTCTACGGAAGAACATTTAAATGTATTAAAATTCAAGAATTACTAAATGTGACGAACAGATGGTAACTAAACACTCTATACATGCATTTCGTAGCACTTTCACTGCACTATAGTATATTGATTTCTGATGGCTTACATTTGTTTTCTGTGTGGTGTACATCGCTGAGCGGCAGTGCTACGAAATTATTCATAAAGATGCAACAAACACCTGTTATTCATACTGCTACTACAGACACAACTGATGCTGAAATACTGTACAATTACAAGCAAATATGAGCAATGAAAATTACAGAACCACTGAAGCTGCTTCCGAGAATGAAGTGAAACGCGTTCGGGAAATAAAACAACAAATTCAATTGCTTTGGCGTGACAATCATTGAATAAAAAAATTGAAGAAATCTTTAGTTTCTAATATTGATTTAGAAGTATGAAAGAGTTTTTTAACCTCCATGTGTTTAGCACAGCATTTTATGGAAGCGAAGCATGGACTCGAGAAATACTAGAAAGAAGGAAAATTGAAGCATTTGAAATGAGGTATTACAGAAGGATGCTGAAAATTAAGAAGAAAGATAAAGTATAAAATGAATGAGTTATGGAAATGATGAGTGAGGAGAAAAATTTGTGTAAGTGTCCTGCAAAAAAAAAAACAGACAAAATGGTGGGTCACACTAAGCATAAGATAGGAAGATTGTATCAGACCAATAGAGAGAATAACAACAGCAAAAAAAAAAAAAAAAAAGTATAAATGGAATAAAAGGAACTGAAAGTATCGCGGAAATAGGACAGAATACTGTTCATTCTCTTAAATCAATAGGAAGCTTATGGATTACGGTGCATTTAAATGGTACTGGCTTTAGAGTTATAGCCCCCATTTCCAGTACGGAATCATAATTTAAGACTTACAAAACGAATACGAGAAGACTAAAACAAAACCTGGTTTGATGCGCTTAAAATCATTCCTTCATTACAAAGGCGAAGGATGGCCGAAATGTTGCTATAATCCATGTACTGCATTATTAAAACTACAATACTTTGAAGAAGGAATAAATAATATCTCAGATACGAATATGCTTCCTCAATGTATTCTGTTTCATGATGGCGACGGGGCTGAAGTTTGTACCCATGGGAGTGTCTCGCTTCCGAGTGGCATCTTATTCGTTTCTCCACTGGGAAATGTCTGTTTCTTGTTTTTGCACTTACGCTCCTCGAGATAAAGTTCGCTGAAGTCAGAGATTAGTCTGTTTGCTACGAAGGGAACCAATAGTTCAATGACATTGTCTGCATTGAGCAGCAATTGGCCTATTAACAACTATTTATTTTGAGGAAGAATGGAAGATGTAAATTCATTTTAGAAAACGTTCAATAAACCTAATTTAAATTCTCTGCTCATCAGAGCAATCTCTTTTCAGAATATCGTTGTAACGACTACAGAACAGGCCAAAGGTTTGTCAGGAAAGGCGGACAGCACTTGAAGCGTCTGATGAATCGAAATAAAAACGTGGCGAGATCGATGTCTTCGTGAATCGCAGGAACACCAGATAATATCTCCTCCTTGAAATTGCTAAAGAATATCCCCATCAATTTGAGATGCTATTATACTTTCTACAATTCGATATATAGTAAAAATAAGTTCAGAAGATTCGTTAGAACACTGTGACGTTTTTCCGTAATCATTTATTGTTCGTTCTGAATGCTTCATAAAATTTCCTTAACTCCGAGTAAAAAGTAGGCTGATTTTTGTTTTCTCGTGTGTCAAATCGATAGCCTTGTTTCGTATTCTAAGACTGAGAAGAGTTTAGGCTTCGTATCTGGTCATTACCAAGGTCGTCTATGGCGTGATCTTTCACCATTTTCAAAATTAAGGGTGCCAGTATGGTCTCTCCGTCTAGCAGACTAAAAAATTTGTATCAAAACGCCCGGCTTATCTCCGCTCGTCGAACAGGCTAGCTTACGTACTCGACAATGATTTATGTTTCAAAGGTTTGATGGATTTTGAGAACCGTTTGTAAATAAAGATATTGATGAGGGAAATGGCTTTCGAATCTCTGTGCTTTGTGCTGTTATTCCAATAATACATTGTATATCAATAGCTCAATCAGTTTAAACGTCTTTTTGTTTTTGCCTCAGTTTGCTCTAGACGCGAACTGAGTGTGTAAGTAGCTTAAGTTTCTTATCAACAAATTTAATAACTCTTATCAATGTAGGACCTGTTTGATAAGCACAAAGAGGTCGTTGCTCTCATGTTTTCTACAGATGTATTCATAGAAAACTTAAGTGTTACCTAGACAGAGCCAGGAATACATTCCTTCATCCATATGCTGATTTTTAAAGCCAAGCGCTTTTGATTAAAATTTGAGTTCCATGTTATAAAAATCATTTTATCATTTAATTTTGTAAACGAATTTACAAAAAATTCAAAATATCTGATTTGTGTGGACGAAAAGAGTGATTTAATTTAAATTATAGTTCCATGTGATTTCATAGTGTCGAGAACTGTAGAGTTCACTTGGCGACATTTAAATGATCCAAATTCACAACATGAAACTATTGCCATCATAGCAAAATGAGAAAGGTCATAGATATTACCGCAATTTTTAACGAAATAAATAACATTTTCATATCTGATGTTTGATGCTGTTGATATTATTCTGTATATAGCAGTCACATGTAGAACTAAAGCGTTGTGACTGGCATGGTTTCTTCACCTTTCGTTTAATCAAAAATGTTTTGTGATGTTAATTCAAAACATTTGATTCCAAACTCAAGGAACGTTAACGTATGAATGTACGAGTTTATGCGAGGAAAGATATCTTGTAATTAATACTTTCATTCTTTGTTCCGTTTATAAGTAGGCTAATGATCATTCCATATCTGATAAAGGGCTCTTTCATGTGTCATTCAACAACGCAGTCACATTGTGCAATATGACCTTTAAACTTTGTGTAGTAGCAAGAAATGATACGGAACCATGCCTGGAGGTCAAGCCGCCAAACAAACGAGTTTGGCAAAAAACCGAAGTACAAATGTGAAATACCATCTCCTCGGCAGTGCGACAGTGCTACAGTATAATTGAGTGGTTGCTTATTCGCTGCTGAACGCCATTATATTTTCAAGAAAAGTAGTGCTACCATTCTGAGAAAAATTATATCATGCTGTTCCTATCGGAGGGATGCCGTTGACTGT
>CM061920.1:177065618-177091723 GCA_031002005.1 Vandiemenella viatica | reverse complement strand
ACGCAGGTCGGCACGCATCGCCAGGGGAACAGCTCCGTACTCCCACGGAGGTAGCCTTCATAGTCTGCTCCAGGGCCGCCGCGGCAGACGACCTCGCAGACGTCGCAGACATCGCTTTTCCCCCCCCCCCCGGGAGGGGAGGTATGTTCAGTCTGCCAGTAAAGGCCCCTGCCAGGCAGACCTCACACACAACGCGCCTGCACGCCGGGATACATATACGACTCCAAACAGGCGCAAAGGCATCAAACAAACCAGGAAAACAAATAGAATCATCTAGAGGCTAAGTGGGACTATTTCTTACAGAGGTCGCCGTACTACCACACAACGGGATTCCTGCGCCAGGCCGCCTATATAAGCGTAGCCGGCCGCTCCACCGCCAGTTCCGGCCTAACCGCGGAACCAGCTTCAACTATAGAAGACCACCGGAAGTTCGCGAGAAGTAGAAGCCGTCTCTCTCTACCCCGGATCAGGACCAAGGCTAAATTTCTCGACGGTCATCCGCTAACTGTACCACATTTGTTATTGTTTACCAGTTGTTTTGTGTACATAGAAATAAACCTCAAGGAACCATTAAGTGTAGTTCACTTCAGCTAGTACCTACGCTTCCAGGGCCAGCTAGAAACGACTTGTGTAGGTTTCACAGCTTTCCAAACTCTTCGTGGTACATAAACACAACTTTTCAACAAACCACTAAAGGATTTACTTTCTATGAGGATCGTCGATTAGTTCATAGATAACTGTATGTTGTTCGAGTGAGCCTCCGTCACTTTATATTGTAGCACTTACGGACTAGTTGTTCGAATGTGTCTCACAAGATGAGGGAATAATCAGTTTGCTACCACAAGCAATCAGTTAATGGAAGAGTTACTGGTTGGTCTGTTGTCATGGACCAATGTAACCAGAAATTAAAATCGTTCATTGTTAGGGAGCGTGCATAAACCACGTAGCTCCATTTTGGTCTCCTGTGAACCCCCCACGTAGCCCTACGTGGCTTTTGGCTCTAACCCCCCCCCCCCACGTAGCACGTAGCTTTTTTCCCCTTTTAATTTCAGAAGACATTTTGTACTGTTATCTCGTGTCAGGGAAATAAATATCCACGTGCTGTTGTGTGTTCTGTTCCTCATTTTAACTGTGAAAAATGTTATGAAAGGAAAGCTACGTTGCCTGGCTCGGAAACCCCCTCCCCCCACGTAGCCCAGCGTAGCCTTCCAGCCAACCCCTCCCCACTCCCCCCCTCCCCTGGACCGAGCCACGTAGTTTGTGCACGCTCCCTTATTATGGCAGGTTAATCAATATCACACTTTATCTACATCGTTTATGTTCTATGTGCTAGTGAATTATCTATTTCATAGCAGCTTTCCACATGCTATAAATCATACTGCAAATCAAATGCTTAATTCGCGTGTGGGTCAGTAAAAAGTGGAAACAAATTATAGCAGATTCAAGACATTAAGTACTTCTGCACAGGAGGTATAGTAAAAGAAGGCTGGCTGAAAAAGTAATAATCTTGGCCACAGATCTGGAAAAAAAGTTAAAGTTGTAAGAAATCTTAACACATCGAAGTCTGTCACTCTGTCAGCTATTATGCCAGCCTCATTGATTAACCTGTAGGAAACACAGGGAATACATCACAACGATACTTGAGTGTTTGCGAGTGTAACAAACTTATAGGAACATCGTAACGGTATACTCAGTATTCATTAAGACAAGTTTAGATTTTATTTGAGGAATTTGAATGCTTTGAGCCGGAAACTGGTAATTCGCCATAGCATTTGCCTAAACGGTTACGGAAAGCAGTACGATTAATGTATTTAGCACAAATTGTGTTTTGAATCTGGTTAGTTTTACTTCTATGGTCAAGTACGGAAGATGTTAAACACGATTAGTCAAATTTGTTGGTACAGAAACGGATATTAAAAGAATCTCAATTTAATTACTTTTTTTCCTTCGTGTTCTAGACTTATCTACGTCGAGGTCCGTAGAAGCGGGTGATGTATATGGAAAGAAACGGAAAGGAAGTCTTTTAAAGCAACTCTCCAGACATTCGTCTGAAGTGAATCAGAGAAATCCGAAATTTGGATCTATTTGGCTTCCTGAGCGTTTCAGTTCATCACCTCGTCTCGTTTAAAGTTATTTGGAATTAGAATCTGTATCAAAATTATTACCAACTTGAAAAATGTACCTGGGATACGTGACTGTCTTATGGCACAATGTTATAAACGAAAAAAGTAAGTTTGGCCTGAGCAAAACACCTTGTTCAAATATTTAAATGGAACGTATTCATTTGCACTTTCTCGTTGATATCTGTGGCCGGTTAGATAACAACAGTGAACAATGCAGAGACGTGACATAAAGTCAACACACAAACTATGCACCACATCCTTGTAGATAACAGATCTTTCCCGTGGCAATCACAGCAACTATAAGCAGACAATTTTTTCAGATTTATATTGCTTGTAGTAACTTTTGCTCTATCAGTCACCTTGATTATAAATTAAAGCTATAACTCAATCTGTCTTACTGGAAGGAGAGCCCCGTAGTTCATCTGTACACCGAGCGTCTGATTACGGCTTGACATTCGATATCCGATGAAACCAAGTACTTTTCTTCGAATCGTTAATTAGGGAACGGCTGCGCGACACTAAATAGCCTGTTATCCAGTGAATACCGAGAGTAAAACTCTTTTGGGTAGGTGAAATGGCGATAACCATGCCGCCAACATGCATTTTGGTAAATATATGAATGCCAGTAAACCCACGCAAACCTTACACTCCCATTTAAAAAAAAAAAAAAAAAATAAATGAGTCAGTCATTTGTTGGGTTGTTGAGATGAAATACTCAACGAACTGTATACACAAAATAGTAAACAGTGTTTATTAATGTGAAGAACAAACAATACAGCATTTGATATCAGAATGCAATCTTTTTTTTTTTTTTTTTTTTTTTTTTTTTTTTTTTTTTTTTTTTTTTTTTTTTTTTTTTTTGCTAGTTGGGGTATATAATAAAAAATATTGTTTGAAATGCCATATAGGACTGTCGGTGATTATGTACTGCACGTGGGAGTATAATCCATCCCTTCGAAGCGTTTGTCCATAAGACTTTTAGATAGTCGTTTTAAGAACACTTTGAATGGAAACTGTTGATAATCTCCGAGGACGCCGCTAACTAAGCGCGCAGGCGATGCGGTGAGTCCCTGCGGCCCGTCAGTCCACTTTTAACTGATATTTACTTTAAATTTATTTTTTAACTTAAACAGAATGTTACGTCGGACGATGCCAGCATACCCTGATACCTTATTCATCGCCATAGGTTTTCTATCATTTGAGATAAAAGGATTTTAACAACAGAAGTAGAATCCACTTCACCGATTTTTATTAATATGTGTATGATCGACATCTAATCGCAGCTTGCCAAATTTTGCCAAAGCCTAAGAACTTTGAGATCACCACATGCAACTCGTTTTCAATTTACATTAAATAAATATTTTCTTTTATTTGTCACTAGTGTAAACTCGTGATCGCTATTTGCGTATCGTCACGGGTCTAGAATATTCCAGTTTTTAGGGTCAAAGATTATGATAGGTCAATCTGATCTGACCAAATACGAGCTTGACCTGTGTGTGTGTGGAGACTTTCCCGGCGTACTGAAGCAATGTAGTCTTCACGGGTGTGCAGCCGGATGGAATCACAACGTTTCGACAACCAGCTCGGCTGTCTTCATCAGGTGTCCGGTGTCTACAGGCTGACGAAAGCTGGCAGTCACCGCGTGGACTGGCTTAGCCTCTGGCAGTCACCGCGTGGACTAGCTCCTAGCCTCCCAGAGGCCAAGCCAATCCACGCGGTGACTGCCAGCTTTCGTCAGCCTGTAGACACCGGACACCTGATGAAGACAGCCGAGCTGGTTGTCGAAACGTTGTGTTTCCAAAACACCATCCGGCTGCACACCCGTGAAGACTACATAGCTTGACCTGTGTTTCACCCTTAGGGTGAATAAAATCTCTTGAGCTTGAAGAACTCGGTAGTATTGATAGACGCAAGTATAAACACGGACAGGGACGATCACGCTATCGTATAATTGTTTCAAAGGTCGTAGACTCGAACTAGCTGAAATACCAACTTAACTTGTATTTGACCCTTAAAGTTCACTCTGCAAAATTTGAAGAATTTCTGTTTGCTTCGAAAGCATCACGTTGTTTTTTATTGAGACTGGGCAAACGTTCATAATGTAATCATTAGTCATAGTGTCTGTAACGGCCAGAGAACTTTATACAGATTCCAGATTATTGAACAGTTCAGCAACACCGTAGAAATGATTTGCCAGAATAGTCGATTCTATAACATATTTGCTCTGATTTCCACTATAAATAACATATTAACTCAGGTACAGCGAACATGACCAAACATGACCAAATATGTAAAAAGCAAATAAATCGAAATGTATAAACTTTGGTCAAACAACAAAATTAGAGAAAGTTTTAATTAGATTGAAATTTAGCCCACGCCGGAATTGCAAATATTATTTTGTTTATGGCTTTACACCTCGTCGACGTCAAGGTCATTAGAGACGGGATGGGACGAGGGACAAGGAACGGGAAGGAATTTGGCAATGGCCTTTTGAAGGAGGCATCCCAGCATTCGTCTGGAGTGATTTGGGGAAACCATGAAAAACCCAAATCTCGATGCCCGGACGGGGATTTGAACCGCCGTCCTCCCGAATGTGAGGCCAGAGCGTTAACCACTCACCCACCATGCTCGCTCCGTGGTTACAGCAGAGAACATGAGTAATTTAAGTTTTTTTGAAGTATTTTATGTTGCTTTCATTGGAAACGGGTTACTGAAAAGCAGTTCACGGTTTATCAACCGTAAATTTTATAAATATTTTCTTAACTATGAAATGTTATGAAAAGCAGACTTAATGAATGTATTATGGCAATTAATTTGGTGGCAGTTTCTTAGCTATTAAATTGTGGACATTGTGGACCTCGATTTTTTTTTAATCTGCTTAACGTTTCTCTAACAGCGAGGTTTTTAGAGACGGGAAAGGATGGGGGGGGGGGGGGGGCAAGGAATGGGAACGAATTCGGCCATGGCCTTTTGAAGGAAGCATCCCGCATCCCGGCATTTGCCTGGAGTGATTTGGTAAACCATAGAAAACCCAACTCTGGATGCCCGGACGGGGATTCGAACCGCCGTCCTCCCGAATGCGAGGCCAGAATGCTAGCCGTTACACCACCTCCCCTCGGTGATTTTTTTTTCTAATGATATCTCTGGTTGCTGTTAATTTGCGAGCGAAGGCTGAGACGTGACACCGTTCTCCAGCCAATAACTAAGTGAATGATTAAGTGAGTAAGCTTAGGAAATTAAATAGTAGATTTGTGGAAGACATTTCCGAAAACTTGTAGAACACAATATATAAAGAATTAAAAAACAAAATCCAATAAATTATTACATTAATATTATGAGAAGTACTTAGAACATTTGTTGAATTTTATTGTAGCTTTTATTTTCTTTATGATCGTGTCAAAGATTTGTATACCTCATTTTTAAAATAGAGTTCCGTCGCCGTCTTTCGGTGTTTCACTTGGGGGTAAATACTTAATTTTTGTAATTCACATACGAATGTTAAATACAAAATCTTATTCGTTCCATCATTCGTATCAAACATGTGCTATTCATAAATTAAGTAAGATTTTAGCCTATTTTGTTTTTCTATTAACGTGGGCATTGAAGAAATTAACAAACAGCAAGGCTTCACTGCTGTCATGTCCATACAGAATCTTCACTGCAACTGTAGGTGATTGGTAACCAAGCAATTGTGAGTGAATATTTCAGTTAATACTCAAATCACAGACAGAAAGTCAATAATGTCCTAAAAATATACGAACAATCGGGATATTGCCAAAAATTAGAGATTACTTCAGAACTTGAATTCTCAATTTTTTACAATTCCCACTTTTAGTCTGCACTATACCATACAGATAAAAACAATTTTTTTAAAAAAATATGGGCTTTTTTCATGTGATTCAATAAAGTGATGGAATGTCGGTCTTGTGAAGATAATTTTACAGTTATGTAATTAATTCCGGGAACGGAAAATCTGCTCTCCGGTTAGTCAGAATTTATCCATTACTTGTTCTATTACCTGTGGTAATAACGGCATAACCGCATCTGCAAAACAAGTATTTTATGTAGTTCCTCGAATAAAATGTGCCATTGCATAATTATTCGATTAAATGGAATCTGGAACTCCTCGTAAGGTCAAATAGAGTGCTGCTGTACTGTTGATTCTTTTACTTTTGGCATGGTAACGATGCTTCTAGGACAAAAGTTATTTTCTTCCCGTATTTTATATTTATCACTTACAATTCCGACGCTATTGTAATAAAATAGCTCTAATGAGAGTTAATTCAGTCATTTTTATTTTCTGTTGCTTTTGTTTTCCTTCTAGGGCAATAATTATTTCGTTCTTTCAACATGCAACATAGTTTCCCACAATTCCCAATAGTTTTTCCACACAGGAGCTGGAGAGGGTGCAAAAAAAGGGCTGCTAGATTTGTTTCTGGAAATTACCGCAAAATGCAATCAGTAACAGATATGATAAAATAGCTGGAATGGGGTTCATTGAAATACAGCAGGACGATCATGGGAGTGTACAAGTGTATATTTTTGATGAGGCATGGAAAGACATTGGTGTAAGGATTAAAAGTAATGCATGTAAGGGAAAAGGTGATCATGACCACAAGCTGGTACTCGATTTCAGGCACAAGAGTGACGGAAGATTCTCTTTTTTAGATAAGGGTGAAGGGTGTCAGGGATTGGAATAAGTTACCAAGAGAAATGATGAATAATTTACCAAAAACGTTGAAAGAATTTAAACTTGAAACTTGAAATTTGTAGAGGGCAAATGTAGGAGTGTGCAGGAAAGGGGGAAGATGGGTGTGTAGGAAAACTGCCATTGCAATTTTAATTAAATTAAAATTAAAATCTTTGCCACCTTTACCATGTTCACTGAATCAGCATTAATAAAATTTGGGAACCGATATTAGTATAGTGTCGTAGAATCTTTTTGTGTAAGTTTGAGTACCAATTTCTTCCACAAGCACGAGAGCAGCTTAAGATATTTCAAACAACCCAAGAGAATATATTACAGAGATTCGTAGAAGCCTAAATAGAACTATAAATTAACGTGGATTTAAATCAAGGCTGAAGCAGATATTTTTCAATTAAAAGGGGAATATTAGCATCTAAAGGGTTTAACTCCGTTATTTTAGTCCCAAGAATATGTTTAATTAATATTTTGCAGAAATTCTTCGTCGTTCTTCTGGCGATGTCTCATTCATTATTAATAGTTTCAATCATTGTTCTTTAACTGATTTACTGAAAGAGGACTTGTGATGTTACATAGGCTTTATCTAAATTTATTATTTTTCCAAGATACACTACGGCTTTGTAAGGTCGTAGATTCTAGGTCACCCGAGTAGACAATTTTTTATTTTATAGTTCATTCTTCAGACAGAGGCTTTAATCTGTGTTTAGTGTATGATTTCGATATTCACAAAACTGACTTCGTCCAGCATATCTAAGCACTAACGATCGTGGTGACCATTCTTTCCGAAATGGTATTCCTTAAAGTATGCAAACCTGCACCACAGACAGACGACGCGGCGAGAGGAATCGTTAACGAAAAAGCATTAGTCTCCTTTTTCAGTTGCTTTCGGCTTGTTAGGCCACACAGCCAAACGGAAAAGCGAAATGCGATAATGGGATGCTGTGTCCTGACTCCTCGATTGGACAGTATGATAACTAAGCAAAGACCAAGTTCAAAAGACAGCTCGAAAGCCTTTCTGCGCACCGGTCTCAATAGTATTACTTCAGTCAACAAAGCTACCAGATACGAACAGAATGGAGTCTTACCAAGATTTATCTGCTAGTAGGTAGAAATGGCGAAATGGACGTGAGATGTCCTAACCAGAAGATTCAAATAATTTAAAATTACTAACTACTATCAAGTTTGATGGAGAGTACGTGACTATTTAACATTTGTCGAAGCTAAATAGTACAATTACAATAATTTAAAACAGTAATTTTCTCTTTTTTATTGCAAGTAAACGAAGCTAGAAACAAATCTAAGCTTGGTATTCCCCCGTAGATTGGTTTTTCTCCTGGTATTGTAGGTATGGTGGGCAGTTCCTTTCCTCCTTACGCACACTCACCAGGTTAATACTACCGGGTAAATGGAACCTACAGTGTAACGTGGAATCCGAACTAAAGAAGCGTTCTGGCGTAGTTAACATTGCACAGTAAGTTGTGCCAGAGGTGAACGTTGAATTAACGGCCTACGAAAATCCCCTATTCGAACTGAGGACCTTTCGATCTTCAATCATACGGCTTAACCACTGAACCACCAAGCTGCTTACAAGTAAATTACTTATGAAAAATTAAAAAATTTTTTACTGATAAGATTTGAGAGTAAATGACTAAACTGTCATTCTGGAACACTGTGGGCCAAGACGCAATAAGAATGGATAGTGATCCATAACTTAACTTTTAAATCTAATTTAAACTTTCTTATTCCGGTGTATTGATTTCCAAGAGTATTAAACAATTTCACACTAGTCGCACTACTACTTTGAACCTGCATTCATTATGCAGTTAGCACCAACCCTCTTAGCGGTCTGGTAGCTCAGTGGTTACGGCGTCTGGCTGCATATCGAAAGGTCTCCGGTTCGAATTCCTGTCTCGGCGCGAATTTTGAAAGGCTGTTAACACGACCTTCACCTCTGGTACAGCTTGCTGTGTAATGTGAACTACGTGAGAATGCTTCAGTGGTTCAGATTCCACATTAAACTATAGATTCCCTCTACTCGGCAGGATTACCGGGTAGCCACGACACAGGCGTATGCGCCGCATGTAGAAACTCTGGCAAACCGTCGGCCGAACTACCCTTCGCGGACTCCCAGGCAATAATGAAGTACACCCTTTTTTTCTTAATAACCTTCTCTCGAAATTTAATGTAATCTAAGAACGTATACTATCATGTTAAATAATTGTGCATTAATTTTTCAGAACACTGTATAATTGCCCCAACTACAATTGTCTCAAGTGGTAAATGCACGCCATGTGAAATCGATGTAAAGTTTGATTGAAGAATGTCACCACGCGGAAAACCTCCACTTGAATGGTTCATTCTTTGTCAAAGGAATAAAGCAGAAAATCTGAAATAAATCAATAAAGATCAAAATACTGAAATCATTAACAACTGTATCGGTGATAACCTATTTTTGGGAAAAGATAACTTATTTGTAAGTACGTATTACCATTAATGAGAATATGGATCTTGTATCTACTAGTAGATTTTAACCAGTTTGATAACGGTGTGATAATATTCCTTTAATAAGTCATCGGTCTGAGTTTTAAACGGACATTCTATGACAGAATAAATAATTGTACAAGAAATAAGTTTGGGAATAGAATGAAATTTTGGAAAGTGTCACCAAATAAGTCATCAACAATTAGAAACACATTACAGATGTTTTGAAGAAACTATCCACTCACAACTGTGTCTTCTATCTCGGAGTGTTACTTCTCCTAGGTCACAAGACAATTCTGCGTTATTTCGATGAGTTTTATATTACCAGTAATCTGGTAACAACAATTGTAACAACGTTTCCTAAGTAACGTATGTACAAATATATGAGATTCAATTTTCAACTAACAGTTGTGAAATATCGAATAATTACGACTGGGTCATTACTTGACTGTACCAAAACATTTAGCTTATCAACAAAATTTTTTGTGGAGGTGACATCTGTTGCAACTACGGTTTGTTCCAGTCAAGTGACACATAGGTTTTGAGCTATAGCGACCTACCAATTTTTTTTTTTTTTGTATAATATTATTGAAGATTTGCTGATATTTGTGGATATCATGTTCTCCTCCTGCTGATATCCTGTAAAAACGATGATTTTCCATCTCATTAACGACAGTACGATTTTCAAATATATATGGAATGGTAACAGAACGAGCGAACGCTGCCCTCATGTATACTATGTGTAAGAACGATTCAGTGCGCTGCCAAGGTGACATTTACTTAATAGGCTGTACCACTGACTATAAGAACTTCCTTCTGCGGTTACTCAGGCGTTATTAGTCGGGATATTGCCAACTGCACATGGCTCTGAGACAGGACTCGCTAGCCTATAGCAGCACCTGGAACAGATTCAACAGAGACGCAGGTGAGGTAATTACTTCCTCTCCTATAAAGCGATTGCGCACGATAAGGTACCCCACTTACAGGTTACACAGCAGTGCATTCTGTTCATGTTTTAGGGCGTAACGACTCTGTTAGTCGTCATACATTCAAGCATTTTCCTGTAAAAAATTGAATACCAGTATGCGTAGTGATATTTCTGTGTTTATGGAAGAAAACGGAATTCTGAAGAACGCTAAGCCAGTTACCACGGGTCAGCGTGTCAGAGTAGGTACCAGACACAAGCCAGTGCTGGGAAGGGTGCAGTGCAGAGTAGTGCGCTTGAGCAAATCGAGATCCCAGCTCTAAGTAAGCCGGGACGAAAAATGGGGATGTAAATAAATCCATAGCGAAACGAGTGACGTGAATTTTCACTTGCACAGAATGAAGAAGCTGGATTGTGTCGTCTCCAGTGAGAGCAGAACCAAGTTTCGCTGTAACTTGGTAGTGATCTCCACTGAGGAACAGAATTTCTTCTCGTCCATCTCTCCTGGAAACTATTATTTTCCCTTAGCTCTCCCCTGCCTATAATGACCTACATGTCAACGAAGCGTAAAGCCATAAAATGTTTTGGTGATGAATGTATCAGTTTCTATTCCTTTAACTTTATGCTTAGCTCTGTAAATGTAGAAATAGATGTCTCCTGTTCACATTTAAGGCTTCATCACCAGAAGAGATGCGCTGTATCTGGTCTGTCCGTTACCATTATTCGCTGTCAACAAATGGTAATACTGACAGTATATTTAAGGTACGATACTTGATGTGCTGGCTTTATCAACGTCAGAAATTTGCAGTATCACACCTGTCAGTCAAAATAGATCGCCGTCAACAAATTGTAATAAAGACAATCTTTGCTATTTTTGAAAGACACGCGTGTTCTCATATTTAATAAACAATCTACAACCCGGTGAAGCAACTTCTAAGATAAAAATTTAGGACTCGTGAATTACAGACACCATTCACATAGAAATTGGTTATCGCTCTGTGATCATGATTTTCAATGCATGTTTTTGTATGTTCAGTAACCTTTCGTTTTTCATTTTCAATTACAAAATAAGGTAGCAGTTTCATTCTATAAAAATTGTTTAAATAAGTGTAATGTTCACAGGCTTAGTCATTCTTTAGAATTAATATTATTAACTTGTTTTCCCAGATTATTTCAGATGATAATTTTATTAATTATTATAAATCTTAAGATATTAAAATAGTATTTAATGTACGTGAGTAGCCTATCATACTGATATCCCACACAGTACTTCTCTACACGACGACACCAGACGATAGATTCTCTATATTGCAGCAATGTAGTCAAATCATTGCAATCGTGACTTGTATCTGGGAAATTTTACGCGTTAGGTTCAAGATGAGAGCTGAGAGAGAACTAGAAATAGCATACAGAGCACTAACCCCACTATAGGTGACAACATTAGATAGTTTCTCTATTATCGAATCTATAGTTAGAAGGTGAAACAGTAATTTGCAAACATCCTAGTATACATTAAAGACCGCAACAATTTCTACATTCACAGAGCTAAGCAAAAAGTTAAAGGAATAGAAAACAGAAACATTCGTCACTCAAACATTTCATGGACTTTACGCTTCGTTGAGATCGAGCTCATTTTACGCAGGGGAGAACTGAGGGAAAGGAATGGAAGGACATGATGGTCTTTGGTTGTAACCATCCCAGCACATTAGGAGTGATTTCGAGAAACCATGTAAAAAATAAGTCTGGAAGGCCTGACCTGGATTCGAACTCGTGTCCTCCCGAAGACTATGCCCGAACCTTTGCGGCCACCAAACAGCGTAGGTAGGACTGTACAGATACAACTGATTTCTTCACAATGTATTAACTCAAATATCCCGTTATTTACAAAAAGTGCTGAAAACAATTATTGAAAACAGAACAAAGGTTTACTGAACTAATACTTTCTACCGCCAATAAAAACCTGTTTCAATGCAAATTACAGTTTCCGTAATGTCGAATCAGTTCGTAAAGTAATCATGTGCTCCAATCGTCACTGATATGTATTCCTTTGTCGTTTTGGATTTGTGTTCGTGGAATAAAAAAGGAAAGCTAAGCACATAATCCACACTAAAGTCATTAAGTTTAAAAACTCATTTGATCCATATACTTGTGTTTGCTGAAGGTACATAATTTCACTATGTATGTAGGGTATGTATTTACGCGCGATTAGGCCAACTAGAAGCATGTTAATCCTCGCTAGCCTTTAATTTGCTTTGGATGTGTACAAATACGTGTTACAGCTAGAAATGTTAACCCTGGAGGGGACCTACAGTTTAACGCGGAATCTGAACAGCGAGGGCACTCTGGCATACTTTACATAACAAACTGTGCCAGAAGAGAAGGTCGGGTTTATAGGGGCTTACAAAAATCTCCGCCGAGGAAGGAATTCAAACCGGAGACCTTTCGATCATCAATCAAACGCATTAACCACGGAGCAACCGGTCACTTTAAAATTTTATTATTATTATTATGATTATTATTATTATTACCTGTGGTGTTTTCTGCGTAAAGCTAATAGCTTTATGGAATACAAGAATGTGGTATCACAATGGCACTCCCTAACGACAGGAATCGTACAGTAATTTTCAGTGACTTTCTTCAGATGCAATTTTCAGAGTAGTACATAACAGTCTATTACTGCAAAATCTGAATTATGGATAGATATTAAACTGGAAAATGTCTGCACTTGAATCGCAGAATTTACATTTGATGGGTTAATTTATCAAGAAATACCACTTGCGATCGCGAAGCTGGTGATCGATAAAGTCAGCCTGCTACCTTTGCTGGATAAAGATTGCGAAGAGTGGACCTGCCACTCTATCGCGACTCCGGTCGTTGGACTTGATTAAGTCACAGCTGGGGCCTATCGACCGCAACCACTTAACTGAGAGCGCCACCCTTCATTAAGAGGAACCGCCTTCTGTCTGGAAGAGCAGGCACTTACGATGCCAGGCTCAGCTCACTCTCGCTATTTTAACAAACGTTAAATGTGAAATAATCAGAAGCTCCCATCATTAAGAATTAAACTCATGAGGGCCATGTGATAGTAATAGCTTCTTAATGCAAAAGTGCCTAGCTTTTGTTTCAGATATACGAACAGTGAAATTTTTTTTTAACCAACTGTCTGAGAGATTGCTACTTTAGATCCAGATTACCACTAGAAACAGCATACGGTTCTACGGAAGAACATTTAAATGTATTAAAATTCAAGACTTACTAAATATGACGAACAGACGGTAACTAAACACTCTATATATGCATTTCGTAGCACTTTCACTGCACTATAGTATATTGATTTCTGATGGCTTACATTTGTTTACTGTGTGGTGTACATCGCTGAGCGGCAGTGCTACGAAATTATTCATAAAGATGCAACAAACACCTGTTATTCATACTGCTACTACAGACACAACTGATGCTGAAATACTGTACAATTACAAGCAAATATGAGCAATGAAAAATACAGAACCGCTTAAGCTGCTTCCGAGAATGAAGTGAAACGCGTTCAGGAAATAAAACAACAAATTCAATTGCTTTGGCGTGACAATCCTTCATATAAAAAAAATTGAAGAAATCTTTAGTTTCTAGTATGAAAGAGTGTTTAGCACAGCATTTTATGGAAGCGAAGCATGGACTCGAGGAATACTAGAAAGAAGGAAAATTGAAGCATTTGAAATGAGTTATTACAGAAGGATGCTAAAAATTAAGAAGAAAGATAAAGTATAAAATGAATGTGTTATGGAAATGTTGAGTGAAGAGAAAAATTTGTGGAAGAGTCCTACAAAAAAACAGACAAAATGGTGGGTCACACTAAGCATAAGATAGGTAGATTGTATCAAACCAATAGAGAAAATGACAACAGCAAAAAAAAATAAAAAATATAGTATAAATGAAATACAAGGCACTGAAATTATCGCAATAAAGTTGGAAATAGGACAGAATACTGTTCATTCTCTTAAATCAATAGGAAGCTTATCGATTACGGTGCATTTAAATGGTACTGGCTTTAGAGCTTTATCCCCCGTTTCCAGTACGTAATCTTAATTTAAGACTTACAAAACGAATACGAGAAGACTAAAACAAAACCTGGTTTGATGCGCTTAAAATCATTCCTTCATTACAAAGGCGAAGGATGGCCGAAATGTTGCTATAATCCATGTACTGCATTATTAAAACTACCATACTTGGAAGAAGGAATAAAGAATATCTCAGATACGAGTATGCTTCCTCAATGTATTCTATTTCATGATGGCGACGGGGCTGAAGTTTGTACCCATGGGAGTGACTCGCTTCCGAGTGACATATTATTCGTTTCTCCACTGGGAAATGTCTGTTTCTTGTTTTGGCACTTAGGCTCCTCGAGATAAAGTTCGCTGAAGTCGGAGATAAGTCTGTTTGCTACGGAGAGAAGCAATAGTTCAATGACATTGTCTGCATTGAGCAGCAATTGGGCTATTAACAACTATTTATTTTGAGGAAGAATGGAAGATGTAAATTCATTTTAGAAAACGTTCAATAAACCTAATTTAAATTCTCTGCTCATCAGAGCAATCTGTTTTCAGAATATCGTTGTAACGATTACAGAACAGGACAAAGGTTTGTCAGGAAAGGCGGACAGCACTTGAAGCGTCTGATGAATCGAAATAAAAACGTGGCGAGATCGATGTCTTCGTGAATCGCAGGAACACCAGATAATATCTCCTCCTTGAAATTGCTAAAGAATATCCCCATCAATTTGAGATGCTATTATACTTTCTACAATTCTATATATAATAAAAATAAGTTCACGAAGATTCGTTAGAACACTGTGACGTTTTTCCGTAATCATTTATTGTTCGTTCTGAATGCTTCATAAAACTTCCTTAACTCCGAGTAAAAAGTAGGCTGATTTTTGTTTTCTCGTGTGTCAAATCGATAGCCTTGTTTCGTATTCTAGGACTGAGAAGAGTTTAGGCTTCGTATCTGGTCATTACCAAGGTCGTCTATGGCGTGATCTTTCACCATTTTCAAAATTAAGGGTGCCAGTATGGTCTCTCCGTCTAGCAGACTAGAAAATTTGTATCAAAACGCCAGGCTTATCTCCGCTCGTCGAACAGGATAGCGTACGTACTCGACAATGATTTATGTTTCAAAGGTTTGATGGATTTTGAGAACCGTTTGTAAATAAAGATCTTGATGACGGAAACGGCTTTCGAATCTTTGTGCTTTGTGCTGTTATTCCAATAATACATTGTATATCAATAGCTCAATCAGTTTAAACGTCTTTTTGTTTTTGCCTCAGTTTGCGTCTATAGCGAACTGAGTGTGTAAGTAGCTTAAGTTTCTTATCAACAAATTTAAGAACTCTTATCAATGTAGGACCTGTTTAATAAGCACAGAGAGGTCGTTGCTCTCATGTTTTCTACAGATGTATTCATGGAAAACTTAAGTGTTACCTAGACAGAGCCAGGAATACATTCCTTCATCCATATGCTGATTTTTAAAACCAAGCGCTTTTGATTAAGATTTGAGTTTCATCTTATAAAAATCATTCTATCATTTAATTTTGAAAACGAATTTACAAAAAATTCGAAATATCAGATTTGTGTGGACGAAAAGAGTGATGTAATTTAAATTATAGTTCCATGTGATTTCATAGTGTCGAGACCTGCAGAATTCACTTGGCGACATTTAAATAATCCAAATTCACAACATCAAACTATTGCCATCATAGCAAAATGAGAAAGGTCATAGATATTACCGCAATTTTTAACGAAATAAATAACATTTTCTTATCTGATGTTTGATGCTGTTGATATTATTCTGTATATAGCAGTCACATGTAGAACTAAAGCGTTGTGACTGGCATGGTTTCTTCACCTTTCGTTTAATCAAAAATGTTTTGTGATGTTAATTCAAAACATTTGATTCCAAACTCAAGGAACGTTCACGTACGAATGTACGAGTTTATGCGAGGAAAGATATCTTGTAATTAATACTTTCATTCTTTGTTCCGTTTATAAGTTGGCTAATGATCATTCCATATCTGATAAAGGGCTCTTTCATGTGTCATTCAACAAGGCAGTCACATTGTGCAATATGACCTTTAAACTTTGTGTAGTAGCAAGAAATGATACGGAACCATGCCTGGAGGTCAAGCAGCCAAACAAACGAGTTTGGCAAAAAACCGAAGTACAAAAGTGAAATACCATCTTCTCGGCAGTGCGACAGTGCTACAGTACAATTGAGTGGTTGCTTATTCGCTGCTGAATTCCATTATATTTTCAAGAAAAGTCGTGCTACCATTCTGAGAAAAATTATATCATGCTGTTCCTATCGGAGGGATGCCGTTGACTGTAGCATACAATAGTGAGTAAGTAAAAAAGTTAGTTCCATACAGATTTCCTCCAGTAAAATTTGTTGATTTGCGTAACAAATATCTGGAAGTTGTTCACAGACGTTGTTTCACATTTATATCTTGCGGAGAGGAACAGAAAAATATCATCCTTAAAATATGTAAAAACAGATCAAGGAGAATTTTTTTAAGCAATTTATACAAGTAATCCTCCATATATTTTAGACGTTACTGAACACGTTTTACTTTTTGCTAATGAAGTTAATGCAAATGCTCTATCAAATGTAATTAATAATTCTAAATAAGAAAACTCAATGTCATTAATTTAATTCTTTACTTTTATGACAGCTGGTAAAATTTAGCAGAAAAGAACACTCCCAATAGCGACATGGGGTCACACTGAGGAGTAATTTATGAGTCTTATCGTACAACGTCCTTGAATCTGTACAACAACTTATTTGACAAAAACACGCTCGATATCTATTTGAGATTCGTCATTTTCGGTGAGATCTATGTCTACTGCACTTAATATGGAAACAATGAAGTCCGTATTTTCATTCTCAATACTGATGTAAAATCGTCTTGTTCGGAACAGCAATCTCAGAAGTATTTTAAGTGAAGAATCCATAAAGCACTAAACTGATAAGAAAGAAAACAAGAAATAAAACATTCTACTCTTCATATCTCATTTATTTTCGTGAATGGTGACATATCACTTTATGCTGTAACTTTATCAGGAGATTAAGTTTTGGATAATATTTGAATGTACTTTCTACTTCTGTTGCACGCATTATTCATTTTTATTTTATTTTATTTACTAACTAGTATTCCATATTCCTGACAATGATTTCGCGTGCGACAAGAGGGGTAGTTATATTTTTTTCCTGCTTTCATAGTGGTAGCATGGGAACAAAACTAAAATTTAAGAACTCCAGCTCTTCAATGGCATTAGACTTGACACTCCCTCCGTTATGGCCTATCCAAAATCGCTGATATACAGAGAATTTATCAGCTGCAATAAAAAACGCCTACGTGACGCACTCTGCATGTATCTTGTAGAGCTTGAGAGACATAGCGTTTCAGCTAATAGGAATTGTGGTTAATAATACAATGGCGGAAATTAAAAAACACCCAGATGTGGTTGAGATAAATTAATGAAATTTGGCCCAAAGAATCCTCATAAGAAGAGTATTAAATGATTAAAAATTAAAAGTTTTACATTTAATGTTATTAGAATTAGGGGGCTGTTTATTAAGAAAAATTGCTGTCTTTTAGCTTACAGGTGGTAGCCAGTGTGGCGTAACATGGTACTTTTTGGTTTACGGAATCTTTTTGACCAAGTATGCCAAGGCAAAGAGTGACGACCCACTACACCCAAATGTCTAACTGTGAGAGATATCGGTGAAGTGGCGAGTCTGAAACGACTGCATCACATCGTGAAATCTCCCGAAGGATTGGCAGTAGTGCAATGTCAGTATACAGACTCGTTACACAGTGGATGAGAGAAGGCTCTAGTACTTCTAGAGCAGGCACAGGTCCATACGGAAGGACAACACCTGAAGACCGCAAAATTGTGTGGGTGGCTGTTGTTGGCAGACGAGTGACTGCAGGTCAGATCCAAGCAGCGGTTACAGAAAGAGTCGCCCCACGGACGATTGTAAACCAGTTACAAGAATCTGTGTTACATTCTCTGAACCCCCCATACTATGTGTTCACCTGATATTTGTGTGACCTGATTGTCAACATCGTCTAACCTGGCGTAAAGCAAAACGCAAATAGACACGTAAATGGCGTACATTTATATTTAGAGACGAGTGTGAATTCTGTATGCGGCAAAAGTAATAATCGACAACATGTATGCAGGCGTAGAGGAAAAGCGGCTTACCCTGCTGTGATTTCAGAACGTCACCCAAGTCCAGCCACTGGTGTGGTGGTTTGGGGGCAATCAACTTCGACATCAGGACTGAGTTTGTTGTTGTTGAAGGCACAAAGACAACCTACACCTATGTGGACGGAGTGCTGCACCCTATTTTGATACCCTTCATGTCCACCATCCAGATCGCATATTCTAATAGTATAATACGCGTCCTCATACTGTGGCCTTCACAAGACAAACCTTGCCAGGGGCTACGATCCACAGATTTGTATCCAATAGAGGATGTCTGGGGTGCCAGGTGTAGACACATTAGATCACATGGTCACCCAGCAAAAACTGTGCAACAATTAACTGCACAAGACGTGCAGGTTTAGATAGACATGTCCGAAGAAGACATTCCAACACTTATTAATTCAATGCCGGAAAGGATCCACGAATGTATAGGTGCTCAGGGTGGGCCCACATTTTTTTGACAGGTATATCTAAAAGTAATAAACTATTCATTTCCTTTGGGTATGACCCTGGATATATCTACATAGCTTCATAAAATTTCCACCATTCCTGTCTGGCTGTTGCACTTTAAACTTCAGCCAGTATAGTTAGGAAATAATTTGCATTGAGAATTACTGTGGATTTATATATATATAACCTAAAACGGTGCATTTTTTCCTTCCTTGCACTTATACCGTTATTGTAGGGTCGGTATTTTCAGATGCGCGATGGGATCAGGCGAATTATCACTGAGCCTCCTGGGGAGGAAAGTTGTAGTGTCATCCGTCTACAAAACGTATACCTACGAGGATGGTTTGAGAAGCCATCGGAATGGAATTGGAAGAAATGACGTACGTTAATATTTTTTTTTCCAGAGTAGTCTCCCCATACACATATGCACTGTTCCAATGCCTTGATCCTATCTCGAAAATTAGATTCGTCCAGGCTTTCAAAATAGCCTTCAGTTCTTTCTTTGCAGAGAATCTCCGTCCACCGAGGAAAATTTTGAGTTTGGAGAAGAGATGGAAGTCTGATGGAGCCAAATTAGACAATCATGCCGGGTATGGCAACAATTCGTATCTTAGTGTTTTTGCAATGGCAACGATACTTGTGTGAGGGTGCGCATTGTCTTGATGAAAGATGACTTTCTTGCTTGCAAAACCTGGCCTTTTTCGCGTATCTTTTGCTTTAATTGATCCAAAAGAATAGCTTAGTATTATCCTGTAATTGTTTGACCACGGGGAAGATAATCTATCAACAGAATACCTTTCGCATCCCAGAAAACTGACGCCATGACCTTTCCCGCCGACCGTATTGTCTTTACTTTCTTTGGTGGTAATGAATCAAAATGTTTCCATTGCATTGAATATTATTCTCTCTCTGGGGTACAGTAGTGGACACAAGATTCGTCTGTTGTCACAAACCGGTGAAAAAATATCTTGTTCTCTGAAAACGGGTCAAACATTGTTCGGACATTTCCACTCTGATGCATTTATGATCCAGTGTTAAGAGTAGCAGTATCCATCTAGCACGTAATTTTCTTTTCTCCATTTCCAATTTAAAATGTGATATACCCATTCAGGTAAAATTCCTAGAGTTTCAGAAATTTCTCGCACTTTCAGTCGGCGATCCTCCATAAAAAATTTATACAGTTTTGCAATAATTTCTGCGGCAGTGGCACATCTTGACCGACTACTACGCGGATCATCATCTGAGCTGTCCTGACGAAATTTCATCTCGTTTTTTCACTTGAATATGAAGGATCAGAGTCCCCCAGTGTGTTCTGAATATCGGCACGAATTTCCTTTGCTTTCATACCTTTTTTTACAAAGTACTTAATCACTGCTCGAATCTCGATTTTTCCCATCTTCACAAATCACTACGCGGGAACAACAACAAAGAGATATCCGCACCAGAGATCTCTAGCCAGAGCATAGACGCGTCAGGTGTTTACTCCTAATGGATGATCTATTATTACTCATTGCGGTAGCACTCACATCTGGTGGTGATTCTGAGAACTGTCCCTCGTATGTTCTATCTGCGATAAGTGTACACTTTTTTTATTTTATTTTTTTTTAACAGGCGGAGACTGGGGACCGTCCCATCGTTTACCTGGATGGTTGCGGGGAACCGCCTAAAAATCTCAGTCAGGATGGTTGGTTCGGGGAGACCAGGTCGCGAACTTTGTTCCGTTGCATCTCCCGTAGTCATTGTAATGGATCCTTAAAGCGCGCAGCTACACTGGCGGCTCAAAACGACGTATCTGTTAATTTCTATTAATTACCTGCCCATACAATGGCAGTATGACCGACACGTTCGACGTGATGGTCAAAGCATGCTACAGCGATTCATTGTTAGTTGCCTGCCAATCCCTGCACACACCAACGGATTACTCTAGTTCAAAGCCGTTCACTTATCCCGTGACTACCAATCAATTTGTTGTATGAGTGAAACCTGTCAGTCTTCCAGCACGGCGCCGGCGGCGCCCGTTGAAAAGTGAACTGGTCGAAATTCCCAGCGGCCGTATGAAGCGCGAGCGGTCAGTTATGAGCTCTATTTAAAACTCAGTTACGTTTTATTAAAAATGAAGATAAAGCGCAAACACGTTCACTGGATTAAAAAAAAAATGACGATGTCGCTAAAATAAAAGGCAAATGAGCCAGGCGTTTATAAGAATTATCTTTATATTACGAGAATTTTTCACCAAAATACTAAAATTCACTAAATCTCGATTTGTGAATGATATGTATATTGAAGTAGTAACGATACCGTAATATTTATGAATATATAAATTTGTTTGTATCATCAGCATCAAGTTAATAATATTACTTAATTATTTAATTAATAATCTTCTCTTTGTTCAACATTTTCTATGCTTTCTTTTGATATTTCTTTATTTGATATAAACCACAGTAGCGACTGTTCATGAGGATATTCTCCTCCTTTTGCGTTTCTTTTGGCCTTTTCCAATTTACATATTCATTTACGAAAACTATTACCCGAAAACTGATTTAGTTTTAACAAACATAGCTCCTGTATATATATATATATATATATATATATATATATACAAAGTGGCCATATCTCTCATTCTTTAAATTTTAGTTCATATAATCCCTACATATACTCTCCATAAACGTGGGAAGTTCTCATACATTTTTATAAATTAACTTAAGGTATCTTGCCCAACAAACCGAGTATCCAATTTAACAGTAAACGCGTCAGCCCATGATGGTCTCCAAAACTGCGTTGTGTCGCTCACACTCTAACTAAAAGCACCACCCCATCCAAAGACTGTCAGTTATCCCGCTAGTCTATAACCCCCTAATTTCTGAGTTCATCGAAAGCACAACTATGAAGCAAAAATTATTGGATTGGATTAAATTATTTTAAATAACAATTGGTGTATCAATCTAACAAAATTAAAATATAGAGAATTGAAAACGATTGAAAAGTAGAGGTTTTACTCTGTATATCGATTCAGTTAAATGTTGTCAAAATTCGTTCAATATTTTTATTAGCTTTTAATCTCTAGAAGCATTTATTTTCGTTCTGAAACTCCATCGCTAAATAAAATTTCAAATTATCTGCATCTTTATTAAATCCTCTCTTCACGACTTAAAGAAATTAAACAGAGTAATAATTCGAAGACTTATCATATAGAAACAAGATTTTTTTAAAGTATTAGTGGTCGGATACCGTAATGCTCTTTAGTCTGGAAACATAGCGTACTTGATATGAGCTAAACAGTTGCTGTTACAGTCTTTCATTTAATTACTATAACGACAAACGAAGGGGACCTTCAAATGTCTATTGCGCAGCGCATAAAGTTACGTTTATATCACATTAAAGTATTAAAATAGCAAACGTTTTGCGTAGATTGTGTGCGCAGATTGCTATTGGAGAAAGTTATGGAAGTGAGTAGGGATTCATTAAAAAAATTACTAAAATCATTTCACGTTAGCTGTCAAGAACGTTGGATAAAAGTCAAAGAGATAAAATTTCTCGGGGGCTTTCAAAACGCAAAATAGTATCAACACAAATATCCAGTTCACCTTGGTGGTGAAAAAGGAAGGCCACCTGCCTTTTTTGGACATGGAACTTTAGGATACATTGTATACAGAAAGCCAACACACACGGACCATCTTTTTTCTTTATGGCCTTCGGTCTTTGCCACCATTTAGCCAGCTCCAATTTGTTTATGTTCCAACTGCTGTATCAGGCTTTCATTACGATATTGTTGACTCTACAGTGAGGACAGCACAAGACGAACACAACACTTAATTAAAACCACCCATGCCCGAGGCCGGACTCCAACCGGCGGCCCTTGCAATGCGAAGCCAGCGCGCTAGCCACTACACTGCCAGGACCGACCCCCACACGGACCTGTACCTAAACGCGCGCAGTCATCACCAACCGGCACACCGCCAGACAGTAGTCACTACTCTAGTCCACATGGCGCCATGTGATGAGGACAGTCTACCTAGTGAGTTACAGCCTTCACGTCATACCATTAAACGGAATGGCTACAGTGAACATCAAATACGGTTGCATTCCTGGAAGTGAAACACAGGCCTAATAACAGCGGTAATGTTCCACACAATCACTTGTCCTTCTTGCCGTTCTGACATTACAACATCGTGGCTTAGAAGGATTCTAGCGAGAAACGGCACTAAGACTATTTTCCTAGCACCAAAAAAACTAAGGAACATTTAGCGCTCTCCAAAGGATGACCTTGCCCTTCGTACACCGGGAATGTATAGCATTTCGTGTGATTTTGGAAAAAAGTACATCTGACAGACGATATGATATATTATACAAAATTGTATGTAACATGCCCGACATGTTTGGCTGGTGCAAACGGATAAATCTGCGGTGGTGGAACATAGTTTGGAGCAAGGGCATGGATTCGATTTCGAATCAACTAAGCTGCTGGCACATGCGAGAGGCTTCTGGGAGAACGTCATTATCTACTGAGATATGGATCTTTATGACCAAAAAAGTAGACAAAAATGCATGCAAATATGACCTTAAATCTTCATAAATATGACCTAAAAATATCACCAAACATTTAAATTTAGTATGTTTTCTTGTCTTTTCAGCTCTTCTCCGTTGTAAAAAGTCGCAAAAAATTGACAAATTGGCAGTATGTATCCGAGTTGTAATACGGTGATGCCCGCCATCTTACATAGCAACGAGCAACCAGAGATAATCGATTGCTTCCATTGAAACAAATACGCCATTTCCGTATGGATTCCGCATAGCAAAAATTTCGGATTTTTTTTTTTTTTCCCACTAGGTCCAGGCCGTATTTCAACTGAACCATGCTGTCTATGACAAAACGAAACTGCTTAGGTTCAAACGATCCGTGTACCGATAATTTTTATGTTATTTTTGAAGTGCTGATAGCATTTCGCAATTGTTCAGCCTTTCATATTTCGGCATTTTTACTTAAATTTCTGGCGACTTTTCTGTAATGTATGATCGCAAAACGTGAAGAGGAAGCGACTGATGTAAATTTCAACAGGTTAGTGCCAGTAGTAGGTCGAGAAAGTGGTGCAGTCCCCGATACATTGATTGACGTATGTCGAACAGGCATGCTGCTGCTAGACTGTCGAGATTAAAAAATGGGCGAAATATTAACATTTATAGAGTTACAATAGTGTACAACTTTAATTCTTGACTGGTGAATTCTGACCAATTCAGTGACAATAAGTTTTATTTTTTATTCCAATGTATAATAGCAGAAGAATTCGGTGCATAATTAATTTCGTCTCATCTAATACTTCCAATGAATTCTTGGTACAGTACAAAAATAATCAGATTTTTCTCAAAATATTACCATAAATATTATCGTAATACCTTATAACTAAACTAGGAAAATGCTGTATAAAATACATTTAAATACAATCAGAAACGTTTAATCATTGTTTAATTCAGCATTACAGCTCTAAAAGAAGGCAGGGAAAAAATATCCCGAAACCTCGTCATTACTGAAGCGCTTGAAATTCGCCTCTCGTCTGACCCGGTTAACCGGAATTGTGGTTTCCAAGTGAGTGATGCACGGATACCTGTTATTGAGGCTGCTCGTCAACAACGCTCTGTGTTTGGTGCTTCGTGGGCGTCTAATGAATTCCGAGATGTTGCTAGGCAACGTAACAAGGTCTGTCGTTGCCTGCAAGTTATTCAACAACGTGCTCTAGACAAACTTCAAGTCATACGACTACACGTGGCGACGTGGCGACGGAGATTTACGTCGCCCATGTATTGTGAATAAATAATAATATTACTTGGTTGGTTTCCCGAGAAACATTAAAACAGTCGAGTCGCAACCTTCGGAGGAGAAACTTCCTTGTGCGCGCGAAGCGGCTTAGTACAGTTGTTGTGTTATAAACGGACCAGGAAGTTACAGTTTTCCCAGTCAAGGGTACAGTGAATAACCAGTATTTAGTCAAAAGCGAAACATAAGATACTTGTTGAACTGAAATCATCGACGCTTGACATCCACCTAATCTGTTAACCACCGTAATCATCTCTAAACTTTATCAGAGCGAATAGCGCCGACGATGTTTGGAGGATTATATGGTGAAGGAGGTACTCACAACATAGAGGATACCTCAACTAGAGAGACAAATCTCATTCAGCCTCCAACAAGTATGGTAATATCAACAGCACTGAATACGATTACCAACCAACTAACAGAAGAAACCAACCCAGCCAACACCACACCTAACCTACCTGAACCGGAGACAGACGACCCCATGTGCGGCTACCAACTCTCGAGTGTCAAGTCCACCAAACGCCAGGTACCGGAAGAAGGAGACAGAAGAAGTTCCACCGTGCGCGACAGAGAAAATCGCACGACTGTCGTCAGACGGCATAAGATCGCAGAGCCTAGCAGACCTTCAAAGCATGGCACTGCCACTGGCATCAGAACTCACTATTGTCAACAACTCGCAGCGTCCACAGCAGAGCCCAGCAGCTTCATACAGCATGGCACCGCCACAGGCACCGGCACTATCTACCGCCAACAACCCGCAGTGTCTACAGCAGAGCCCAGCAGCCTCACACATCACGACAGCGTCACTGGCACCGGCACACACTGCTGTCAACAACCTGCAGATTCCACAGCTGTGCTCAGAGAACAACAGGTATGAACCAAGTGACAGTGGACCGTATGTAGTAATAGTTGAAGGAAAAGACAAGAACGTTGGGCGTATCCACCCGATGTCGATAGGAAAACTACTGAGGGAGCAGGGTTTCATGACATCAAACAACCTAGTAAACATCTCAAGCTGCGGTCGGAATAGAATCAAGATAGAATCTAGCAATAGAGACTCGGCAAACATTCTTGTAAAATCTGAAGTCTTCATCAGAAATAACTTGGAGGCGTATATCCCAAAATCTATTGATTCAAAAACAGGGTGTGGTGAGAAATGTCGATACTTCACTTAGTGACACCGAAATCCTCTCAGTAATAGAGTGTGAGTTCCCAGTACTAAATATTTAGGCGATTCACAAAAAAAGTTGTTAACTAGGGCAACAAGAAGTAATTCCACTACCGGTATGCGTTCTAACCTTTAGATCACAACTTCTCCCTCAATTTGTGTGCATCCACGGTGTAAGATGCA
>CM061920.1:177023343-177064618 GCA_031002005.1 Vandiemenella viatica | reverse complement strand
GGGCCGTGGGTTGGCGGAGATTCCTGACTTCCGCAATCAGTTGTCTCTGAGATTCGAAGAACTGATGTAGAAGTCCTTGGAGGAACTGTTGCCATTCCGTAGGTGCTGCTGGCGTAGCCATGATGGTCGAGAGTTCTTATCCCAACCTTGTCGCCACTGAAGTGAACTACACTTAACGGTTCCTTGAAGTTTATTACTCGGTACACAATACAACATGGTAAACCATAAACAAATGTGGGTACAGTTATCAGAAGACCGTCGAGAATTTCAGCCTGGTCCTGATCCGGGGTAGAGTGACGGCTTCTACTTCTCGCGAACTTCCGGTGGTCTTCTGTAGTTGACGCTGGTTCAGCGGTCAGGCTGGAACTGGCGGTGGAGCGGCCGGCTACGCTTATATAGGCGGCCTGGCGCAGGAATTCCGTTGTGTGGTAGTACGGCGACCTCTGTAAGAAATAGTCCCACTTAGCTTCTAGATGATTCTATTTGTTTTCCTGGTTTGTTTTGATGCCTCTGCGCCTGTTTGGAGTCGTATATGTATCCCGGCGTGCAGGCGCGTTGTGTGTGAGGTCTGCCTGGCAGGGGCCTTTACTGGCAGACTGAACATACCTCCCTCCCGGGGGGGGGGGAAGCGATGTCTGCGACGTCTGCGAGGTCGTCTGCCGCGGCGCCCTGGAGCAGACTATGAAGGCTACCTCCAGGGGAGTACGGAGCTGTTCCCCTGGCGATGCGTGCCGACCTGCGTCGTGGTGCAGGTTGTGGTGGAGGTACTTGTGGAGCTAACGGCATCGGTTCGTCGGCGTCGATGGCCGGGGGCTGTACGGGGGGCGCTGAAGATGGTCCCCGCAGGTGGTCGAGAGGCTGCGGCTGAAGGGTGTCGGAGCGACCGACAGGTTGTGGCGTCGTTGGTGGCGCTGTAACTGTCCCTGAGCAACGGTTAGACGGCAGGAGTGGTGGAGGTGGCAGGGAAGGAGAGGAAGAAGTGGATGGCCGTGCCGTGGTGGAAGAGGACGGTGCCGTGGGGTAGCGGGGACGTAGTTGGTTTCGATGGCGTCGCACTATCCGGCCATCCAGGCTGACGTCGAACAGTTGGCGGCCCCGGGGCCGCTGGATGACCCCCGGAAGCCAACCGGCCCGGGAGCCAAACCCGCGGGCCCAGACTAGGGAGCCCGGGGTGAAACGGAATGGGCCCGAAGGTACCTGTACTTTGGGCGGGGGTAAGAGGAGATGGAGGAGAGTGCGAGGTTGGCGGCCATGCAGCAATTCCGCCGGGCTTTTGGCCCCCACTGGAGTGGTTCGATAGGAACTGAGGAAGAGTGTCAATGCCTCTTCGAGTTTGTGACTTGTGGTGTATTTGGTCATTTGGGTTTTGAATGTTCTGACTAGCCGTTCCGCCTCCCCGTTAGATTGGGGGTGGAAGGGCGGGGTGAGGAGGTGTTGGATATTGTTGGCGGTACAGAAGGATAGGAATTCCCGACTTCGAAATTGCGGTCCGTTATCTGTGACGATAGCGTATGGTAATCCTTCGATGGAAAAGATCTTCGTGAGGGCTGAAATGGTGACCTCTGTGGTGATTGTGGAGCAACGGACGACATATGGGAAGTGGGAAAAGGCATCCGTCACTAGGAGCCACTGGTGGCCTAGGAATGGGCCAGCGAAGTCGAGGTGAATGCGTTCCCAGGGTCCGGACGGTGCCGGCCAGGAAAGGAACTTTTGAGGGGGGCGGGGCAGTTGTTGGGCACAGATGGTACAGCGCCGCACCATCTCCGTGACATCCGTGGTAAGGCCGATCCAGAATACATGGCGTCTGGCAAGGGATTTGGTGCGGGCAATTCCCCAGTGTCCTTGGTGGAGAGTTTGGAGGATTGTCGGTTGTAGGGATCTCGGAACGACGACCCTCGGGGTGGAATTTGGTTCTGTGCGGAGGAGCACTCCCTCTACTACTGAGAGCTGGTGGCGGATGGAGTAGTAGAACTTGAGGTCTTGATGATGGCGTGGAGGGGAACGTGTTTGCCACCCGTGTTGGATGTGGTGTCGGATGACACGGAGGAGGGGGTCCTCCCCTGTGGCTGCCGCGACTTTTGAGGCCGTGACTGGAAATGTCTTCAGTGCTTCTTGTATGTCATCGTCGATCTGGAACACCAGAAGTTCCGACTTGTCGAAGGCAAGGTCTGGTCCCTGCGGTAGTCTGGATAAGGCGTCTGCATTGGCATGCCTGGAGGTGGTACGGAAATGCATGGTATATCTGAACTGGGACAGGAATAGTGCCCAACGCTGGATGCGGTGGGATGTTTTGGTAGGCAGACGTGTGGACGGATCAAATAGTGATAGGAGTGGCTTGTGGTCGGTAATGAGATGAAAAGAAATCCCATATAAAAGGGAATAGAATTTGGAGCAGGCAAAAACAATAGCTAGCGCCTCTTTCTCGATTTGAGAATATTTAAGCTGAGCAGCCGATAGGGCTTTGGAGATGTAAGCTACGGGGCGTTCCGTGCCATCTGGTAATTTATGAGACAGAACTGCCCCCACACCGTAATCGGATGCATCTGTGGCAAGTATCAAGGGGAGGTTTGGAGTGTATGGCATGAGGCATGCTGCGGACTTGAGCTGCTGTTTAAGGGTGTGGAATGCGGTCTCGCAAGCTGGGGTCCAACGGAACGGGACATTCTTGCGACAGAGGTGGTACAGGGGTGCTGCCACTTGTGCTGCTGAGGGTATAAATTTTCTGTAGTATGAAATCTTGCCTAAAAAAGATTTCAACTGATGTAGATCCTGAGGCCGAGGTAAGTTGGAAATAGCGTCCACATAGGAAAATGCTGGGGAAATGCCTTCCTGAGCGATGATGCTGACCCAGGTAGGAAATGGATTGTTGAAAAAATTGACACTTGGAAAGGTTGCATTTCAATCCTGCTGCACGGAGGCGGAGGAAGAGTAGGCGGAGGTTCGGCAGCGGAGGGTCCCGTGACGACTATGTCGTCGAGATAGTTGATGCATCCCGGAATATCCTGGAGAAGTTGTTCGAGATACCGTTGAAAAATCGCTGGAGCACTGGCCAAGCCGAACATGAGCCGGTTGAGTTGGAAGAGGCCAGAGGGAGTGTTGATGACTGTGTATTGTCGGGACTGGATATCCAAAGGGATTTGAAGGTATGCTTCTGCCAGGTCAATTTTTGTAAAGTAGGTACCTCCTGCTAGTTTACGGAAGAGGTCGTCCGGTCTCGGAAGTGGATAATCGTCTACCAGCAGATGCGGGTTGACGGTGGTCTTAAAGTCACCACAGAGACGTAAGCGGCGTCCTGGCTTCTGAATCTATGACCAACGGCGTGGCCCAGGGGCTGAACCGCACCGGCTGGAGGATCCCTTCGTCTTGGAGACGTTGAAGTTCTTCCTGAAGTGGTTGTTGAAGCGCTACGGGTACCTGGCGTGCCCGGAAGTATCGAGGCCGTACGTCCGGCCGGAGTTGGAGTGATGCTTCGAAGTCCTTTGCACAGCCGACGCCTGGTGAGAACAGGTCCTGAAACTCGGTGCAAAGGGCGTCCACTTCAGGAAAAGGAACATGCTGAGATACGAGGTGTATGTTATCCTCAATTGAAAATCCGAATAAGCGGAAAGCGTCCAGTCCAAATAAGTCTGCTGTGAGAGAACTGTTAACTACTAAAAAGGGGACTGAACGATGTACAGACTTATACATGACGTTTGCTGTGAATAGTCCCAGGAGTGCTATTTCCTGTTTGTTGTATGTCAGGAGGCGCTTGGGGGCCGGCGAGAGGGGGGGCGAGCCAATTTGCACATAAGTAGTATAATTAAGCAATGAGACTGCTGCTCCTGTGTCGACTTGTAGGCGCAGAGGCTTGCCATTGACCGTAACGTCAATAAAAAGTTTGGATGCAGTGGAAGTGTCTACCTGATTGATATCCATAGCTGCGCCGCTCAACCTGTCTTGGTAAGACCCTGGGCGGCGAGAGCCGGGATTGGCATTGGTGGTGTTGGTGCGGCAGACGGACGCCAGGTGTCCTTCCTTGCCGCAACGTGAGCATTCAGCCCAACGATCCGGACAATTTTCCCTCTCATGTGCTGAATAACAGGCGGGGCAGGAGGGCAGGCGGAGCGGGCTGCGGTGTCGGCGCTGCGGGATCCGCTGCTGCTGCCGAGACTTGGTGCCCCTGCCGGAACGGGCCGGTTCGATGTCCTTCTGAGGAAGCGGTCCCCGGTTGTGGTGTCGGGAGGAGCGCGACTGGGAGCTCTGGATGGCGGCGACGTCCTGTGTGTCTTCTACGTCGGTTCGGATTGCGGCCACATCCGCCCAGGACTCCAGGCGGCGATCTGCGGCCGTAGATATTTCGAATTTGTAGGCAAGTTCGATGACCTGCTCCAGGGATGGGTCCTCTAACTTGAGGGCGTCATGCCGGAGTGCGGCATCTGGTGCAGCCTGTATGATGTGATCACGCACCATGTCGTCGGCGTAGGATTCGTGGGAACAACGAGTTTGAAACTTACATTTTCTGCTAAGGCCTTGGAGTTCGGCCGCCCACTGGCGATACGTCTGATCGGGCTTCTTCCGGCATTGATAGAATTCGACGCGGGCCGCGACGACATGGTACCGGCGTCTGTAGTATGCATTCAGTGTCGTACAGATGGTCGTGAAGGTGAGGGTGTCGGGGTCTTGTGGCTGAAGTTTGGTGAGCAAGACATACATCTTCGATTGGTTCCAGGAAAGGAAATATGCACGTTGGTCTTCTTCTTTGGTTATGTGGTGAATTGCGAAGTGTTGTCTTATGCGCTTCTCGTAGGTCTCCCATTCCTCGACGTCGTCGTTGAATGCTGGGAACGGAGGCGGGGCCGTGGGTTGGCGGAGATTCCTGACTTCCGCAATCAGTTGTCTCTGAGATTCGAAGAACTGATGTAGAAGTCCTTGGAGGAACTGTTGCCATTCCGTAGGTGCTGCTGGCGTAGCCATGATGGTCGAGAGTTCTTATCCCAACCTTGTCGCCACTGAAGTGAACTACACTTAACGGTTCCTTGAAGTTTATTACTCGGTACACAATACAACAGGTAAACCATAAACAAATGTGGGTACAGTTATCAGAAGACCGTCGAGAATTTCAGCCTGGTCCTGATCCGGGGTAGAGTGACGGCTTCTACTTCTCGCGAACTTCCGGTGGTCTTCTGTAGTTGACGCTGGTTCAGCGGTCAGGCTGGAACTGGCGGTGGAGCGGCCGGCTACGCTTATATAGGCGGCCTGGCGCAGGAATTCCGTTGTGTGGTAGTACGGCGACCTCTGTAAGAAATAGTCCCACTTAGCTTCTAGATGATTCTATTTGTTTTCCTGATTTGTTTTGCGCCTGTTTGGAGTCGTATATGTATCCCGGCGTGCAGGCGCGTTGTGTGTGAGGTCTGCCTGGCAGGGGCCTTTACTGGCAGACTGAACAGAGTCTTATAATCGCTTGTTGATATTAATGTCCACACCGATCAGTTACGTTTTGTGAAAGAGTAAAAAAAAATTAAATAGTGTTTTAGACTGGAAAGATTATCTTAAGGCTCTAAAGCAATCTAGGAATCTATAAGAATATCAATATTCACATACTTACTCTAATGATGTTGGATCTTGAATTCAACAAACAGAAAATTCAGGGTACGAAATATTATGTCAAACTTACAGCACATTATAAATTTAATAACCAATCAATGTGAGTAGCTCTGAGATCATTCAGTCAATAACTTAAACCAAATTTGTTGCCGCAATGTTAAAAAATTGGTAAAGAATCCAATTAAAATTGGCAGCAATTTACAAATCTGAATGATGAGTTTAAAAACAGCGTAGACTGTACAATTTGATCATTAACATATCACACTGTAATCCGGTATCAGCAAGAGTGTAATTGTATTGTTTTTATTCGTTGAGACAACAGACAGGAAATGAAGCTATTAACAGATATTGTCGAAATGTAAGATGTGGGTTTCTTTATTAGAAAATAAAAAATTTGGCCCCCAAAAAAATAATAATGATAGGTCTCAAAATTGACAGAAAAAATATAATAATTCGTAATTTGCAGGAAGCAATTATTCTGGTAACTATGACAAATATAGCCTTAGAGCTCAGGGTAATGCAGGTTTACACTTTTTAAAATAACGAAATTCAGCTAAGTGTGTTATTCTTGGTTTTATATGTTCGAAAAGAAAATCAACTAGACAAATTTGCCGACACCACATTCTTGTTACATAAATGAACATCTATCTCAGGGAGTAGGCAAAAATAAAACGAAACTGGGCGACTTCGAGTCCGGAATAATATGCAGAAGGTATTAACTCGATTCTCGATTGACAGACTAAAGCAGATTTGTCTTCCTTAGCGACACCAACAAACCAGGCAAACGCCCAGAGCAATGTCTGATACTTGATAACCACCAACTGTTTCAGATATATTATATTCAGATTAATAGTTTGTAAACAACGGTGGTTCAACTTATTAGACGAAGGAATAGAGACCTGGGCAGTTATATGACACAATAACAAAATAAAATGACAAGTGGAGCATTGTACAACGGCCCTCAAACCCAGACCTTAAATGAAATTCTATTTTATAAATTATTTGTAGCAAGCTGGGAGTTGAATGTATACGGCTTTGTATATTTTCCTTTAAATTAATTATTAATTTGTGTAAATGGACTTTGTTTTATGGAAAGAAACTATGTATATATTATTTAATATGTTCAATGAAAGCACCTGCATGAAACATTGGTTAAAAGTTTGTCATTCCGAGTATTGATATTAGCTACGATGTTTAGAGGACAATTTGCGACAGTTTGGACTGATTTATGTGGATAATTTTGTGTGGAAATACCTTTAATTGTTATTTCTGTGTATTTCATAATGACTGTGAATTATTTTGTATTAATTCTAATTATTTTAATGTGATTTTAATTGTTTAAGTACTGTTAGAATTCCAGAAACGTCGGTCACAAATCTTTGAATTATTCTGTGAAAGCTTATATAAACGATAAGCAGAGATGAGTTTTCAGTTCTATGTAACTATTCGGTATTCAGAGCATGGAGGAAGGAAATATATGGAGGAGAAGTGACGTTAAATCTGTGAAGCAGGCTCTAAACTCTCCCGCATGGCGGCAGCAGCGGTATTGTAATCCAAACAATTGCCGAGTTCACACTGTCTCTGATGTTCTGATTATTTCATTTTGTAATGTCATAAGTGTTTTATAATGCCATCTTGTGTTGCATACGGTTGCACAAATATACAAGAGAGGAAATAACCTGGAATATCATTTCATAGGTAAGTTGTATTCTAATAATTGTTGTTGAAGTGGTCAATGGGAATTGTAAACTTTGGCGCATGTCTATAAATATTTAGTCATAGCTCTCAATAAGATAACTTTGTTCTCAAATTTTTGTTGGTGTAGAAAATCAGCATACCTTGCTATTTTGCATATAATAGACTAGCATTACTTTTTAACGAGTGTTGAAAATGAGATTTAAAGGGGGTGTGTTTTACATCGCGGTTCAGTTAATTTAGTATTGCGCTTTCCTTCGTCACGTTGTAGTTTATACTGTATGATGAAATTAAATGTGTTAAATTATGCTATGCAATCTAGGAATCTTGATGAAGCAAACGATGTTACCGCAAATACAGTTTGCGATTCAAATACGCTTGTGTGGGTATGTCTACATAGTTTGATTCTGTAACAGCAATTTAATGGAGATTGTGGTTAGGTCTAAATGCAGTCTGTACCAGAATGGTTTTGTTGTTCCATAAGGGACAAAGAATTTATCTATTACTGTTAGTAATTTCATGAGAACCAAGTTAGTGACAAAACGTGTATAGCGATGGAAACTACTTCCACTTCCAGCTATTCCCAATTTAGCTTACGATGTATGGTAACAAAATAACTATTTTTATTCTGGTCTAGGCCTCATTTCAACCTAACCACAAGTGGTAGTAAAAACCACTGAAATATCCATTCTGCATCTCCACCATGTAATTCATTGTGGCTTTGGCAGAATTAATTTTTAGTCCAGGTCGCATATCAACCCAATCCCAGTATATCCCGAAAACTAAGCAAGATATCGAAAATTTTTATTCTTTATTTTCGATTTGTCTCGTCGTGTTATATAAGAATCGATCATTAAATTTGACTTTTGCGAAATTATTCTTTTGCCATTCAACTCAAGGCACCTTACTTTTGATAGAGTATATCTCGAGAACTAGGCGAGATATCGAAAAATTTTATTCTTTATTTTTTATTTCTCTCGTCTTTTTAAATAAGAATCCGTCATCAAATTTGACTTTGACCAATTTTTTCTTCTGAATTTCAACCAAAACCGTTTCACATTTGAGACAGAATATCTCGAAAATTAAGCATGATATCAAAAAAATTTATTCTTCATTTTTTATTTATCTCATCGATTTACATAATAATACATCTCCAGATTGCGACGTTACGTTAATTCTAGAGTCCCCTTGAGGTTTTTGTACATATACGCCGTGTCTGTATGGGTTAGGCCATGTCTCCCCACTCCCCCCACTCCTCCTCCGCCCAGCTTCACTTCATTGCGTGGTGAAGGTCGCTTGCGTCGTCTCCATATATTTCCTTCCTCCATAATTCGGAGTTGTATTCAAGTTTGTTATAATCGCTGGAGCATGTGTTTGCATCTAGTATCTTTGGAGTCTGATGTTTTAAAGAGAAATAAACAAACTTGAATCTGCTTGGAGGGCTGCTTGAGGGCTGTGGACTTCATTCTCGGGCTGCAAAGAACTCTACATAGAAGAACACACAGACGATCAGTTTCCTGTTCTGAGGATGATTGCACAGTTTTCACTCTCAGAAATTATATGCGAAGACAGATGGCACGCTTTTAACTGAAGATGACCACCAAACATGTTCCCAGTATCTGTAGGTGCCATCAGAATTTTTTTTTTTTTTTCAAATTCATGGGAGCATGCATAAACCACGTAGCTCCATTTTGGCCTCCTGTGAACCTCCACTCCCCTCCACGTAGCTCTACGTGGCTTTTGCCTCTACCCTCCCCCCCCTCCTCCTCCACGTAGCTATTTTCCCCTTTGATTCCAGAAAACATTTTGTACTGTTTTCTCATGTCAGACTATTGTAAATTACATAAGAAGATAATTAATTGAGGTAAATAAATAGTCACATGCTGTTGTGTGTTCTGTTCCTCATTTTAACTGTGAAAAATGTTATGAAAGGAAAGCTACGTGGCCTGGCTCGGAACCCCCTCCCTCCCCCCACGTAGCCCAGCGTAGCCTTCCAGCCAACCCTTCCCCCCCCCCCCCCTGGACCGAGCCACGTAGTTTGTGCACGCTCCCCTAGTAGTAGGAGGAGGAGAATTCTGAATTCACGGAAACAGAGCGACACATTGAAGCGATCCTCTGTTTGGACGCTTAATATTGTAATTATTAAAACTCTTAGTAAGCAACATGCATTGGAACAATATTTATTTCAGCGGTCTGCCGAGATTCTGTGCGAGAGGTAGGAATCTTAGGTGTGCCATCCTCTCCCGAATGTTCAATGGTGGGAATCATTAGTAGTTCAGTGCAGGTGTTTGGGAGGGACGGGAGATAGCACATTCGTTTGGGCCTGAGGCTCTTCACGGACCGCTCCTCACGCGTCCGCGAACAGCTGTGCCTAACAGCGACACGCAGATAATGAAAGGACGTCACGTGACGTGTGATTTTCTGTGTGAGAGCCAATCAATTTATGTAATTTATTTATTATAAACTTTTTTTGATAACTATGATTTATTGTAAAACGTCCAGGAATTACAATTATGCTATACGGTCTTATGATCTTATAAGGTGACTCTTTACATCGCCTGTCCTGAGGTCAATCCAATTGGATTCCTCCGTATCTGAATTATAATACTATGTAACATGTATAAACATTTACAAGACATATAACGAAGTGAGACATTTTGAAATGTTTGTGCTTCAAAATTTAAAGTTTCAATAGTCTGTCCTTTCTTAGGGTTATTTAAAGAATACAATTCAAAAATTCACAAACAAATCAAGTGTGAGTTTAGATAATTATAATAATATGGTAACTCACGTAGGGAAAGGGGTCTGATAACTTTTTATACAGCGTTCAGGGAGAGTCAGAAGGCATCTTGCCCCTCGTCGCTTAAGATATCTTGTGGTAGGCGATACGTATTTATGCGTGGTTGTATTGTTGATCTGTGGGCTACGTTGTAGTACTGTGCTCCAGGATTTGCTTCTAGGCTATTTATAAAGACTTCATAATGTAGGTTTTAATAGTTTGGAGTCCAGTTTCCCTGTGAAGTTGTGAATTTCGTATAAACCTGGTGCTTTTAAAATAGTGCGGAGAAGTTTATTTTGTAGGGACTGTATTCTTTGCAGTTTGGATGGAGCGGCTGTGCACCATACGGGGATGCGTATAATATGGAGGGTCGGATCAGTGATTTACAGAATAATACCCCGCTTTAAGACACTGTGTTATTTATACTTTTCATGAAAAACGAGGACAATCTCCACCCTCCTGTGCCAATATTGGTGGATCCGGGTTGACGAAGGGAGGCTGAACATACGTGAGGGAAAACCACGCTTTACAGGACTCAGTGGGTGTTGGACCACCGGTCTGGCTACTTGTCAAAATTCTCATCTGGCCACATGAGTCCATCTATTACTGAAATGTATGTGCATGAGTGAAAGTTGATATAATTTGGTCAATGACCAGTTGAGTGTAGAGTATTATGAGTAAGATACAGTAACTTCAGAAGAAGGTTTATGGATGATTTTAAGACTTCCCAGAGTATGGAAATACAGAGAACTTTTTATTAGTAAATACAAACTGAGTCAGAAGTGTTTCAATGCGGTGCATTTAGAACCCGTAAACAAAACCAGTAGTTCACGCCACAGGGACAAGGACTTGTGTGCTCTCGGATAATAACTGCATTAGCCTAAAATCTGTAAATGATCTGCCTTTTCAGTGTTCCTTTTAATTAATGTTATCTTGTAGATGTTTGACACCCTTTTATAATCTCATTTGAAAAGTCCATATTATCTTTACTTTACTTTTTATTTAATGTTACAGTTGTATTCTTAGTGTGCATTGTGTTAACAAAATTTGGAACTACCCTTCCCTGGCGTATCAGCAATATTGAGAAAGGCAATGAATGATATGCAAATATTTCAGAGCGCGTAGTAACAGGTGATAATAATCCTTCACTAGATAGCCTACGCCACAATACAAACCGACCAAATATATCCTAACATAAAGTAGTAATACTGTAAACATATACAAACTGGATAGAATTATTCTAAAATGGAAACGTATCTGAAACATGCGTATTCAGATAGGCCCTAAAATAATGATAAACTTATTCCGTCCCGTACTGCACCCAGTACGTAGGTACGATTTTATTTATGTGCCCGAATTGAGAGTCAATAAATTTTATAGTAACAGATCTATTTGCATCCTATCGGATACATAATAATCTAGAGTTAATACCAATGTAACCATAACCTCTAGAAATAGTAAACCGGAATTAAAATCAGTGTTCCTAAGAAATATGAGCTTTTCTCTGACAAACAGATTTCTTTTTTTGTTTTGGGTTTTACGACTCGTCGTGGTTGTTAGGACCATATAAGGATGGGGGTCAGGAACGGATGGGAATTCGGCCATTCCCTTTTGAAGGAACCATCCCTGCATTCACCTGCAGTGAGTTTGGGGACCACGGAAAACCGAAATCTGGATGGCTGGACGGGGATTTGAACCCATGTAGCAATGAATGAGAGACACAAGCGTTGGCGCCTACTCAAAAGTCTAAGTCGAAATATCTCGGAACAAGACGATAAAAACGTTGCATTAGAATTTAATTGCTTGCAGATACTTGCTATTAATTATGAATATTATAAACAATGGGATGCGTGTGTGATCTTGGTACAAATGAGGATTTGATCAAAGGACGTTACCACGATAATTACATTAAAAGTTATACATGGGTAATTGAAGAGTGAAGTTATATTTATTTAGCGAGTCATTAGAATTATTTACTATAAGTTTATTGTAATTCATTAACAGCGTAATCATTATTATGTGGCCAGTTTCCTACTGCGGTCAATTCCTACGTACTCCTGTGTAATAAAATATTGTCTGTGTAATTTAAACCTATGATTCTAGTCATTGAGTGTTAACCGCTGTGTTGCAATGTGCAGACAGACTTCAGCGGTTGTATAATGTGGATTGTCAATTATTTCTCCGAGGACAGCTCTGATTGGCTGGAGCCGCCGCGCGGTAACAGATTATTCAGTAACGAGAAAAATGGAGAGGATTACCATCAGCTGGCATGCGGAAATATTACGACACACATGATCAGCTGTGTTCATTATGGAAGGTTCACGCTTTCCCAGAAATTTACATATTAGCTTCTGGCAGTGTTTGTTTCGTAGTTTTCGTATTTTGTAGAATTATTATTGAAGAATGTAGTGAACATTCATGGCGTGACAATTAAGAAATATTTTCAGAAAACGTGGCACTAGGAATGGACCTAAAATTATCACTTTGACCTCGCAGATCGTGGGTTCGAATCCCCGTCCGGCTATTCAGATTTGGGTTTTCATGGCTTCCATAAATCACTCCAGATGAGTACCGGGATGGTTCCTTCAAAGGAACAAGACCGAATTCCTTCCTGTTCCTTGCCAGCAATCATTTTCCGCCTGTAATTAACTCGACGTCGACGAAGCATATAGCCAGAAGCAAGGAGGGGGAGGGGGGCAGGAATAACAATAATGGTTCAAGAGGCCCAACGTAGATGCTACTATATTTACCACGAACTGAATTTAGATAATCTGGATGTAAAATGGGAAATGACTGATCGCAACCATTATGATGTTAAAATACACACACGAATTCCTTAAATCCCAGCAGTTTCGTAAGGGGGACCATAATTGTGTCATATCTGTATATAAGAATTAATTTCGTATTGAATTTGGGCTGGTAGATCCACAAGGCATTTCATCCGATTAATTGACAGAATTCCAGTTTGTCGCACTATCCGCTTCTGTTATTGTGCTAACCCGGTTTTTTGGCTTTACGATTCGTCAACGTTGAGGTCATTAGAGAGGAAAAAGGACCGGGGGAAGAAAAGGAAAATAATTAGGCCATGGTATTTTGAAGGAAACATCCCGTCATTCACCTGGAAACCATTAAAAGCGTAAATATGCATGGCTGGATGGAGAATTGAACCCAGGTACTCCCGAATGGGAGACCCTAGCATAACCGCTCATCAACCAGGGTCGTTCGAATAATCCTACTTGGCAGAGGGACTTAAGTTTTTCATCAGAACCGCGGAGTGACATCTTTGGTAGAGATGAAGGTCAGTTTCAAGTGCCTGTGAAAATTGGGGCAAGCCTGAATCATCCCGTCACCAAGTCAAGCGTTATAACCAACTGAGTCACCAGGCCGCTCCGCCATATACAGGGTGTTACAAAAAGGTACGGCCAAACTTTCAGGAAACATTCCTCACACACAAACAAAGAAAATATGTTATGTGGACATGTGTCCGGAAACGCTTACTTTCCATGTTAGAGCTCATTTTATTACTTCTCTTCAAATCACATTAAACATGGAATGGAAACACACAACAACAGAACGTACCAGCGTGACTTCAAACACTTTGTTACAGGAAATGTTCAAAATGTCCTCCGTTAGCGAGGATACATGCATCCACCCTCCGTCGCATGGAATCCCTGATGCGCTGATGCAGCCCTGGAGAATGGCGTATTGTATCACAGCCGTCCACAATACGAGCACGAAGAGTCTCTACATTTGGTACCGGGGTTGCGTAGACATGGGCTTTCAAATGCCCCCATAAATGGAAGTCAAGAGGGTTGAGGCCAGGAGAGCGTGGGGGACATGGAATTGGTCCGCTTCTACAAATCTAAAATGAGCTCTAACATGGAAAGTAAGCGTTTCCGGACACATATCCACATAACATATTTTCTTTGTTTGTGTGTGAGGAATGTTTTCTGAAAGTTTGGCCGTACCTTTTTGTAACACCCTGTATACACTATTCAGATCGCCATCGCTTGCGATGACATGTCGAACACTTTACTAACTTCCACAAACAGAGCACCGAAACAACGGGAATTATACGTTTTTCACAGAAAGTAGAAAGTATTTATGTTCATCTGAAACAGCTAGAGGTGTACGAGAAGTTGAACCTGGGTATATCAAGCGGGAGAGGCAGTGTTGCAGACCACGTCCGCACCTGTTACACAACAGGTAGTTGCGAAACAGAGACTAGACGACCTCGTGACTCAGTGGGTCGGCTGATCATGTATAAGGATTGCAGTCCCGCAGGACATTCGCGAGACTGGCATCAGTCTAGTGGAATCCCGTAAAATCCAGCTTGATGTTTTGAAGTGTCAGCAAATGAAACAATAAACATCCGTTTAAAAATAAATAAATCAACTTTAAAGTTAAATAGTGAAGATTGAGAGTTAACAATATTTTAATTAGAAAAATAACATTATTTTAAAAGTACCTAGCTTGTAACTATAAATTGATATCTTGTTATTGTGTTATTGCCACCCAAACCTAACCCGGAAATTGAAATATGAACACCGTGAATTCATTGTCCCAGGAATGGGAAACTTTATATACACATTCCTGGGGTCAGATACAACACATGATCACACAGACAGAACCATAGGCACATAGACACAGGCATCAGAGCATGCACAATGTCAGCACTAGTTATATTCAAATATGGCGAGTTTGCAGTGTTTAGTTGCGTAACGCGTTACATGCGTTATAGTAAATCAGGTAAGTTTCAAAATAATCTATACATCTTCTAACCAGTCAAACAATCACAAGAGTTGTTATTTGTTTGCAGGATATCTAATTAAAACTAGTAAATCACTTTGACTCTTAGAAAAAAGATTTTGTAAATCAATCAATCACTTTAAGATCTTAGAAACAATTAGTATTGATTGTTAAACTACTGACTATTATACATCCAGTAACCGAAATGGGTCTTTCCGCTGCACGCGGCATGTAACAAAAATAATTAAACGTGTAATTCATTAGAGCTCCCATAAAAACTAAATTATATTATATTAATGTATTGTACATATGAAAATGACATTTCATTCATATAATTGTTTTATAATACCAAACAATTTAAATTAACATTTTTACAAATTCAAAAATTTTAGAATTTATAGATAATAATGTTAGAATTTTGATAGTATTATTAATCTGTTCTGTATATTCATAGGAAATGACTAAAAGTCGTACCAAATTGGCAACATAATGAAGATTACAGTAATGCATGCAACAAAAGCAAACCAGAGTGTTTGTAAACACATAAAAGAGGTTATATTTATTTATAAATTAAAACTGACTGCAAAAATTTGGGGTTAGTTAATTGTTGAAGATACTGCCTCAAGTTTAACGTGAATACCAATGAAATAACACATATTTTTTGCGACATCTTCTTCTAGGAGGCTAACTCACAATCATTTTGTTTAGATGCACAAGATAAACGACTAATCAGTTCTTAACTCCTAAAATACATGTTTCAAGGTAGATCAACAGAAGTAAAAAGCAGCAGGCTGATCTACTGTGGTATCACTGTGTTCATCTGGTCATTCCACGTACGGTACAGTCAGAACCCCGCAGTTGTAACACCCTCTCCCGCAGTAGTGGTCCCGCAGCGATCGTGGCTCCCAATGCCTTTTCTCGCTCAACTTTCTTGCTCAATCAGTAGTGCCAATAATTTCCAAGCGTTCTCTTGCTAATTATATCCACAAGTCAAAACTCACCACCAGTGGAAATATTCTGACGACGGACATTCTGCATGCGACTCATGTACTGCACATATACGCGCTCACGTGTTGTTTCTTTGGTTTCACCTTTTTTGTTTTTCACATACCAAACATTAACCGTTATTTGAATTCCTTCTATATGGCTTTCAATATCTGGTTCACGTTCAACCCTTTAAAATGTGAAAAACTTAATCTCAGTACTTTTACTCATTTACCTAAATACTTCCTCAACTAATTAATTCAGTGTTTCTTTGAATCATTAAAGATACAATTTATTTTCAGTCTTAAAACACTATTATAATACACAATTTATACTTATTTTCTTTTCGTTTCACAATGTGTAATTTTTTGTTGGAACACAGCATTCACAGATCATATACAAACTATATTTCTCAGCCCTCAGGCTGCATACATTTTATTTACAATCATTCGCGAACTTTAGCAATTAAGAGGAGAGATTCAATTTCTTTTTAAGCCTCCATTTCATAAAACCCCCTCTTTCTAAAATGATCTCATGTGAGGTGAGCCTGCGCTTTGTGTGTATCTTACTATAATTATTATTATCGCTAATTAAAGTTGATTTTAATTTAATATTCGATTAGTAGGGTGACCGTTTACTTTAGAATAATTTTATAATCTAATAATGCTATAACCTGGCAATTTGATCATGAATTGACATTGACTTGATCACGGGCGTGGTGTATTTACCATTAGTCAATATAAACAATCAAAATATTTTTGCAAGCAAATATCACCTCCATACATTAATTGGTCGAGTCAATTCACCACATTCTAGCAAATGAATGAGAAACATCGTCACCAAATTACTGAACTAACGATCAAATTTCACTATACTGCTTGCCAATGAACAAGAAATGAAACAAGCTCCAATATAAATTCAACATGCTTATCAAAAGAATAATTAAAATGCACACGACTTAAACTCAGGGTCCAGGCTTCGATAGAACATGTCTCTATATCACGCAAATTGCTCTGCACAGGGCGTTGCAGGGCGATCGATTGACGTATAGGAATACATACTTTGGAAAATTGTCAGATGTAAATTGTTTTTACCGTGAATCTACAGTTGAACGTGCTGGATCAGTCGCTTGAAGACATGAGGAATCTGATACCCAGGCTATGTAGTACCAGATCTCTACCTAAAAAAAAAAAAAGCACTAAGTCCACAAAATGATTTCACAAATTACGAACACTGATGGTGATGTTTCCCACATATGCGACAGATTGTTTACAATAATTAGCAACATTTTATTAACAGAATCATTCAATTGAGGGAAACACACAGCTACTCATACGCCTCAAGAACCCTTCGCCTTTTATTGGACAACCCATAAGTGACGTCTTCCTACTATCTTATATCTTTCTTGAAGTTGACATTGCTATATCCACCGCCAACGCTCCCTTATTTAGCTAAATGCTAGTCGTTGTGGATAGCACATCTGGATAAATTGACTTTTCCGACCAAACATTCCGCCACGTGCCTCTGCAGATGTGTTTACCTGCTTTGTCGCCAAGTTGTCGCCTTAGGAAGGAGCAGTAGATACGCAAACAAACACCCCGCTAGTCTATTTCTCGTTCCTCTGTGCCAGGAAACTGCGTCAAGCCTCTATCCTTCACGATAATTAAAAATAAACATGACTTATGTTAAAACTAAATATTAATATTTGTAGAGTGGGTCTAGCATCTTACTACACATATTCATACCTCTATCAATACTATTTTTTTCCATTCATACGGTTTAATCTGTCCACCACAGATACTCAATAACGCCACTATTGATATCTTCGAATCTATTAAACTAAAGTTTCCAAAGTTAATAGAGCAGTCTATGAGGCGTATTTACCTTACATACCCTCCGGATTTCCAAGCGGCTTACCTTCAATTCTGCCTGCGTCCCACTGGTTCTGCTTCAACTTTCTCACCACATACTTTAACATATTCAAAATATCACAGCTTTTCGATCTGGAAATGGTCTTAAATTATTTGCAGTAGTGTATGTTGTATGAAAAAATGATGTTGGCTGAAGTCACACGATAAACAAGCGGGCAACACTAGTCGTGCGCTTATTCGATGTTTCGTAGTATTGCTTACAATTTAGGTGAGATTCTACCGTTTCTTTACATGGTTATAATTAGTCGGGACAAGACTCACAGATGGTGATGGTAGAAATGAAATAAGAACTCTCAAGCTACCGCGAGGTGCCTGTAACTGCTTGCAGTCTTGATATTCAAATAACTGCATTCCGTATGCGGTATACTGGGCGTAGGATTTTCTTATGGAGGTTGGTAGCCCTCCACTGATGTAATTTCCGTTGGCCTTCCCCAGTATGACAGTTTTCGTAAGTGTAACTGCGTGTGTGGATGACAGTGATAGTGTTCATTGCAATGTGTCGCTTTTGTAACGTAACAGAGATGATGAAGGAACGGTATCAAACCTAGTGCCTGGACACCAAGTGTTCGGTCAAAGTTTTTAGGGTGAATCAACACCATCAGCGTCGTATGCACTCCTTTAATAGGAAATATAACGGAGTTGGAGCTCTAATCCGGAACTTTGGTACACAGTCTGATGTCGTGCATCACCAGCTCTTCCACTCTGCCCGCCAAGTCCCGATAAAAATTTCTTTCCTCACCGGCGCTCGAACCAGCTACCCGCGAGTCAGGCGCTGCACACCATCGTGACACCGCCACGGCTTCTACCAACGAAAAGACGCCCTGTTTATAGAGCGAGTGTAGAATTTTGGTAAATACTGGTAATGGAGAACTTATTTCTATATTGCTCAAAATTTATAAACATTACTTGTCTCCCATCCCTGGAACAATCTTGATTTTCAGATAAAAGGAAAAATATCTCTTTAAACTTCAGAAAAAAACAAGTGCGATTATTATTGTGGCCATGTGGCAGAGTTAATGAGATGGTCGAGTGATGGTCAACTTTTATCGGTGTTAAAATGAAAGGGTGGGGGTGGGGGGGAGGAGACCGGGTGATTTTAACCATGCTTTAGCCGTCTTCGCACTTACACATTCTGACTTGAATCTTGGTCTTCTGCGTCGGTCCTACCGTACTTGTGAGCTATTAATATTATTTACCAGATTATTTTGACACTAGTCCGTTTTAAGTTAGACAACTAGGTAATAAAGGCTAGTACCATGGATAGCTACCAGAGGTCTGTCTTAAGATTATAATTGACAAGTACAGACATTCGATTATCACTGCTAGGCTAAACCCGATAGCGCATTAGACATGGCAGTAATTGTTTCATATCTTCTGAATACTAACATAATTTCGATTGTGGTTGCCAGATGTTATAACTGATGGCTAATGGCAAGATTGGGTTAAGATGTAAGTGACAATCGGTCATGACGCTATACTAGGCTAAAAGTCGATTCTAATTGTTAACTGCCCATGTTAACTACTCTACGACTTCGAATAAAGTGAGAGCGAGGCCAGAGTGTTCACTTCGCAGGTAAACTATCCAGACCTCAATTTATTGGATCGGGCTGGATTGAATCGATACCTCAGCAGATCAATACCTCATCTGAACAAAAATCTAGTGCCGACAGCTTTGCTGAGCTGCACTTGCCTTCGGCCCCATAGCTTCTGGAATATTTCGCCGGGAAACGCAACCCACTGTTAGCGCTACAAGGAAGAAACTGCTCCCGGCGAGCGAGCGGTCAGCTTCCGGCATTGTTCGACCGTCGGCCGCGGACTATTTCTTAATAATTACGCTTCATAAACTTGTATGTGCTAAGCATTTAAATGTGACGTAATTCGTTAGCTTACCTTATAAAAGATGCTGGAAGTATTGACCCTCTTGTGTAATGCACATTTCACATCTTCTGAACATATTTCGAGACACACGCTGCCCTAACTGACTTAATGATTTTTTGGGTGACTGTTCTAGTCGAAAGCGATATCGTCAATTTTCTCCTCTGTGAGAATACGGTTGACCGACAGTCTCTTTTTGTTAAAAAATGAACCCGTTTCTCTCACTTTTTTAACCAGAAGCAGAATTGTTGATTTAGCTGGCAGTAACGCGCCAGGAAATTCGCGACGAAATTTACTGCGACACTTTTTAAACGACTTCTTCTTCACATATGTATCGTAGAGAAATATTCTTTGTTGCAAACTGTAACGTACCATAATTTTACTCACACTCAAACACGGTACAGATTAGTAAGAGCATGAAGCCCCAAACCAACCAAACCACAAAGAAACGTTTATTCACAACACTGATTAATAAGAGACTGAACTCACAAACTAGCTACAATGCAAAGAAACCGTTCTTAACAATGTAAGGGTCCCATTATACTGCGTCACTGCACTGTTGGGGCAGTGGAGGTATTCACAGTGCCGTGTGGCGGGAGTTGCTGGCTCCACTGACCGAGCAAGTTGCCGACGGCAACAGACTGGGAGGGTAGCGTTTTCCGCCGAACGCCCTGTATTTTGAATAAATCTTTACATCCTAAAATGACCTTTACAGTAGCGTTCTGTAATGTGTTCCATGTTCTCAGCATTAGAATGGGGCTGATATGATCGGAATCGCGCTGCAAACTCATCTCACCGCGAAACGAAGTTATCCTCTCGTTTCTTACTTAACACCATTCCGATTGTGTATCAAGGGCTGTCCTGACGTTCGGTTCTGAAGAAACATCCATATTTTCGTCGAATTAGAAACACGCTTGTATTGTTCGTAGTCGGTAAATGTACTACCTTAGCAAACCGTAACTTCTGTTATGCTGTCGGTGTAAAACCCACCACCGTCATTACTGTAGATTCATTCGGGAGGACGCCGGTTCAAATCCGCGTCCGGGCATCCAGATTTGCGTTTTCCGTGGTTTCCCAAATCACTCCAGACAAATGCCGGCATGCTTCCTTCAAAGGGCCATGGCCGAATTCCTTCCCATTCCTTGCCCCCCATCCTTTCCCGTCTCTAAAGACTTCGCTGTTAAGAGACGTTAAACAGTTAAAAAAAAAGTAGTTTATCAAATTACATCAAATATTTCTATTTTTTCTGCCTTTTACAAAGTTTATCTGGGAAATATATGAAAACAAAGGATCTAAACTGAGAATCAAGATATTTTGCATTGGAGTATGACAAAATTCTAATGTATCGAAATTGTTATATTATCTTATCTAAAAAAAAAAAATGTCCTGCAAGACACTGTAAACACGGCCATACAACATTAGTCAAGTTGTTTTGAAATACGAGAATAAAATTTTGTCTGCGTGACGTAATTTGTGTATAGAAAGTCTATAAGGTTTAGTCCTCCAACAGTTTAATCAGGCAGTGGGTGCCAGAGATACAGCCTATAAAGGACAGAAGAAGTCCTTATGTATCCAGAAAAAAGGAAAGATTTAAAGATAAATAAACACGATTATGAAGATGTTGAAAAATAAAAAAAAGTAAAAAAATAAAAAATGACGTGCAGCTAAAGGTATGTTGTCAAGGACGGAAAAGAAGCGGCTGAGAGAAACAATATAAGAAAAAAAGGCAGGCTTGCCTCAAAAGTGCTCGGTGATTATCGACAAAAATGAAAAGGTCATGTAAATGACACGTGAAAAAATATTGAGTTATTGTACGTATTAGTTTTCCGGGTTACTGTGGATCGTATAAGATGAGCCTACATTCGACGTAACGGCGGTATAATCTGGGACGCAGAACGTGCTCTGGGTGGCTGACAATTGTATGTCGTACTAAAGGTGATGTAAAGCCTTTTTTCATTACTACAAGTTGGAAACATTAGTTTTGTGTTTGTCTTATCAAGAAATAGTTACGGAGGGATGCTATTATTCATTATTAACGTTTGCGGATACTTTATTCCCCGAAAATAATCTTATCTGGAAAATTATTTTGAAACGGTGGATCAAGATTCACCCAAACCAAATACTTTACAGTGTTTATTCTATTTCAGCAATACTTTAGTGGAACAGTATACCCAGTCTTTACTTTCTTTGAAGTTACAATTAAGACAATATTTTCAAATATATAGATCGTTACACGATATGCAGAAGCTGGCATCTATTTTATTCCTTCCCTATACGCATTTCCCGCTCGTCCGGTTTTTTGTTTCCGTTGTGTAACTAAGCCACCATTGCGAGAGATACACAACAGCTGCTGTCCTATCACTGTTGCCTTATTACCTTCTTTCCCACTTGTTATCTTGTGGAGCTAATTATTTCATCGTACCACAAGGTATTTGCTGTTGTCGGTATAATTTCGTAGCCCAGCAACCTCGCTAATGATGACATCCCAACACCGCCGCATCCGCGACTTTCTGCTTTACACGAAAAAATAGGCGGACCGAGGAATTTGAAACGAAAAAATTCCTTATGTGCTACAAGTATATCACATAGAAAATTACTCCACATTCTTTTCGTTTTTTGTTGAGGCTTTGTGGTAATATACCTGTAGACCTGAAGGATTATTTGGAAGCAAGTTTTAACTCCGGATCCTATTACTTCATTCAACAACACAGAAAATTTCAACTATTGCTATATAAATATAATAATTAACATATAAAAAGAATCCAAATTAAATGTAAGAATTCATAAATTTCAACCATCGTCCTTCTAAATCATTGTGTGTAAAAATCGAACGCCTATAACTGGATAACTGGTTAATGCTAACGTATCTTCTAAAATCTCCAGATACCGTAACGAATTATGATCTTTAATAAGGACAATTTTTTGTATTGTTTGTTAACTATTATGAGAGAAATGACAATGTTAAGGTATACGGTTATATAGAAAATTGTTAAAGGGCACCGTTAGAATCAGCCATGTTAACGAAACGCTGAGTGACGTTAGTTTTGTTTCACAACGGCTGGTGCCATGTTGGCCAAGTTCAGTCAACCAAAACTTCGGCCAATAGGGAGGAAGGTTGATCCATAAGTCTGACAAACGTTTGGAAACGATCATAAGGCATTGATATAGATTGCAAGACAAGTAGATAAAAGAGGATGGCTTCTTTGAAGCTAGCAAAACTATTCAAATAATGTTGATTGGCTACAAAAAATAGGTTACTAGTCAGCGCTTCCCGAAACCCCACATAAGAGAAATGTGATTACTCTACATTCTATCTGCTTCATCTAACGTGCAAGACTGTGCAGACACACTACAAGACGGTTAATGTATTCTATATTGTTCAACCTACGAGATAAAGATGGATTTCAGGTCTTCAAACTCCCCAGCTAGATAAACATGTCGTGGTGAAGCCTCATCTAAGGAATTCTCCCTGTATTATGGATTATGAAGGAGATGTATTTATGTTGAATTCTTCAATTTGTTGCGTCACTTTTGAAGTGTTAAACTTTTTGGTGGTGTAACGTTTTGACCATATGCTGATTTCACAAAGTGCATTTGAATTTTAAGTTAATATTATTCATAATTTATAAAGAAATCACAGATGTATTTTTGTATTGAAAATGTGCAACTAAAACTTTATAATCACGATTAATGAAGAACATTGTAGTAGGTGTTTGGAGAAGAATCTGAATAAAAAAGGAAGTTAACAAGGTGAGTTCCTAAGGTTATAAATCATATAGTTTATCGTTTATAAAATTAATACTATAAAATGCAACTGTATGTGTGCCAAATAGTGATATACTGGAAAAAATAGATCATCTGACTTGATTTTGAAATTATAAATTACTAAATAACATCTTACTCAAACACACGATAGTTTCTCGACACCTTCAATCGTACTGTACAAAAAGGCAGTGTAAAAACCACAGTGAAACTCTATTATTTTGCTTTTTCGCTTCAGAATTCTTCTCTAACTGTAAAATATTTACACGGAGCTAGCTATCCAGCTGGCTTCGTGTTGCAGGGGTAGCCGGTTCGAGTCTGGCCTAGGACATAAGTGACTTTAATTATTTTTTGTATCCACCCTGTCTTGTCCTTTCACTTGTGCTCATCAATAAGACTAGAAAAGTGTATAGCCACAATGGAGGAATAACAGAAACAAAGTTGCTGGCTGAATGGCTATAAGGACGAATGCTATATGTAGTCACACATTTCAGAATGGGAAAGGTGCGCTTGCGCATGATGGCTAATTGCTGTGTAGCTGGAACTGTCTCAAGTGCAATTCCATATGAAGAATTTTAATTCATTTTTATTGTTTTTATATTATAATTCTTAAGCGTAGAGGTGATCACTGGCATTAGTTTTAATGATTAACTACATATCTCCATTTCAACTAGAGAATTGGGGGTAAAACTCTTTGCATTTGTTAGTATCGATAATTTTGAATCGAAATGTAGGCGGTACTGCAGTTACACAGAGCCTGCCCTCAAGCCGCCACTGGTTATCCGTTAATAAGCGTCTTTTGACCTGCAAATTCGTTACAATAAAAACGGCGATTTATATTGAAGCAATGCTGTAGCACACCAAGATCTGAATAAATTTATTGGAAGCTACAATATGATATAAAGTTCCCGAATGCTAACCCAACTTTCAATAATCGATGTTGGTTTATTATAATACAATAAGTTTTTAAATTGAATTTTATTGGCGCATTTTAGAATAATGTAGGCTTGTCTTCGCTAGACTCGTATTACTTTCTGTAGAAAAATAAATCTGTGTACTAGATCAATCTATTTGATGATTAATTGGCAGGCTCCAGTCTTCAAACCACAACTTCATCAAAAAGACTATTTGTCAAGTGAGCCCAAAACTTGATAACTCTTCTCGAAATATCTTCTCAAGGCATCTTGTCGGAAGACGAAGATTTCGTGCTGGATTTGAGCAACGAAGAACCGTCTTACTGTGGGACAGGGAGGCAGAGTATCATTCCGTTTCAATCTGTCTGAACTTCTGAAAGTATTTCTTAACTGCAATAACTAAGCCACCAGAAAAAAACATATTTGAAGGCATCGGTCTGCCATTGCTCACTGTTGTGTCACAAGGGTCGAGAACATTGTTTAAATCTTCCTTTATTTCAGTTTCTACTCGGTAATGTCACCGCAAATACAAAAAAAGACAATTAAGCAGGCATTGCAAGGCTGTTTCCTTAAAACGTCATTTCAAAACGAGATTTGTATATGATATTAAACTATGATAGCAACCAAGTCAAGCATGACTTGTCTGCATTAGGAGCAGTTTGTATGAAAAATAGAAACAGTAAATTCGTTTTAATATTTATCTCATCTCGTATATTCTGTATGTGCTGCTGGTATGTTTTTTTTAATTGATTCCGTGTAAGACTATAATAATGAGGGCAATTGCAAAATATCTATCAGATTTTCTTACTATCAAACATTTATTGGCTATAAACTCAGTATTGTATAGGACAAAATTACATTTATTTACTCCAAAAGATTATTTCCAAACTAGTTAGTGGATAGAATCAGTCCGTCAGCAAAGCCAATAAGAATTGCAAAATACAAACTGCGTAAATTCAGAAACATGAAAATTTTTTCTTGTAAATTTACACTTGCTAGCAAGGATAGTTATGGGCACACCTATCCTATCCAAGGCAGAACGGTAAACGGCTAGCAATTCAACCAATTAGCTTAGACGTTTAAAATTACACTTACTAGCTCAATTATTGTTAATTTTAATTATGATTTAGTATTTAAAATGGATAACCTATGAATGGCATTTATTTATTTATTTAGAAAGCGCTTAAACAATTTTTTATTTTAACAAGGGAAAATTAATTTACATTGAGAACAATTATATAACGTTAAAATAAACGAAACTTTGTTGCTTTAATCTAACGATAGAATTGTGTATAAGAGTATGGTTAGAGACTGAAACCAATTTCAGAACGTATTGGGAAAAGCTGCGTGATAAAGCTGGGGTGAACGTTAATTGGTGAACACAGCACTTTCTCGTAACGACGCGACGCCTTGTTACGTGGAGTTCGCCGGCGTTGATTGGTGTCTATGTCTTGATCGTTGATCGGCAGGGAACCTGGTGTAGCCCTGAACACAGTAAGCTACTGTTCTTGTACTGACAGACTGCACGTCCACAGCCTCCCTACTACAGCATTCATATCATTTAATCAGGCTGAGTATAGCACTCCTTGAATGCTGCCTGCTCGGGCGATGGAAAGATCAAAAGCACATGATGAAGTCGGTTATAATGAGTGAACACCTCGCACTACCTCTCTCTTCGCATCATTCCGCACAAGTGAGAACGACTAGCCAGGGAATTCGCTTGTTAATATCCCCTTCGTTGAAGGCGGTGCAAGAATTCCACATACCTGGAATATCTCGTAATAGGACCAAGGCATGCAAAGGTCTTAGAGCAGATATTACGCTCTCGAGAATAGCACCAGAGAGCGATGTTTGCATGAATGCACTAGGTCCTTAAATGTGTCATTGACCTTGGTCTGTAATGCTGCCATTCTTCTCGTATGAATGGAGTTTCGTATTATTCATTTAATTAGAACCAAGTAAAAGGAGAGATTTATATATCACCGACAAAATATTTAAAATAAATATAATTTTACTAGTATTTAATCTGAATAATTTATCTGTCCGTATCTATTTTATTGCTGTGTACGTTGTAAGCCTGGAGTTTTTTTATGTTTGACTTATTTGCACTTATTGGAGTGACGTAGGATGAGATCCTGTTCCACAAGGACAAAGCCAAAAATTACTGTGAGAAAGCTCTCAATGAAAAAAGTCCTTAGAAATCAATAAATCGTGAGCTAATATTGACCCAACTTTGGGATTCTGAAGGACGCAACTGTTGACAAAGTCGGAACTGTAGTGCTAGGGAATGACTTTACCGTACTATTTAAGCTAGAAATCAAATTATGTTCATTATACTAATAGTGTTTAGTCAAAACTATCAGTATGTCTATGGAGCTGTAGTAGACACATCACCGTTCCCTTTGATTAACGATGTAAACGAATAGATCAACTGCATGAGGCTGTTATACAGCACAGGCCAAAGTATCTGGAAAATAGTGGATAAGGTACCGTGTTCGAATCCCTGTACTGCAGAAATATTTTTATCCACTTTGATCTGTTCGTATAAGCAGGCTAGGACTCTCCTTGGTTCGGATATCTGGTTAAACTCTAGGACTTTCCTCGACAGAGAAGGAATGTGCAGCAAATCGAAAGTATGTTATTAGGCCGTAAGACCACGCGATTTTAGCATTTCACTTGCCTGTTACAGGATTCTAAACTGTGAAAAGATTCATACCCATTTTCTACGATCAATAAAAATAGTCTAGTGCTAATGCTCAGTGATTCTGCGAAGGATGTCTTCATAGAATACACGTCAATGTTTTTTCCACAAACTAAAGAATCTGTGTCTCAAAGAATTAAGGCTGTTTTAGAGATTACTGTTTACACAATAAAAACATGACAGTTCAGTAAGGTTTTATAGTCTATGTGCCTGACTTCTTAAATTCTAATCAGCTCCTTTTTCTCTTGGCTGTGGATACAAGTGGTTGCAGGGTCACGCTATGTAAATAATACAGCAGCCGTCTTCAGCAAGAGAACCGTTGACGTGTCACTACCTGTGAGCTTTTTTTTACACGAATGTACTGCAGCAGACGGAATGTGAAATGATAGACTTTGACATTTCATAAACTGCTCGTGTCTGAAGACGGTTTAATCTTCTGGATGCCAGAGGAGCGTTAGTTGTGCCAAAATTTCTGGAAACGTATACCTTAACTACCCACAGTACAGACAGATTCTGTGACGAAAACATCCTACCGATGCAGCCATAGATTGCGAAAGATGATTATAAAAGATTGAAACAATCTTTTTTTTTTTTTTTTTTTTTTTTTTTTTTAAAAAAAAAAAAAAAAGTGTCAATAATGGACAACTCGAATTAGCGTTTCAGTTGATTTCCAGACCTTAATTAATAATTGTATTAGGTTTGTCGAATACCGAGCCGTTGAAGATAGTATAATAGAGAAAAGCGTTTTTATAGTATTCTGTGGGTCAAAAAAAAAAAAAAAAAAAAAAAAAAAAAAAAAAAAAAAAATTGTAGCGAAATGGGAGACTAAGTATGGAACACATGGACTTACCCTCTCGATGTCTCTCACAGTGGCTGGTATGCCAGGTAGAGTCTCGCTTACTTCAATTTCAGTTATCACTAATGGTCTTTGTTGTGTCAGGTACGATTGTCCATAAAGACGAATCAAATTTCCAGACAGCCTTGTAAATGGAACCCTACTGCAGACGCTACGAGCACTGATCATTCCGTGGTTCTTCTTCTTCACATCAACGTCTCTCTATCTGTTTCTATCCGAGATATTTGTGGTCTTCATTTCCACTTTCTTCCAGTAGGTTGGCAATGCTGTATTCTCTTTGATGGTGTATTTATCCCCTGTACACCACTTGACAAAAACAGGAAACATGCCTTTCCTCTACTATATGTATGAAAACAAATTAGCACTCTCTCATTTCCCTTATTCATTAAATTCAATGGTACTAACTACGAGAGACTGGACAAGGTCTTTTGATTCATTTATTTTTTATATTTTCTTCCCTCTGTAGGAGGACTTCACTCCCACAAGTATATTTTAGCTGTTCTATCTCTCGCATCCTTTGGCAAGATGCTGCCAAGATACTTAAATCAGTTAGAGACACTGATGTGACGACCTTCTATTTCCGCGTTAATCTCATATCACGTAAAATATAAATTTTCGGTAGTCTCGAAATTGGCTACGTATTCTAATTTATTAACGCAGTTTCCTGTGCATAAAACAAATATCATCTCAGTCATTGGCCCGCCGTGTGCGAAAAATATATATACACATTCATTGCTCTCCATTATGAATCAACATTTTTATATTTACGTGATAGTTGTACAGTACTAACATACGGTAATCTACTTTTAAGAATGTTTGATTTACAAACATCCCATAGCAAAAATAAAACAAAATGAAGTAGCGAGAAAGGTTGTAAAAGGTTTAAAAATCTTTTTAAAAGAGTCAGAACTATAGCAATTTTAGTATTATATCATCTATACTTGGTGGCCACGTAGGTTACTCGGAAGACTGCTGGGCACATGATCTTATAAATAGCGTTCATTTCCCAGCAAAGCCAATTTCTTTTTTTTCCCGCAGTTGAACTTCCGGAACGTCCTCCTTTCCCTTCCAGATTTGCTTTTCCCGCCGTCCAGTAATGACTACAAAAAAGATTTTTTTTTTTTTTTTTGGGGGGGGGGGGGCAAAAGCGGATTCACCTAGGCTTGAGGTTAATTATTCCCTTCCCCGTAAGATCCGTGAAGTTGGTAAAGGGGATTACTTTCACCCTTAAGTATGACTCACTGTCAAAAAGAACATCCCGAAGCATAAATATGAATTATGGGTAAACTTGAAATTAGTGATGCCGGAAAGATTAAAGCATTTTATATCTAGTGATATTGTAAGTTATTCAAAATTAAATGGACACATAAAATAAGAAATTACACCTTCTGGTTTCCATAGTATTTAAGAAGCGTCTGAGTGTTATATTCTTGTTAGTAATAATAGTTAAGCCACCGTGGGTAGTAAAACATGATGATGAGAAGAAGACCGACCCATAATATTAACTCTGTTACTGAACTATGGCCATTTCTTTTGTTTTTGCTAGTATTCGAGGTTTGGTAATTGGTTACTCCGTGAAACGTGCATTGTGTGAGACAGAATCGGTGACCATCGCTGCATTTACACGAACGATTATGGAAAACTGACTTAACCCGCTACCTGGTAGTGGGATTTGAACACGCGCTCATGTCAGCTCCACGCTTCCAGCGACGCGTTGCGTCTACGCCCTCAGCCAAACTGTGCTGTTTAAATTAATGTATCAAGAACTAGCTGTCATCCGCGAATTCGTACGCGTTGACTTACAATTTTATTGCTAGAATTGGTTGTAGAAAGCTGTAAGTTACGTAAAAGGTGTGCCTAAAAGTACGGAATCGGAATAATGTGACGGGGAAGTCATCACCATAGGATTCTACCATTGAACCTGTCCCATGAAGAGAAGAAGTTTGCAAGTTCAAAAATAGTATCAAACTAAGGGGAAGAGGTTAACTTAGGGAGCCTACTATCGCAGTTCTGAGGCAGATGTTTGTTTGTGGTTTAAAATTATGTCACTTTCTAAGGACATCTTATGCCAATACCGTTTTGTACACAACGTTTATGAGTTACCTTTCCTTCGCTCAGATATGTAGCCTTTGGATGTTGGATAGAGGACTGTAAACAGTTGCAGGGTGATCTGGACAGGATATCTAGTTGGGTTGGTAAACATGGAATAAAGATAAATGCAAAGAAGAGTCAGCTAATTAGATACACAAATAAAAAACAAAAGGTTAATTATGAATATAAGGTGGGGGAAGAATTGCTTGCTGAAGACTTGAAATGTAAATATCTTGTCATTACATTTGATAACAAGCTTAACTGGGCAGGACACATTGGACAGGTGGTAGGAAAAGGTTTCAAAATCCTGCACTTGTTGGAGAGAGTGATGAGGGGATGCACGAGAGAAGTAAAGGAATTGGGTTACAAAACTTTGGTCAGACCATTGCTCGAATATGGTAGTGTAGTATGGGACCCACATCTTGAGTATCAAATACAGGAGTTGGAGAAGGTGCAAAGAAGAGCTGCTGGATTTGTTCTTGGAAATTATCGCAGAATTCAATCAGTGACAGATATGATAAAGGAACTGAAATGGGATTCAATGCAAGACAGGAGGAGGATGAGGAAGGTAATGGGAGTGTACAGGGCGTATACTGGCGATGAGGCATGGAAAGATATTGCAGTAGGTATGAAAAGTAGTTCATGGAAGGGAAAAGATGACCATGACCACAAGCTGGCACTCGATTTCAAGCACAAGGGTGTGGGAAGATTTTCTTTTTTGGGTAAGGGTGTCAGGGATTGGAATGAGTTACCAAGGGGAATGATAAATAACCTACCGAAACCGTTAAAAGAATTTAAAGTTAAAATTTGTAGAGGGCAAATGTAGATGAGTGAAGTATAGCGGGAAGTTGGGTGTGTAAGGAAATTGCCACCGGAGCGTGTGCTCCATTGCAATTAAATTAAATATCCACGAGTTAGCTACATATAATTGCGTTGGTAAAAACGCGCCTTTTTTAAATACTTCATTGCCACTTTCAGTTTGATTATATGGGCTTTATTTACAATCATCACAAAAACTGATTTTAGTAGGAACTGTAGCCTTTTAATTGGAATGGCAAATCTGTCGGAATTCGAGGAATGAATACATTAGCACATTTTGACATTCCAGTCATAATCACAAAATTTATTACGTTGCGCTACATTTATTTGTGTTATTCATAGGCGTGTGCCGTTGCACTGTCGCGATGCATCAAGGTTATTCATCGCTAATATGGGAAACACAATCCTTAATCTTAATTTATTAGAAAGCACACGTAATAACGCCGTAGGTCTGATTAACGCTTGTGAAGCATAATAAAAGACCCGAGCGTGGTTGGTGAGTGGTTAAAGCTCTGGCCTCGCATTCGGGAGAACGGCCCCGTCCGGGCATCCAGATTTGTGTTTTCCATGGTTTCCCCAAAACCGAGGGTGGTGGGTGAACGGTTAACGTTCTGGTCTCGCATTCGGGAGGACGCGGGTTCGAATCCCCGTCCGGGCATCCAGATTTGGGTTTTACATGGTTTCCCCAAATCACTCCAGGCGAATGCTTCCTTCAAAAAGGCCATGGCCGAATTCATTCCTTGTCCCCAGTCCCATCCCGCCTCTAATGACCTTAGCCGTCGACGAGGCGTAAAGCCGTAAGGAAAAAAAAAAAGTTTTCCCAAATCACTCCTGGCGAATTCCGGGATGCTCCCCTCAAAAGGGCCATGACCAAATTTCTTCCCGTTCCTTGTCCCCAGTCCCTTCCGGCCTCTAATAACATCGACGTCAACGAGGCGTAAAGTAATATATATATATATATATATAAGAATACAAAATGTATTGATGCCAAAACCTTTTAGTCTGGTGCATGGCAAATCCATATCTATAGAACATTAAGACTTTTTTTTAAAGTTTGATTCTTTCCTGGTGAAGCCTGGGAGGAGAGCTGCTGTAGGGTGTCAGGAACCCTTCTCAGCTGACCCAACTTGAGGGAAAGGGAATAAATTTGGCAGTGATCTTTAAAATGGATCGGCCCGGTATTCTCTGGAGGGACTACGGACAGTGGTGTGAAGCCCCATCCTCCCGAATGCCAAGCTGGAGAGCCTAATGATATACTGCATTTCTTTTTTCAAATTTAATCAAGATCGGCTTAGCCGTTTAGTCGTGAAAACGTAAGAAGCCGACATTTTTTTTAACTGCTTAACGTCTAAGGAATGGGAAGGAATTCGGCCATGACCTTTAGAAAGGAAGCATCCCGGCATTTGCCTGGAGTGATTTGGAAAACCATGGAAAACCCAAATCTAAGAAGCAGACAGAGAGACCAATGTTTATAACATTAGTGTAGATGATGAGTTTTGAGTAGCGTAATATCTGCTGTGTTGCAGAAGCGGAAGCGGGCTGCCTGGCGTGCAGTAACTACTTGTTGAGCTTCCAGCTGCCTTCTGCCGACTACGTAACAGCAGGTGTACTGGAGGGGCGGCGGACAGCAGGTCACGAGGCAGTAGCGAGCGGGTCTCACCGGCAGCCGGTATCACCAGCAGCAAGCATGGAGCACCAACCAGAAGAGTAAGTACAGCATAAGCCTGGTGTCCAAACAACTATTCTTTATTCGTTGAGCCAATTGGGGTAGCAAAGTTACTGTTCGAATGTCTATGGACAATAAATCGTGGCGAATTTGAAGTACAGATACACAAGATTTTGTTTTACTCTATTTCCAGGCATCAATTTAGATTTCTCTGTATTGCGACTTAGAAATATGTGTTGATTTTCCTCCTTTTTGTCATCATTCATCCACTGACCACTGATGTCATATCACAAATTACTCATATGTACTGTGATTACGCAAAGTAATACTTTTAAATTTCTTCGATAATCACATTTGGGGACCCCTGTTTTAAATAATATCTTTGATCCAAAAGTGCTACATAAGTGAATTTAACGGTTATTGCTATGGATTTGTAATTGGTTACAAGAAATTCAGTTTTGATTTTTTAACACTGCGAGGAACATATTCATTAAATCGCTATAAATACAGTTGTATACCTTTTACTTGGGCGTTGACTTTCTGTCAACTTCATCAAAATAAAAGACTCAGCTTCCCAAGTTTTAATCTATCCATGTTCCATGTCGCTAATCGGTATTAAAGATTATGGAATACATTTAGTTTACTCTCTAACTTCGTAAACCGGCATATTTGGTTTTTTCGTAAACGTCGAAGCAACAGCAGGATTAGTTCTGTTGCACAATTTAAATGCATTCAGATGTAATGCAACTATTGTCAAAATAGTACGGAAGTTTACAAAATTTCTGAAAATTTATCAAATAATGTTGCTGTGAAATGGTATTTATTAAAGGAAAGGAAATATTGTTACAAATGTTAAGCTAATAATGTTTCTCAATAAATAGTTGTTGATAAACAGGACAATTATGCTGCCAGACATTATTCTTTGCAGGAAATTAAAAGAAAACGTTTACCAACTAATTAATCGTGAAATTCCAGCTTAGGCAGCCATTTCTCCAGAATCAATTAAAATTTCAATTTTTACAGCAAATTGTGTCGATGTCGATAGAGGAGCGTCAATAAATTACGTGGCTCTGTCTAGAGGAGGAGGCATTGGGTGGAAAGCTACGCTGGGCTACGCGGGGAGGGGGGGAGGGAGGGAGGTGTACGGAGCCAAGCCACGTAGCTTTTCATTCATATTATTTGTCCCAATTAAAATAAGGTACAAAAGACAAAACAGCACGCGTAAATTTATTTCCTTTATTTAATTATCTTCGTATGTAATTTAGATATTCTATATTCTGACAGTTGGCGCAATTGAACTAACCGACAAGTGGCGGCGCATTATAATTCGAGAAACATTAGACATGCCGTACCTAGACTCAAATTCGCTTACAGATATCACCCGGGATTTTCCAAGACAGCGACAGTTCGTATTGTTTTGATGGTTTGAAATGATGCTGTTTTGGTTGGGATCGCCCGCGTGTGACAGCATAAATTGATGATAAAATAATTCTAATTTTGTTCTTTCAAGTAAATTTCCGTGCAACTTTAATTACAGTGCTCGCTGAAGTGTTATTTCAGTTTTAAAGTGTTTTGTGAAATGGTGCTGTACAGTAAATTTACGAGAGTTAGTGAAAAGTTTATCTATCGAGTTTTCACTAACGAATGAGTTATAAACAGATGAAATAATCATTACCTGGTAATCCAGAAAGAAAACTGACATAAATGCAGCATTAATAATAATAATAATCAGCTCTTCTTAGGGTCTTTTCTTAACGCATCAGATATAGTTTGTTTTATTTAATTAATTAATGAATATGATGAACGAGATTAGGAGAATGTTTTTACTAGCACCTAAAGAAGAAAAGTGCCACTGACTTTCCCCAATAACTGACCATTTGCAGGAGTGGCTAGTGTCAACGTTCCAATCAGAACATTTGTAATCATAGAAAAGTACACAACGCCAATATCAGTTGTTTCATTACACACGCAATAATTTTAACGATAATCTGTTAAGAGAAAATACTTCAAAATGTCTTCTGGAATGAATGGGAAAAAAACTACGTGCCACACGGTTGGAGAGGGGAGGGGTCGAGGCAAAAGCCACGTCAGGTCATGCGGTGAGGAGGGTGGGGAGGGTTCAAGGGAAGCCAAAATGGAGCCACGTAGATTATGGAGCTCCCTAGACAGTATTACAAGCACTTTTATATTTATTTTAATGTTTATTTAGCCTGGCGCATCTATTTGTGGCGATCCATATAGACGATAAAATGTGCCTATTAATATTATTGTCTAACGACGAGCCGCATCACATACCAATAACAATCGTTACAGATTCGAACGTGGCGTGCATGCGCGACGGTAACCATACACACAGATATCTCACTCAAGAATTTACTCGCGGCAGATAAGACTTGCTGAGTGTCTAACAAGTTAAGTAAGATGAGCAGAGAATTCGTAACTGATTTAATTGCTACATATCAGCAACATGTAATCGTAGGCTTCCACGGCCAGAGTCAGTTGGACAGACAAGAACCAACATACTGCATTGTGGAAAATGAAACCAAAAGAGTACGCGAACAGAAATTAAAAAAAAATATATAGTGCATTGTGTTTGTGAGAAATATAATATAAAAATCGATAATACATTAATAAAAAAAGAAAATCCACTCTTTACGGAATACTTTTTGCAAGAAATATAAATAAATTGAAAACTTAAAAAGTATTGTAATATGGGAAGACGAAATATATAAAATTAATTTACGGTATTACGACTTACTACTGGTTACGAGAGATCAACACGAATCAATTGACAGTATCAGCAATGTAGGAAGCTCAAATTACGAAGAGGAAGATGAAGGATATGAAGAGAATGCATAGGAAGATGTATCTGTCTCATTTATGCAATACAGAAGAAATCGATTTTTTTTTTTTTTTTTTTTTTTTTTTTTTTTTTTTTTTTTTTTTCCCAGCGCTAATAGAAGCTGCTACACAAATAAAAGCAATTTTTTGGTAGGACTTAAAAACCTATTTCATTTCAATATTGTTACCTCGCGTGTAAAATTAAACCACGCTAAACTTGGCTCCGATGTTTTGGAATTCCCAGTGAGCCGCGAGCCTGAAAACCATGACGGATAAATTTGAGCGCGGCGAGCCAGCTGAACGACAAATGTGTGAAACTGATGTTCCTTTTTTTTTGGGCTTCACAAAACAGGCTTGTCGCGAGAATATCCGCGCGTAAATGCTTAGCAAGCTTATTCGCGCACAAATGTGTGTATGGGCGGCTAATATGTGAAAACTATAAGTTAAAACAACTGAATTCTAAGAATACGAGGAAGATGTTGTTCAGCTAGTGTTGGGACAGGTAATACTCTCTTAAAGCTTATTTAAATGAAGCGATTTATTTGGTACTTCTAATTTTCATGGGATGATCATTCCACAATCTAGCCGCTGAAATGCAGAAGTCATTTGCGAGGGTTTCCCTGCTACAGTGGATATTGTTTGTATATTTGAGTTCATTGATCTGGTGTTATTATTGTGGAAAGTCTTAAGTGTGTAATGTTGGAATAAAGGTAGGCGGGAGTGTTCAGGTGTATGAGGCTGTGAAGGATATATAGACTATGGAGCCGTCGTCGATCCCATGCGCTCAGTCATCGTAAAAGACTATGTGGAGGAGTGACACACAAATATATACAATAAGTATATATCATAATTCTGTCATCGATTTCCACTTTTATTTTGCAATTCAGTATCATTTCATGGTCATGAACTTGACATTGTGGGATGTATTTTTGCATGCGCTAAGAGATGGAATTAGAAACGCTTTCTACACTGTTCCCCCCCCCCCCCCCCCTGGCTGATTCAGGTAGTTAATGACGCTACATAAATGACAATCCTAACGTATCTACAATTTACACTTATAATCGGTTAATTTTTGAAGCTGAAATATTTCAAGCAACACATTAAAAATATTTGTATTAAACTGTAATTATTCAGACCATGGGTGATGGGGTATGCTAGGCTGGCTGTAATAGGTCCTTGAAATTGCACACTCACCTCTTGGTGTTTGTGTGGGGGAATGAAACGAGAAAGAAAAACATTATTATCATAAATGAGAGTATAGGGGATTCTAGAATACCTAAAACCGGTTCTATCTGGGTGGAATGGAACATTTATGAAATATTATAACTAATTACGATATAAAGTAGATTTTTTAATTGGAGATTGTTTAACGGTAAATGAGTAACAAATGAAATGCACCTCTTGTCACACACATTCAACTTAACTGTGATCTGGTATGTCCCTCTACACGTCAATACACCGTTCTTCGCTTGCCAATTCTGTGAGTTTCATGTAGAGTTCGATACTCGTTCGGCTAGTTCAGGTAATGATAGGGCGCTACAAACGCCGAGCTGCAGAGACGTGGGGAACGGCAACGACGCGCCTTTTCTGAATGTTCGGTGAGACATGAGGCAGCTGTTTCGAGTTCATTGCATACCACTGACACAGGCTTCTACCATGCACTGCGTCAGTGGCTACGATTCCGTTTGGTGTAACTAATGGATCTAAGTTTGCCATAAAATATTCCACACATCCTGAGAAATTTTGAAGAGTTTGGTTCAAATATGGTTGTTGGTTCTTTCATCATTATTACGCACTGCTAACTTCAACTCTTTTCCAAAAGTGGATTTTTCAGTGTGTTGCTTGATGTTGCTGAGACTACATGTGGTGTATTCATCGTTTCGATCCTTAGTGGGAGAATAACGAGGCTTTGAAATTAAAATTTTGAGAAATCGGAAAAAGTTAAAATTTAAATTGATTACAATTTACTGAGGAACGCACTGAATAGTGATGTCAGTGTACCACAGGATATCGGGTACAGGGACTGTAATGTTCAAATACTCGAAATGACAAGAAACTCTCAAAGAGGTTTTCGGTCAATTCAGTATTTACTAGTCTTCTTGCAGTTAATGTGAGCTGAAGACATGCAATGGATTAAAGATTATGAAAACATTTGATGACTGAGATATGCTAATCTGATATTTCAGAATTTGTTAAAAATCAGTTGTATCCTGTGAGTTAGCTCATAAATGAAAAGAGACCAATCACAGAAACACCAGAAAATTAAAGAGAACGTTTCAAGTAGGCCTTATATGAAATTATGAGGATGACGTAAGTGCAGTGTTTTTTTTTTAAGCAGGGAATTACGAGATCCCAATGAGAAACAACTTTCCTCATTACATGATTGCCGACAGCGCTTTCACTTTCAACAGCTCGTCAGATCCCTGACACACTTTTGTTGTGCGTCATACTGTTCCCAGTTTGTTAGCACTATGATACCAGAGGACGATGACACCGTACCACAATTACCTACTTCAGGCAACTTAACAGCACAACCTGGCGGCTGATAACGATGCGAAGTTATTGTTGAAGGGTTATATGACTAATTTGTATATTTGAGTAGCCATTAGACGTTGGTCCATTCTTATTGATGTTAGCGTATAAATGTTTTGAGTAAAGTAAGGAGTTAATCACCTCAACATAAGAGCAAACACTGAGAATATGATCGATATTACAGTATTAGTATAACTACCTATGGTACACCGCATCGCTCAGGAATGGTATGCGGATTACGAATTGTCTCTGACTGACTGCTGAACGAACCGGCGCTCGTCGGGATGAATTTAATTTTCGGAGACTTATTAATGACATCGGATGCCACAAAAACAGTAGAATTTATTAATTTGTTTTATAGTGTTGTTTACAGGTTTATGTAATGTTGATTTTGTTAACATTTTCCGACACCAGCGCTCTCTAGTTTTTTGCCTTGCCATCCGGTGCAAATAGGTAGAGATTTCTTCCAGTGCGACTTTGATGGAAGTAACACTGAGCTGATCATGGGTAAAACAGGGAATTTGACGGTTTCCTTCCTTGATGTACGGAGCATATGTGTATCACGTTTGGTGTAAATTACGTTTCTGAAAAATTCTAGCACTTCGAGAATAATGGCCTATTTAATTTTGGTTCTGCGTACAGTCTATCTTTAAAACATCTCAGTCTCTTTATCGATCGATAGCTCTCAATCGATTGGTGGTTAGCCATTAATTTTAGCAAAAATGTGTTCACACCTTTTTTTATTAGAATTGACATGGTCGCTGAATTATTTTGTTAGGATAAAAATTAACAAAGGTATGAGAAAAATAATTATTGTATTGACAGCGTAAAGAATTCCCCAAAGGATTTTTTTTTAAAAAAGTTGGCACGATCCTTAAATATCGAACTAAATACGTTATTTCGTGAATTAATTTTAAACTCATAGTAAATTTTTACTTCAAAAGTAAAAGAATATTAAACATCGAAAAAATAAAAAAACGTAAAAAAATGAAAAACGTAAAAAAAATGAAAAACGTAAAAAATAAGTTCTTCCGCGAATTTTTTGATATTTCATTTTTTTACAAGCCTCAGAGCCAATAACGTTAGTAATATTGCGACAATGATAGCAAAACAAAATAAATCTTAAAAGCTTACGTTACCCCATGTAATACTAGTTTTAATCCTGGTCTAAGTTACATATACAGTGATATTGATATCTATGATGAAGCAATATAACTAAACAACCTACATTGAACGAATATATAAATAAATAAATAGCAACTAGTAATTAATATGTTGATTTAAACATAATACACCTTTTCCTCTCAGTGTTTTGACTGTTCACTTCTTAGCGAGTGCTTAACTAAATACAACAGTTAGTAAATAAATGCGAAACCTCGAGTTGGTATTAACATCTCTGGCCAACGTAACCAGCCAACTGGACACGTGACGTCGACGTGTTACGGACTCTATGACACCATTACTCGATGAAATGAAGTAGCGTTTCATTTGTATTGATAACAATTGATATCGCTAAGGAACTAAAGTTAGTTGGGACAGATATTGTGAGCGTATGATCGCAGACGGACGGGAGCGAGTGAAATGAAAGTAAGGCGAGAAACAGTATAAGAACTGAACTGGTGTGAATGTCGCATTACGTGACGGCAGGAACCGAATGTGGCTTCATAAACTGGCTTCGAAGGACTGGTGAAGCAGTAGTATCATTGTAAGGTCCACGCCAATTTTATTTAACATACGTAGCTGTGTCATGCATCAGATTATTCTTATTGCTAGCTGCAGTCTCAAAAATTACAAATATGCTTCAGAGCTTCAATAATATTTACTTGAATTGCATCATATTGTTTAAACATTTAAACATTTTGTAAATAGAAATAATTTCTTCTTATGTAATAGGTACTTAATACTACCACCTTTCTACAGAGAATCCGGCTTTTGTGACATCTTTTCTGGACACTTTTCAGCTTTCAAAGCGCACTTTCCTTTGTGGCGTCAGAGAATACAGAACTGTTGGCAGCATAACGATGTTTGCTACCACCAAGCCAGGGCAGACAAGCATTGTTAGTACGGAGGCTGCAGGTATACAGCGTTCTTCGCCAAAGTATCTAATATCACAGTGGCAGGGGGAAGGTAGTATTGTCATGGTTACGAATTCAAGTCACTGCCTCCTGCGTCAAGAAGACTTATTGTGAACTTGTAGCAACAGTTTTTATTCGCTTATTTCCCTGTTGCAAGAAATTCGTAAAATGAAACACATCTGAGCAAAAATAACTAAACCGAGCATTCATATTAGATCCGGCATGTCTCAAATTCGGATGACAAAATAAACCTGGAATAAAGTTTAATAAACTAAAAGGAGAGAAATGTTGAACGTATCTTTACGAATGAGTTGAAAGCTGCTTCAAGACAAACACCCAGCGAGATGTCTTTAATTTAAGGCACCTCACTGAATAATCGCATACCTCGTGCACTAATGGCGAATCTGATAGAGGCTGAGACCATTCGGAACATTAAGAGGTGCTCTGCACTATATTTGATAAGCCTACTTACCACATTTACGTACCACATTTACGTACCACATTTACGTAGTTGCAGCAGAGACACCAGAATATCTTCAAATTCTTTGGCTTAGATTTGTGGCACGCCTAGTGTTGTATTTCATGATACATAGTATTTTTTACCATGCAAAACTACAAAAAATGCCTTAGTACAAAACATTCTTAAAAACTCTGTACTAGATTAAAATACCGCAAAACAAATAAAAAACTTTCAGCATTAACTCCACTTTCTTATATTACATACTAGCGGAGTTCCCGCCGTTTCCCGGTATAGTTGGCGTAAATTTACCCTTTTTTATTCCCGCATCGAAAAACATTTGTACAAAGTTTCATAAAATTCACGCCAAATTTTTTCCGAATTAAAGCCCCCTACCAAGAAACGGGTGGGTTGAAGTTTATTTGTACGAATACTATTTTAATTCTTCCGAAAAATTCATGTATAAACTTCGTCAATTTGGTTAATAAATTGCATTACTACATTACTAGATTATGTTAGAAACTCACATTTGATTCAATTGCGAACTGAATGGATATACTTTTTGCTCGAAACGCCAGATACTTTAACTCCGCAGATTCGGCCTTTTATACAAATATCAAAAGTGAATCCGGAATAATATTATCTTAAACAGAAGACTAAGACATTGTCCAGAGATCGTGCTTAAAGAAAATCTCTGTTTTTTTACTCCTATCTATGGCGTGTAAAAATTAAAAATATCTCGATTTAAAGGAAAGAACAAGTTTCGGCTATCTATGCCGTTTAAAAATTGAATATCCCGAATTAAAGGAAAGAACAAGTTTTGTTTAGTGTGCAAAATAGTTATTATTGTAAAGTTATCTTATTGCTTTCATTAAAGGCTCTGATCAGAGATATTTAGTTATGAGTTTAGTGCGAAGTGGAACATTTAATCCTTCCATCTTTGAGATTTGCTTCATACGTTCAGA
>CM061920.1:176968077-177022343 GCA_031002005.1 Vandiemenella viatica | reverse complement strand
TTGAATCTAGGTTTGCTTTAATTCGGAAAAAAATTGGCGCGAATTTTATGAAACTTTGTACAAATGTTTTTCGATGCAGGAATAAAAAGGGTAAATTAACGCCAACTATACCGGGTATCGCAGGGAACTCCGCTAGTATGTAATATAAGAAAATGGAGTTAATGCTGAAAGTTTTTTATTTGTTTTGCAGTATTTTAATCTAGTGAAAAGTTTTTAAGAATTTTTTGTACTAAGGCATTTTTTTGTAGTTTTGCATGGTAAAAAATACTATGTATCATGAAATACAACACTAGGTGTACCATAAATCTAAGCCAAAAAATTTGAAGATATTCTGATGTCTCTGCTGCAACTACGTAAATGTGGTAAGTAGGCTTATCAAATATAGTGCAGAGCACCTCTTAATGTGCCGAATGGTCTCAGCCTCTATCAGATTCGCCATTAGTGCACGAGGTATGCGATTATTCAGTGAGGTGCCTTAAATTAAAGACATCTCGCTGGGTGTTTGTCTTGAAGCAGCTTTCAACTCATTCGTAAAGATTCGTTCAACATTTCTCTCCTTTTAGTTTATTAAACTTTATTCCAGGTTTATTTTGTCATCCGAATTTGAGACATGGCGGATCTAATATGAATGCTCGGTTTAGTTATTTTTGCGCAGATGTGTTTCATTTTACGAATTTCTTGCAACAGGGAAATAAGCGAATAAAAACTGTTGCTACAAGTTCACAATAAGTCTTCTTGACGCAGGAGGCAGCGACTTGAATTCGTAACCATGACAATACTACCTTCCCCCTGCCTCTGTGATATTAGATACTTTGGCGAAGAACGCTGTATACTTGCAGCCTCCGTACTAACAATGCTTGTCTACCCTGGCTTGGTGGTAGCAAACATCGTTATGCTGCCAACAGCTCTGAATTCTCTGACGCCACAAAGGAAAGTGCGCTTTGAAAGCTGAAAAGTGTCCAGAAAATATGTCACAAAAGCCGGATTCTCTGTAGAAAGGTGGTAGTAACAAGTACCTATTACCTAAGAAGAAATTATTTCTATTTAAAAAATGTTTAAACACTACGATTCAATTGAAGTAAATATTGTTGAAGCTCTGAAGCATATTTGTAATTTTTGAGACTACAGCTAAAAATAAGAATAATCTGATGCATGACAAAATAATGTTGCGAGGCAGCTAAGTATGTTCAATAAAATTAGCGTGGATCTTGCAATGATACTACTGCTTCACCAGTCCTTCGAAGTCAGTTTATGAAGCCACATTCGGTTCCTGCCGTCCCGTACTACGACATTCACACCAGTTCAGTTCTTATACTGTTTCTCGCCTTACTGTCATTTCACTCGTTCCCGTCCGTCTGCGATCATACGCTCACAATATCTGTCCCAACTAACTTTAGTTCCTTAGCGATATCAATTGTTATCAATACAAATAAAACGCTACTTAATGTCATCGTGTAATGGTGTCATCGTGTCCGTAACACAGCGACGTCACGTGTCCAGTTGGCTGGTTACGTTCGCCAGAGATGTTAATACCAACTCCAGGTTTCGCATTTATTTACTAACTGTTGTATTTAGTTAAGCACCCGCTAAGAAGTGAACAGTCAAAACACTGAAAGGAAAAAGTGTATTATGTTAAAATCAACATAATAATTATTAGTTGCTATTTATTTATTTATATATTCGTTCAATGTAGGTTGTTTAGTTATATGCTTCATCATAGATATCAATATCACGATATATGTAACTTAGACCAGGATTAAAACTTATATTACATGGGGTAACGTAAGCTTTTAAGATTTATTTTGTTTTGCTATCATTGTCGCAATATTACTGACGTTATTGACTCTGAGGCTTGTAAAAAAATGAGATATCAAAAAATTCGAGGAAGAACTTATTTTTTACGTTTTTCATTTTTTTATTTTTTTGATGTTTAATACTCTTTTATTTATGAAGTAAAAATTTTCTATGAGTTTACAATTAATTCATGAAATAACGTATTTAGTTCGATATTTAAGGATCGTGACAACTTTTTTAATTTTTCCTTTGGCGGATTCTTTACGCTGTCAATACAATAATTATTTATCTCATACCTTTGTTAATTTTTATCCTAACACAATAATTCGGCGACCATGTCAATTCCAATAAGAAAATAAAAAAAAAAAGGTGTGAACACATTTTTGCTAAAATTAATGTCTAACCACCAATCGATTGAGAAAGCGATTGAGAGCTATCGGTCGATAAAGAGACTGAGATGTTTTAAAGATAGACTGTACACAGAACCAAAATTTAATAGGCCCTTATTCTCGAAGTGCTAGAATTTTTCAGAAACGAAATTTACACCAAACGTGATACACATATGCTCCGTACATAAAGAAAGGAAAAAGTCAAATTCCCTGTTTTACCCATGATCAGCTCAGTGTTGCTTGCACCACAGACGCACTGGAAGAAATCTCTACCTATTAGCACCGGATGGCAAGGCAAGAGAGTGCTGGTGTAGGAAAATGTTAACAAAATCAAAATTACATAAACCTGTAAACAACACTATAAAACAAATTAATAAATTCTACTGTTTTTGTGGCATCCGATGTCATTAAAAAGTCTCTGAAAATTAAATTCATCCCGAGGAGCGCCGGTTCGTTCAGCATTCAGTCAGAGACAATTCTCAATCTGCATACCATTCCTGAGCGATGCGGTGTACCATAGGTGGTTATACTAATACTGTAATAACGATCATATTCTCAGTGTTTTCTCCTATGTTGAGGTGATTAACTCCTTACTTTACTCAAAACATTTGTACGCTAACACCAATAAGAATTAACCAACGTTTAATGGCTACTCAAATATACAAATTAGTCATATAAGCCTTCAACAATAACCTCGAATCGTTATCAGCCGCCAGGTTGTGTTGTTAAGTTGCCTGAAGTAGGTAATTGTGGTTCGGTGTCATCGTCCTCTCGTATCGTAGTGCTAACAAACTGGGAACAGTATGACGCACAACAAAAGTGTGTCAGGGATCTGACGAGCTGTTGAAAGTGAAAGCGCTGTCGGTAATCATGTAATGAGGAAAGTTGCTTCTCAGTGGGATCTCGTAATTCCCTGCTAAAAAAATAATGCAGTATGTTTCACTTGCGTTGTCCTCAGAATTTCGTATAGCGCCTACTTGAAACGATCTTTTTAATTTTCTGGTGTTTCTGTGATAGGTCTCTTTACATTTTTGAGCTAACGCATAGAATGCAATTGATTAGTAATAAATTCTTAAATATCAGATTAGCATATTTCAGTCACCACATGCTTTCATAATCTTTAATCCATTGCATGTCCTCTGCTCACATTAATTGCAAGAAGACTAGTAAATACTGAATTGCCCGAAAACGTCTTTGTGAGTTTCTTGACATTTCAATATTTGAACATTCCGTTTACATTCCCTGTATTCGATACGCTGTGATATACAGACATCAGTATTCAGTGTGTTCCTCAGTGAATTGTAATCAATTTTAACTTTTTCCAATCTCTCAAAATTTTAATTCCAAAGCGTCGTTGTTCTCCCATTAAGGAGCGAAACGAAAAAGAAGCCTCATGTATACTCAGCAACATCAACCAACAAGCTGAACAATCCACATTTGGAAAAGAGTTGAAGTTAACAGTACGTAATAATGATGACAGAACTAATAACAATATGTGAATCAAAATTTCTCAGGAATGTGGGTAAAAGCTTGCATGGTGTGGAATATTATGGCAAACTTAGATCCGTTAGTTACACCAAACGGAATCGTAACCACTGACGCAATGCATGGTAGAAGCCTGTGTCAGTGGTATGCAATTAACTCGAAACAGCTGCCTCGTGTGTCTCACCGAACATTCAGAAAAGGCGCGTCGTTGCCGTTCCCCCCACGCCTCTACAGCTCGGCGTTTGAAGCGCCCTATCATTACCTGAACTAACCGAACGAGTATCGAACGCTACATGAAACACACAGAACTGGCAAGCGAAGAACGGTGTATTGATGTGTAGAGGGACATACCAGATAACAGTTAAGTTGAATGTGTGTGACAAGAGGTGCATTTCATTTGTTACTCATTCACCTTTAAACAATCTCCAATTAAAAAATCTACTTTATATCGTAATTAGTTATAACATTTCATAAATGTTCTATTCCTCCACATAGAACCGCTATTAGGCATCCTAGAATCCCCTATACTCTCATATATGATGATAATGTTTTTCTTTCTCATTTCATTTCCCCACACAAACACCAAGAGGTGAGTTTGTGCAATTTCAAGGACCTATTACAGCCATCCTAGCTTACCCCGTCACCCATGGTCTGAATAATTACAGTTGAATACAAATATTTTTAATGTGTTGCTTGAAATATTTCAGCTCGGAAAATTAATCGATTAGAAGTCTAAATTGTGGATATGGTAGGATTGTCATTTATGTATCGTCATTAACTACCTGAATCAGCCAGGGGAGGGGGGGGGGAGGTCGGAACAGGGTAGAAAGTGTTTCTAATTCCATCTCTTAGCGCATGCAAAAATACATCGTGTAATATCAAGTTCAAGATCTGCAAATGATATTGAATTGCAAAATTAAAGTGGAAATCGAGGACAGCATTATGACTTTCCATAATAATAACCAGATGTCTGAACTCAAATATACAAACAATATCCACTGTAGCAGGGAAACCCTCGCAAATGAGTTCTGCATTTCAGCGGCTAGATTGTGGAATGATCTTCCCATGAAAATTAGAACTAACAAATAAATCGCTCCATTTAAATACGCTTTAAGAGAGTATTACCTGTCCCAACACTAGCTGAACAACATCTTCATCCTCTTATAACTTATTCTTAGAATTCAGTTGTGTTAACTTATAGTTTTCACATATCAGCCGCCCATACACACATTTTTGCGCGAATAATCTTGCTAAACATTTACTAGCCTGTTTTGTGAAGCCCAAAAAGAGGAACATCAACTTCACACATTTGTCGTTCAGCTGGCTCGCAGCGCTCAAATTTATCCGTCATGGTTTCCAGGCTGGCGGCTCACTGGGAATTCCAAAACATCGGAGCCAAGTTTAGCGTGGTTAATTTTACACGCGAGGTAACAATATTGAAGTGAAACAGGTTTTTAAGTCCTACCAAAAAAAAAAAGTTTTCATTTGTGTAGCAGCTTATATTAGCGCTGGAAAAAAAAAAAAAATCCTCTTCGTAATTTGGGCTTCCTATATTGCTGATACTGTCGATTGGTTCGTGTTGATCTCTCGTAAACAGTTGTAAGTCGTAATACCGTAAATTAATTTTATATTATTTCGTCTTCGCATATTTCAATTCTTGTTAAGTTTTCAATTTATTTATATTTCTTGCAAAAAGTATACCGCAAATAGTGGATTTTCTTTTTTATTAATGTCTTATATATCTCACAAACACAATGCACTATATCCTTTTTTTAAATTTCTGTTCGCGTACTCTTTTGGTTTCGCCTTCCACAGTGCATTATGTTTCTGAAATGTTGGTTCCTGGCTGTCCAACTGACTCTGGCCGCGGAAGCCTACGATTACATGTTGCTGATATGTAGCAATTAAATCAGTTACAAATTCTCTGCTGATCTTATTTAACTTGTCAGACACAAAGCGCGTCTTATGCACTGCGAGTAAATTGCTAGGCGAGATATTTGTGTGTATCATTACCGTCGCGCATGCTCGCCACGTTCGAATCTGTACAGATTGTTATTGGTTTGTGATGCGGCTCGTCGTTAGACAATTAATACGCACATTTTATCGACTATATGGATCACCACGGAGTTTCTGACTCACAAATAGGTGAGCCAGGCTAAATAAACATTAAAATTAATATACAAGTGCTTTTAATACTGTCTAGGGAGCTCCATTTTGGCTTCCTTTGAACCCTCCCCACCCTCCTCCCCACATGGCCTGATGTGGCTTTTGCCTCGACCCCTCCCACCTCCACCCGTGTACCACGTAGTTTTTTTCCCATTAATTCCAGAAGACATTTTGTACTATTTTCCCTTTACAGGCTATCGTTAAAATTATTGCGTGTGTAATTAATACAACTGGTATTTGTGTTATGTACTTTTCTATGACAATAAATACTCTTTACTAGCCTCTCCTGCAAATGGTCAGTTATTGGGGAAAGTCAGTGGCACTTTTCTTCTTTAGGTGCTAGTAAAAACATTCTCCTTACCTCGTTAATCATATTCATTAATTGATAAACTAAAACAAACTATATTTGATGCGCTAAGAAAAGCTGTTTTATTTATTTATTTTTAATTTTTTAATTTTTATTTTTTTGCTGCAGTTATGTTACTTTTCTTTCTAGATTACCAGGTAATGATTGTTTCATCTTTTTATAACTCATTCGTTAGTGAAAACTCGATGGAAAAACTTTTCAATAACTCTAGTAAATTTACTGTACAGCACAATTTCACAACACACTTTAAATATGAAATAACACTTCAGCGAGCACTGTAATTAAAATTGCACGGAAATTTACTTGACAGAACAAAATTAGAATTATTTTTTCATCAATTGATGCGGCCACACACGGGCGATCCTAATCTAAACAGCATCATTTCAAACCATCAAAACAATACGAACTCTGATTGCCTTGGATAATCCCGGGTGGCATCTGTAAGCGAATTTGAGTCTAGGTACGGCATGTCAAATGTTTTTCGAATCGTAATGTGCCTCCGCTTGTCGGTTAGTTCAATTGCGCCAATTGTCAGTATACAGGATATCTAAATTACATACGAAGATAATTAAATAAAGGAAATAAATATTCATATGCTGTTGTGTCTTGTGTACTTTACTTTAACTGGGACAAATAATATGAATGGAAAGCTACGTGGCTAAGCTCAGAAACCCTCCCCCTCCCCCTCCCAGCCTCCCCACGTAGCCCAGCGTAGCTTTCCAGCCAATGCCTCCTCCTTTAGACCGAGCCACGTAGTTTATTGACGCCCCTCTATAGACATCTACACAATTTTGCTGTAAAAATTAATTTATTCTGGAGAAATAGCTGCCTAAGCTGGAATTTTACGATTAATGATGTTCTCTGAGTTTAATTCCTGCAAAGAATAATGTCTGGCACCTTAATTGCCCTGTTTATCAACAACTATTTATTGATAAACATTATTAGCTTAACACTTGTAACAATATTTCCTTTCCTTTAATAAATACCATTTCAAAGCTACATTATTAGATAAATTTTCAGAAATTTTGTAAACTGCAATACTATTTTGAAAATAGTTGCATTACATCTGGATGCATTTAAATTATGCCACAGAACTAATCCCGCTGTTGTTTTGACGTTTACGCAAAGACCAAATATGCCGGTTTACGGAGTTAGAGAGTAAACCAAATGTATTCAATAATCTTGAATTTCGATTAGTAACATGGAACATGGATAGATTGAAACCTGTGAAGCTGAGTCTTTTAGTTTGATGAAGTTGACAGAAAGTCACCGCCCAAGTAAAAGGTATACTACTGTATTTATAGTGATTTGATGAATATGTTCCTTGCAGTGTTTAAAAATCAAAACTGAATTTCTTGTAACCAATTACAAATCCATAGCAATAGCCGTTAAATTCACTTATGTAGTACTATTGGATCAAAGATATTATTTAAAACATGGGTCCCCAAATGTGATTATCGAATAAATTTAAAAGTATTACTTTGCGTAATCACAGTACTGTGTATGAATCATATGAGTAACTTGAGATAAGACATCAGTGGTCAGTGGATGAATGATGACAAAAAGGAGGAAAATGAACACACATTTCTAAGTGGCAATATAGAGAAATCTAAATTGATGCCTGGAAATAGAGTAAAATAAAATCTTGAGTATCTGTACCTCAAATTCGCCAGGATTTATTGTCCATAGACATTCCAACAGTAACTTTGCTACCCCAATTGGCTCAAGGAATAAAGAATAGTTGTTTGGACACCAGGTTTATGCTGTACTTACTCTTCTGGTTGGTGCTCCATGCTTGCTGCTGGTGAGACCCGCTCGCTACTGCCTCGTGACCTGCTGTCCGCCTCCCCTCCAGTACACCTGCTGTTACGTAGTCGGCAGAAGGCAGCTGGAAGCTCAACAAGTAGTTACTGCACGCCAGGCAGTACGCTTCCGCTTCTGCAACACAGCAGATATTACGCTACTCAATACTCATCATTTACACCGGGGGTCCCCAATCTTTTTACCCCGTCGACTCCTTGATATGATATTTGCCTTATCGACCCCCACAAGTATTTAATAAAAACATTAAATCATTTTTGGCATTTCTGATGCTAAGCAATAAGGAGGCCTGCATAACAACTCAACGATATAATTCATAAAATCCACCCAATAAAATTAACAGAAAAACGAGATACTTTCCACTATTATTATAATCTCAAAAAATAGGAACAAAACTATGGATAGATGGAATAAATTTCAAATAAAGACCTACCAAAAAGAACAGATGGTTGTTGCACTGTTTTAACTTGTCACATAGCGATGAATCCACCTTCCTAAGGCACTCTTCAACTCTCAATACTGTTACTGTCACCTCTTGACAACCACCTTACCTCAGTGAGCAAAAGTAATTTGTTGAAAGTTTCATCATTTACTTCACATGACTTCGCAAACAGACCAGAATTGAGAGGATGCGCTTTACTTTAATTTATTGACCTGATTGTTAGTAGATCATTCCTATTTTTTCCTGTATAGGTTAATTGATTCTCTTTAGTATTAATCGACCCACTTTCGACCCCCCTGTATTAATCGACCCCGTGAAATCTCTTATCGACCCCAAGGGGTCAGTATCGCACAGTTTGGGGACCCCTGATCTACACTAATGTTATAAACATCGGTCTCTCTGTCTGTTTGTTAGGTTTTCACGGCTAAACGGATAAGCAGATACTGATTAACTTTGGAAAAAAATACAGTATATCATTAGGCTCTCCAGCTTGGCATTCAGGAGGATTGGGCTTCACAGCACTGTCCGTAGTCCCTCCAGGGGAATACCGGGATGGTCCTTTTTAAAGATCACTGCCAAATCCATTCCCTTTCCCTCAAGTTATGTCAGCTGAGAAGGGTTCCTGACACCCTACAGCAGCTCGCCTCCCAGGCTTCACCTGGGAAAGAATCAAACTTAAAAAAACAAAAAATTGACATAATTTTCTGTAGATGTGGATTTGCCATGCACTAGACCATTATTTTGTCTTTACCTAAAAGTTTTTTGCATCAGTACATTTTGTATTCTTTTATATATATTTTTTACTTATGGCTTTACACCTCGTCGTAGTCGATATCATTAAAGGCGAGAAGGGACTGGGGGCAAGGAACGTGAAGGAATTCGGCCTTGGCCTTTTCAATGAACCATTCCGGAATTTGCCTGGAGTGATTTGAGAAAACCATGGAAAACCCAAATCTGGATGCCCGGACGGGGCCTTGAATGAACCATCCCGGAATTTGCCTGGAGTGATTTGAGAAAACCATGGAAAACCCAAATCTGGATGCCCGGACGGGGCCTTGAATGAACCATCCCGGAATTTGCCTGGAGTGATTTGAGAAAACCATGGAAAACCCAAATCAGGATGCCCGGACGGGGCCTTGAATGAACCATCCCGGAATTTGCCTGGAGTGATTTGAGAAAACCATGGAAAACCCAAATCTGGATGCCCGGACGGGGCCTTGAATGAACCATCCCGGAATTCGCCTGTAGTGATTTGAGAAAACCATGGAAAACCCAAATCTGGATGCCCGGACGGGGCCTTGAATGAACCATCCCGGAATTTGCCTGGAGTGATTTGAGAAAACCATGGAAAACCCAAATCTGGATGCCCGGACGGGGCCTTGAATGAACCATCCCGGAATTCGCCTGTAGTGATTTGAGAAAACCATGGAAAACCCAAATCTGGATGCCCGGACGGGGCCTTGAATGAACCATCCCGGAATTTGCCTGGAGTGATTTGAGAAAACCATGGAAAACCCAAATCTGGATGCCCGGACGGGGCCTTGAATGAACCATCCCGGAATTTGCCTGGAGTGATTTGAGAAAACCATGGAAAACCCAAATCTGGATGCCCGGACGGGGCCTTGAATGAACCATCCCGGAATTCGCCTGTAGTGATTTGAGAAAACCATGGAAAACCCAAATCTGGATGCCCGGACGGGGCCTTGAATGAACCATCCCGGAATTTGCCTGGAGTGATTTTAGAAAACCATGGAAAACCCAAATCTGGATGCCCGGACGGGGCCTTGAATGAACCATCCCGGAATTCGCCTGGAGTGATTTGAGAAAACCATGGAAAACCCAAATCTGGATGCCCGGACGGGGCCTTGAATGAACCATCCCGGAATTCGCCTGGAGTGATTTGAGAAAACCATGGAAAACCCAAATCTGGATGCCCGGACGGGGCCTTGAATGAACCATCCCGGAATTCGCCTGGAGTGATTTGAGAAAACCATGGAAAACCCAAATCTGGATTCCCGGACGGGACCGTGATCCCGAATGAGAGGCCAGAGCATTAACCATTCACCAACCACGCTCGTTTTTTTTATTTTTATTTTTATTTTTTGCCTCGCAAGCGTAAATCAGACCTACGGCGTTTTGAGTTATTACGTGCGCCTTTTAATAAATTAAGATTAAGGATTGGGTTTCCCATATTATTGACGAGCAACATTGATGTATCGCGACATTGCAACGGCACATGCCTACAAATAACACAAATGTAGCACAACGTAATAAATTTTGTGATTATGACTGGAATGTCAAAAGGTGATAATATATTCATTCCTCGAATTCCGACAGATCTGCAATTCCAATTAAAAGGCTACGGATACCACTAAAATTAGTCTTTGAGATGATTGTAAATAAAGCCCCGATAAGCAAACTGAAAGTGGCAACGGAAGGTTTAAAAAGTCGTGTTTTTCCAAGGCAATTATGTGTAGCTAGCTCATGGGTATCCGACACCCAAAGGCTACATATCTGAGCGAAGGACAGCTAAACGTTGTGTACAAAACGGTATTGGCATAAGATGTCCTTAGAAAGTGACATAATTTTAAACCACAAACAAACATCTGCCCCAGAACTGTGATAGATAGTCTCCCCCTTAGTTGTTGCTATTTTTAAACTTGCAAACTGCTTCTCTTCATGCGACAGGTCCAATGGTAGAAAAATTCGCGGATAATAGCTAGTTCTTGATAAATTAATTCAAACAGCACAGTTTGGCTGAGGGCGTTGACGCAACACGCTGCTGGAAGCGTGGAGCTGACATAGCGCGTGTTCAAATCCCACCACCACCGGGTTAAGTCAGTTTCCCATAGTCGCTCGTGTTAATGCAGCGATGGTCTCCGATCCTGTCTCAAAAAAGCACGTTTCACGGAGTAACCAATTACCAAAGCTGGAATCCTAGCAAAAAACAAAAGAAATGGCCCTAGAACAGTAACAGAGTGAATATTATGGGTCGGTCTTCTTCTCAACATCATGTTTTACTACCCACAGTGCCTTAACCATTATTACTAACAAGAATATAACACCCAGATGCGTCTTAAATATTATGGAAACCAGAAGGTGTAATTTATTATTTTATGTGTCCGTTTAATTTTGAATAACTTACAAAATCGGTACATCTCAAATTTTTTAAACTTTCATCTTCCCGGTATCACTAATATTCGAGTTTAGCTATAATTCATATTTATGCTTTGGGATGTTCTTTTTGACAGTGAGTCATACTTAAGCCTGAAAGTAATCCCCTTTACCACCCTCACGGATCTTACGGGGGAGGGAATAATTAACCTTAAGCCTAGGGATCCGCTTTTGCCACGAAAAAAATTCTTTTCTAGTCATTATTAGACTGTGGGAAAATTAAATCTGGAAGGGAATGGAGGACGTTCTGGAAGTTCAGCTGCGAAAAAAGAATAATAATAATAATCATATATATTATTTCTCTAAGGTATTTTTTTGTCACAAGTCTGTATCGTCCTTCATACGTAACCGAAATCAATGAATGAGCTGTCATTTTAAAGCTTATGGACTTCACTTTGGTCACATCATATTTTAAGGACTGAAGTTTTCGGAATTCGACCCTTATAGGGCGAAAATGTTAATATTTCTAAAATGCTGTTTTCTGTGTTACGAGTCATTTATCTCCCTGGATACCTATCTGAAATCGTATAATGAAGTATCATTTTAAAGATTAAGATCTCCGCTTTAGTGACGTCATATATTAAGACAGAAATGTTTCGGAATTCGATCCTTAAAGGGCAAAAGTATCAATATTTTTGCAATTCGTTTTTGTGTCATGAGCGATTTATCTCCCTTAATATCTAACCGATATAGATAAATGCGGAATCATATTAAAAACTAAGTTCTCCGCCATGGTAACATTATATTTTAAGAAAGGAATTTTTCGTAATACGACCCTTAAAGGGCAAAAATGTCAATTTTTCTAAACTGCGTTTTTTGTATCTCGAGCCATTTATCTCCCTGGATATCTAACCAAAATCGATAAATGAAGTATGATTATGAGGAGTAATGTCTCAGCTTTGTGACATCATATTTTAAGAAAGAATGTTTTTGGAATTTAACCCTTAAAGGGAAAAAGTATAAATTTTTCTATAACACATTTTTGTGTCACGAGCGATTTATCTCACTTAATATCTAACCGATATAGATAAATGAGATATCATATTAAATAATAAGGTCTCCACCGTGGTAACATTATAATTTGAGAAAGGAATTTTTCGTAATTCGACCCTTAAAGGGCAAAAATGTCAATTTTTCTAAACTGCGTTTTTTTGTATCTCGAGCCATCTATCTCCCTGGATATCTATCCAAAATCGATAAATCAAGTATGATTATGAAGAATAATGTCTCAGCTTTGGTGAAATCGTATTTTAAGAAAGACGTTTTTGGAATTCAACGCTTAAAGGGAAAAAGGATAAATGGTTCTACAACGCATTTTTGTGTCACGAGCTATTTTTCTCCCTTGATATCTAACCGATATAGATAAATGAGGTATATTATTAAAGACTGAGGTCTCCGCCGTGGTAACATTATATTTTAAGAAATGAATTTTTCGTAATTCACCCTTAAAGGGCAAAAATGTCAATATTTCTAAAATACGTTTTTTGTGTTTCGAGTCATTTATCTCACTGGATTTCTAACCAAAATCGACAAATGAAGTAGGAATATGAAGAGTAATGACTAAGCTTTGGTGACATCATATTCAACCTCACTATTCAACGCATTTTATTCGCGAAATTTTAGCACGGGTCGTCTAGTAGTAATAAATAAATAAATAAATAATAAAATAAAAAATTGGCTTTACTAGGATATGAACGCTATTTATAAGATCATCTGCCCGGCAATCTTCCGAGTGACCTACTTGGCCACCAAGTATAGATGATATAAAACTAAAATTGCTATAGTTCTGACTTTTAAAATGATTTTTAAACCTTTTATTACCTTTCTTGCTATGTCCTTTAGTTTTATTTTTGCTGTGGGATGTTTGTAAATCAAACATTCTTAAAAGTAGATTTCCATATGTTAGTACTGTACAAATATCACGTAGATGTAAAAATATTGATTCCTATTGGAGAGAAACGTATGTTTATATATATTTTTCGTACACGGCGGGCCAATGACTGAGATGATATTTTTTTTATGGACAGGAAACAGCGTTAAAAAATTAGAATACGTAGCCAATCTCGAGAATAACGAATTTTTATATGTTACGTGATATGCGATTAACCCGAAAAAAGAAGGTCGTCATATTTGTGTCTGTAACAGGTTTAAGTATTGTAAGGGGGTTTGTTGTTTGGATTTTATGGTTCCCCTTGGTGTTCCTCACGTTTTTGGGCCAAACCAATCCAATTATTCGGCCACGAACGATTGAAGAACATTTTATTCAGTTATACAGGTTCATTTGTAGTACTTGTTGAAGGCTGCTTAATTTTAGATATCGACAACACAGTAATTTCAAGTCTTCTTTTGGTCATTTATTCTTCACATGTTAGATTACAAAACATTCAATATTGCCACGACCACATCAGGTCTGTTGGCTACCACTCCAGACTGAATACTGCCGCCGACCCTTGCTGCAGGCAGGGTCGCAGCAGTTTCACACCCCCTTATTTTTTGCGGTCTGCCTCCGGCCGCTCGGTTACGAGCACTGCGACAGACAATTTCCAAACACATGCATACTGAACAAACTACTCCGAACGTGAAACCTCTTACAATATAACATAATAAAACATATAAATTTACCAAGAGCTATACATAACATTTATACAGATACGTCACAGTATCTACGCAGCATCTTGCCACAGGATGCGAGAGATAGAACATCGAAAATATAACAACCTATACTTGTGGGTGTGAAGGCCTCCTAAAGAGGGCAAAAATCTATTTAAAAAAATATCAAAAGACCTTGTTCAGTCTCTCGTAATTACTACCATAGACTGTAATGAATAACGAAAATGAGAGAGTGCTAATGTGTTTTCATACGTATAGTAGAGGGAAGGCATATCTCCTGTTTTTGTCAAGTGGTGTACAGGGAGGATACAACATTCCCAACGTACTGGAAGAAGGTGAAAATGGAGACCACAAATATCTCGGATAGAAACAGATCGAGAGACGTTGATGAGAGGAAGAAGAACCACGGAATGATCAGCGCTCGTAGCGTCTGCAGTAGGGCCCCATTTACAAGGCTGTCTGGAAATTTCATTCGTCTTTATGGACAATCGTACCTGACACAACAAAGACCATTAGTGATAACTGAAATATTGAAGCAAGTGAGACTCTACCTAACATACCTGCCACCGTGAGAGACATGGAGAGGTTAAGTCCATATGGAAACAAATCAATATTTACGCAACAGTTTCCATACTTATCCAGAACAGTGGTCTCCCATTTCGCTATAAAATTTTTTTTTTCTTGACTAACAGAATACTATAATGAATTTTCTCTATTACACTATTTTTAACGGCTTAGTATTCGACAAACCTAATACAATTATTAATTAAGGCCTGGAAATCAGCAGAAACGCTCATTCGAGTTGTCCATTTCTGCAACTTTTTATTTATTTATTTATTTTTTATTTTTATTTTTTTAAAAAAAAGGTTGTTTCAATCTTTTATAATGATCTTTCACAGTCTATAGCTGCATCGTTAGGATGTTTTCGTCACAGAATCTGCTGAATAAATCACTGCTGAGGTGTGGGTAGTTAAGGTATACATTTCCAGAGATTCAGGCACAACTTACGCTTCAGCCCTGCGTTCACAGTTTCCGCGTCCTCTGACATCCAGAAGATCAAACCGTCTTCAGACTCGAGCAGTTTATGACATGTCAGAGTCTGTGATTTCACATTCCGTCTGCTGCAGTACATTAGTGTACAAATAGCTCACAGCTAGTGACATGTCAGCGGTTCTGTTGCCGAAGAAGGCTGCTGCATTACTTACATAGCGTGACCTCGCAACCACTTGTATCCACAGCCAAGAGAAAAAGGGGCGGATTAGAATTTCAGAAGTCAGGCAAATAGGCTATAAAACCTCACTGAACTGTCGTGATTTTATTGTGTAAACAGTAATCTCTAAAATGGCCTTGATTATTTGTGACACAGATTCTTTAGTTTGTGGAAAAAACATTGACGTGTCTTCTATGAAGATATTCCTTCGCAGAATCACTGAGCATTAGCACTAAACTATTTTTATTGACCGTAAAAAATGGGTATGAATGTTTTCACAGTTTAGAATCCTGTAACAGGCAAGTGAAATGCTAAAATCGCGTGGTCTTACGGTCTAATAACATACTTTAGATTTGCTGCACATTCCTTCTCTGTCGAGGAAATTCCTAGAGTTTAACCAGATATCCGAACCAAGGAGAGTCCTAGCCTGCTTATACGAACAGATCAAAGTGGATAAAAATATTTCTGCAGTACAGGGATTCGAACACGGTACCTTATCCACTATTTTCCAGATACTTTGGCCTGTGCTGTATAACAGCCTCATGCAGTTGATCTATTCGTTTACATCGTTAATCAAAGGGAACGGTGATGTGTCTACTACAGCTCCATAGACATACTGATAGTTTTGACTAAACACTATTAGTATAATGAACATAATTTGATTTCTAGCTTAAATAGTACGGTAAAGTCATTCCCTAGCACTACAGTTCCGAATTTGTCAACAGTTGCGTCCTTCAGAATCCCAAAGTTGGGTCAATATTAGCTCACGATTTATTGATTTCTAAGGACTTTTTTCATTGAGAGCTTTCTCACAGTAATTTTTGGCTTTGTCCTTGTGGAACAGGATCTCATCCTACGTCACTCCAATAAGTGCAAATAAGTCAAACATAAAAAAACTCCAGGCTTACAACGTACACAGCAATAAAATAGATACGGACAGATAAATTATTCAGATTAAATACTAGTAAAATTATATTTATTTTAAATATTTTGTCGGCGATATATAAATCTCTCCTTTTACTTGGTTCTAATTAAATGAATAATACGAAACTCTATTCATACGAGAAGAATGGCAGCATTACAGACCAAGGTCAATGACACATTTAAGGACCTAGTGCATTCATGCAATCATCGCTCTCTGGTGCTATTCTCGAGAGCGTAATATCTGCTCTAAGACCTTTGCATGCCTCGGTCCTATTACGAGATATTCCAGGTATGTGGAATTCTTGCACCACCTTCAGCGAAGGGGATATTAACAAGCGAATTCCCTGGCTAGTCGTTCTCACTTGTGCGGAATGATGCGAAGAGAGGCGGTATTCAGGCAGTGTGAGGTGTTCACTCATTATAACCGACTTCATCTTGTGCTTTTGATCTTTCCATCGCCCGAGCACGCAGCATTCAAGGAGTGCTATACCCAGCCTGATTAAATGATATGAATGCTGTAGTAGGGAGGCTGTGGACGTGCAGTCTGTAAGTACAAGAACAGTAGCTTACTGTGCTCAAGGCTACGCCAGTTACCCTTCCGATCAAGACATAGACACCAATCAACACCGGCGAACTCCACGTAACAAGGCGTCGCGTCGTTACGAGTAAGTGCTGTGTTCACCAATTAACGTTCACCCCAGCTTTATCACGCAGCTTTTCCCAGTACGTTCTGAAACAAGTTTCAGTCTCTAACCATGCTCTTATACACAATTCTATCGTTAGATTAAAGCAACATAGTTTCGTTTGTTTTAACGTTATATAATTGTTCTCAATGTAAATTAATTTTCCCTTATTAAAATTAAAAAAAAATTAAGCGCTTTCTAAATAAATAAATGCCATTCAATAGGTGATCCATTTGAAATACCAAATCATAATTAAAATTAACAATCATTGAGCTAGTAACTACTTAGCTACTTGGTTGAATTGCTATGTGCAGAATATGATGCTAGTCGTTTACCGTTCTGCCTTGGATAGGATCTAAGTGTGCCTTAACTATCCTTGCTAGCAAATGTAACTTTACGAGCAAAAATTTTCATGTTTCTGAATTGATGCAGTTTGTATTTTGCAATTCTTACTGGCTTTGCTGACGGGTTGTTTGTATCCACTACCTAGTTTGGAAATAATCTTTTGGAGTAAATAAATGTAATTTTGTCCTATATAATCATAATACGCGTCTTTTGACCAGCAAAAGTTTTACAGATATAAAGCGGTGATTGATATTGAAGCAACGCTGTAGCACACCAAGATATCAACAAATTTAATGGAAGCTACAATATGATATAAAGTTCCCGAATACTAACCCAACTTTAAATAATCGATGTTGGTTTATTATAATGCAATAAGTTTTTTAATGGAATTGGATTGGCGCATTTCAGAGATATGTAGGCTTGTCTTAGTTAGACTCATTTTATTTTAGGTACAAAATATATCTGTGTATTAGGAGAATCTATTTAAAGATTAATTGGTATTGTGTCTATACATTTTTCTAGTCTTATTGATGAGCACAAGTGAAAGGACAAGACAGGATGGATACAAAAAATAATTAAAGCCACCCATGTCCTAGGCCTACTCGAACCGGCTACCCCTGAAATACGAAGCCAGTTGGCTAGCTCCGTGTAAATGTATTACAGATAGAGAAGAATACTGAAGCGAAAAAGCAAAATAATAAAGTTTCACTGTGCTTTTTGCAGTACCTTTTTGTACAGTACGAGTGAAGGTGTTGAGAAACTATAGTGTGTTTGAGTAAGATGTTATTTAGTAATTTATAATTTCAAAATCACGCCAGATGATCTATTTTATCCAGTATATCACTATTTGGCACACATACAGTTGCATTTTATAGTATTAATTTTATAAACGATAATGATACGATTTATAACCTTAGGAACTCACCTTGTTAACTTCCTTTTCTATTCAGATTTCTCTCCAAACACTGACTACGTTGTTCTTCATTAATCGTGATTATAAAGTATTAGTTGCACATTTTCAATACAAAAATACATCGTGTGATTTATTTATAAATTTAGTAATAATAGTAAATTTAAATTCAATTGCACTTTGTGAAATCAGCATATGGTCAAAACATTATACCAACAAAAATTTAACACTTCAAAAGTGAGGCAACAAATTGAAGAATTCAACATAAATACAGCTCTTTCATAATCTTTATATATAAAGATGAATGTATGTTTGTTTGTTTGTTTGTTCTTCATACAAATCCACAGTTTTTATCCGTTCTCGATGAAACTTTGCACACTTATCCTTTGAAAAAAGGAGAAAAATACTGTCTCATTTGGTTGAAAAATTATCTGTATAAATAACACATTTGTCTCATAACTTCGAAATACGGCGGTAGACAGACACGTTGGATGTGGACGACTCCGTACCGAGTTTCCACGTAGTGGTCTGGCAGCTGAGTGGCTAAAGCGCTGGTTTACGAACGTCGTGGTCTCCAGTTCAGATCTCCGTCGGGGTTAAGATTTTTATAAATTGTTTTTCATCGTAAGAGTCAGGTCTGGACCGTAGGTTATTCGGATTGAATGTTAAAATGTAGATATTAGAAAGTTAGGGGTGCAATGCGAGGCAAATCGTAGGTAGTCTTGCAATGTTGTAGGTGTACACTATTTTACATTATAATGATCCCTCAGGTGTTGTTCGCAGTCAGTGTGTGAGTGTGAACCACAGTAATATTATTATAAATACGGAAGTAAGTCTCTGTCTTTTTGTTACGTTTTGACGACTAAATGGCTATATCGTTGTGATAGAATTTTATAAGGAAATCTGTATGAAGGGCACAGGATATTTTTTCCAGTATGATTAACAGTTGTAGAGACCTTATCGAATGATGGTAGAAATATGTTGGAAATTGATTCTCTTCAAGAGACAGGTTCGACGGTACAATGATATAGTGTTAGCTTTCCTCTCATATTATTCCGACTCGATATTGTTTGGGACCAATCCTTCGTTACCAACAACTTTCTATATTTAATTCTGGCAAAAAAAATTCTTAATCCACGCGTACGAAGTCGCGGGTACGGCCTAGTCCATAATACAGGGAGAATTCCTTAGATGAGGCTTCACCGCGATATGTTTATCTAGCTGGGGAGCTTGAAGATCTGAAATCCATCTTTATCTCGTTGGTTGGACAATATAGAATTAACCGTCTTGTAGTGTGTCTGCACAGTCTTTCACGTTAGATGAAGCATATAGAGTGTAGAATAATCACATTTCTCTTTTGTGGGGTTTCTGGAAGCGCTGAGTAGCAACACTTATTTTTGCTAGCCAATCAACATTATTTGAATAGCTTTGCTAGCTTCAAAGAAGCCATCGTCTTTTATTTACTTGTTTTGCGATCTATATCTTTGCCTTATGATCGTTTCCAAACCTTTGTCAGAATTATGGTTCAACCTTCTTCCCTATTGGCCGAAGTTTTGGTTGACTGAACTTGGTCAACATGGCACCAGCCGTTGTGAAACAAAACTGACGTCACTCAGCGTTTCGTGAACATGGCTGAATCTAACGGTGCCTTTTAACAATTTTCTATATAACCAAATACCTTAACATCGCCATTTCTCTCATAATAGTAAACACACAATACAAAAAAATTGTCCTTATTAAAGTTCATAGTTAGTTACAGTATCTGGAGATTTTTGAAGATACGATAGCATTAACCAGTTATCCAGTTATAGGCGTTCGATTTTTACACACAATGATTTAGAAGGACGATGGTTGAAATTTATGAATTCTTACATTTAATTTGGATTCTTTTTATATGTTAATTATTATAATTATATAGCAATAGTTGAAATTTTCTGTGTTGTTGAATGAAGTAATAGGATCCGGAGTTAAAACTTGCTTCCAAATAATCCTTCAGGTCTACAGGTATATTACCACAAAGCCTCAACAAATAACGAAAATAATGTGGAGTAATTTTCTATGTGACATATTTGTAACACATAAGGAATTTTCTCGTTTCAAATTCCACGGTCCGCCTATTTTTTCGTGTAAAGCAGAAAGTCGCGGATGAGGCGGTTTTGGGATGTCATCATTAGCGAGGTTGCTGGGCTACGAAATTATACCGGCAACAGCAAATACCTTGTGGTACGATGAAATAATTAGCTCCACAAGATAACAAGTGGGAAAAAAGGTAATAAGGCAACAGTGATAGGACAGCAGCTGTTGTGTATCTCTCGCAATGGTGGCTTAGATACACAACGGAAACAAAAAACCGGACGAGCGGGAAATGCGTATAGCGGAAGGAATAAAATAGATGCCAGCTTCTGCATATCGTGTAACGATCTATATATTTGAAAATATTATCCTAATTGTAACGTCAAAGAAAGTAAAGACTGAGTATACTGTACTGCTCCACTAAAGTATTGCTGAAACAGAATAAACACTGTAAAGTATTTGCTTGGGGTGAATCTTGATCCGCCGTTTGAAAATAATTTTCTAGATAAGGTTACTTTCGGGGAATAAAATATCCGCAAACGTAAATGCTTAATAATAGCCATCCCTTCATAACTATTTCTTGATAAGACAAACACAAAACGAGTGTTTCCAACTTGTAGTGATGAAAAAAGGCTTTACATCACCTTTAGTACGACATACAATTGTCAGCCACCCAGAGCACGTTCTGCGTCCCAGTTTATACCGCTATTACGTCGAATGTAGGCACAGTAACCTGGAAAACTAATACGTAAAATATTTTTTCATGTGTTATTTACATTACCTTTTCATTTTTGTCGGTAATCACCTAGCACTTTTGAGGCAAGCCTGCCTTTTTTTCTTATATTATTTCTCTCAGCCGCTTCTTTTCCGTCCTTGACAACAGACCTTTAGCTGAACGTCATACTTTTTACTTTTTTTAGTTTTCAACATCTTCATAATCGTGTTTATTTATCTTTAAATTTTCCTCTTTTTTCTGGATACATAAAGACTTCTTCTGTCTTTTATAGGCTGTATCTCTGGCACCCACTGCCTGATTAAACTGTTGGAGGACTAAATCTTATAGACTTTCTATACACAAATTACGTCACGCAGACAAAATTTTACTCTCGTATTTCAAAATGCCCGTGTTTACAGTGTCTTGCAGGACATTTTTTTTTTTTAGATAAGATAATATAACAATTTCGATACATTAGAATTTTGTCATACTCAATTGCCAAATATCTTGATTCTCAGTTTAGATCCTTTGTTTTCATATATTTCCCAGATAAACTTTGTAAAAGACATAAAAAATAGAATCATTTGATGTAATTTGATAATCTACTGTTATGACGGTGGTGGGTTTTATACCAGTAGCATAACAGAAGTTACGGTTTGCTATTAAGCTCCGTGACAGTCGTGAAGCTAAGGTAGTAGAGTTACCGACCACGAACAATACAAGCGTGTTTCGAATTCGGCGAAAATATGGATCTCTCTTCAGAACCGAACGTCAGGACAGCCCTTGATACACAATCGGAATGGTGTTAAGTAAGAACCGGGAGGGTGCCTCTGTACGCGGTGAGATAAGTTTGCAGCGCGTTTCCGACCATATCAGCCCCATTCTAATGCTGAGAACATGGAACACATTACAGAACGCTACTGTAAAGGTCATTTTAGGATGTACAGATTTATTGAAAATATATTAGGAGCTTAGTTAGAAGTAATATTCCAGAAGCTATGGGGCCGAAGGCAAGTGCAGCTCAGCAAAGCTGTCGGCACTAGATTTTTGTTCAGATGAGGTATTGATCTGCTGAGGTATCGATTCAATCCAGCCCGATCCAATAAATTGAGGTCTGGATAGTTTACCTGTGAGGTGAACACACTGGCCTCGCTATCACTTTATTCGAAGTCGTAGAGCAGTTAACATGGGCAGTTAACAAATAAAATCGACTCTTAGCCTAGTATAGCGTCATGACCGATTATCACTAACATCTTAACCCCATCTTGCCATTAGCCATCAGTTATAACATCTCGCAACCACAATCGGAATTATGTTAGTATCCAGCAACATATGAAACTATTGCTTCCATGTCTAATACGCTATCTGGTTTAGCCTAGCAGTGATACTCGAATGTCTGTACTTGTCAATCATAATCTTAAGACAGACCTCTGGTAGCTATCCCTGGTACTAGACTTTATTACCTAGTTGTCTAATTTAGAAAGGACTAGTGTCAGAATAATCTGTTAAATAATATTAATAGCTCACAAGTACGGTAGGACCGACGCAGAAGACTATGATTCAAGTCAGAATGTGTAAGTGCGAAGACGGCTAGAGCATGGGTAAAATCGCCCGGTCTCCTCCCCCCCCACCCCCACCCTTTCATTTTAACACCTATAAAAGTTGACCATCACTCGACAACCTCATTAACTCTGCCACATGGCCACAATAATAATCGAACTTGTTTTTTTCTGAAGTTTAAAGAGATATTTTTCCTTTTATCTGAAAATCAAGATTGTTCCAGGGATGGGAGACAAGTAATGTTTTTAAATTTTGAGCAATATAGAAATAAGTTCTCCATTACCAGTATTTACCTAAAGTCTACACTCGCTCTATAAACAGGGCGTCTTTTCGTTGGTAGAAGCCGTGGCGTTGTCACGATGGTGTGCAGCACCTGACTCGCGGGTAGCTGGTTCGAGCGCCGGTGAGGAAAGAAATTTTTATCAGGACTTGGCGGGCAGAGTGGGAGAGCTGGTGATGCACGACATCAGACTGTGTACCAAAGTTCCGGATTAGATATCCAACTCCGTTACATTTCGTATCAAAGGAGTGTATATGACGCTTATGGTGTTGATTCACCCTAAAAACTTGACCGAACACTTGGTGTCCAGGCACTAGGCTTGATACCGTCCCTTCGTCATCTCTGTTACGATACAAAAGTGACACATTACAACGAACACTCAAACTATCACTGTCATACACACACGCATTTACATCTACGTAAACTTTCATACTGGGGAAGGTAACCGATAATTACATCAGTGGAGGGGTACCATCCTCCATAGGAAAAGCCTACGCCCAGGATACCGCATACGGAACGCAGTTATTTGAAAAACAAGAGTGCAAGTAGTTATACGCACCTCGTGGTAGCTTGAGAGATCCTTATTTAATTTCTTCCATCAATATCTGTGAGTCTGGCCCCGGCTAATTATAACCATTTAAAGAGACGGTAGACTCTCGCCTAAACTGTAAGCAATACTACGAAACGTCTGATAAGTGCGCGACTAGTGTCCCCCGTTTGTTTATCGTGTGACTTCGCCAACATAATTTTGTCATAAAACATGCATTACTGCAAATAATTTAAGACCATTTCCAGATCCAAAAGCTGTTATATTTTGCATATGTCAAAGTATGTGGTAAGAAAGTTGAAGCAGAACCAATGGGACGCGGGCAGAATTGCAGGTAAGGCGCTTGGAAATCCGGAGAGTATGTAAAGTAAATCTATTAACTTTAGTTAATAGATTCGAAGAATTCAATAGTGGCGTGATTGAGTATCTGTGGTGGACAGATAAAACAGTATGAATGAAAAAAAATAAGTATTTGTAGACGTATGAATATGTGTAGTAAGACTCGAGATCGACCCTACAAATATTAATATTTAGTTTTAATATAAGTCAGGTTTACTTTTAATTATCGTGAAGGATAGAGGCTTGAAGCAGTTACCTGGCACAGAGGAACGAGAAATAGACTAGCGGAGTGTTTGTTTGCGTATCTGCTGCTCCTTCGTAAGGCGACAGCTTGGCGACAAAGCACGTAACCACATCTGCAGAGGGACGTGGCGGAAGTTTGGTCGGAAAAGTACATTTATCCATATGTGCTATCCACAACGACTGGCATTTAGCTTAATAAGGGAGCGTTGGCGGTGGATATAGCAATGTCAACCTCAAGAAAGATAGAAGATTATAGCAAGACGTCACTTATGGGTTGTCCAATAAAAGGCGAGGGGTTCTTGAGGCGTATGAGTAGCTCTGTGTTTCCCTCAATTGAATGATTCTGTTAATAAAATGTTGCTAATTATTGTAAACAATCTGTCGCATATGAGGGCAACATCAGTGTTCGTAATTTGCGAAATCATTTTGTGGACTTAATGCTTTTTTTTAGGTAGAGATCTAGTACTACATAGCCTGGGTATCAGATTCCTCATGTCTTCAAGCGACTGATCCAGCCTATTCAACTGTAGATTTACGGTAAAAACAATTTACATCTGACCATTTTCCAAAGTGTGTATTCCTATACGTCAATCGATCGCCCTGCAACGCCCTGTGCAGAGCAATTTGTGTGATATGGAGACATGGTCTATCGAGGCCTGGACCCTGAGTTTAAGTCGTGTGCATTTTAATTATTCTTTTGACGAGCATGCTGAATTAACTGACGCCCCGGGTTTCAAAAAATATTAAGATGAAATGTATCTTGGAGAGTGTTTCATATGTATGTTTCACTTCTTGTTAATTGTCAAGCAACATAGTGATCTTTGATCGTTAGTTCAGTAATTTGGTGACGATGTCTCTCATTCATTTGCCAGACTATTTTATTTGGTGAATTGACTCGACCAATTAATATATGGAGGTGATGTTTGCTTGTAAAAATATTTTGATTATTTATATTGACTAATGGTAAATACACCACGCCCGTGATCAAGTCAATGTCAATTCCTGATCAAATTGCCAGGTTATAGCATTATTAGATTATAAAATTATTCTAAAGTAACGGTCACCCTACTAAACGAATATTAAATTAAAATCAACTTTAATTAGCAATAATAATTAAAGTAAGATACACACAAAGCGCAGGCACACCTCACATGAAATCATTTTAGAAAGAGGGGGTTTTATGAAATGGAGGATTAAAAAGAAATTGAATCTCTCCTCTCAATTGGTAAAGTTCGCGAATGATTGTAAATAAAATGTATGCAGCCTGAGAAATGTAGTTTGTATATGATCTGTGAATGCCGTGTTTCAACAAAAAATTACACATTGTGAAACGAAAAGAAAATAAGTATAAATTGTGTATTATAATAGTGTTTTAAGACTGAAAAGAAATTGTATCTTTAATGATTCAAAGAAACACTGAATTAATTAGTTGAGGAAGTATTTAGGTAAATGAGTAAAAGTATTGAGATTAAGTTTTTCATATTTTAAAGGGTTGAACGTGAACCAGATATTGAAAGCCATATAGAAGGAATTCAAATAACGGTTAATGTTTGGTAGCCTATGTGAAAACAAAAAAGGTGAAACCAAAGACACAACACGTGAGCGCGTGTATGTGCAGTACATGAGTCGCATGCAGTATGTTCGTCGTCAGAATATTTCCACTGGTGGTGAGTTTCGACGTGTGGATATAATTAGCAATTGAACGCTTGGAGGTTGTTGGCTCTACTGATGGAGCAAGAAAGTCGAGCGAGAGAAAGGCATGGGGAGCCACGATCGCTGCGGGACCACTACTGCGGGAGAGGGTGTTACAACTGCGGGGTTCTGATTGTACCGTGCGTGGAATGACCAGAGGAACTCGGTGATCCTACAGTAGATCAGCTTGCTGCTTTTTACTTCTGTTGATCTACCTTGAAACATGTATTATAGGAATTAAGAACTGATTAGTCGTTTATCTTGTGCATCTAAACAAAATGATTGTGAGTTAGCTATTTTTTTTATATCTGCTTAACGTCTCTCTAACAGCGAGGTCTTTAGAGACGGGAAAGGATTGGGGGGGGGGGGCAAGGAATGGGAAGGAATTCTGCCATGGCCTTTTGAAGGAAGCATCCCGGCATTTGCCTGGAGTGATTTGGGAAATGTGAGTTAGCCTCCTAGAAGTAGTTTCTTTTATGTAGCTATACAAAATATTAAGTTGCAAAAAAAAAAAAAAAAATTATTTCATTGGTATTCACGTTAAACCTTTAGGCAGTATCTTCAACAATTAACTAACCCCAAATTTTTTGCAGTCAGTTTTAATTTATAAATGAATATAACCTCTTTTACGTGTTTACAAAAACTCTGGTTTGCTTTTGTTGCATGCATTACTGTAATCTACATTATGTTGCCAATTTGGTACGATTTTTAGTCATTTCATATGAATATACAGAACAGATTAATAATACTACCAAAATTCGAACATTATTATCTATAAATTCTAAAAAATTTGAATTGGTCAAAATGTTAATTTAAATTATTTGGTATTATAAAACAATTATATGAATGAAATGTCATTTTCATGTGTACAACACATTAATACATTATAATTTAGTTTTTATGGGAGCTCTAATGAATTGCACGTTTCATTATTTTGTTACACGCCGCGTGCAGCGGAAAGGCCCATCTCGGTTGCTGAGTGTATAATAGTCAGTAGTTTAACAATAAATACTAATTGTTTCTAAGATCTTAAAGTGATTGATTGATTTACAAAATCTTTTTTCTAAGAGTCAAAGTGATTTACTAATTTTAATTAGATATCCTGCAAACAAATAACAACTCTTGTGATTGTTTCACTGGTTAGAAGATGTATAGATTATTTTGAAAACTGACGTGATTTACTATAACGCATGTAACGCAACTAAACACTGCATACTCGCCATATTTGATTATTTATTTATCTACTACATTTAATTTTAAAAACAAAAATGTAAAAGCACATAGTTACTATAACCAGTAAGATATCAATTTATTAGTTACAAGCTAGGTATTTTTAAAATAATTTATTTTTCTAATTAAAATATTGTTAACTCTCAATCTTCACTATTTAACTTTAAAGTTGATTTATTTATTTTTAAACAGATATTTATTATTTCATTTGCTGACACTTCAAAAATCATGGGATTCTACTAGACTGGTACCAGTCTCGCGAATGTCCTGCGGGACTGCAATCCTTACACACGATCAGCCGACCCACTGAGTCACGAGGTCGTCTAGTCTCTGTTTCGCAACTACCTGTTGTGTAACAGGTGAGGACGTGGTCTGCAACACTCCCTCTCCCGCTTGATATACCCAGGTTCAACTTCTCGTACACCTCTAGCTGTTTCAGATGAACATAAACATGATATAATTCCCGTTGTTTCGGTGCTCTGTTTGTGGAAGTTAGTAAAGTGTTCGACATGTTATCGCAAGCGATGGAGATCTGAATAGTGCATATATGGCGGAGCGGCCTGGTGGTTAAAACTCGGTTATAACGCTTGACTTGGTGACGGGATGATTCAGGCTTGCCCCAATTTTCACAGGCACTTGAAACTGACCTTCATCTCTACCAAAGGTGTCACTCCGCGGTTCTGATGAAAAACTTAAGTCCCTCTGCCAAGTAGGATTATTCGAACGACCCTGGTTGATGAGTGGTTATGCTAGGGTCTCCCATTCGGGAGTACGTGGGTTCAACTCTCCATCCAGCCATGCATATTTACGCTTTTAATCGTTTCCAGGTGAATGACGGGATGTTTCCTTCAAAATACCATGGCCTAATTATTTTCCTTTTCTTCCCCCGGTTCTATTTCCTCTCTAATGACCTCAACGTTGACGAAGCGTAAAGCCAAAAAAGGTACTACCGGGTTAGGTTTGGGTGGCAATAACACAATAACAGAAGCGGATAGTGCGACAAACTGGAATTCTGTCAATTAATCGGATGAAATGCCTTATGGATCTTCCACCCAAATTTCAATACGAAATTAATTCTTATATACAGATATGACACAATTATGGTCCCCCTTACGACACTGCTGAGATTTAAGGAATTCGTGTGTGTATTTTAACATCATAATGGTTGCGATCAGTCATTTCCCATTTTACATACAATTATCTAAATTCAGTTCGTGGTATATATAGTAGCATCTACGTTGGGCCTCTTGACCCATTATTGGTATTCCTGCACCTCCACCTCCCCCCCCCCTCCCCCTCCTTACTTCTGACTATACGCTTCGTCGACGTCGAGTTAATTACAGGCGGAAAATAATTGCTGGCAAGGAACAGGAAGGAATTTTGTCTTGGTCTTTTGAAGGAACCATCCCGGTACTCATCGGGAGTGATTTATGGAAGCCATGAAAACCCAAATCTGGATAGCCGGACGGGGATTCGAACCCACGTTCTGCGAGGTCAGAGTGATAATCACTCACGTTCTGTCAATTCCTAGTGCCACGTCTTCTGAAAATATTTCTTAATTGTCACGCCATGAATGTTCACTACATTCTTCAATAATAATTCTATAAAATACGAAAACAACGAAACAAACACTGCCAGAACCTAATATGTAAATTTCTGGGAAAGCGTGAACCTTTAATAATGAACACAGCTGATCATGTGTGTCGTAATATTCCCGTATGCCAGCTGATTGTAATCCTCTCCGTTTTTCTCGTTACTGAATAATCTGTTACCGCGCGGCGGCTACAGCCAATCAGAACTGTCCTCGGAGAAATAATTGACAATCCACATTATACAACCCGCTGAAGTCTGTCTTCACATGGCAACACAGCGGTTAACATTAAATTACTATAATCATAGATTAAAATTACACAGACGATATTTTATTACACAGAAGTACGTAGGAATTGACCGCAGTAGGAAACTGGCCACATAATAATGATTACGCTGTTAATGAATTACAATAAAGCTCATAGTAAATAATTACAATGGCTCGCTAAATAAATATAACTTCACTCTTCAATTACCCATGTATAACTTTTAATGTAATTATCGTGGTAACGTCCTTCGATCAAATCCTCCTCTGATACCAAGATCGCACACGCATCCCATTGTTTATAATATTCATAATTAGTAGCAAGTAACTGCAGGCAATTAAATTCTAATGCAACGTTTTTATCGTCGTATTCCGAGATATTTCGATTTAGACTTTTGAGTAGGCGGCAACGCTTGTGTCTGTCATTCATTACTGCATGGGTTCAAATCCCCGTCCAGCAATCCAGATTTCGGTTTTCCGTGGTCCCCAAACTCACTGCAGGTAAATGCCGGGATGGTTCCTTCAAAAGGGAATGGCCGAATTACCGTCCGTTCCTGACCCCGATCCTCATATGGTTCTAACAACCATGGTGAGTCATAAAACCCAAAACAAAAAAGAAATCTTTTTGTCAGAGAAAAGCTCATATTTATTAGGAACACTGATTTTAATTCCGGTTTACTATTTCTAGAGGTTACGGTTACATTGGTATTAACTCTAGATTATCATGTATCCGGTATAGGATGCAAATAGATCTGATACTATAAAATTTAGTGACTCTCAATTCGGGAACATAAATAAAATCGTACCTACGTACTGGGTGTAGTACGGGACGGAATAAGTTTATCATTATTTTAGGGCCTATCTGAATACGCATGTTTCAGATACGCTTCCATTTTAGAATAATTCTTTCCAGTTTGTATATGTTTACAGTATTACTACTTTATATTAGGATATATTTGGTCGGTTTGTATTGTGGCGTATTCTATCTAGTGAAGGATTATTATCACCTGTTACTACGCGCTCTGAGATATTTGCATAGGCCTATCATTCATTGCCTTTCTCAATATTGCTGATACACCAGGGAAGGGTAGTTCCAAATTTTGTTAACACAGTGCACACTGAGAATACAACTCTAACATTAAATAAAAAATAAAGTAAATATAATATGGACTATTCAAATGAAATTATAAAAGGGTGTCAAACATCTACACCACGATAACATTAATTAAAACGAACACTGAAAAGGCAGATCATTTACAGATTTTAGGCTAATGCAGTTATTATCCGAGAGCACACAAGTTCTTGTCCCTGTGGCGTGAACTACTGCTTTTGTTTACGGGTCCTAAATGCACCGCATTGAAACACTTCTGACTCAGTTTGTATTTACTAATAAAAAGTTCTCTGTATTTAACATACTCTGGGAAGTCTTAAAATCATCCATAGACCTTCTTCTGAAGTTACTGTATCTTACTCATAATACTCTACACTCAACTGGTCTTGACCAAATTATATCAACTTTCACTCATGCACATACATTTCAGTAATAGATGGACTCATGTGGCCAGATGAGAATTTTGACAAGTAGCCAGACCGGTGGTCCAACACCCACTGAGTCCTGTAAAGCGTGGTTTTCCCTCACGTAGGTTCAGCCTCCCTTCGTCAACACGGATCCACCAATATTGGCACAGGAGGGTGGAAATTGTCCTCGTTTTTCATGAAAAGTATAACTAACACAGTGTCTTAAAGTGGGATATTACTCTATAAATCACTGATCCGACCCTCCATATTATACGCATCCCCGTATGGTGCTCAACCGCTCTATCCAAACTGCAAAGAATACAGTCCCTACAAAATAAACTTCTCCGCACTGTTTTAAAAGCACCTGGTTTATACGAAACTCACAACTTCACAGGGAAACTGGACTCCAAACAATTAAAACCTACATTATGAAGTCTTTATAAATAGCCTAGAAGCAAATCCTGGAGCACAGTACTACAACGTAGGCCACAGATCAACAATACAACCACGCATAAAAACGTATCGCCTACCACAAGATATCTTAAGCGACGAGGGGCAAGATGCCTTCTGACTCTCCCTGAACGCTGTATAAAACGTTATTATACCCCTTTCCCTACGTGAGTTACCATATTATTATAATTATCTAAACTCATACTTGATTTTTTTGTGAATTTTTTAATTGTATTCTTTAAATAACCCTAAGAAAGGTCAGACTATTGAAACTTCAAATTTTGAAGCAAAAATATTTCAAAATGTCTCACTTGGTTATATGTCTTGTAAATTTTTATAGATGTCACATGTTATATAGTATTATAATTCAGATACGGAGGAATCCAATTGGATTGACCTCAGGACAGGCGATGTAAAGAGTCACCTTATAAGATCATAAGACCGTATAGCATAATTGTAATTGCTGGACGTTTTACAATAAATCATAGTTATCAAAAAAAGTTTATAATAAATAAATTGCATAATTTGATTGGATTGCACACATAAAATCACACGTCACGTGACGTCCTTTCATTATCGGCGTGTCTCTGTTAGGCACAGCTGTTCGCGGACACGTGAGGAGCGGTCCGTGAAGAGCCTCTGTCCCAAACGAATGTGCTATCTCCCGTCCCTCCCAAACACCTGCACTGAACTACTAATGATTCGCACCATTGAACATTCGAGAGAGGATGGCACACCTAAGATTCCTACCTCTCGCACAGAATCTCGGCAGACCGGTGAAATGAATATTTTTCTAATGCATCTTGCTTACTAAGAGTTTTAATAATTACAATATGAAGCGTCCAAACAGAGGATCGCTTCAATGTGTCGCCCTGTTTCCGTGAATTCAGAATTCTCACTCCTACTACTACTAGGGGAGCGTGCACAAACTACGTGGCTTGGTCCAGGGGGGGGGGGGAGGGGAATGGTTGGCTGGAAGGCTACGCTGGGCTACGTGGGGGGAGGGAGGGGTTTCCGAGCCAGACCACGTAGCTTTCCTTTCATAACATTTTTCACAGTTAAAATGAGGAACAGAACACACAACAGCATGTGACTATTTATTTACCTCAATTAATTATCTCCTTATGTAATTTACAATAGTCTGACATGAGAAAACAGTACAAAATTTTTTCTGGAATCAAAGGGGAAAATAGCTACGTGGTGGAGGAGGAGGGGGAGGGTAGGCAAAAGCCACGTAGAGCTACGTGGAGGGGAGGGGAGGTTCACAGGAGGCCAAAATGGAGCTACGTGGTTTATGCACGCACCTTTGAATTTGAAAAAAAAAAAAAAAATTCTGATGCCACCAACAGATGCTGAGAGTGAAAACTGTGCAATCATCCTCAGAACAGGATACTGATCGTCCGTGTGTTCTTCTATGTAGAGTTCTTTGCAGCCCGAGAAGGAAGTCCACCGCCCTCACTCCGTCTATCTATTAGTCATTCAGCCACAGACCACTAGCTGGTCAACGAAATAATTATCAGATTTCAAATTTTCATATAGCCGAAAATTTTATAGAATTAAGTTCTAGGGAAGTGAAAAATATTTGTGTGTGTGTGTGTGTGTGTGTGTAGTATTCAATTCCTTTCACAACAAAATTGTTAATTTCAGACAATGTTTACCAGGTCTGTTACACAGGAAGTTGAACTTTATTCGTCACGTCGACCACATTATGTATTTAAGAAGAAAATACTAAAAACACAGAAATTTCCTTTGTTAGTTGTGAGTGAAACAAGAAAAGTTTTTATTTCATGTTACTTTGACACATATTAATATTATTTTCATGAATGTGATGTTATTTATTGGGCTTTCGTCATAGTGTTCCTGGACAATCGCATCAGCAGTGCGAGCGGCAACGTGCTGAGGCGCTGGATAGTCGTGGAGCAGAGTCCGCTGCGAAACATATGCATCAGACATTGATGTTTGTGTGCCGATTGACTGCCGTGTAACCGACCACATGCGAGATACAACGTTTAGAACATTAGAGTTCGAAACTTTAACTGGGCAATTGTTAGTTATCTCGTTTTATAAATGAAATATCGTGTCCAAGCAGATTCAAATTTGTTTATTTCTCTTTAAAACATCAGACTCCAAATATACTAGATGCAAACACATGCTCCAGCGATTATAACAAACTTGAATACAACTCTGAATACCGAATAGTTACATAGAACAGAAAACTCATCTCTGCTTATCGTTTATATAAGCTTTCACAGAATAATTCAAAGACTCCTGACCGACGTTTCTGGAATTCTAACAGTACTTAAGCAATTAAAATCACATTAAAATAATTATAATTTATACAAAATAATTCACAGTCATTATGAAATGCACAGAAATGACAATTAAAGATATTTCCACACAAAATTATCCACATAAATCAGTCCAAACTGTCGCAAATTGTCCTCTAAACATCGTAGCTAATATCAATATTCGGAATGACAAACTTTTAACCAATGTTTCATGCAGGTGCTTTCATTGAACATATTAAATAGTATATACATAGTTTCTTTACATAAAACAAAGTCCATTTACACAAATTAATAATTAATTTAAAGCAAAATATACAAAGCCATATTCACTCAACTCCCAGCTTGCTACAAATAATTTATAAAATAGAATTTCATTTAAGGTCTGGGTTTGAGGACCGTTATACAATGCTCCACTTGTCATTTTATTTTGTTATTGTGTCATATAACTGCCCAGGTCTCTATTCCTTCGTCTAATAAGTTGAACGACCGTTGTTTACAAACTATTAATCTGAATTATAATATATCTGAAACAGTTGGTGGTTATCAAGTATCAGACATTGCTCTGGGCGTTTCCTGGTTTGTTGGTGTCGCTAAAGATGACAAATCTACTTTAGTCTGTCAATCGAGAATCGAGTTAATACCTTCTGCATATATTTCCGGACTCGAAGTCGCCCAGTTTCGTTTTATTTTTGCCTACTCCCTGAGATAGATGTTCATTTATGTAACAAGAATGTGGTGTCGGCAAATTTGTCTAGTTGATTTCCTTTTCGAACATATAAAACCAAGAATAACACACTTAGGTGAATTTCGTTATTTTAAAAAGTGTAAACCTGCATTACCCTGAACCTAAAGGCTATATTTGTCATAGTTACCAGAATAATTGCTTCCTGCAAATTACGAATTATTATATTTTTTCTATCAATTTTGAGACCTATCATTATTATTATTGGGGGGCCAAATTTTTTATTTTCTAATAAAAAAACCCACATCTAACATTTCGACAATTTTTGTTAATAGCTTCATTTCCTGTTTGTTGTCTCAACGAATAAAAACAATACAATTACACTCTTGCTGATACCGGATTACAGTGTGATATGTTAATGATCAAATTGAATAGTCTACGCTGTTTTTAAACTCATCATTCAGATTTGTAAATTGCTGCCAATTTTAATTGGATTCTTTACCTATTTTTTAACATTGCGGCAACAAATTTGGTTTAAGTTATTGACTGAATGATCTCAGAGCTACTCACATTGATTGATTATTAAATTTATATTGTAAGTTCTTGCACTGTACGAAATAATGTGCTCTGAGTTTGACATAATATTTCGTACCCTGAATTTTCTGTTTGTTGAATTCAAGATCCAACATCATTAGAGTAAGTATGTGAATATTGATATTCTTATAGATTCCTAGATTGCTTTAGAGCCTTAAGATAATCTTTCCAGTCTAAAACACTATTTAATTATTTTTTTTTTACTCTTTCACAAAACGTAACTGATCGGTGTGGACATTAATATCAACAAGCGATTATAAGACTCAAATAACAGTAATGACTTCATAACAACCAATAAAACAGGAACTAAGCTGTACTGTGATGCTCAAAATAATCTTTTTGGAGTATATAATGGTGACAATAACAGCCTTTTTTTCTGTAGAATTTCTTGTTTACCATTTGCTGTGAATTGCGATATTGTTTACACGTCTGTTTAACTATAAATTAGCAGTGATTACGGCTAATTTATATTTTTCTGATTCAAATTTTGGATTTATGAATGCGAGATATTTTAGCAGGACGACACAAATGTGTAGTTAATTCAGAGGCAGTATATGGACAGAGAGTGACTAATGCTACACCTGCAGTGGGCGATGATGGTCAAAAGAATGTTTTACACAACGGCCCGCAACCGTTCAGTAAATGTGAAAACTGTGGCGACATATCACCATTACCACTGCTTAATTAAATTGCAAGAATCTTAACTTATTTTGACTAAACCTTTATGTTTTCTTTTAGTTGATACACTTTAAAATGAGATACGAATTACGATTAATATTTACAGCTACAATAGCCATCAATTTCGATTCCATCTAGCGTCTTTGCGGACATCAGTCCCAGTCTATTATGTTTCTTGTATTTACTGTTCAATTAGTTTCCTACAAAGATAGAAACCTTACTTTATAGAAAACTAATAGAATTTATTCTTCAAATTTGACCACAACTTCTACGAGAACGTATAGAGCAATTTATCCTCCACTTTTTTAAAAATTTAATTATTTCTTTAAGCTTCGTGGTTGTCGAGGACATTAAAGGAGGGATAGGATTATGGACAAGGAACGGAAGGGAATTCGGCCATGGGAGTTTGAAGGAAGCATCCCGGCATTCACCTGGTGTGATTTGGGGAAACCATGGAAAGCCCAAATCTGGATGCCCGGACGGGGATTCGAACCGGCATCCTTCCGAATGCGAGGCCAGAGCATTAACCACTCACCCACCACGTTCGGTTTTATTCTTCAATCAGCTTTGCCTTCACTTACTGAAAAAGCAATAAAACTTGACCCAGGAATGAACTATATCCCATTTACAATGAAGCCATTCTCCTCATAGCGAACAAGTTTGAAATCTAGAAACGTGCCATTTAAAAGGCATTACAGGGATTGTGGATACCAGATAAGTGATGCATGGATTCCTGTAATTGAAGCTGCTCATCACCAACGCTCTGCTTTTTGTGTTCCGTGGGCGTCTAATGACATCTGAGATGCTGCTAGGCAACATAACAACATCTGTCGTTGCCATACCAGTTTACAAACAACACGCTCAAGGCTGACTTCAAGGCAGACTTCAAGACTTGCAACTGCACCTGAAGATGGCGACGGAGAATAAAGTCGCCGAAATATTGTGCATTAATAACAACATCACTCGGTTTGTTTCCCGAGAAACGTTTATAAATAATGTTTCACTTTGTTTTGTTAGTTTAAATTGGGCGATTAAATCGAAAATTTCGCCAGACATGAAGTAGATAGATAGATAGATAGATATGTTCACTTTGATCCCATGTGAGAATAATCTCGGGGATGTGGAACAGTACATACACTTACTAGTAATGTCAATATTACTATATATTGATAATATTATATATTGACAAGAAGTTAGTTATGACCCATTAGTATAACCAATATTTCCTGTAATCTACAAATACAATCCCGAGTTAGTTAATACTTATTATGTGGAACAGTGTATAAACTTGTTACCAGCATCTAACAACCAGTTATTTTCTAACCAACCAGTTACCACAACTCATAAGCAGTCAATTACTTAAAAACCTGTTAGTATCATAATTTTTTACAGCAGTTTTGAGTGCATGCTATCCCATGTTAGTTACTATATATGAGTGAAGTTTTTTAAACAGTGTAATTACTTCATTTGTCAAAACTTTCAGCAGAAAGAAAAACCATATATCATTTTAGTAATTGTGGACAACTTTGTTACCTTTCTCTTCCATACACCATATATACTATTTTATCAGTCATTCTTAGTTACCAAAATCCAAGAAGAAAATTCTTTTACAGAGTAAATTGATTCTGAATCAGAAACTCTTTCAGTTTGGACTTAAAGTAGTTGGGTTTTTGTAGATAACATTTAATTTCTTTTGGTAAGGACGTTGAATAAGGAAGCTCCAGTAAATGTTAACCCTTTCTGTACAATTGACAGTGATTTGTAATCCTTGTGAATATTATATTTATTCCTAGTATTATGGCTATGTATGTCAGCATTAAGATTGAAGTGTTCAGGATTTTCCACTACAAATGATAGTACAGAGTATACATATTGTGCTGGCATTGTTAGAACACCCAGGTTTTTAAATAGATTTCTGCACGACGTCTGTGGGCTTGCTCCAAAAATAGTTCTTATAGCACGTTTTTACAATTTAAATACCCTCTGTGCTTGTGACGAGTTTCCCCAGAATGAGATGCCATAAGTGTGCAGGGAATGAAAATATGCAAAATATACTAACTTTCTGGTTTCTATATTAGCTATTCTAGATATTACCCTAAGTAAAAATGATGCAGAATTCAGTTTTTAAGAAGTTGTTGAATATGCTGTTTCCAGTTCAATTTGTTATCTATACATACACCCAAGTATTTCGTGAAATTACTTTCATTGATTGCTTTTCCTTCTGATATCACATTATAGCTGTCCTTTGCTTTATTTTTTGTAACAAACTGAAGTAACTGTGTCTTTTCTACATTAAGTATTAGTTTGATGGCACTAAACCACCTGTTAATTTTCTTTATAGCATCATTCGCTGTGTTTTCGAGGTTTTGTGCTGATGGGTCTTTCAACGATATGCTGCTATCATCTGCAAAGAGCACCATGTGTTCATTATCACCTAGTACATGTGGGAGATCATTTATATAGATTAAGAACAGCAGAGGGCCAAGAATTGAGCCCTGAGGCACACCACATTTAACTACACCCCATTCTGAGTTTATAACATTTCCTGTATTAGCATCTTTCAGTGATACACATTGCTTTCTATTTTTCCAGGTAAGATTTAAACCAAAGTCCTGGCTTACCACTAACTCCATAGTGGTCTAATTACCTAGTAGAATCTCATGATCAACACAGTCAAAAGCCTTAGCAAGATCACAGAATATACCTAGGGAATTTAATTTTTTATGCATTGATTCCAGTATGTTGTTTACAAAAGCAAAAATTGCTGAATCTGTTGAAACGCCTTGTCTAAAACCAAACTGTACTTTACTGAGTAGGTCATTCTTTTGTAGATGTGCATACACCCTTCTGTACATTGCTTTTTCAAAGATTTTTGAAAATGCTGGTAGAAGTGAAATGGGTCTGTAATTCTCAATTTTTGAGGTATCACCCTTTTTATAAAGCGGTTTGATTATTGACTTCTTGAGTGAGTCAGGGAAGATACCTTCTTCAAAAGAACTATTACAAATATGACTAATAACTCTACTAATGCTGGTATTACATTGTTTCACTACATGGGTTGAAACCTCATCATAACCAAATGACTTTTTATTTTTGAGGGATTTAATAATTTTTTCAATTTCATTTTGACTGGTGGGAAATAGAGACATAGGTGCTGTTTTGGTGACAAGGATTTAAGTATTGCTATAGCATCCATATTCCCAATATATTTTCCTTTTATTTTTTCAGCAACTGTTAAGAAGTAGTTATTGAAAGCACTTCCTAATTAAGAGGGGTCATTTACAAGTTTATCATTAACGCTTATAGATTTAGGTTTGTGTTCAGGGGATGATACAGTTGTTTCCCTTTTAATAATGTTCCAAACACTTTTTATCTTATTATCTGAACTACTAATCTCATCATTTATGGCCAAACGTTTAGATTCTTTTATTACTTTGGTTAAAATTCTACAGTATGTTTTGTAATGTTGTTTGAGAAGCCTATTATCAGTATTCCTAACTTTTACATATAATTCCCTTTTATGTCTGCAAGATGTTTTAATACCAACTGTAACCCATTTTTGATTACTCGTTTTTGACCAATTGGAGCTAGTTTTGTAGGGAGACACCTTTCGTAAATTTCCAAAAACCTTTGGTGAAAGTAATTGAATTTATTATTTACCCCTTTTAATTTCTAAAGAGTGCTCCAGTCCTCATTGAGAAGTTCATCATTTAATGTTTTTATTGAATTGTTCTTTAATGGCCTAACTCTGACAAATCCTTTCTTTTTGTTATTTTCATTTCCCACAACATCCAAAGTAATTATTTGAGCATTATGGTCTGACAAACCATTTTCCATTGGGATTGTTCCATGTATTTCTAATTTATTGGGCTCTACAAAAATGTTATCAATAATGGTACTACTATTTTTTTGTGTTCTAGTTGGGAAATTTACAATTTGATAGAGATTGAATGATCTAAGCATTCCTAGAAGATAATCTGTCTGGTTACATTCTACAGCAAAATTTATGTTGAAGTCTCCACAGAGGATAATTTCCATTTTAGTTCGTGATAAATTTATTAGAACCGCTTCAAGTTTATTACAAAATTTACTGAAGTCTCCTGTGGGAGCCCTATAAACTGTCAGCACTATAAGATATTTGTTTTCTAATTCTAACTGTATTGCACAACATTCAAAATCTTGTTCTATACAGTATTTACTTACATCTAAAGATTTTGTCTCAGTATTTTCTCTTACATATATTGCTGCACCACCCATTCTCATCTATGACCTGCAATAACATGAAGCTAATCTATATCCAATAAAAGGGAGGAAACATATTTCAGAATTCTTTAGATGATGTTCTGTCAGACATATGATATTTATGCTAAGATTCAATGATTTTTGGGTTTCTTCTATAGATATTATCAACTCATCAAGTTTGCTTGCGATACCCCTAATGTTCTGATGGAACAAAGCTATTTTAGACTGACACTCTTTATTTTTGACTGTAATGTCATTATGTACATTTCTTAAATAACTCTTCCTACTCTTGAAATTTGGCCTAAAAAAGACTGAGTCCTACCACCAATTACCACTGGGATGGGGTTCACATCCAACCTGCCTCTCCTGATGCTACTGGCAATCATTTGTGTTAGCCTCTGCTTGCCCCGAACATTCAGGTGGAGTCCATGGGAGGTATGGTCACTCAGTGTTATGCAAGAAACATCTATCAGACCAATGTGTGTTCTGTGAGCCTGACACAATGCACGCTTCAGATCTGCCTGTGTACGCTGTACATGACCACGCATCCAGGGTTGATCATAACGCTTGAAGAGGTCAACAAAACCAACATTGGTGTGAGTGGTGTTTTTAGCAATGTTGTCAATGTCTGTTTCAACACAATAATTGAGATTTCTGGACAGACTATTTCCAGGACCCCCAACTATAATTATATGATCGTCTTTAGTAAAATCTTTCCCCAGGTTTGAAATTTCATCTACAACATTGCCAAGTTCTGCATTAGGCTTAAATATACTACACACCTCAACATCAGAGCCCAAGCTTGACTGTAACATTGCACTTAATCTCCTACCGTGACTACTTCCAAGCAATAACACCTTCTTGGATTTCTTTTTACGAGCTTTGCACAATGTGTGCTTTTTTACAACTTTATTGCAATGAGACAGTCCTACTGTGGTATCTGATACATCCTCAGTTAGATTCTCCAACAACCCAAAAGTATTGGAAACTTCCAACTGAAAATTTGTAGAATGCAGGTCCTGTTGTTTCCCTCCAGTTTTGGCTGCAGTCCACTGGAATTCCTTAACATTTAATGCTGCTTTTTCAGCCTTCAAAACATTGAGTTCTTTGTTTAATTCAGCCACTGTGGATTCGAGACAAGAGATCCTACTTTCCAGTTCACTCTTTTCCTTCCTACTTTTGCAAGTCAAACAACTCCAAGGAGAGTGAAGCGCATTTTCAGCTTCGATGTAGCCACATTTCGGATGAAAACAAACTCCACAATCATTACAGCTGTTTCCCTGCTTTACAACCCTGCGACAGCCACCACACTTCATGCTCATTGAGATATTAAACAAAACAAAATACGGGCCAAGAAGAAAGTTGTAACTTAACCTATAAATACCTTTCCTTATTTTGCAATATAATTTCCGCAAGACACACCTTTCTCCCTTTACCACGCAAGCAAATCAATTTTAACAATAAACCTGTTAGTAATTTCTTATTTCCTTCACTGATAGAAGATTAATTCCTTTTAGCGGTATTAGTTTACAGTAAACAAACACACGTGTTTCAAAGTTGTCGATACAACACCTTTTTGAACTATTTAAACTATGATACTTTTACTACACAGTGTTACTACACTCAAATTCGCTAAACACACCACCAGACAAATATTTCTAAACGTTATTTAATATCAAAAGTAATTTAAAAGAGCTGGTATCAATTCACAACATCCGCGAGTAAGAAACCAGAGATATTAATATGAGATCGGTGATAAAATTTGTGCGACCAAAATATGTTCATGTGTCAGAATTTTTTTAAATTGTTAAAGATTATGGTGAAAATGTTATGAAAGAGAACAATGTGAGGAAAATGTCTCGATCACGTTAGTAAAGAATCGTGGATTGCCTGTATCGCACCTGAAAACAAGCAGCGGTGGAATATTGGTTGCTGCTATGCATGGATGACTGAATGGATGGTCGGTGAGTTTCTTCGACGAAGAAATACAAATCTGATGTCACAATGTGAAAAATATCTCCATAAAAATAGTGACTAAGTAGAAATGTACTGTATGTAGCAACAGTTAGCAATAAAGATGCTTTAAACATTCTCTATCTCTGTCTGCTTTTCAACAAATCGTTTCTTATTTTGTGGTTGCGCCTTGTATATAATAAGTCATTTCCTAAACCGATTAGAAAAATCGTTTTCATGACTCACACTCTGAGTTAATGCTCAAACCGCGTTAGTAAAAATACTGCTCAACCCTCAGACAAGAGTTATACTGAACTTGCTAAATGTTTTGGGGAAATAATATTTACCTTTCTTAACACCTTCTTTGTTCCACACAGGAAAGGTGTAAATTCCTATTATTTCTTCACGTTTTTCAAATATTCTAAGCAAAAAACTGAAAAATTATTTATCCACATGATCGTATATACATTTTCAGTTTCCAACAAACCCAGAAAAGGAAGCTTAATTTTAATTTCCAATAAAACTTTTGACCCCGTAGTTTTCTACGAAAGCTCTTTCCAATTAGGATCGAAGAACCTTTCTGATTTCTGCAGTATGTAATTTCAAAATAGAGACAGATAGACGGCAAAACCGTCAAGTTTTCAGAACCATCTGTTTGCGTAGCGCATATATGCAGTCTCATACTCAAATATTTTTTCAGGCAGTACCGAAACAATACATACCGTGCTGCTTCTTGTTTTCTGAACGTTACTGGAAGATAATTTAAGAACTCAGAGATCTGCGTATCTTACGCAGGTTCACGGTCCATAAATGTTTGAAATGCGCACAGTACATATTAACCGAACACAGGTATTTATTTTTGGTACAATCTTCTATTAACGATTTCTATGATACGAGGTAAATTTAAATTATAATTTAAATGTACCCGTACTGGTTATCCAGCCAGATGTATTAACGTCCATTAAAAAGCGGTTCTTTATCTTTCTGAGCATTTCATATATAACTTTGCATCTCATACTATAAACATTCTATACAAAAATGGTCTGTTAAAGGAGTTATGATGAAGCTGTAACTCTTGCTCGCTGATAATGATTTAAATATTGGTTCCAGAAATAGAAGTTGCTAGTAATGCATTCTGCGGAATATTAGGAAGCAACAGTTGCCAGGTAAAAACTTTTTTTTTCATTTATTGCTTTACGCCTCGTCGACGTCTAGGTCATTAGAGCCGGGATGGGACTGGGGATAAGGAACGAGAAGGAATTCGGCCATGGCCTTTTGAAGGAAAAATCCCCGCATTCGCCTGGAGCGATTTGGGGAAACGATGGAAAACCCAAATCTGGATGCCTGGACAGGGATTCAAACCGGCATCCTCCCGAATGCGAGGCCAGAGCGTTAACCACTCACCCACCACGCGGTCCAAAAAGTCGAAGATGCACTTGTAGCCGTATCATTTCAATTGACAGAGATATTGTGGCGATTGCGAACTGCGTTTTGTGAAATATCAGAGACAAACAGTTCTAATGTCTAACAACTCAAGATACACCTGGGGTTACTTAAAATTTAATAAATCTCTAATTTCAATGAGTATTCGTAAAACCCAGATCTGTTCATTTATCAGGCCTGGGACTCAAGTGGCATTACAGGTTTCGCCACAGATACGACATGACACGGGGTGGCAGATTGTAGGTTGCTGAAGCACACATTGGTTCACAAGGTTTGTGGAGTGTTGAAGTATTTTCTACAGTGTGGGATGTGAACAGTCTATCGAGTCACGTGCACCAATCAAATATTCGTACCGAGAGTGGTGGGTGGCGGTCACGATCGGGTCTCGCATTCGGGAGGACGCAGGTTCGAATTCTCGCCCGACAATCCGCGCACACATCTCACAACAGCTGAGCATCGTTCGATAAGCCATGCCTGTCCATCTAAATGATCTAGACTAGTCCAATTTCCAGACTTACTGTAAAGGTCAATAACATGTTTCAGAAGCTGATTTGTTAAATTGTTTGCACACCAGATTTATGTATTAAACATTTCGTCAGAGCGTAATGTTTAATTACTTTAAAATGTATTTGTGGCTGATCAATAAAGCTAATAGATGATACTATATTTCTCTCTTTCGTATTCAACCTTTCCACAAGATAATTTAATTCTCATAATTATTACAACAAATGTCATGCTAGTTAATATGTAACTTTCTATAAATGCTTAAACTACGTAAACAGGTGCATATTCTTGCTTCAGGACATTTTTGATCAAAATTCTATCAAGATATTGCGTAGGATATTCTAAAAGGATTATTCAAGGATTCTGGTTTTTGTAAAATTACAGATGCAGCATTTTCCCTTACTTACATGTTGTTCAAAAACAGCACCTATATTTTCACCAAACAAATGATCCTCAAACCTTCTAGTTTCAAGTAACAACGAACTATGATATCAAATAAAAGTAACGTAGTCAGAGAGTTTTTTGTGTTTTTGTGGGCTGGTTTTTATTTCTTTTTAGAAGTATGATATTACGTATTTGGGGTTTACACACAACCTATTATAAAACAATGTGTAAAATGTGAGAGCTCTGCGGAACAACCTGCTGTTGATCTAATAACAGATTTCTGAACTCCAGAGTTTTGAAAACAGTGAGTAGACAGCAAGGGAAGCTATTTCTCTTTGAAGAGGTGGAAAAATACAAGCCCACCTTCTTCGGAGAAACTCTGTTATTTGTGTTGACTTTGCATGTCTGAGAGCCATACGTACAGAAGCGTCTGTAAGTGGGCAATATTATCAACTGTTTTCATCTACATAGTTCCTGCTTTAGAAAACCAGCCAGACAGGCAATTTGTTTGGAGGTCACGTATTCACAGGTGATGATGGAGATAGCTCTTTTGGAAAATGCTGCAATGGCTTGCATGACGTGATCAAGGTATCCTGAATGCCAAATATAGTAAAGAGCAACATTTCTTTGTGTTGCGATCAAGACCTTAGTCGAGATAAATTCGACATATTTAGAAGTTGGAGCAAAAAGATTGAAGGCAAAATAGAACAAGAACTCTTCCAATGTCACTAAAGATGAGAAGGAATGAAACGCAGCGTGCCAATGAAGAAACGCCTGCATTAGAAATTTTAGTTAATTGCGCTTTAGGAAATGGTTAGAAAAACATCAAAGTCTAGTAAAAAAAAAAAAAAAAGAAACTCTACGTGGAATAAAATACTAAATAAGGTAAACAAAAATAAAATAAAGGAAAGATAAACAATGATGTCGAAAAACAAAATAAATCCAGGAATTAAATACATAATAACATGAAAAGATAGTTCTCTTAGAATTAATGAGTAGAGAGAGAAAAAGTAGAGATAACATATATTTAACCAAAAACGTAAAAAAATATAGTAAAGAAATTTTTTTAAAAAAAATACTGAAGAGTTTAAAAGCAGAAAGGGATGACATAAATGTGATGGAAGTCGTAGAAATGAACATAGACGGAGTGGAAGAAAAGATCAAAGAGGTAATGATGAAATATTCTGGCAGTTTATTAAATTGGTAACAAGAGGTGAGGAAACCACGGACTTAAAACACCATGTTGTCGCAAAGGCCAAAGAAATTTGAATATTATGCAAGGGCATAAACGAAAAAGGGCGATGAGACAGATGAAAGAAGGAAATTCCGCAGATGGAATAACAGCAGGAATACAATTGGTGCACTGAACACTAAACGCAAAAACGAATGTGATGGAGACGACAGACCACTGGAATAAAACGAGTCATTTCACCACATTTCAAGAAAGGAAGATTTTCTTCAATCATATATCGAAATGCTTCACAATTTAAGCAACAACAACAAACTTACAAAAGGATCTATGAAAAGTTTTCAACATGATGCTATTTTCAGCCTAAGGATATGATTTGTAGAAATACTGTTTAGTATTTCGAGTAATAAGAATAAGCTGATGATTAGAATTTACTGCACTATCACTACTTATTGACTTCTGATCTGACCATGCTTTCTGGCAATCGGTACTTTGTAAGTTACAGGAATTTATTCAGGGATAATTTTAAGACGGTCGGCTGGTTCGGTGGGGTTGGAATTGTTCTATCAAAGTTTCTTAACTGCACGAACACACTCAAATTATATCAAACTCAAGACACTATTTACTGCACAGATTTTCAGCAGTTACATCCCGACCACCAAACCATATTTATTTTTTCCTTGTACTTAAAAGGTAACAAGGATTGCCCTGAATAATCGTTCCCGAAGATTGCTTGTTCTTCGCGAGTGTGAACTTTCTTTAAACTTCCACAAATGACACAACACTGTATTTCTTCCTACCGTAGTGGACGACATACACAATTACAGTAACAGTCTTTAAAATGTACATAAAATTCACTTGGCAATTAACCGACGCGGTAGCTCGTCCGAAGACTTCTCTTAACACGAGGATACCTTACTGTTCGGCACAATCATGTTTTCCCGCACTCACATTTACCGCAACTCGCGCCATAGCACAATGACACACACTCGATCGGTGTAGTCCATAGTCGACTTCACCCTCGTTGATCGACTTTTACATCAAGATTGGCAGGTGCGATAACTATCGTAATGTGACAGATTGTTGGTCACTGTTTAAGTTTCAGTAGTACACGCCTAATGCTTTCTAAACTAACGAGGTTTCCAGTTCAGGGATAAATTTCCCCATTCCACTACATTACCGTATCACCATATTAAAAATTTTCTGCCAGGTGTTAGTTAAGGGGAACAGTAATTATCATAATATCTCTGTGATAGTATGTTCACCTGTAAAATTCCATTAACGTCTAAAGGTGATTGCTCTAATCAGTAACTTCCTCCTGTTCCGTAATAATTTTTCAGATATATATACAGCAAATTTTTCAATTATCTTCTTTACAGCCTGTAAGCATTGCCTTGACCACAGTTCTTCAACCCTCTTATAATTCCTCCATCGTCTGAAGTCCTCTGGTGGAACATTTTCCCGTAACGATATATTCAAACCTTGGGTAACATGCTAATAATTCTAAAAAGATTAAAAACTGCTCAAATATGCCCTAAAATAAGCCCTAGTAACATGACAAGTAGTGTTAAGTATATATATTTGAATTAATCTAATACATTAACACGTTGCTAGTAAAATAAAAAATGTTATGGATATTATTCTGTTTATTTTATTTATTGGTTCCCCGACATTCCTGGTTTCTACGGAAGAAGTCGCTGGCAAATTCCAGTACTGTTACAAAACTATATCGAGTGACTGTAGACTTAAAACATTTATTTTTAAAAAAATGATATTGCCTAATAGGAGGTTCTCGAAACCAATTTTTTTTTTTTTCATCGTTTGTTTTAGCATCACGCAAAAACTATTCTACTCTATAAAAACTTCTCGAGTTTCAAGCCGTGTCAAAATTGAGCCATCTGGTGACGTTTCGGAAGCTTTCACTGCTTCCATTGTCAAGCCCCGCTTAGCATCACTGAAGTCTGCCGCACTTCAATGATGTTAAGCTGGGCTTGATAATGGAGGCAGTACAAGCTTCCGAAACGTCGCCAGATGGCTCAATTTTGACACGGCTTGAAACCCGAGAAGTTTTTATAGATAATTGCCGCCGCCAGAACGTACATAATCATCTAATTATTCTACTGTTTTTTTTATTAAGTTTTCGCAGCGGGAAAGGGTCCATTTAGAATCCGAGTAAATGCATACCATCGTGCTATCCTGCAAGGGAAGGAGTGAAAAACTAAAATTTTATCAAAATATTTAAATTACTTCATAAACAACCAGAAATTTCCGAAAAAAAGGAAATGCTAATATACGTATATTTAAGTAAACCTAAATATATATATATATTGTAATTATTTCATTAGTTATAATTATGAGCATTGTCAGGAAAGTAGTTCCCCTTTATTAATTAAAAAGACTCTGAAAATAATATTAAAGAATTTTTTATTTCACATAAACATAACTGACACTACGTTTCTACATAACCGCCACGTAGATTCAAACACTTGTCACACCGTATAATGAGTTTTGGTATTCCTGCCTCCCAGTCCATCGAGGAACCACTAAACCTGCCACAATCAGCACGGCTGTCGTGCACTGCTGGTTGCGAGAGGCACAAATTCTTCTGGGCTTGAGGCAAAGAATGGTTCTTGAAAACTGGTTGCATCGAGGGTGATACGCAAATCGTCCTTTGTGAATTTACTGACTTCGGCAAGTGGTCCGACAAGCTTCCTGTTCGGACAGCGCAAAACAGTTGTATTATTTCCATTTGCCTCTCTGATTTGACAGTAAATATCAAATCGACCACATTTCTTGTGTTAAGGAATCGAAAATCAGATATCACTCCAAATTTTAAACACTCACAATAACAAGAATACATTAATGGCATAATATAATCTCACGTCAACAGAAACTAGGTGCCCGTGAATGGCAACTAGCTAAGACGCCAGTGCTTTACGGCGCAAACGGGTACTAACAAGTTTGCGCACGGCCCTCGTAGTTACACTGGTTCACCGATAGTTGACGCGGCAGACTGTATGTAGGGTTACCGTAAACGCGTAGCTTACTATTTTCTGATAAAAATAATGCGTTAGAATGAATAAAGTCGCTAAATTGAGTTTCTTAGAAAAAAATCGAAAAGGATATTCAAGATTCTATTTTTACTTTTGTTTGAATTGTTAAATAAGTTCGGAGATAGTTTTTATCTATTTTTTGCTTTCTCTCAGACAGATTCTAATTTTGCTATTAACATTCTGTTTAACATCACTGCTGGAGAAAGTACACATTCTTCTACTTATTCGCGGTCCACGATATAAACTAGTCTCAGAAATAATGTAGAGCCAAAAAAGTTTTTATTCTTGCCTGTCTAAATGTTACTGTATCAACATGTTTCTATGTAATCATCTAAATTATTTTATGTGATATGTTCAGATTTCTTTAGGTTTTTTTTATACTGATGCAGAATCATTTCAAAATCTGAATCAAGTATTTTGTAAAAGTTGACTATCACGACCCTTTTCTCTGGTACACTAGGACGAATTCGGAGGCAAGAGTTTTACAAAATAAATGGTTTTGTTTGACGCAGCGAATCGCTGATTAGTGCAGCAGAAAAAAATAACTTTGGTGTAAAATGTTTGCAACATACCTTAAAAATAGGCAGCGAGAGAATATATCCAGGAGGCAACCAGTGTCGTGTTTATTGACGGCACATTCAACATGTGGTGCACCATTATGATCCCTCGAGGGTGAAATAACAATTCTGCTCTGCTCACTGGCCGCCGCGCCGTACAGCAGGCCGTTATCCGACGCGACGTAAACCTGCAGAGAGGTATTTTTTGCTTTTTTTTTTAGTTTTTCCGGTCGATGCGGCTCCCTCGGCTCCAGGGTTCAATCACGCGAGCACTGTCGCCGCAATGGCCATGGTCGCACCGAAATGCGATTTAAAAAATGTACTGGTATTTCATGAATATCTGTGAAATCGAATGTACTGCAAACAAAACGCGCTCATTTCGGTTTACTGACCAGTTGGGCGTTGTATTCGCCGTTGTTATTTCAGACAAACTGTGTTGTGTTGAAATTTCGTTAGCAATTTTGCTGTCTGGATGTTATGGAAAGTGAGGAGACTATATCTCCTAGAGGCAATTATTTGTGGCGTGTACTGAAAATATATATTTTATACCATGATTGCAACATTCAGCTTAGTCATAGTTTGTTGTTTCAGTTCCGCTCTGCAACGATGTTTTTGAACTGTACATATTATATTTTCAAAACGTGTACTATTTATCCATTTTATTTAATTAAAACAAAATTTTTAGATATTTTGTTTATCGGTTTCTGCTGTTACCCATGCATCAGTTCTGTTGTTCGATGGGATCACCACAACCGAATATTGCTGACAGCGAATTCAGACCTGCGTCGCTGTAGGAGCCCGGGTATAACTTAGCTGCTGGTATCTCTGGTGTTGAGTTAGAAGAAAAATAAAAACTCCTAAACATCCGAAAATGTGATACTTTTTGTCTTCTCTCTTGCAGAAAATATAAAATAGCACCCAGTATTTCACTTGTGCAAGTGTTTTCAGAAGTGACAATGGTTAAACTCTAGTATTGATATGACGGTGATATAATGGCTGGAATTTAAACTTCTATTGTGCTCTGTATTTTTACGAACAATTTGTTTTACAATCTGAGATGTTCCCAATCCTGTTTCCAGGCACTAGATGTGTGAGAAAAATAGTGATATTGGTAACTCTGCGAACGATCTGGCAATATTGTGTTACCGGTCTGTGCTAGACAGGTTTGTTCATCCCTTCCGTATGCTATCCGAGTTTTAATTCCGTTCAGCTAACACATTATTTTTGACAGTTCCTTCAGTTGTGTTTTTGTTCTGTGATACGAAAATGGAGCATTGGAATTTAGAGCAACGTTGTGCAATCAAGTGTTGTGTTAAACTTGGAGAATCCGCGAGTGTGAGCTTTGAAAAGTTGAAAAATGCCTAAAGGGAACATTGCTTATCACGAGCACAAGTTTTCCGCTGGCACAATTCATTTTTGGAAGGCCGAGAACACGTTGAAAATCAACCTAGCGCAAGGAGACCTTCAAAAACTAACGAAAATGTTGATCGTGTGAGGGCTGTTGTGAGATCAGACCGTCTTTTAACAATATGGGTGTTGAATAAACAGTTAAATTTAAACACTTTCACCGCACATCAAATTTTGACAGATGATTTGGACATACGAAAGATTTGTGCCAAAATGGTGCCAAAAAACTCACAACTGAACAGAAGGACAATCGAAGAAATGTGTGCGTAGATCTTCTTGAGAGGAGACTGACTATAACCAAGAATTCTCAATCGTGTGGTCACAAGTGATGAATCCGTGATATTTGAGTATGACCGTGAAACAAAGTGGTAAAGCGAAGAGTGGCATCGTCTCGACCGAAAAAATGTCGAATGAGCACATCAAAGATCAAAACAATGCTTATTCCACAATTCTTGCAAAAATAGGCCAAGTCTCGCGTTCATGCAGTTACAAAAAGTTACGAGATCTTCTTCTGAGCCAAGTCTGCCCTTTATAGTGTGTATTCACTTCACTTTGTGAAACAGAATGGTTTCTCTCGGTGTCATAAATCGGTTATTTAGAATTTAAAAAAATATATGATTGACCAGTTTCGCTAGTTTCCCCATTCGTTTTGCCATTCCTCAGTCAATGCTTTCCATACTTCCTCCTTTGTGCTTAGTTCCTTCCCAACTATTTCCACAATCTTGTCCATCCTGTTCTTTCTCAGCCAATATGTTGCTCCGCGTCTCGTTCCTTCTAAATCCAGGTTCAGTACACCTGCTGTCACTGATAGGGCTGATATACGATATGCGCCTGTGATCCTGGTTAGTATGGTTCGTTGCAATCTCCGCACTGTTTCCTAGGCTTGACCTTTCTGAGGTGTTTAGCCCAGACACTAGCCGTGTAACCGACGATTGAGGCGAGTACTCCATTGTGGTACGCCTTCATTGCTAGAGCAGGGAGCTTAACAAATGGTGCCAAGAAGTAAAACTGAGACTTGAGCCTAACAAGACCAAGATTATGCAGATCGGTGGAAAAAAATACAGCGGGACCCGATAGTTAAAATAGAGAATGTGTCAATTAAAAAGTTACAAGGTTTCAGTTACCTCGGAGAGACTCTGGCCGAAAGGCTGGTGTTCAGTAACCATATAGAGACAACATGTGATCGGGCTAAGGATGCGATTAATAAACTGTTAAGCATAGGTCAAAGAAGATTTAAGTTGCTAATGGAAGTCATCAGATTAATGCTCAACAACTACCTATGCAGCTAGTACATGGGCAATAGAACTGCGGAAGGTAAAACCGAAATAGGCCCTCAGGAGATTACAAAAAAAAGGGATTCTGATAATACTGAGCGAGGTATACGGAACGGTATCTACTGATGCATTGATAGTCGTTATGGGTGTTTGGCTGCTGGATCTGGAGATAACAAAACGAGGAGCTGTGTACTGGCTAAAAATTGTTGAAGTAGCTCAAGTTGAAAAGATTGTGGGATTGTGGGATCCCAGCAAAGCGGGAATAACATCTGCTCTAATGGACGAGCGGCAGATCCAGTGGGATAACATTGAGACTGGTAGAAGGACTTGCCATTAATTCCCTGATATAAGGGAAAGGATGCAACACAGCCATGTTGTAACGAGCCGCGCTGTCGCCACGTTACAAGGTGCATTTTTATTATATATGTAATAATATAAGAGTAATTTACATAAATCTTGGGCGACCACGTGAATAGATTTTTGTTGTAATTTTATAAAGTACGCAAGATTCCAAGTGAGGACTGTAATGAAATGGTGAACTTATACAGTGTATCGTAGCAAAGCGAATATTCAAGAATTATTGAGCTATGTAGGCTTGAAGCTAATCTTGGTGTTCCCGAGCCTTGGCGACAAAAAGTCGCGGATTTGGGATTTGCCAGACCACACACCCTGCTCCCTGGGGATGGGTCACTCACCGAGCGGGAAAAGCCTGCCGTCCGAAACCCGAATGTTCTCTCGCCCCGGCGAACTTAGCCGAATATGTCCGACCTCTGTTGGATTCTTTGGCCAAATCACATATCGAGGATATCACGTGACATTAGGTGCCGACCTGAAGGTCCAATCAAAATGAGCGTATAACTCAAAATCCTGGGAATTTTTGTTGTATGTGAGCTTCGAGACTACAAATGGGCGGAGCAAGAAGTTTCCTCGTGGACCGAAGAGCGAGGAGCTGAGATTCTAACTTCGATCGCACCAGTCTGAGGTTGACTTGGAAAGTTGACTTCATTCGCTAACTGCAGCTTGCCTTCCTGGAGCGAGCGTATCACCGCAACACAGCCGGTAATGCGATGATGCGCATTGCCAGACCAGAGATGCCTATAGCCGACTTGTGAGATAATCTCACATACCGTGGGTCCGCTACACTCATCACAGACATCAGACGCAGAACTACCATGGTAATTGATTACGACCAAGCCATGTGATTGTGCATTCCGTGAAACAGAACCCGTAAGCGACTTTGAGAGGATAGGTCCATGTTCTCACTTTGTAATTGTAAAAACCCCTGAGCTAGCGGCATAATTTGCCAGAACTAGTTATTTTCGAATGATATATTGTTCATTCTGGCGCCCATGATTTTCTTTTTAACTGTAAAGTCACAGTATTATGATGCCTTTGTCTGAGGTAGTCATAACTTGTATTTTTCATTGTTTCCAGTTGTCATTATTTCTTGCATTTTGATTCTGAGATATTTAAAAGTAAATATACAATTGTTTGCTTGCTCATGACGGCTAATTGTAACTCTGGGCGTTGCTTTTATGATTTTGCCAATTTGTGTTAATGTTAACGGTAAATTCGCTCAGACTTGTAATCGCCAGTGATAAGAAATAAATGTCATATTGTGACAATTTTTCCTAAATTCCAACCAACGTCGAGATTCTTGCATAATTAGTAAAATTTCACTCCTTCATAAAAATTAAAATTAAAAATCCACAATTATTAATCATAAAGGTATGAGAAATAATTGTAACGTGGTTTGCCCACCAAGGCATCCACCACATAATGGCGCCCAACGTAGGTGCCTTGGTGGGCAAACCACATTACAATTATCTTTCCATACCTTTATGATTAATAATTGTGGATTTTTAATTTTAATTTTTATGAAGGAGTGAAATTTTACTAATTATGCAAGAATCTCGACGTTGGTTGGAATTTAGGAAAAATTGTCACAATATGACATTTATTTCTTATCACTGGCGATTACAAGTCTGAGCGAATTTACCGTTAACATTAACACAAATTGGCAAAATCATAAAAGCAACGCCCAGAGTTACAATTAGCCGTCATGAGCAAGCAAACAATTGTATATTTACTTTTAAATATCTCAGAATCAAAATGCAAGAAATAATGACAACTGGAAACAATGAAAAATACAAGTTATGACTACCTCAGACAAAGGCATCATAATACTGTGACTTTACAGTTAAAAAGAAAATCATGGGCGCCAGAATGAACAATATATCATTCGAAAATAACTAGTTCTGGCAAATTATGCCGCTAGCTCAGGGGTTTTTACAATTACAAAGTGAGAACATGGACCTATCCTCTCAAAGTCGCTTACGGGTTCTGTTTCACGGAATGCACAATCACATGGCTTGGTCGTAATCAATTACCTGCGTCTGATGTCTGTGATGAGTGTAGCGGACCCACGGTATGTGAGATTATCTCACAAGTCGGCTATAGGCATCTCTGGTCTGGCAATGCGCATCATCGCATTACCGGCTGTGTTGCGGTGATACGCTCGCTCCAGGAAGGCAAGCTGCAGTTAGCGAATGAAGTCAACTTTCCAAGTCAACCTCAGACTGGTGCGATCGAAGTTAGAATCTCAGCTCCTCGCTCTTCGGTCCACGAGGAAACTTCTTGCTCCGCCCATTTGTAGTCTCGAAGCTCACATACAACAAAAATTCCCAGGATTTGAGTTATACGCTCATTTTGATTGGACCTTCAGGTCGGCACCTAATGTCACGTGATATCCTCGATATGTGATTTGGCCAAAGAATCCAACAGAGGTCGGACATATTCGGCTAAGTTCGCCGGGGCGAGAGAACATTCGGGTTTCGGACGGCAGGCTTTTCCCGCTCGGTGAGTGACGTCGTTGACCGCCCATCCCCAGGGAGCAGGGTGTGGGGTCTGGCAAATCCCAAATCCGCGACTTTTTGTCGCCAAGGCTCGGGAACACCAAGATTAGCTTCAAGCCTACATAGCTCAATAATTCTTGAATATTCGCTTTGCCTACGATACACTGTATAAGTTCACCATTTCATTACAGTCCTCACTTGGAATCTTGCGTACTTTATAAAATTACAACAAAAATCTATTCACGTGGTCGCCCAAGATTTATGTAAATTACTCTTATATTATTACATATATAATAAAAATGCACCTTGTAACGTGGCGACAGCGCGGCTCGTTACAACAT
>CM061920.1:176940080-176967077 GCA_031002005.1 Vandiemenella viatica | reverse complement strand
GAGGACCAGCCGTCTTGACTGCGGTTTTTAGTGACTTTTCCGCAGCCCAATTCTCAGCCTCATAAACTACACATTTCAAAAACAAAAAATATACTTGTCACGAGGTGAACATTGTTACACGTTTCATAGACACATGGCAGCTCTGGACTGTGGCATTCGTATTTAGTAGTATCTGCTTGCGTCAGCTAGGGCAAGCGCCGTAAAACCATAGCTCCAAATTTTAACACGACAACGATCACTAAAACTCATCGAAGGTAGCCGACCGGTTGGATTTCATTCTTAATTTACATCTGTCAACAACTACATCACCGGCGTATCTGAGTGTCATGAATGTACTACTGCTTCTCTCCTATGATTAACTGAGAAATTTTCCCCTTCCAGGCATTCAGATTGGATTTTCCATGGTTTGCGCAAATCACTCCAGCCGAATCCCGGAATGCTTCCTTCAAAAGGCAATGGCCAAATTCCTTACCATTCCATGTCCCCACTATTTTTTTCACCTCTAATGACTTCGACGTCAACGAGGCGTGAAGCCATAAGCAAAAAAAAAAAAAAAAAAAAAAAAAAAAAAAAGAATTCTTTATAATAAATTTCATCGATTTAGACCATTAGATCAGACACCATTTTAGTGGGTTACATTACAACGCCAATAGATGCGTGTTTTCGCGATGTGGTATAATTGAGGAAACAAGTATTCGAGACATTAGCAACAGTTAATAGTAACAAATAAGGAAAATCTGGCTATAACAAAATGTCAATATAATAAACTCGGAGGGAAATGTCACCAACCGAAATAAAATCTCACAAATAATCCACTGAAATTATATATAAAAAAAATTTAATCAAATTAGAGCCCATATTTCCAACAAAAGTTCTGTTCTTTCTAAATCAATGACAGTAGCATAAATAAGCAATAAAAATTATCTCAAAATTAGGTATAAGGGATGACAAATAGCACTTATTTCTATCTCAAAGTTGACAACCTGATGTCTGAGCAAAAGATAAGCTTTTTACAAAAATTAATTGAAGATATTAGTTTCACGCTTGAGTAATTTTGTATCAGCAACAGACAGGAATCAATCTGATTCATTTCCAGGAGTGTTCTGGAAGGATTTAGCTGTCGATCGTATGTGGTAACGTTATGGGTAAACTACAAAATATGGTAGAAGGATGGACATCAATCCCTACAGACGAATACAAATCTTTTACGGCGATGTACAAATTTATCTTATCTTCATAACATGTGGTCGAAGTGGAGAGAAGTCCTATGTTTACTGCGGGAATAGCAAACTACAAGGAGAAGTGTCTACATGTTACCATCTCTTATCGGCTGACCAACCGTGGCGGTTGCAAGCTTCGTTTACATTTTAGTAAAGGTCTGTTGCTGGGAGCTTCATACGCTGGACAATTAGTTCCCAATTTCAGAAATAGAGCGAAACAGTTAACTAAAACATGAAACCACTAAACAAATTGCTTTGTGGGCGCGAAATTTATCCCGTGTGGGACACTGGAGGGAAAGCGATTTCCAGAACGCTCCACAGCTCACTGCTAACAACTTCCTGCGCACTACATTAGTCACAATTTTCAGCTGAGTGTTCCCATTTAGCGAGCAATCACTTTGAAGCGATGAATCTGTTTCCTCCAACACGGCTCCTCACTTTGTCCGTCTGCAGTGACTGAAAGAATTGTTCGTTGTTTTCATACTTCCTATCATTGTGTAAGCCATCTGTTTTTACACAATAAATTTAAGTTTAATTTATGAAGGGATTAAAAAAAAAAAACGAAAAACAAGTTTTACAAGTGTAGTTTTCGTTTATATTTGTAGTGTTTAAAGCATTTAATTAAAAATATTAACTAAGGTGAATAAACGCTCCTATACAATCACAGAGAACTGCAGCGTTTACAAAATACAACAAGACATTAAGTAGCCACTTGTAACAGTAATACATTACCACTTCTTTTGTTCATATTAGTTCATAAACAAGCAATAGATGTGATTTCTTAATTGTCCAGAAATCTGTTTAATAGCTGAAAACGCTATTGGAATATTCTTATTTGGCACCACGCCCCTGAAAACACATCAACTAGCCTAACTTTTAGGCATGTATCTAAGGGCGAAACAAATCATACCGGCTATAACACTCTTTTTTTTTTAACTTTCACTTATTTTCATTTCCGAGAGAACTTTTTTCGTACATTCGAGTAGAGCTGAACGGCGATTCGGCATTAAGCTCCAGGATATCGTTTGCCAGTACTATTACAGTTCTAAATGGTATCTTGAGACGATAGTAACTTTAAAGAATAGCTAAATATTTAGTAGAATTTATGGTAGTACGGTAAATGGGTCAAAATTGTATCGATAACAAATTAAGAGCTCATATACTCGTCATTCTTTTATGTAATATAATTACTGGGTTGCACCCGCTATTCTCTTCGTAACCCTCTATTCTATCTTCATGAAAATCACAGACTGTATTATCTTTCAAATATACTTCGTGCGCCACAATGTCGATAGTTTAATTGGGTATTGTCTCTAAATAGATATATACATATTTCTGACTAACATACTTCCAATCTTCGGAGATCTCATGTTTTCTCGCAAACAGTAGATCACTATATATTTTATAATATTTTGGTTATCTCATGTTTTAAATGTCACCCAAATTTTATTCCGCCAGTTTTAAAACAATCATCCTCAATTTTTTCTCTTATTATCTTTACATACCCCCTTCACGACTTTTTCTATTCCCTTCATATAATAAATTTTAAATTCACTGCTTGAATCTTCATTCTCATTTAATTTGTCTTTCCCAAAGGACAATAGACATAGCGTATCAGACACTTTCTTGCTATTACCCTTCACATCTACAATTTCATAATCAAACAGCTGCAAAAACAATTCCAATATGATTATAATGCCATGCATCAATTTATGTTCTTAAAGAACTGTAATCACATTTTTCAAATATTTCCAAAAAAAATCCCGTCTGTTATTATACCAGACAGTAATTTACATTCTTAAAAATCCAAACTGTATCCAAGGCTTCTTATTTCAATGATTCCGTTTTTTTTCCATGCATTGTTAGTGTCTTGCTTCCAGAAGTAATTAATCGATATCCTTTCATAGCTTCTACAAAGTCTGAAACAGATGTGCCCCCAACCCATAGTCACAGTAGACATGCAAAAAGACGAACATTGATGAGGGTGATAAAACAATTGACTACTTCGTGATTGCATTTCAATCTTCTCAAAAGCCTGCTAACAATCATTTGTGAGTTTCGTAGAAAGATTTATCTTTATTATATATATAAAAATCTCGTGTCACGATGTTTGTCCCGGGATTAACTCCGAAACTACATAACCGATTTAGATGAAAATTTGGCTTAATGTGTATAATTTGATCCAACTTAAGAGATAGGATAGTTTTTATCTGGATTATAGACCTCAATATTTATTATTTGCGAATTAAATGTTCATTAAATATTTATCATAGGACAATGGTTTGTAATTATTTGTAAGCCAAGAAGCCTAAGCGGTCTGCTGGCTCAGTGGTTGAAAGAGCCAATCTACAAGAATACTGGTATTATTTAGTAACAGAAAACAAACGAGCTATGTCGTATCGATACTACAAAGAAAACTATGCCAACTACCTGAATAACATAATGCCTTTTTAAGGAATGATTGTAATCCAACTATTATATATTGAAATTCAAACACTTTCCTTTTTTTTTTTCTTTTTTTTTACGTTTCATTTGTAATGACTAGAAATGTATTATTTTACTGTAACATTGTGAAAGTGAAACAATAAAAAAGTTAAAAAAAAAAAAAAAGTGGTTAGGGCGTTTGACTGAAGTTGGAAAGGTCCCCGGTTCGAATCCCTGTCACGGCGGGTTTTTTTATAGGAACTTAACCCGACATTAACCTCCGGCGCAGCGTGCTGTGTAAGGTGAAATACGCCAGGACGGTACTGTGGTTTGGATTCGACGTTAAAATGTAGGTCCCCTGTACCAGGCAGGATAGGCGGGCTAGGTAAAGGCGGCTACGATAGGGGCAGAAACCATGTCAACAGGTCATTACGACCACACGAAATTATTATTATAGTTCCATAAGTTTCTAACAGATGGCGATGTGTTAACTTATCGATATAACACTTGGTATCTAGGTTGGGTAATCATCCAGTAAATCACGTTCTGTTTCAATTTATTTATGCTACAGTTTATTCCTAACAGATGGCGGTGTGTTAATTTATCGAACCATCCAGTAGATGGCGTTACGTTTCGATTTATTTATGCTACAGTCCTACTCCACGACATATGTGTGAGTTTCTTGAATTTTAATTGTGCTGTGTATTGTGTTATAATTATACTGTATTGTTGTTCATCTTTTATGTGTTATTATACCTAACGACAAAGTAATTACACACATGAATATAACATTGAAGAAAACGTTACGATAAATTCGAATCGTGTAAATATTTCTCGCTAGCTTATCAATTTTCTTCTTCTTTTCGTTATGGTCAGCTAGGGACCATGTGTCAATTTCAGTTCCTCTCCTGTTGTTTTTTCTTTGTTCCTCCCCAGTACTCCTTCATTATTGCACTCCTCTCTACCTTGGAATCCTGCCATATTCGAAGTCTGCTATCGAATAAATTTTCTTTCTATACATTTCACTGATATTATTTCGTTTCAAATCTTTCTAAACCTCTAGAAAGCCTCGTGTCATCCATGCTATAAATGTATCGAAGAAATATAATTTTTCTTTTTCTGATTGATTCTGTTATTTTTTCAATGTTATGATATATTTCCTCATTAGTTCTCCCCTTCCATTTTACTATATTTTTCAATGGACCCAAAAATTCCGGTTTCTCCACTGTATTATAGTGTCTTATTTTAATGCTTTCAAAAAGGCACTTTTTGTTATAATTCAAATATTTTTCAGTGAAATATCGCCAAAAAAATCTAACCTCGACTATGCATGTAGCACGACGCAAACGTGTAAAGAGAGCTCATCAATCAGTAACAAAAATCGCGGCAAGTAAGGAAGTTCAAAGAATCAGGACAGCTGAGCGTCGTATGCAAGAATCTCAAGAATAGCTTCATGAACGTCTGTGACAGAATATATCGAGAACAAGAGCGGCACGAGAACAGCATATAGCTACATTTAGAGAAAGAGAACGAGAGAGACAGCAAATCAGCCGTGCTTTAACACGTATATCATTTGTTCGTCTTGCGTTCGAATATGCACCAGACATTGATTACTCTGCACATTCTAAAATTGCAATCGGTGCAATGGACAAAGTATGCCAATACTGTCAGGCGTTGAAATTCCGCAATGAAGCAGCCGGCATGTGTTGTGCATCAGGAAAAATTGTATTATTACCACTTCCCACTCCCCCAAAACCTTTGCAATCACTTCTTGCTGGCGAATCAAACGATTCGAAATTGTTTCTGCGCAAGACAAGCAAATTCAATTCTTACCTCCAGATGACGTCTTTTGGGGCAGCAAAAATTTCCGATCTCACATCTGATGGACGTCATTTTGAAACTACATTCAAAATACAAGGCCAGGTGTACCATAAGATTGGGTCGTTGATACCGATACCAAACGATGACCCGAAGTTTCTCCAAATCTATTGGAAATTTTGAGGAACGCGTGAAAACTAGATGCCAGTATAATTTCATCGAACAAGCAGAAGAGAGAGCAATTGTGGTATTGTTGGAATAATTTTTGGAAAATAATAATTATTCAATTGTTTAAAAGAGTGTCGCCACAATTAAAAAAGACAACTATCAAATTTTCATCAAAGCTGACAAATTACCATCAGGAGAACAATCTGGCAGGTTCAACGCCAACGGTAGATGAAGTTACAGTATTTATGGTTGGTGACTCAGTTGATTAAAATCACTGTTAGCATAATTTCAGATCTACACCGTTCGTATGACGCACTCCATTGTCCACTGATATTCTGGCAAGGGTGGGATGAATATCACATCAACATCAAACAGCGTGATCCGGTTACTGGTAAATTTAATATTCGACTATTTAATTCGTTATTTTATTAGTACAGTAGAACCGCGGTATACCGACCAGGGGCCGAATTACAGCGGGCCCATTACATTGATTTCTTATTCTTTTTTTACTATTTAATTTATTATTTTTTCAGGTAATGAAACAAATAAATAAGTTACTTCAATGATGTACTAGGCCCCCCTATTGATGATTAGACGTAATTAGGATAACCATATCCTTCGATATCGTCAACTGTGCCACCAATACGTCGTGGATATGTACGCCACGATTGAAAACGAGCATTTGAGATTTATTCGGTACAACCAGGCTAAATTACGATCGGACGAATACATCCACTTACAAGATGCTATTATCGGCAATATTTATGAAAATTTAAACGCCAATGATATCGGTAATGTATTTATTTTACCTTCAAGCTACTTCGGCGGTCCACGGAACATGCAGGAATATATACATGATGCGATGACTTACGTACGTCATTATGGTCATCTAGATTTTTTTTATTCCAATTACATGTAATCCGAATTGGGAAGAAATACAAACTTTGCTATTTCCAAGCCAACAATCAATGCATCGTCATGATGTCACGGCACGTGTGTTCAAACAAAAATTAAAATCATTGATTGATTTAATCGTAAAACATTCGGTTTTCGGTAACACACGTTGCTATCTGTATTTGATTGAGTGGCAAAAGCGAGGTTTGCCTCATTCTCACATTTTGATTTGGCTTGATGTTAAAATCCGTCCAGAAGAAATTGATCAAATAATTTCAGCCGAAATTCCGGACCCATTAATTGATCAAGTATTGTTTGATAGTGTTACCAGTCACATGATCCACGGACCGTGCGGTGCTTTTAACATGACATCGCCATGCATGGAAGGTGGAAAATGTAAGAAGCGTTTCCCAAAGGAATATACGAATGATACTATTACGGATATCGACGGTTATCCGTTGTATCGCCGCAGAAACGCTGAGAATGGTGGCCAAACATTTACAATGCGAATGTCAAATTCTAGAAACCAAGTTGAAATTGACAATCAGTGGGTGGTACCATACTCACCATTGCCTTCAAAAACGTATAAGGCTCATATTAATGCAGAGTTTTGCAGTTCTGTAATAAAGGCCGTGATTTGGCCGTATTTGAAGTTCAAAATGTAAATAAAAATGACGAAATAACACGATACCAAATAGGTAGATACATCAGCAGCAACGAAGCTATCTGGCATATTTTTAGTTTTCGCATCGATGAAAGAGACCCTTCTATCCAGCATCTTGCAATACATCTTGGAAACGGTCAACGCGTATATTTCACCGAAAAAAATATTTTCCACTGAGTACTTGAGCCACCAAAAACGACAAACAACAAACTGAATTTTTCACATTGTATCAAAAATCTGATGTGTTCCGCCAATTCGCAAAAACGTTATTATATACCGATGTTCCAAGCTATTTTCATGGAACAAATTAGGTAAAAAAATGGGAGCCACGTAAACAAGGAGAACCACATCCTTCGGTCGCAGGCATATTCAAAGCCAAGACATTAGGACGACTTTACACAGAGCATCCAAATCAACGTTAATATTTCTTTCTGCGTTTGTTATTGGTGAATGTTCCCGGACCAGCTTCTTTCGAATTTTTACGAACAGTTAATGGCCGAGTATTCAATACATGTCAAGATGCATGTCGCGAGTTGCAGTTGCTGGTGGACGAGAATCATTGGAACCTGTCACTTGCTGATGCAGCGTTGACATCCACGCCTAATAGTATTAGTCAAACTGTTTGCAATTATTCTGACAACATGTTAACCAACACAATCATCGACTTTGTTGAAAAAATATAAAAACAAACCAATGTCAAAATACATATTTCACAACAGAGATGTATAATCTTATATATATATAAAAATAGACGTGTTTTTTCGTATATATCACTTTTCAGCCACGACTACCTTGCACAGATCACTGATGTTTGTTGGTGGAAGTAGCATGGAGTTTCCTGTCGTGCACAACGTTGGCCGAATGCCGATAGCTGTGGGGATGTGGGAGATATAATGATTAAAGTTGGTCAGTGCAGGGCGTTTTCATATTTCGACCAAAAATTCGTATCTCCGTATACTTCTCTTTCCTGCCACAACTACATAACATAGACCTTTGGTGTTTGTGTGTGGTAGTAGAATCGTCTTTCCTGTCGTGCACTATGGTTGTTAGATGTCGGTAGCTATGGGGGTGTGGGAGATGTGAGGGTTGAAAGTGGTCGAACTGTGGCAATTTCATACTTCTGCCAAAGACAAAAATGTCATGGTGTATCACTTTTCAGCGAAAACTATAGATCACAGATAACTGGTGTTTGTGTGTAGTAGTAGCACAGAGTCACCTTTCGATCACAACAAGCGGCCGATTTTCAGAAACTGTTGTACTGTGGTAGATATGGTGGTTGTAAGTGGCCGACCAAGGCTAGTTTCGTATTTCGACTGTCTCCGCATATGTCACTTTTCTGCCACAACTACAAAGCATAGAGCATTGGTGTTTGTGTTTGGTAGTAGAATCGTATCTCATGTAGTGCACTATGGTTGTTAGATGTCGGTAGCTATGGGGGTGTGGGAGATATGGGGGTTGAAAGTGATCGACCTGTGGCAATTTCATACTTCTGCCAAAGACAAAAGTGTCATGGTGTATCACTTTTCAGCGAAAACTATAGATCACAGATAACTGGCGTTTGTGTGTAGTAGTAGCACAGAGTCACCTTTCGATCACAACAGCGGCCGAATTTCAGAAACTGTGTTACTAGTGGTAGATATGGTGGTTAAAGTGGCCGACCAAGGATATTTTCGAATTTCGACTGTCTCCGCATATGTCACTTTTCTGCCATAACTACATAGCATAGAACATTGGTGTTTGTGTATGGTAGTAGAATCGTATCTCATGTAGTGCACTATGGTTGTTAGATGTCGGTAGCTATGGGGGTGTGGGAGATATGGGGGTTGAAAGTGATCGACCTGTGGCAATTTCATACTTCTGCCAAAGACAAAAGTGTCATGGTGTATCACTTTTCAGGCGAAAACTATAGATCACAGATAACTGGCGTTTGTGTGTAGTAGTAGCACAGAGTCACCTTTCGATCACAACAGCGGCCGAATTTCAGAAACTGTGTTACTATGGTAGATATGGTGGTTGTAAGTGGCCGACCAAGGATATTTTCGAATTTCGACTGTCTCCGCATATGTCACTTTTCTGCCATAACTACATAGCATAGAACATTGGTGTTTGTGTATGGTAGTATAATCGTATCTCATGTAGTGCACTATGGTTGTTAGATGTCGGTAGCTATGGGGGTGGGGGAGATATGGGGGTTGAAAGTGATCGACCTGTGGCAATTTCATACTCCTGCCAAAGACAAAAGTGTCATGGTGTATCACTTTTCAGCGAAAACTATAGATCACAGATAACTGGCGTTTGTGTGTAGTAGTAGCACAGAGTCACCTTTCGATCACAACAGCGGCCGATTTTCAGAAACTGTGGTACTGTGGTAGATATGGTGGTTGTAAGTGGCCGACCAAGGATATTTTCGTATTTCGACTGTCTCCGCATATGTCACTTTTCTGCCACAACTACATAGCATAGAGCATTGGTGTTTGTGTTTGGTAGTAGAATCGTATCTCATGTAGTGCACTATGGTTGTTAGATGTCGGTAGCTATGGGGGTGTGGGAGATATGGGGGTTGAAAGTGATCGACCTGTGGCAATTTCATACTTCTGCCAAAGACAAAAAGTGTCATGGTGTATCACTTTTCAGCGAAAACTATAGATCACAGATAACTGGCGTTTGTGTGTAGTAGTAGCACAGAGTCACCTTTCGATCACAACAGCGGCCGAATTTCAGAAACTGTGTTACTAGTGGTAGATATGGTGGTTGTAAAGTGGCCGACCAAGGATATTTTCGAATTTCGACTGTCTCCGCATATGTCACTTTTCTGCCACAACTACATAGCATAGAAGCATTGGTGTTTGTGTATGGTAGTAGAATCGTATCTCATGTAGTGCACTATGGTTGTTAGATGTCGGTAGCTATGGGGGTGTGGGAGATATGGGGGTTGAAAGTGATCGACCTGTGGCAATTTCATACTTCTGCCAAAGTACAAAAGTGTCATGGTGTATCACTTTTCAGCGAAAACTATAGATCACAGATAACTGGCGTTTGTGTGTAGTAGTAGCACAGAGTCACCTTTCGATCACAACAGCGGCCGAATTTCAGAAACTGTGTTACTATGGTAGACATGGTGGTTATAAGTGGCCGACCAAGGATATTTTCGAATTTCGACTGTCTCCGCATATGTCACTTTTCTGCCATAACTACATAGCATAGAACATTGGTGTTTGTGTATGGTAGTAGAATCGTATCTCATGTAGTGCACTATGGTTGTTAGATGTCGGTAGCTATGGGGGTGTGGGAGATATGGGGGTTGAAAGTGATCGACCTGTGGCAATTTCATACTCCTGCCAAAGACAAAAGTGTCATGGTGTATCACTTTTCAGCGAAAACTATAGATCACAGATAACTGGCGTTTGTGTGTAGTAGTAGCACAGAGTCACCTTTCGATCACAACAGCGGCCGAATTTCAGAAACTGTGTTACTATGGTAGACATGGTGGTTAAAAGTGGCCGACCAAGGATATTTTCGAATTTCGACTGTCTCCGCATATGTCACTTTTCTGCCATAACTACATAGCATAGAACATTGGTGTTTGTGTATGGTAGTAGAATCGTATCTCATGTAGTGCACTATGGTTGTTAGATGTCGGTAGCTATGGGGGTGTGGGAGATATGGGGGTTGAAAGTGATCGACCTGTGGCAATTTCATACTCCTGCCAAAGACAAAAGTGTCATGGTGTATCACTTTTCAGCGAAAACTATAGATCACAGATAACTGGCGTTTGTGTGTAGTAGTAGCACAGAGTCACCTTTCGATCACAACAGCGGCCGAATTTCAGAAACTGTGTTACTATGGTAGACATGGTGGTTATAAGTGGCCGACCAAGGATATTTTCGAATTTCGACTGTCTCCGCATATGTCACTTTTCTGCCATAACTACATAGCATAGAACATTGGTGTTTGTGTATGGTAGTAGAATCGTATCTCATGTAGTGCACTATGGTTGTTAGATGTCGGTAGCTATGGGGGTGTGGGAGATATGGGGGTTGAAAGTGATCGACCTGTGGCAATTTCATACTCCTGCCAAAGACAAAAGTGTCATGGTGTATCACTTTTCAGGCGAAAACTATAGATCACAGATAACTGGCGTTTGTGTGTAGTAGTAGCACTAGAGTCACCTTTCGATCACAACAGCGGCCGAATTTCAGAAACTGTGTTACTATGGTAGACTATGGTGGTTATAAGTGGCCGACCAAGGATATTTTCGAATTTTCGACTGTCTCCGCATATATCACTTTTCTGCCATAACTACATAGCATAGACATTGGTGTTTGTGTATGGTAGTAGAATCGTATCTCATGTAGTGCACTATGGTTGTTAGATGTCGGTAGCTATGGGGGTGTGGGAGATATGGGGGTTGAAAGTGATCGACCTGTGGCAATTTCATACTCCTGCCAAAGACAAAAGTGTCATGGTGTATCACTTTTCAGCGAAAACTATAGATCACAGATAACTGGCGTTTGTGTGTAGTAGTAGCACAGAGTCACCTTTCGATCACAACAGCGGCCGATTTTCAGAAACTGTGGTACTGTGGTAGATATGGTGGTTGTAAGTGGCCGACCAAGGGTATTTTCGTATTTCGACTGTCTCCGCATATGTCACTTTTCTGCCACAACTACATAGCATAGAGCATTGGTGTTTGTGTTTGGTAGTAGAATCGTATCTCATGTAGTGCACTATGGTTGTTAGATGTCGGTAGCTATGGGGGTGTGGGAGAAATGGGGGATAAAATGGTCGACCTGCGGCAATTTCATATTTCTGCCAAAGACGCATGTGTCACGTTGTATCACTTTTAAGTGAAAACTATCAATCGCAGATTACCGGCGTTTTTGTGTGGTAGTAACACAGAGTCACCCATGATCACAACGTTGGTCGAAATTCGGTAGCTGTGGGAGTGTGTGAGATATGGTGTTCGAAATTGGTCGATCATGAATATTTTCGTATTTCATCCAAAGACTTGTGTGTATCCGTAAATTTTACTTTGCTGCCGGAACTACATAGCGCAGAAGACTGGTATTTGTGTGTGGTAATAGTATCGAGTCTCCCATCGTGCATTATGGTGGTTAGATGTCTACAGCTGTCAATATGAAAACTTTACAATCACGAACGAAGTTGTAAATGTGGAAGTAAGTTTCTGTCTTTTTGTTACGTTTTGACGACTAAATGGCTATATCATTATTGATTGAATTTAACAATGAAATAGTGTAGGAAGGTCACAGGACATTTTTTCGGCATGAATAACAGTTTTAGTCACGAAATTTTAAGAACTTATCGAATGATGAAAGACAGACAGATTCGTGTGTTAGTCTATAATGTTACGTTGGTTGCTCAGTCACGCAATCTGTTAGTGTTTGATTTATTAATAAATTTCGATAAGAAACAAAACTTATTATTTAGTATAGAAGTCAATTTGCTCTGCACTGTACTATTCATTTGTGTCTGTATAAAAGTTTCTGGCACCAATTTGTCTTCCTTTTTGACATGCCTTACGGACGTAAACCTGGCCTAAGGTGCAGGTCTAGAAGACAATGTGCTGCTATTAGATTATAAGATTCAGATGCTCATGTTGAATAAAGAAGAAAAAACCAAGCTGAAATAAAGCTGCCATCAGTTAACCCCCCCCCCCCCCCCCCACACACACACACACACACACATCCCCGCACCTTCGCTTACTTTTCTGTTTTTAAATATGTTGTAAATTGATTCTCTTCATGAGACAGATTAGATGATAGGATGATATAATGATGGCTTTCCATCATATTATGTCGACTCGGTGTTGTTTGGGACAAATCTTACGTTACTAACAGTTTTCTATATCCAATTCTGGAATTGAAACTTCAAGTCCACGCGTACGACGTCGCGGGTAACAGCTAGTGATTAATAAAGCATTGCCAGAAAAATTCTGCATTGTTGTTCACTCAAAAATGAACTAACTCAGCGTGTGTTCCTGGATATATCAAATAATTACTTAGATCATAATTGGATCAGTAATCATGCTATTTTGGCAGCAATAAATGTTGATGTCAACGAAATTAACTTCGAGATACAACAGTTGTTGCCAGGTGATCTGAAGTCTTTTAAATCAATAGACACTATTATAGATGAAAATGAAGCCGTAAATTTTCCAAATGAGTTTTTAAACTCTTTGGATACAACAGGAATGCCGCCACACAATCTCCGGTTAAAGATTGGTTCACCGATTATTCTTCTTCGTAATTCGAATCCACCTAGATTATGAAACGGTACACATTTGGTCATCAAAAGGATGACTGGAAATGTTCTTGAAGCAACTTTTTTGACTGGAATGTTTAAAGGAGAAATCGTCCTGTTGCCACGTATTCCAATGATACCGTCAGAATCTCCAATACCATTTAAAAGGCTTCAATTTCCGATTCGTTTGGCTTGCGCTATGACAATAAATAAGTCACAAGACCAAACAATGTCCGTTTGCGGCTTGGATTTGGAAAATACGTGTTTCTCCCATGGGCAACTATATGTCGCCTGCTCACGTGTAGGGAAACCATCAAATCTATTTGTATTAGCAAAAGAGAGGCTAACCAAAAATATGGTGCACCAATTAGTGCTTAGATAAATTAAAATTATAAATTTTAATAATTTAAAATAATGAAAATAATTTTTAAAAATGTTTAAAAATCAACTTCATAAACCTCATTTATACAACTGAAATTTCAGTTTATATAAATAAATAAAAAATTATTTATTTATTTATTTTATAAATATTAATTTTTCATATATTATCAATTAAGTAATTTGTAATAAAATGTAAATTAAAATTTTTTATGATCGTTTGTCCTCCGTAACTCTTTACCAATTACATTTGAATTTCCAAATCTACTAAAATGTTTTTGTTTTTATTAGTGAATATTAATTTGATTACTTTAGGAAGTTTAGAATAATATTAATCCAACAAACTGTAATTACTAAGTCACAGCAACGCGTGACCAGGTCAGCTAGTTATATATATAAAAATCTCGTGTCACGATGTTTGTCCGAGATGAACTCCGAAACTACTTAACTGATATTGATGAAGTTTGACTTATTGTGTGTAATTTGGTTCAACTTAAAAGATAGGATAGTTTTTATCTCGATTATTGACCTTAATATTTATTATTGCGAATTAAATGTTCGTTCAATGTTTATCATAGGACAATGGTTTGTAATTATTTGTAAGTGCTGTGATGTAGAGCGTTCTGGTGACTGAGTGATTAAGGCGTGTGACTGGAGATCCAAAAGTCCATGGCTCGAATCTCTGTGCCGGCGTGGATTTTTATATGCACTCAACTCGGCCTTAACCTCCGGCGCAGGGGTGGAACGCGTAGCCAATTGAAACCCTGTCACCAGGTCATTACGACCGCAGGAAATTATTATTATACACTGATATTATTTCGTTTCAAATCATTCTTAACATCTTGAATCCCAAAAAATATTTTATATGCTTTTTGTTTGACTGGTGTCATCCATGCAATAGATGTGTCGAAAAATATCATTTTCCTTTTTCCTGAATGATTCTGTTATTTTTTCAATGTCATGATATATTTCCTCATTAGTTCTTATCTTCCATTGTACTGTATTTTTCAATGGGCCCAAAATTTCCCTTATAATTCTCCATTCCAATACTCCAAGTTTATCCAATTTCTAATTTAATAGCGAGCAGTCTGGTGGCTTAGTGGTTAAGCCGTCTGACTGGAGATCAAAAGGTCCACGGTTCGAATCCCTGTCTCGACGGGGATTTTCATACGAATTTAACCCGATTTTCCCCTCTGGCACAGCTTGATGTGTAATGTGAAGTACGCCAGAACGCTTTCGTGGTCGAGATTCCATGTAAAACTGTAGGTCTCCTGTTTTATTATTACCACTTCCCACTCCCCCAGAACCTTCGCAATCACTTCTTGCTGGCGAATCAAACGATTCGAAATTGTTTCTGTGCAAGACACGCAAATTCAATTCCTGCTTCCAGATGACGTCTTTTGGAGCAACTAAAATGTGCGATCTCACATCTGATGGACGTCATTTTGAAACCACATTCAAAATACAAGGCCAGGTGTACCATACGATTGGGTCGTTGATGCCGATGCCCAATGATGTTCCGAAGTTTCTCCAAATCTATTTTATGGTAAGTTATGAAGAACGCGTAACAACTCGGTGCCAGTATAATTTAATCGAACAAGCAGAAGAGATTTTTTTGGAAAATAATAATCAACTTATTCAACTGTTTAAAAGAGTGTCGCCACAATTAAAAAATGAAACTATCAAATTGTCATCAAATTTGACAAATTACAATCCGGAGAACACGCTGACAGGTTCAACGCGCCAACTGTAGATGAATGTGCAGTTATTATAGTTGGTGATCCAGTTGACAATAGAGCCAATAAAATCACACATCGTGATAGCACTATTAGTATAATTTCGGATCTACGTTCGTCAACTGTTTTGACAACATGTTTTCCAACACAGTCATCGATTTTATGGGAAAAATATAAAAACAGTATGACTGAAGACATGTTACACCGAGTTAAACAAAAATACCTATGCACAAATCCAGATATCACACCAGAATGTATAATGAAGCATTAGTGTTAATCGAAGATGTATGTATTTTAATTTAAAATTTAACACTTAATCATTATGGTATGCTATCACCTGATCGCCCGACCACCGACTTAGTTAACAGTGATCTGCAATGAGAACAACAGTATAATAATATGGACTTGGCTACAATTATTGCGAATAATGAGCCATTACTGACAGCAGAACAAAAAAAAAAAAATATAATCGGATTATGCTGACTGTTGATGCTGAGCAAGGAGGTTTTTTTTTTCTTGGACACATCAGGTGGAACCGGTAAGACATTTTTAATATTGTTGATCCTTGCGAAGGTACGGTCGCAACAAAAAATTGCATTGGCAATTGCATCGCCAGACATTGCTGCCTCTTTGTTAGATGGTGGGCGAACCGCACATTCAGTATTTAATCTGCCACAAGACATTCATAACAAACCAAACGCAATCTGTAACATTAAAAAAAAAAGCGGAATGGCTGCAGTGTTGCAAAAGAGTTCAATTACATTCGCTCGAAGCATTTCATAGAACTATGCAAAATCTGAAAGGCAGCGATAAACGTTTCGTTGGTACTGTCCTACTACTGTCTGGTGACTTCCGACAGACATTACCAGTGATTCCTAGCTCTACTTTTGCCGATGAGATTAACGCATGTTTAAAACAATCGTTTTTATATCGGAATGTCGAAACACTTCCATTGACCATGAACATGCGAGTACAATTGCAAAATGATCCATCGGCACAAGTATTTTGTAAGCAATTGGAAACGGTGAAATAGCACTTCATCGAAATACACAATGCATCAAATTGCCAGACAAATTCTGCACTGTTGTTGAGTCAAAAAATGAACTAATTGAGAGCGCGTTTCCGGATATATTAAATAATTACTCAGACCATAATTGGCTCAGTAATCGTGCTATTTTGGCAGCAAGAAATGTTGATGTCAACGAAATTAACTTCCAGATACAACAGTTGTTGCCAGGTGATCTGATGTCTTTGAAATCAATAGACACTATTGTAGGTGAAAATGAAGCCATAAATTTTCCAACTGAGTTTTTTAAATTCTTTGGATATACCAGGAATGACACCACACAATCTTCGGTTAAAGATTGGTTCACCGATTATTCTACTTCCGAATTTGAATCCACCTAGATTATGCAACAGTACACGTTTGGTCATCAAAAGGATCACCGGAAATGTTCTTCAAGCAACTATTATTTTGACTGGAAAGTTTAAAGGAGAAATCGTCCTGTTGCCATGTATTCCAATGATACCGTCAGAATCTCCAATACTATTTAAAAGGCTTCAATTTCCGATTCGTTTGGCTTTCGCTATGACCATAAATAAGTCTCAAGACCAAACAATGTCCTTTTGCGGCTTGGACATGGAAAATACGTGTTTCTCACATGGGCAGCTATATGTCGCCTGACCACGTGTGGGGAACCATCAAATCTATTTGTCTATTCATCTACCTCATTCATAAAACTGAAAATTCAATTTATAAATAAATAAAAAGCAATTTATTTATTTTTATAAATATCAATTTTTTATATATATTCAATTAAGTAATTTGTAATAAAATGTAATTAAAATTTTTTATGTTCGTTGTCCTTAATTTCAATTATCCGAAACTCTTTATCAATTACTTTTGAATTTTCAAATTGACTAAAATATTTTTGTCTTTATTAGTGAATATTAATTTGACTACATCAGGTAGCTGAGAATAAAATTAATCCAATGTAATATAACTACTGAGACCCAGCAACGCGTGACCGGGTCAGCTAGTACAGTATAAATTTTTGTTAGAATCAACATCGATATGAGAAGAACGTACAGACAATGAATTATACTTGATTCTTAATCTGTGAGTAGTTACGAACGTGCGAAACCGAGCGTGGTGGGTGAGCGGTAACGCTCTGGTCTCGCAGTTGGGAGGACGCGGGTTCGAATTCCCGTCCGGTCATCCAGATTTGGTATTTACATGATTTACCAAATCACTCCAGAAGAATGTCGGGATGCTTCCTTCAGAAGGCCATGGCTCAATTCCTTCCCTTTCCTGGCCCTCCTCCAATCCCTTACCGCCTCTAATCACCTTGACGCCGACAAAATGTAAGACCTTTAAAAAAAAGTGCGAAGAAATATTTATTTAGCGAATACTCCTCCTGTCCCAGTGTGCACCAATGTGACTGAAAGGCCATTTTAAGTATATTAAAATCAAATTTCGGATGCAAAGAAATTGCGAAATATGACAGATTTTGGGAATTGTATTCCGCATAGAATCAGTGCTTTGTGAACTAAAACTCCAACAGCAACCAACCACGTAACGAGATACAAAAATATCAAAATAGGATGTGATTACTTTGCTCTAGCTCTAGTAATGAGGAAAATTTCAACGAATTTGCGTTCATAAAAAATGTTTATAGCAAACAGAAAACTGGAAAAATATTATAAAGTAATCGTAAACACCAAAATCAAAAAAAATCTCTCATCAAAATTAAAAGGAAGCTTAGCTATAAAACAACTGAAGTGGAAGCACATCATTAAACTTCAAGAGATAACAGTATATACAAGATATCCTAGGAGACTCATCTGGGGAGAGAAATTAGCATTGTAACGTGCAAATTATCCTCATAAAAAAATTCAAACCATGAAGAATCTTCAAAAAGCTAATTAAAGTTTAGTGATTAGACAGATCTACGTATGAAGCTATTAAACTGAAATGATATTTGGAACCTATAAAGCTAGAAGTGAACTAACTTATGTTAAAAAAAAATCTTTTTTTTTCTTCCTGGACCGTACATTATTTAAAAACGTCAATAACTTGTAAAAACAGGATGAAGCTACTACATTAAAATGATTTTTTGAACCTGTTAAGATAGATATGATCGAAATTGTGTTGTAAAAATGAAATTATAGGAAAAATTCGATAACTTGTATTTTTACACGGAATAATATTCATTTATTTTTATTATTTTTTTATTTGGCCTCAAACGTCAAATGGCACCATACAGCCTTAAGTTATTTATACAGAAAATTGTCCTAGTAGAAATGAATACATTGTACTCGTAAACAAATCTTTTACGGGATAATTATATATAAATCAAGAATTTTACATCAGCTGGGATATGTCTCAAATAAATACATTTCTGTTTATAAAATCAAGAATTAGAATGACAAGTGGATGTTAACATACTTGAAATTTTGAAAGTTTAATGTTTGCCAATTCGGTATTACACCACAAAAGAGTTGTTAACTTTCTCAACTCTGATAATTAGGTAGCTTTCAAATGAGAAAACTTAGACGCACTTTAAGTGTATTGAAAAAATATTTTCAAGGAGATACATCGGACTCTTCACCGAAAATGGCCGAGGAACCTTAACCTATCAGTCTAGCTTACCTAACCTCTTAGCTATAATTTGGCTTCTGGCAGAACATTATTTTGTGTAACATCAGAGAAAAATGCTTCGTACTCCTTGGAATAAATATAAATAATTTATGAATTAAAAAGGTTTTTAAGATTATTATAAATATACAAACAACTTCTGTCCATTAAAAAAACGAAACAGGGTAGTTGGTACAACAGTATGTATTAATGTCCTTTAATTAAAATTTCAAATACCAAAAACAATTGAACATGATTATAATATCTTACACACTCATTCGGAACCTTTTTACATAATTTACAGTGCTATTCACGCAGGAGGACAGCTGTACTCTTTGTTACCACGTTGATTACCTCATTGACTGTAACTACGAATAAAATTAACCTTTGATGTAATTTCTGTATATGACAGCCACTTGCTTTGAATAGCAAGAATTAAGTAACATTGAATCAGGAGAGGACGGGAACCTATTATCATCCTCAGTCACAATTCACAGTTAAAAACTCAATCTAACAAAAATAATTTATTACAATTCTCAAAAAACAAATCTTCATTTTTCGTGACATACTAAATGGGATGTCACAATACAAAGAAACAAATTAAATGACTCAGCAGATCACAGAATTTTTCTGTCACTTTGGTAGACACAAGATAATGGTCTCTATAGAGAGCTCTGGTGGCTCATTTGGATAAGGCGCGTGAGTGGGAAACGGGCAGTCCATGGTTTGAGTCCCGGCCTCGGCTGGAAATTTTATGGGCCTTAAAACTGAATTTTACCTCTGGCAAAGCTTCGCTTTGTTCGTGTGAAGTACGCTAGGACGCTCCTTGGTTCGGATTCCTCGTAAAGCTGCACGTCACCTTTTACCGTTAGGATTGCTGGGTTAGGAAAGCTTAGCGGTGTACACTTAGAAAGTACATCGATGTTTTTATTCGATGTAAAACATCGGAACCATGTATCGATGTTTTTCGATGCATCGCTTAAAAACATCGATTTTTTTCAACATAGAATACTTTTACGTTTTTCTTATTAACAAACACGAACTAACAATATTCGTCGGTAAATGTCGTTTCATTTATCTCTTATATGTTCCTTCAAAATCGCTAAGAGAAAATGTGAGAATAGTTTGATATTCACCATTTCTAGTTGAACGCAGATAGTTCATTGTCTTTCGTTTAGTCTGTTTGAAGATAGAGTAACACTATACCTGCAGTGAAGTGCTGTAGCCGGTGTTTATTTCATGCTTTTTTTGTTTACGTCGACGTCATTAGGTACGGGAAAAGACTGGGGAGTATGGAATGGGAAGGAATTCGGCCACGGCCTTTTGAAGGAAGCGTTCCGGCGTTCGGCTGGAGTGGTTTGGGGAAACCATGGAAAACCCAAATCTGGATGCCCAGACGGGGTTTCGAACCCGAGTCCTACCAAATGCGAGGCCAGTGCGTTATCGCTCACCCAACATTAAAAAATTAGTTTTATGATATTGTATTGTATGAGTGAGTTATAGCTTTGTGAGTGCAACAGAAACTACACATTAATAGAAATATTTTATTACGATGCCAGATCTTTACAATAAAAAACACTAAACACTAAAGTCTAAATTTGTCTAAAAATATTAATTTCTTCAATCGCTTACCACCAATGGAGTTTAGGCAAACTTTGAAGAATCAAAAGTTTACTCAATAGTTTTCCTTTCATTCTGTTCCTTTGCTGATTAACTATTTGAACAGCTTTCTAAAATAAACGTTCGGATGCTACAGAAGTCCCGACAATTGTCAATCAGATGTTGCGTCAATCTGGTTTATATCTAAATATTGAATAGTATCAAGTCATACTTAGTTGTTTTAGAGTAATAATCTTTTATTTGGATTCACAGCAAACACCGGGAAACAGTAGGAGTGAACCAAACAAGTTGATTTTATTCATTCACTCATGCGTTGTTGTTGTTGTTGTTGTTGTTTTAGGGCGCGTCGACATCTAGGTCATTAGCGCCCTATCACTCATGCGGACAGGATAGTCAACCGCAAGAAAAATTCATCTTCACCTTTGGTGTGTCCCGCTAGTTGCTCACAGGTGTCACCACCTTTAATGACAGTTGCTTCAAATTGAAATAATTTAATTTAATCTTGAATAAATTTAGTAATATTAACATTTATTTCTATTATTTTTGTCATTATTAGCCAAAGTTAGTTTTTTATTGATTCGATGTTTTTATAAAAAAAAATCGATGCATCGAATAGAAAAATTCTTTGTCAAAACATCGAATCAATCCGATGTATCGTACGGTAACCATCGAATGGATACGATGCATCGATGATTAGTGAATATCCCTAGGACAGTTATGACGGAAATATAAACTCCATCACGCAACGGCCGAACAACCCTTCGGAATCTCCAGGCCTACAACGCCATACACATCTACATTTCTACATTTTACAGTTTTCTCTGTGTGTTCCTGAACACAAGATTGCCTGAGTGAAATTACTGGTTTTAATGGCCTCGTCGAGAAAAGTGCTGTTTACCGTGAATATATATTCTGCGAAGGTCTTGTAGATTAGGTAGTGTTTGCCATAGAGGTTTTCATCATAGCGCGGTCTACTTGCGAACTCGGCTAACTCGCTGGATTCCACTTCCGTCGAAGATATCTTCCCAGAAGAGATGAGTATAGTAATAGAGTATTAACGGACATATGTCTGAAGTTAACACTCGCGATCCTATCAGCCGTAGCTAAAATTGCTTTTGTTGCACGTTGAGCACTGCTAAGCAAAACTTGTCTCGGTATTATTGATCGCAGGCCATGCCGAACATCATGGTTCTGTAACATAACGAATCCCAAAGAAAAAATAAAACAGACTATAAGTTATTCTGAGAAGAGTTCGTTGTCATGAAAAAAAAAAAAAAAACTTTTGAATGCAGCTTGAATAAATGAAAAGGAATGTTACAGAAATTTGTTATTATTAAAATATAAAAGATTAAATTAACAAATTTGGAGATTCAAGTTCTAAACGAATTAAAACGGGATTTGCATCCCTGGCGACCGAAAACATAAAGCTATAAAGAAATACGAATCCGACAGTAATAAAAGACAACATTCTCGTGTACCATGTAGCTTGAAGTTCGCATTAACATAAATTATTTTCCGCGATATTTCCTTTCCAGAAAACTGTTTTCCACTTACGCTGGGTAATCGGACAAGAAGGTCGCCGTAGAACTCTACGCTCTCCGAAACAACATCAATAAGAAAAGAATAACGTATTAGTACAATCAGAAAGTTTTCCTTTTATCCTATTCGCTGGTGTACCTCCCCCCACTCTCTATATACGCATTGATTTAAAATCTTATCGATTTGTGGAGCACACGTCATCCAGCTTAACTTTTTTCCGTTTTTTGTTCTTAGGACCTAAAGTTTCATCGACGTCGAGGTCATTAGAGGCGGGAGAGAATTTGGGACCAGAAAAGGGAAGCATTTTTGCCATGTCCTTCAAAAGAAACCATACCGGTATTCATCTTGACTCTTGAGTGAATTCGGGAAATTATGAAAACCGAAGTCTGTACGGCCGGACGTGGTATTGAACCAACGTCCCCCCGAAATTACTTCTAACTGTAGAGAAAGATTTGTGGCCCATCTGTTGCTACATGTTACGATAGTTTTTTTTTCTTTAAATTTATCATTCTACCACAGAATAATCGGCGTCATGCACATGAATATCGTAGGTGTATCTTCTGAAAAGTAAGGAAAGTGTGCTCTCATTCCTACACACTGTGGGGAGATTTTGTATTGAACCCAGGACTTTGGTGCAAAATCTTTTAGCATCATCTCTACTACCCTGCCGATGAAGTTCTGCTGATGAAAATATCTTCCACCACCAGAACTTAAACCAGCCCACCCCATGTCAGACGCCGGATACCATCACCTGTTCCAACGGGTCGAGCAAACGAGAGTCAACAGTGATGATGTTCGAGATTTTTGAATATTGAAACAATAATTTAATGTGAATGCAATTTTTCTCGGCGTTGTTTATTTATAAACGTTTCTCGGGAAACAAACCAAGTAATATTATTATTGATGCACAATATTTCGGCGAATTTATCTCCGTCGCCATCTTCAGGTGCAGTTGTAAGCCTTGAAGTCTGCGTTGAGCGTGTTGTTTGAAAACTGGCATGGCTACGACAGACGTTGTTATGTTGCCTAGCAGCATCTCAGACGTCATTAGACGACCACGGAACACAAAAAGCAGAGCGTTGGTGACGAGCTGCCTCAATACCAAGAATTCATGCATCACTTATGTGGAACCCGCAAACCCTGTTAACCAAATCAGACGCGAGGCGAATTTCAAATGCTTCTTTAATGATGCTGTCCCAGAAGCCTCTCGCATGTGTCAACACCTTAGTCGCTTCGAAATCGAAACCATGTCCTTCTGCCAAACTATGTTCCGCCACTGCTGATTTGTCTTTTTGGCCCAGGCGAACATGTCGGGCGTGTTCCAAACAACGTTGTTGTACACACCGTATCGTCTGGCCAATGTATTTCTTTCCACATTCACACGGGATGTAATAAACTCCGGGTGAACGAAGGGCAAGGTCATCTTTTGGAGAGCGCAAAATGTTTCTCAATTTTGGTGGTGGTAGGAAAATGGTCTTAATGTCATTTCTTGCCAGGACCCTTCCGACCGTAGATGTTGTGGCGCCAGAGTACGGCAAGAAGGCTAAATTATCGTGTGGACCATTATCGTGGTTATTAGGCCTGCGTTTCATTTCCTGGAATTCTAACTGTATCTGATGTTCATTGCACCCATTCTTTCCGCAGGTATCACGTAGATGTTTTAACTCACTAGGAAGGCTGTCTTTATCACATATTGCCCGCGCTCTGTGGACAAGAGTAGTTAGTACTGTCTTGCGCTGTGCCGGATGATGATGACTGTGTGCTTTTAGGTACAGGTCCGTATGCGTTGACTTTCTATACCCCGTGTGTCCTAAAGTTCCATCGGCTTTCTTTATAATAAGAATGTCCAAAAATGGAAGGCAGTCTTCCTTTTCAATCACCATCGTGAACTGGATGTTTTTGTTGACACTGTTCTAGTGAAGGAGAAACTTATCTAGGTTGTCTCTACCATGGGGCCAAACAACAAATGTGTCATCACAGGTGACAGGGGACTGCCCATTGCAACTCCCTCGATCTGAAGATGGCAGCAGAGCTAGCCGCCGAAAGCTCGTTGTTGTATTTCTTCAACACTATACGGCGGAGAACCCGTGAAGACTTCATATCATCGATACGCCGTGAAAGCCTTCTTTCTGTATTTTTTTTCATGACGAATCGCCAGGCCGAATCGGTTTCGCCAAATCAGTTGATTGGCAGAGACCACAGAGAGACACAGCAGCTTCTTAGGTGCAAAGTTTCCTAAAAGATGAGAATGACTTCATGTTGAGCTTACAAAGAGAGAGCGGGGCTTATCTTTTGGCTTCCATTACCTGCAGAATTATGGTTTTCGTTGCGAACAGTTGAAATGAACTTCTGTTCATCGTAATAAGCAATAATACTTGAGGACTTGTGATCCGCATTGCAAGCGGCTACGGTAGATAATAGTCGGGACTAACAGCATGCTTTGTAAGAACGTTGTGACAACAAGTGGTTTGTATTAATACGTAATTTAATTATCAATTTATTTAATACGGAGGTTACATAGAGTAATATAACAGTGCTTAGTAACAAGTTCGAGTCGTTAACTCGGTAGCCAGTTTGAAGGCGTTCGAATGGTCTGAAATAACGCTAAGATTCTATTTAATTCACTAGCTTTAGTCTAATTGTAAAGCTTCACCATTTCGACAAGTGGGTCCGTTATCTGGCTTAAAGATGGGAAAAAAGTCTGGTTGAATGATTTCATTATATGATCGCAGCTCTACGACTTTTCATCATGACATTGCAGCTTCTATGTGTTGGGAGAATTTCCACCTACGCATATCGACATCGAATAACAGAGGGGCCATGCAAGCTTGCCTGCTATCTACAATGATCATAATTCATTGCATCCTGTAATTTCACACGACAGCACAATGGCAGGCACACTCAGGCCCCAGTTCATTCAGTTACCCAGCAACGATCTGTTTTGATTCTCATCACTTTGAGAGTTTGCATGCTATCAATTGAATTAAACTCTTGTGAACTGCTAAGTTGATTTTTGATTATGATTTATTTTGATTTTACATTTTTGTAGGATGTTGTTTTAATGTCAATAAAGTTACAAATTCTTCAATTTTATGATTAGGTAAAATTAATGTTCATGATTAATTGACTTTCGGGTTATGCCGCGTTGTTTATTTCATTAACTGAGCTTTCGGCTGGTATCCTCCAGCCTTCGTCAGAGATACTGTTTATGTTGACATAGCAACGAGCGCCAAGCATCGCAGAGTAAAAGGCCGCTATCTTCGTTGATGTTGTTGGTATTTTTTAAAATTTTTGCTGCCTGTTTCACCCGTCGGGGCCACCACTGGTCTTCTCTCCACAGTAGCCTCGTTTCTTGAAACTTTATTTCATGCCCGGAATTAATAGCATGGCGGACTACGGCGGATTTGTCGCTGTTGTTATATTTGTAGTGGCGGATATGTTCTTTAAGTCTCTCCGCCACAGTGCGACCTGTCTCGCCGATATAAACACTGCCACAGCTGCAGGGGATTTCGTAGACACTCATAAGCTGGTGCGGGTGTAATCTGTCTTTTACCTTTGTCAGTGACTGACCAAGTTTGCAGTTAGCCTTATATACTATTCGCACCTCCACCCGCTTTAACAGTTTACCAATCCCGTCTGTGATACCCTGTATGTATGGGAGACAGGCGAATTTTGTTGGCACATTAATATCATGGGATAAATTAATACCGGGTATGAAATAAAGTTTCAAGCAACTAGGCTACTGTGGAGAGAAGACCAGTGGTGGCCCCGACGGGTGAAAGAGGCAGCAGAAATTTTAAAAAAATACCAACAACAGCAACGAAGATAGCGGCCTTTTACTCTGCGATGCTTGGCGCTCGTTGCTATGTCAACGAAGGCTGGAGGATACCAGCCGAAAGCTCAGTTAATGAAATAAACAACGCGGCATAACCCGAAAGTCAATTAATCATGAACAAAGATGGCCGTGGAAGTCTGAGGAATCATTTAAAATTAATGTTGTTTCTATCTTTCATTAAAATTGTGGACTTCATTTAATTTGTATATGATATTAATATAGCAGCTTGTCCTTGTGTATTACATTACTAGTATTAACTTTTCAAAAGTAATTTATCAGTGCCTGAAAGTGATCCCACTGGCATCCAACTTTGGAATCAACGATGTTTGATCGGTCACATCATTAATAATTTACTATCCAAAGAGAAATATGCAAAATTTCGCCTAGCGTAGAAGGATTTTAGAAAAGGAATAATTTTTCTTAATTAATTTGATATCAAGGCATGTATGAACTTTGAAAATTGTAACAGAACACTGAAAAGGAAAGTATCGACAAAGCGCAGAGAGCATCAATAGGCCGTAGACAGTGGAGAAATATTAATGCCATTAGAAATGCCTGTGTATTTGTCATCACCAGTAGATCGGAATAATGAATAAGGAAGATATGAGAAAGTCATACGACTGAATAGAAACCAAATTATTGCGAGTGTCAGACAAAAACTGGGATTGTGTTGTTAATATTTCTTCTTCCAATAACATGCATCAGGTAAACTAGATAGACAAACTTAAAACCTAAGTTTAAACCTCTGCTTCTGTCTCTGCCTGTAATACGCTTTCAGTGTAATAAATATTTAACACGTCCCG